>CM060913.1:53257309-54457309 GCA_030737875.1 Allium sativum
AGGAAGTTTGAAGTGCTACATCGTTAATTCTAAATTAACGTTACTTAGGAATGTGGTTAAGAAAAAGGGGAAGATTCTTAAGTAAGATTTCCAATGTGGAAAATGGTTGAATAGATTGGGAAGGTGATTGGTAAAAGGGGATTTGGACAAAGGAATGGGTCGTGGGGTTGTATAACAAAAATCCAAGTTATGATGAGAATTGGTTTGAGATCGAAATGGAATTTTGGTGTTTGGGTTACAACTCATATTTATCTGAGGATGAGAACGTTGTTGATCAAGGTCTGAGAGGTAACTGAAATACCCCAACTTGAACAACATCGGGATTATCTGAAGATAGTATTAGTTGGTAATCGTAAGAGCAACTAGTGATAATTTATTATTTCCAGTAGGAGATAATAATGAAATGTTGGTGGAAATTTGGGAAATATATACACATATAACGAGAGATTCAAAGTAAAAGAGAAAATAAAGTTAGTTTAATTTATACTAATGACTATTAGTTATTGTTCAAGAATGGAATAAGCAATATTACATGGTACTGTTTATGATTAACAGATAAGATATGCTTTGGAAATCTTAACAACGAATTTAGTGTTGTTGCTATAGTAAATGTCTTGTAAATCTAAACAGCGATTATAGCGCTGTTGTTTTGTAAATCTAAATAGTAATTATAACGCTATTGTTATAACATATGTGCTATAAATCTAAACAGCGTTATAACATATGTGCTATAAATTTCCTTATTAAAACTAATGGATTTCCCAATTTAAATAATAAAGGATGGATGTAACAAATGTTTTGAAAGGAGGATTTAGTGGGAATTATATATGGTTATACGTTATTTTACTAAGTATTATATTGTAATATATCTGGGGACATTACTATATAAAAATATAGTTATTCGAGATAGAATTAGCCAAACATAATTATTCGGCTGAGTTGCCATTTCGTACGACTGCTAGCGTAATTCACAGGGCTGCAGATAGCCTACGGCGGTCGGATGTTTCCTGAGGGAATCAGGCGTAACCATTGTGATCGCTGCGATCTAAAGTCAAGCGAATGGAGTTAAGTCGAATATCAGTTAATCGATAGGAGTTAAGTAAGTCGAGTTAGTCAGTTAGAATAAACCAGTTAGATTTAATCGATTAGAGTTAAATAGAATTAGAGTTATTCAAATATCGTATTTTTGAATATTAAAAGAGTTGGAGTTTTTAATGTAACAAAAGTAAACCAGTTTGTTAAAGGCCAAGTGGTGCTAAATACGGAGCCAATGAACTTATTGGAGTGTCATGTTTGAAACACTGTTTATTTTGATAGTTAAAACACCGACTATCAATGCTGTCCAATACGATTGTTGGTATGGAAAGACCGGGATCGAATTTATATTCGGAAACCATTCCGTCCAACCAATACGTGTAGAGATCAGAAGATGATTGAGTTGGAGCTGTGAAGACCGTAGATTTTCAAAAACGGAAGATCTCTGCAAATGGAGATAAGCTGTGATTCTGTCGCTATTGGAATTCACGGGTTGCAAGGACTTCTCGCTACTGATCCATGGGGTGATTCCTATATTGGACGCAGTAGGAGAGTACCTTCGGTTCATCCTGTTCCTGGATGACTTGTATGGACGAGTGTCTGACAGAGTATTTCCAGATGGTCACATATATTGATATCTTCAACTGTACCAAGAGTGGAAGCGGAGAAGGAAACTTCTTTTAGCTAACACATAATGTATTGTTGAGGACGTCAATCAGTGATTTGACGGATATGATGATGTGCCATTCAAAGTGAATCTGGTGTGATGATAAAGCGTAGCCTCAAGCCTCATCAACCGGTAAATGACAGAAAACGGGCAGGCAGCATGGCTATGTGGGTCACTCCCATTAGGGTGTATAATCACCTATCTAGAGATTCAATTCATTCTTATCTATTTTGATGCTGTCCCTTGTCGGGAGACGGTTGCTGATCCCAACCGTCCGTGATATACACTCGATACACTCAAGCGAAAGGAATGGTCGGTCATGTGAGGGCCGGGTTGCAAGATGTTCTTGTTGAACCCAGTGTATTCGTCTCTAGAGATACACTATCGGCAGGTGGTCTCATACATTATCATAGTTTGAAATCCAATCTCCAATAAGCGCCAACGGTTTTGATTGTATACTATATATGTGGAGCGTGAGATGCAAGCGTTCCACTAGATTGATAATTACTTGTATTTAGACATTATTGTAATATCAAAAAGGATATTAGTTTCAAAACTATTTTGGGTTATCGTAAGGTAAAAACCGTCCGTGTTTATGTGTGGATTGGTCTTACGATTATCCTTTTCTTTTGAGAGGATTTTAACTTTAAAATCAAGTTGGATGATCACCCTTAATACTGTGCGAGTTTATTTCACTCTGGTTCACCAGACTGACCTGGTGTTTTGTAAATGCTCGAGTTAGCCCGGTTGTACAGGTTCAGGTTATCGTCTGCTGTGAAGAGTCGAGCTGGAGATGTTCAGACATATGATATTAGATAGCTACTATTCCGTTGTGTTATATAAGAGGACAGGTTATTATCACTGTCCAGATGTTGTGATGCACTCTGATAATGTAAGTATTTCAAAAGTTTTAAATAAAGATTTACTTCTGTATTATATTTTATTCCGCTGCGATGTGAGACTCTGTGATGTGTTGGTTCTTCTTCTTCATCTATTCTAATATTTCTTTCTTTCTTATCTCACCCTCTAATTTCTTTCTAATAACTATCCAATGTTTCGGTGCTTGGAGGATCGACATGAGATACGGTAGAGGTATTCATGTTGATTTTCGGGGCTGAAACCCTGGGTCGTTACAGTGGTATCAGAGCCAGGTTGAGTAGTAACCTTGGCTCTGTGGCGTAACTCAATAGAGATGGGGTTAGTAACACCCTAGATTGAGTTTGAGTGTATATATATATGAGAGCGTATTTGTGAAATTTTATATACACATGTTTTGTATTGTGTTATTTGACTAGTTCAAGTATTGAGAAGCATGCAACTAGTGAATGGATGCAATATTGTTTTATAGAAGTGGGTAGATGAAATAATTTTACCCAATGTATATTTTTATATAGAAAAAGGAAATTATTTTCTATGTTATAGTAATGTGAGTTGGTTGTTTGTTCTGATTGATTTGATTTGAAATCAAATTTGAATTTTGAAATAAAGTTGAATTGATTAGAAAATCGATTCGTCGATTGAATCGGGTATGGAAGTGAAACTGAACCCGGTTAGGTAAAACCAACTCAAGAATGAATTCAAATGGAGTGAACTTGAATGAAATGGGGATTTGAAAATTTAAGGGATAAATAGATTGGAATTCAAATAAAGTGGATTGCCATTCGAATTTTGAATTTTCTATTCAAAGGAATAGAGGCCCAGAGTGGTAGTGGTACTCGTATCGATCGAACCATGCAGAAAAGATACTGGCAAAAATTTTAGAAAATTTTTAAAATTTGAAATTATTTGAATTTAATTCAAAGATAATGATTTTAAAAATAATACGGTTCGGAATATTCTTACTTTACAATTTCGAGGACGAAATTATTTTAAGGGGGGAAGAATGTAATGTCCCGGATTTTTCGGCCATTTAAAATATAATATTTAAATCAGATTATATATTATATTGACATTATAATGGATTTTTAATCGAATTTATTTATAAAGGATTTTTATATAAATAGAATATTATTTAAAACCAGAACGTTTAAATTTTGAATTCTTTATGGATAGAAAATGAAGTGGTTTGTTAATATTAATTTATTTATTTTTCTTAGTTGTTTAGAATCTTAATTATATCAACAATTTTTAGGGTTTACAAAACCTATCATATATATATATATATATATATATATATATATATATATGTAAATACCTTTAAATCGACAAATGTAATGACCCAGTTCTTAATTGGTATTAGATTTAAATGTATGGCTCCACTTTGGCAGTAATAAATGGCTTTCAAATGAAGCTCCTTATAAATACCTAATTTCAGATATGTAACATTTAAATGATATACATTTGAATCTAATACCCAAGGTTTCCTTATAAATGATATACATATCTGTTCAAAACTAAAACATCACACAACCTGTATCATTTAAACGTTATATATACATCATTTAAAGGTCCAATTCAGATATGTAGCTGTTCGAAAGTCGCACACAACACAAAGAAGGAAAAAATGAATACATGTATACAATATAGGTTACAAGGTTAATACATTAATCCTTATATACAAGTTCAAATTCCATTGGCAGTACAAGTTCAAGAAGAAAAAAATATATACAAATATACATGTTCAAAAATACACAAAAACAAAAGGGAAAAAATCAATATTGGCAATTCAACTTCTGCAATATCTCGGCCTTCCAGTACCAGTAAATCCCTCTCGGTCAGTATGATCTACGAAAAGAAAACAAGGAGAGAAACCCATTAAAAAGGGAAAGATCATAGACAAGACAATTCATAATTAAATAAGAAACAAGATTTAATGAACAACAAAATCTATGCAGACAACTAAATGTGCTACAATGAACAGCTATAAAGAAAAGAAAAAAAATCAGTAAGGGAAATTAACAGCTAAAGATATGAACAGCTATGAAAAATCAGACAATACATAGCTGATGGGAAACAAGTATATGTAGCTAATGGATCCATGAGCAACAGAAAATGAGAACATCCAATCCAAGGAAAAAATCATGATAGTGGAAAAAAAGACAACACAATAAAAACAGCTAAAAACCCTATAGAACAGCTATCTATATATTCAAGCTAAAGTGAAGATATGGTATGCATATATTGATACATCATTATAGACAGTACCCAGGAAAAAGAAAATCATGAACAGCTAGAAGAAGATCAAATCCTTATACACAAATCTTTTTGGCCAAACCCAACGGCAAATTCTCAAGCATATGCAGTGATACTCATGTACCAATTCACTGTCCATTTATATATTAAAAAAAATCTTTATCAAAGACAGATTTCAAATTTCTTAACTCGACAACACATGTACAGTTAAGAAGGGTTGACATGTATATTTTTCAAATCCTTATCGAACAGTAAAACCACATGGATGAACAGTAAATTTCTGATGTAAAAATTTACTATAAAATCTATGATTCAGTTTAAAAATCTCTGATTGAAGTTAACTAGTCATAGCACAACTACCTAACCTATCCAAGTTCAATCACAATCCACATTGAACGAATCTGAAATCATATACCCTAAAATCCAAACCAAATATCCAACTACAGATTCTAATCTGAGTGAAATAACAACTCTTAACCTCTGTCATTAAACCGCAAGTATATATATACGCCATCACACAGTAGTGTTCATCAACCCATTCAAAATCAAAGAAAAAAATCAAATAAAAACATTACTGCAATTTAAAATCAGATAAAGGGAAACTTAGCTTTCGATCTGAAGGGTCTTGGACCAATATCAGCGGAAGTCGTTCGCAGTCAAGGACCCAGACCTCGATCGGGAAGATTCGGCCGTTGATGCCACGTGATGGTGACGGGTGTTGATCGCGACTCAGTGATGGTGGAATAGAGGGGGGTGGCGATGCGGGTATCTCGTTTTGCTGAGGATCGAATGGCGCTAGGGTTTCCTTTTGGATTTGGGAATTAAGAATGAATGAGGCGGCTGATCAAATGAAGTAGGGTTCGGTGGAATAGGGTTTTGAGGGGGAGTGGGTAGTGGGTTTGGGCCGACGGTCATAAGGTAAAGGCCCGACTTATTTTTTTTTAAATCTAAAAATCCATGTTAAAATAATTTAATTAGTATATAACCTTCATAACACGATTTCTCATTCATACGATGTTAGATCTACGCACGGTCAAGTGCGTTGGGACCGTGGAGACGAGCACTTCGAGATGGAGCAGGTCTGGGCCGGATCTGACGTAACGGGAATTTTATTTCGAATTAAAACGTCAGTTTAATTTGATCAAACAGACTGTTCATCAACGGATTTAAATCCAGGTGAGTTAAACTCACTCAGTTACCCTATTTATATTTTATATAAATTGGGTTTTTATTTTGTGTGCTCTGCTTGCCAATGGTTGGCTGTTGCTAGTGATAGATTTATCTGTTGATTTACCCGATGAAATTAAACCGTGTTTAATTTCAGTGAAATACCAAATCGTTATTTTAATGATGGGATCTGACGGTGGTAACTCACCCTGTTGGTCACGTTATTTATAACGTGCTTAATTGTTTGAATTGTTCTGTTATTTGGTTGGTGTCAAGTGGCCATTATTTATTATCTATTTGGGTGATTGATTTAACTGTTGATTATTGTTTGTTGGCTGAATATGCAACATCTGTTTGGTTTAAACCCATGAGCGGTGTTGGTTAAGTGTTTGGCAGAGTATGGCCTTTTAAAACCAATCGGGTTATGAATATCGATTCACCGTCAAGTAAATCGATAGAATTGAGGTTATGAAAATTTAATTTTATAACCAGGATTAGATTTGAATTATATTATTTCGAATAAAAGTTATTTAAGAAAAAAAATATTTTATTTATTTAAGATTTTGATTGGTTTTTAAATTATTTTGCAAAGTAAATGCTGATGTTAGTCAGATTTACAAGTAGTAGAATAAGAGATAAACCGAATGGTTAAACTTTGGAAATTATTTTGTAAGGAAACAATTAATGGAAATTATTTAAATTAATTATATTTATTTAATTAATTTAAAGTGTGGATTAATTGAATTCAGTTAATAAAATAATCAGGGTTTGAGTTAATTAAATCAACTATTGTGAACTAGATTTGATTATCAGATTAATGTGTTTAAGATTAAATGGTTAAATAAATATTGTTTAAATAAGGTTTTTAAAGGGATTAACTATTTATTTTAGTTAATAAAGGAATTAACTATTTTACAATAGTTAATGATTAAAGAAAGGTGTTATCGTGATGTATAGTAATTTAGGAAATTTGTTTTCATTGAATAAATGTATAAAGTGATCGATGGTGAAGTGGAATCAAAGTAAATGATGAAAGGAGTTATAACGACTGATACCTTTAAACCCGAGATTTAATAACGAGGTTATAAAGAGGTTTTTGAGTAAGTTCGATTTCTTAATATAATCTTGAATTAATTAAAAGGAAGAGAAGACGAAAGGGTTATATTACATCAGAATTAGATAAAGGAAGTTTGAAGTGCTACATCGTTAATTCTAAATTAACGTTACTTAAGAATGTGGTTAAGAAAAAGGGGAAGATTCTTAAGTAAGATTTCCAATGTGGAAAATGGTCGAATAGATTGGGAAGGTGATTGGTAAAAGGTGATTTGGACAAAGGAATGGGTCGTGGGGTTGTATAACAAAAATCCAAGTTATGATGAGAACTGGTTTGAGATCGAAATGGAATTTTGGTGTTTGGGTTACAACTCATATTTATCTGAGGATGAGAACGTTGTTGATCAAGGTCTGAGAGGTAACTGAAATACCCCAACTTGAACAACATCGGAATTATCTGAAGATAGTATTAGTTGGTAATCGTAAGAGCAATTAGTGATAATTTATTATTTCCAGTAGGAGATAATAATGAAATGTTGGTGGAAATTTGGGAAATATATACACATATAACGAGAGATTCGAAGTAAAAGAGAAAATAAAGTTAGTTTAATTTATACTAATGACTATTAGTTATTGTTCAAGAATGGAATAAGCAATATTACATAGTACTGTTTATGATTAACAGATAAGATATGCTTTGGAAATCTTAACAGCGATTTTAGCGCTGTTGCTATAGTAAATGTCTTGTAAATCTAAACAGCGATTATAGCGCTGTTGTTTTGTAAATCTAAATAGTAATTATAACGCTATTGTTATAACATATGTGCTATAAATCTAAACAGCGTTATAACATATGTGCTATAAATTTCCTTATTAAAACTAATGGATTTCCCAATTTAAATAATAAAGGAT
The DNA here is from genome assembly GCA_030737875.1 of Allium sativum. Taxonomy (NCBI): domain Eukaryota; kingdom Viridiplantae; phylum Streptophyta; class Magnoliopsida; order Asparagales; family Amaryllidaceae; genus Allium; species Allium sativum. Next base: position 53,265,276 of record CM060913.1, read on the forward strand.
GGACGTAACAAATGTTTTGAAAGGAGGATTTAGTGGGAATTATATATGGTTATACGTTATTTTACTAAGTATTATATCGTAATATTTCTGAGGACATTACTATATAAAAATATAGTTATTCGAGATAGAATTAGCCAAACATAATTATTCGGCTGAGTTGCCATTTCGTACGACTGCTAGCGTAATTCGCAGGGCTGCAGATAGCCTATGGCGGTCGGATGTTTCCTGAGGGAATCAGGCGTAACCATTGTGATCGCTGCGATTTAAAGTCAAGCGAATGGAGTTAAGTCAAATATCAGTTAATCGATAGGAGTTAAGTAAGTCGAGTTAGTCAGTTAGAATAAACCAGTTAGATTTAATCAATTAGAGTTAAATCGAATTAGAGTTATTCAAATATCGTATTTTTGAATATTAAAAGAGTTGGAGTTTTTAATGTAACAAAAGTAAACCAGTTTGTTAAAGGCCAAGTGGTGCTAAATACGGAGCCAGTGAACTCATTGGAGTGTCATGTTTGAAACACTGTTTATTTTGATAGTTAAAACACCGACTATCAAAGCTGTCCGATACGATTGTTGGTATGGAAAAACCGGGATCGAATTTATATTCGGAAACCATTCCGTCCAACCAATACGTGTAGAGATCTGAAGACGATTGAGTTGGAGCTGTGAAGACCGTAGATTTTCATAAACGGAAGAGCCACTAAGATTCTCTGCCTTGCAAACGGAGATAAGCTGTGATTCTGTCGCAATTAGAATTTACGAGTTGCAAGGACTTCTCGTTACTGATCCATGGGGTGATTCCTATATTGGATGCAGTAGGAGAGTACCTTCGGTTCATCCTGTTCCTGGATGACTTGTATGGACGAGTGGCTGACAGAGTATTTCCAGATGGTCACGTATATTGATATCTTCAACTGTACCAAGAGTGGAAGTGGAGAAGGAAACTTCATTTAGCTAACACATAATGTATTGTTGAGGACGTCAATCAGTGATTTGACGAATCTGACGATGTGGCATTCAAAGTGAATCTGGTGTGATGATAAAGCGTTGCCTCAAGCCTCATCAACCGGTAAATGACAGAAAACAGGCAGGCAGCATGGCTATGTGGGTCGCTCCCATTAGGGTGTATAATCACCTATCTAGAGATTCAATTCATTCTTATCTATTTTGATGTTGTCCCTTGTCGGGAGACGGTTGCTGATCCCAACCGTCGGTGATATACACTCGATACACTCAAGTGAAATGAGTGGTCGGTCATGTGAGGGCCGGGTTGCAAGATGTTCTTGTTGAACCCAGTGTATTCGTCTCTAGAGATACACTATCGGCAGGTGGTCCCATACCTTATCATAGTTGGAAATCCAATCTCTAATAAGCGCCAACGGTTTTGATTGTATACTATATATGTGGAGCGTGAGATGCAAGCGTTCCACTAGATTGATAATTACTTGTATTTAGACATTATTGTAATATCAGAAAGGATATTAGTTTCAAAACTGTTTTGGGTTATCGTAAGGTAAAAACCGTCCGTGTTTATGTGTGGATTGGTCTTACGATTATCCTTTTCTTTTGAGAGGATTTTAACTTTAAAATCAAGTTGGATGATCACCCTTAATACTGTGCGAGTTTATCTCACTCTGGTTCACCAGACTGACCCGGTGTTTTGTAAATGCTCGGGTTAGCCCGGTTGTACAGGTTCAGGTTATCGTCTACTGTGAAGAGTCGAGCTGGAGATGTTCAGACATATGATATTAGATAGCTACTATTCCGCTGTGTTATATAAGAGGACATGTTATTATCACTGTCCAGATGTTGTGATGCACTCTGATAATGTAAGTATTTCAAAAGTTTTAAATAAAGATTTACTTCTGTATTATATTTTGTTCCACTGCGATGTGAGACTCTGTGATGTGTTGGTTCTTCTTCTTCTTCTATTCTAATATTTCTTTCTTTCTTATCTCACCCTCTAATTTCTTTCTAATAACTATCCAGTGTTTCGGTGCTTGGAGGATCGACATGAGATACGGTAGAGGTATTCATGTTGATTTTCGGGGCTGAAACCCTGGGTCGTTACACGGTGTGATATGGATCGGTGCGATCCCACACCGATCCGGATTGGTGTAGTCCTAATACTTCGTGAAATAGGCTGATCCAAGGCCTCGCCTCTTTTCTTCTCCTCCTCTTCTCTCTACATCAATTCAGATAAGTAATCATCCCATTGATCCTAAAATTCGAAGTGTTTCTTCCTCTTCTCTACCTCACTCTGCACCGATTAAAAATTCGCCTCCCCTTCACCGAAAATTCTCTCCTTCCACCTTCACTGCCATGGCGTTGCATCTCCATATCGTCTCATCGCCAATTCCTCGTAGTGATAGTCACTTGCTCCACCATAGAAAATTCCAACACCATTGACTCTCAACTCAAGCTCTCAAACACTACGACAATCATCTTCAACCTCCTTCCAACATCGATCTCTCCCTCACCATTCCCATCAGTCGCACACTACTAAAAATGCAAACAAAATTCACAAGAACGAAAAATAATAACCTGCCTTTTCTTTTTTGATTTCGAGTTGGAGATGGGAAGAATTGTAGGTTGAGACGGAATGAATAATTCGAGGATGATAATGGTAGGATTTGTGGTTAGGCAGCGCAACAGAGATGAGTTGGAGCAAGAAGTAAAGGCCTAGAGCTAGAAAAATAGAAGAAGGAGAAAAGAAATAGGAGAAAAATGTGTTTTATAAAAGAAGAAGGGGAAGCGACTATTGTGCTTCCCCGTAAAGTTGCTACATATTCCAGATCGATGGTCGATCCGGATTTATTTCGGACCGGACACCAATCTAAAATAATAAAAAAGAAAAGATAAAAGAAGAAGAAGGAACGAGGAAGATAAATGACACGCTTTTACCCTACAAGTGCGTGGCTTCATTTGCAAACGAACTTCTCAACTTTTTAGTAATGAAGATCATCATTCCGACATTTTAGAGACTGAAGCTCGAAAAATACTAGTAAAGTAACCCAAACTCAGAATAATCAACTCAACCCAATCGAGCTGATGCGAGAGATCGGTGTACTCCACTAAGTTGTTCCGAAGATAGAATAACAGAATATCAGAAGCTGTCTCAGAATCAAAGCACGTCATGTTGCACAAGACGTACTTTGAAGGGCAAAGTGTTACTTGGCTTTTCAGCCAGATCACCTCTGGACACATATACGAGTTTGGCCCAGCGCTTAATGGTCCAATAGTTAAAAACAACGATCCAGATTGGTAATTCTCGAGAAGTTCCCTAAATGAATATCTCGGGAACTCGAGAATACAAGTCATATGACTCAACAGAAGATTGACTCGAAGGAAATTCAATGGCGAATGAGCAAACAGAGGAGGCGAAGGGACTAAGAATTCAGAGTGCTACGTTGTATACTAATCTGGATCGGTATGCTAATCCAGATCGGTATATCACATACTGATCGGAATCGATATTTCACATGCCGATCAGAACCGGTATTCCAGACGTACCGATCCAGAGATAACCGCTTGAGAACGTGGTCTACCCAACTTTTTAACTTTCTTCATAACTACCGGAGGTTCTTTTGGTACTTCTTGAATTTTCTACTTACATAACTGTAATGGCGCGATTTTCGACTTTCCGAAAACCATGTCGTTATTGAAAGAAATCAGAAGATGAGATAGAAAAGATAGAACTAATAGAATAGAAGAATAAGAAGTTATCAGAAATCTCACAGCGGAATTTAAAAATACAAATACATTACATCATAGGGTCTGATACATCATAATACATCAACAACTTACATCATCGTAGTACATAATAATACATCATGATATGGAAATACAAATCTAATTGGATACATAGGTGTAGTTAAAACTACTAGACTTGTCCTGCAACTTGAACTTCATAAGGTTCCATTTGCCAACCTGAATTACTTGTCTACTCATAATAAATATTATGAGTACCCAAGAGTTTAGGGAAAACACAGAAAATAAACTCCGGGTCAGTCAGGGGACTGGTGTGAGTAAACACAGTTAAAAAGATGTAAACAGGGAAATAAGGGATAAGGTGTTCCGTTATTTATAGATTCAATTACTTAGAAATCTTAAGCCCAACTCCATAACTAACATATGGAAAATGACCCTTGTATTTTGATATCAAAACGTTTGATATTTACGATAGTATTTATCAAATAAATAATCATCTAGTGAATCGCTTGCATCTCACGTTCACATACGTAGAATAAGATCTAAACCGTTGAGCGCTTATGGAAATTTGGTTTCTAACTGACAGGGTATGGGAGCACCCACCGATCAGTGTACTCTAGAGAAGATACATTGGGGTTCAACAAGAACATCCTGCAACCCGGCCACACATGACCGTCCACTCATTTAGCTTTAGTGTAACGAATATATTACCACCTCCACGGTTGGGAATGACCCACCGATTACCGAAGGTAACAGCAGTGAAAATAGATTAAGAAACAAAAGGAGTTACTCTAGATGGTGATAATATACCCTGCTTGGGTATGACCCAACTAGCCATGCTGCCTAGCCCAACTATTGTCTTTCTCGGGTTGTGAGGTTTGAAGTCACGTTACCGTTTTGATGGATTTTTCTTCAACGTCTTTGAATATCACACCGTCCTATCTGACAGATCACTCATTTGTTTCCACAAACATATTCTGGGTATAAGGCTAAAGAAACGAATCTCTCCGCCACCAACATAATACACTTATGTAAAGTCGATGTGTAAAATCTGATCGATATACGTTGTCAGACACCCGACTGTTCGGATCTGTTCTGGGATTGAACAAACCGTAGATACTATTTTGGAATAGTGCTTGCATTCTTCATCTTTATCGATTTCCGTTATACGTCGTATAATTCGAGTCGAAGTGGAATGTAAATTCCGGACTCTTCGAAACGATGTACGAAATATCTTTTCTAGTCGATAATTTATTATCAGTTTACTGTCTTTAATTCAGTTGCACATCCTGTATTTATAATTATATATACAGTATAAAATTCTCGGGTTCATATCTGGATATCTTAAATATCACTTTCAATTGTATGGTTAAAGTGTGTGTGTCATACACAAGAGGTTATACAGTTTTTATCAATATTTGAAAGTGTATAGAAAAAGCCTGTGCTACACACCTGGTGTTTCATCTCGCTTGTCATCGACTGTCAGACGATGTTCTATACTCCAGTTTGATTTGTCAAATATTTATTTTCCTTTATTTAAACTTAAATAATTTGTTTTATAATTTATTTAAATTAAATTATCTTTTTAAAACTCAAGTTCTAACTCGACGAACTTCTTCGAACAACTTCGATTCTCTGACCTCACTGTCATCTTTACTGTTCCACTTGCCTAAGCTAAATTAAAATAAAAATTCTATTTTTATTCAATTAATTAATTACTGATTAATTATAATTTATTTATTTAATTAATTAAATTCGATTTAATTAAATTCTTGCATTTAAAAATGTTTCTCGCTTTCGTTTGCCAAGTCGAATCTGGCATCTCCAAATTTACGTGAACATCCGGGGTGATCACTCAATTTTCCTTGCCAAACCAACCAAATTCTCATTTTCCAAAATCTCGTGCACTGGCACTTCGATCAGCCTCGCAAAACACGGTGGATCCACACGAAAATCTGGTGCCAACCTCTTCTTCCCCCCTTCTCCATTTCTTGCTTGACCTGCTGCTTCATCCGTGCATGTCTGTGCACGTGCACACCCTTCCCCGCCACCAGATCAACGTCGAACCTCCACCCACAAACCCCATCTTCGCCACTGATCACCACTGACCAGTAAGCACCACCCTCCATCAGCTCCTCCTCGAAAACACTGCTCCAAAATTTGTTTACAGAAACTGCTTCGAAACCACCTCCACTAAACCGACCTCGACCCGCCCCCTCCGACCACCGGAGCACCTCGCACCACCGCCGTCAGCTTCGCCATGTCCCAACGCCGCTCCACGTCCAACCCTGGCCAACTCGAACCACCGTGGGACCCGTACGACGTCATCCAACAGATGAACCCATTCTGTCTCTCAAAATACAAATCGAGCTCGACAGCTCGAAATACCCCATGGAAAAATCCTGTGATATTTTTCTAGTGTTTCCCGATGTCTCCAGCTCCTCCACGCTCCACGATTTGGTCACCACCTTCGTCGTTTGCCGGAATTTGGTCAACATGTCATTTCCGTCCATCTCGACCGTTCTCCCTTATCCCCACGTTAAAAATCATGAAACCATTTTTAAAAATCATATTTCAGCACTACGATTTCATTTATGACTCTGTATTTCATTTCCATGATGTTTGAAAATTCAAGTATTAAATTTGAGACAAAGAACATCCTGCTTCCCTATTGTTCTCGGTTTTCCAAAACAAGTTCCTCTTGTTCAATGCTTTCGAAATGGTTGTATATGTTTTGTATACATATTACTACTATTTATATTTGTATAGTTGGTGTCTTGAGATGATCGAGGTGTAGTTTGTCAAACAACAGGAGTGTTTGGTTTTTAACAGCTGACATACAGTATTTTCTTTGATCAAGTTATAATGATGAACTCATTAACATTTCTAATTATCACTGATATATAGGGTTTACTGATGATATACTTGGTGTTTCTAGCATCTATAAGGTGTTTAACAATCATGATAGAACTTGCAGTAATATATACACATGAAAACATAAAAACTGTTTACTGTAAAGTAAAATATCAACTTGACTTAGTGAGGTTTACTCACTTGAAAAGCTTTCACAAATTTCTTGCTGTAGATGGTTTTTGTTTCAGCAAAGTGTTCTTGTGTTTGTGAAAGACGATTGCATGGATATGATGGTGTATTTATAGGCCAACTTTTCTCTTTAAACCATAGTTTTTCCCTTATGCTTTTAACAGTAAAAAGCCACGTCTTCTACCTACCCCTTTCTCTCTCATTCGAATGGCCTAAACATTATACAGCATGTTTTAAAGTACTTTCCACAAGAGATATTTCTACCAACCTATTTTCTCTTCTCAAAGTACATAAGACCTTCCATACTTGCAATAAATGTTATTTCTTACTTTCATTAAATGCAAACTCATCCCTTCTTGTCAAACATGCTTAGATATTTTGTTGCCCTCATATTTTCGCAGATATTATTTGTAGGAGATGATTAGGTGATTGTCTTACCCCTTAGCTACTTCTTTGTCATGTATTTTGGACCTTGATTTATTTTGTTTTAACTCTTTTTACTTAATTGATTTTGTGTATACTTATATGTATACATAAGCATGGCCGAAATGTATATGTATCCCTTGTCCTGTTTTAATTCTCTCACATATATATTAATCTCCTTAAATTTGTATGTTTGGTTATGCTATCTTTGATGCTAACTTTAATATTTAGTTAGCAAATAGGTTTAGTTACACAAATTTGTGTTGCCAACATTCCCACACTTTCCTTAGTTAGGAATAGTATCATAAAATATTGTTTACATATTTTGTATCATTCAAGACTAATCATACCTTATATATATGTCAAGTTTGAGTGTATTCATATATGTATATAAATACATATATGTGATCATACACAATTTAGTTTGTTAAGCAATCCAAATATATTTAAATTTCCTTATTAAAATAAATATCAGATGCTAGAAAAATCCAGCCATTACAATAACATCACGAGCCAGTTTTATAATGATCAAAAACTGTACTTGTAAAATTCAAGTGAATCTAGCGAAATCTCTTCAACGTGAACATAGCGAAATTTTCTGCCTAGGCTGTTACTTTGCATTTGACCGCACGTTTCAAAATTGCTAATACTAGTCATGGTCATATTAATGGTAATAAAAGATTATCTTGTAACAGCTATGATGTTAATGGTATCTCCAAACTTATCATATTGATAATTTAATCTTCATGAACCTAGTGTTTATATTAAATATCTTCTCAAATCGAAAGAATAACTGCACGCAAGAGAAATTTATTACATGTACCCAAAATATCTGTTTTGAAAATGTCTCTTACAACTCCAAAAATATCTGTTACCAAAAATATCCGTTACTAAATTAGTACAGCTCAAATAAATTAGGTATTTATTAATTACATGCAACATTTCCTTGTTTAAAAGTGGTACAGTTAAAGGATTATAGTTTTGGTTATAAAGAAAATTTGTTTTACGATTTTGTTTTCCAAACTTAACTCTCGTTTAGTTAGTCTGTTCAAAAATCGAAACTCTTGCGAGTGAAGAGGCTATTGTCCGGTCCAATCGTACATATTTACACCCTTCGATGGCCAATGTCGCACGCGTCGAAGTACGCAGCCAAACTACGGCAGCAAATTGAATATGAGAAGTCAAGACATTATTTTGTATATATTTTGAAATGAAAACGAGTTTTCGGACCGCTTCTCCATTCCGGTCAAAAATAAAAGAAAGCGGTTCTTCCCTTCTCGCATTTCCCTTTAAATTTCAAAACTTTCGTTTTACGGAATCAATATTCTGTAAAATTTCCTATATACAAATTGAAATATCAGAATTATGCCCCAGCAAACATTGATCTATAGTTTCGTAGCTCGAGGTACGATTATACTTGCGGAGTACACCGAATTCACTGGAAATTTCACCAGCATCGCCTTCCAATGTTTGCAGAAACTTCCGGCAACGAACAACAAGTTTACCTACAACTGCGATGGCCATACTTTCAATTACCTTGTCGAGGGTGGATTCAGTAAGTATTTTCTCCGTTTTTCTTGTCTCTCTTCTTTTTTGAGGCAAATTCGTAGGTCATAGAATTTAAGTTGGTTTAATTTGGTGTTGGTGATTCGATATGGCAGCTTTGTAAACCCGGTGTTATGAGATTTTGTTTTGTTAGTTGATGTGATCATATTGAGTTGAATACTATCTCATGGTAAGAATCAATGACTCAAATCTTGGTTTTCATTGTTTAAAGTTTAAACGTTTGGAAAGCAAGGCGACAGCAGAAGGAAACAACGTATTAGTGGGGATGTAATTATACTTTTAATTTGCTTAATACGCATTTCTGTGTGCGCCGAAAGTGCAGTTTACCACATTTTCATTTTCATTTTTTTTTTTTTTTTAAAGTAAAGAAAAAATCACTAAAGATAACCCGTAACTCGTGTCAACATAATATAACATAAGTTGATGTAGAGTGGTTTTGATGTGTACGAAGTTTAGCTGGAACGTGGATACCTACTGTTTGTGGATAAAATTAACTATGTTTGATTAATTCCTACTGTGCTTCACAAGTAGGTATTAATAATAGTGGAAAATACGTATGCACTCTTATTTTCAAACTTGCTCCTCCCAAAATCAAGTTTCACCCCTAACATCCTTCCTTAAGTTTCAGAATTTCTTTCTTTCCCCTTTGTTCTTGTTAGAAATTTTATTTGCATTATTTTGCTTCTTTTCCTTTTCTTTTTTGAAAATCTGCACTTTCTATTGCAAATGTTTGAAAAGAAAATTGGATTTATTACTGCAAGGTGCTTAAATTTTTTTATCTTTGCACCATAAATCCAAAATGTGAAACAAAACATGAAAATAACTAGTATAATCGCACAACAGTGGAAAAACCGACTTTGTTATACTTCGTTGATAAAAATATATTTTGTTGCAATCTTTTATTTATTCGAAAGCAGATATAAATGACAATATGTGAAAGAAAAAGTAAATATATTATTGAAAACCAAAAACAATTATTTTATACAATCATGCCATCTTAGACATTAGTATTTAGGAAATGGTCAACAAAAGATAGCTATAATGATATATTTATCAAATTATTGTAAAACTTTGCCATTTCACCGATATCGTAATATCTGTAAGAAGTTGCACTCTCTTTTAACTTCGTCTATAATGGAAAGTTCTCTAAAATCCTGAAATTTAAAGGGAAGAAAATATAAATTTTGTAATACATATCAAAAGTTGTATGTCATTCATCCCTTTCTAATGCGATGGCCTGCGTTGAATTACTGTAACATAGATTGTAAACTAGGTTTTCAATGTATCTTCAAATACTAAAATTTATAGTGAATATTCTGATAGTTCATACTCACACAACTGATTACTTGATTTCAAATTTTGGTCGTGAACGGATAGCTATTTGTTCGGTAGGAAAGCAAATCTAATTTAAAAGTAAAACTGTACACTTAAACTTGTAACTCAACGTGGATATATTTATATAGAACTTGTAAATAATTGGATTTGGTACAACAATCATTATGTGTGTCTCTTTCTACACACACAGAGGCACGTGGGCACACATGTGTGCGGATGTGTATGTGTATGTATGTTGTAGGTATGATAGGAGATCAATTTGTGCACTTCATGCAATTATATATAAAAATCAATTTGTGCACCTCTTCAATACTAAAATCGTATCTAGTCACATTTCTTAATTTCTACAAAACAAGTGTTTTTTTTTACCAAAAAGACAAAGCTATATACCAAAAGGGAGAACGTTTTTCTTCTTCAGGATTCAAAAAAACAACTCGACAGTTCACAAATCGAACGCTAAACTGTATAACAAAACTGAGCTCAACATACTTGTGACAACTGCGGGACTCGAACCCTCGGAAAGCAATGCCACACACTAATTACCTTGCTAAAAATCTTTATGTTAGCTTTTCGAGAGAGGTGTTACAAACTACCCCTTTTAAAGAGCCCAACATCCTAATGTGACAACCGTGGGGACTCGAACCTCTGACCTCCCGGAAAACAACACCATACACTAAGCACTGTGCTAAAAGATCTTTGTGTTAGCTTTTCGAGAGAGGTGTTACAATACTAAACAACAATACATGAACAAATAAAAAGCAAAAAATCAAAACATAATAGCCGCCATCAAGAGCTGATCATATACCAAGACCCAAAGAGCCAAACAATTGAGAAGCTCGACTCGGTAAAGGGAAAAACAACAGCGTTGTACTGAAGCTATTACAGAGGCATCAATTTGCAGAATTTACTCCAACAATGTGTTGTAGGCCTTATGAATCGTTGTCAACTAGTTACCAACTTCAATATGTAAATTAAAAACTAACCTTTCTAGCATCAAATGATTCCCGCAAGACACTAAATGCTTCTTCAGGCAACACCACTGCATCTTATAACCCAAAAAAACAAATTGCAAATTCAACATATAGCTTATAACCAAGCACAAAACTTACTCGCAAGAAATTAGAAATGGCCCAAGCAATTCAATCAATTCGGTAGAAGAATCGTTTCCCTTGACCTCAACCAGTAATTGCAGGCTTATACAGTTAGCAAACTAACATTTCTAGCATCGAATGATTTCCTCACAACATTAAATTCTTCTTCAGGTAGCATCACAGATCTTACGATGTATAAAAACAAATCATCGAAGTCAACACAAAACCCACATCAAAATACAAAACTCACTCGTAGGAAATTAGAGATGGCCCGAGGAATTTAGCTGAACCAACAAAAGATTTTTTTTACCTTGACTGTTACCCAGTAATTGTAGTTTCCTAAATCCTTAGTCTCGGATTAGATTACCATTTTCGATAACTTCTTCTCTAACGTGTATTAGCATTTTCCATTTATCTTTTCTCATCCAATTATGGATTCAGCATGAAGTGTGGATGAGAAACTTTTAGTGATAGGGGTTCAGGAAGATCATGGTGGAAATGATGACAATTTAAAAGTGGATTAATTTGGGTGCAATATACGCGCAAGACGAGGAGAAAGGGTAATGGATATTTATGTTGATGATCAGAAAACAAAGGTGCATTCCATGGAGAAAACAAAGATGTTTTCAAGCTTTAAACATACACGTATTTTTCAAGATGCAGCTGAATTAAGAGAAACCGACATAGTCACCTTGACTGTGATCCAGTAACGGTAGTTTCCTAAATCCTTTGTCTTTAAGACTTCAGATTAGATTATCGTGTTTGATAGCTTCTTCTCTAACACGTGCTGGGTGCTGGCATCTTTCATTTATCTTTTCGCATCCAATTAGGGATTCAGCTTGGTTGAGAAATTTGTGGTGTTAGGGCTTCGGGAGGATTAAGGTGGAAATGATGGCAATTTAAAAGTGGATTAATTTGTGTGGAATATACGCACACGCCGAGGAGTAAAGGGTAATGGAGATTTATGTTGATGATCAAGAAAACAAGGGCGCATCCCATGGAGAGAACAACGATGTTGTTAGGCTTTAGACGGACGTAAGTTTTTATAGGTGCAGCTAAATTATGAGAGACCGACAAAGTCGGTTTGATAATTGTTGAAAATAAATAAGAGTTTTAGAGTCCGTTTGGTTTGTAATTTTCAATTTTGGAATTTCCTATAATAAAATGTATTGGATTCCCAAAAATGGTTATTACATATTTAACTTAAATTTTTTTGTTTCCTTTCATAACCGTTTCTCTTCTTTTTTCCCCTCCTCACTTAGTTCAAGACCTCCCACGTTCTCCATTCCATCCCCGCCGTCCTTCTACTGCACATTTTTTCAATATATAACGAAATGCAAAACACAAAATTCTGTTTTCAAATCAAACAGATCCTGGGCTTGTTCCCTCTGAGGATTGCTTAATAGCTAGTTCCCATCTTGCTAATTTTTTTTGTAATTTCTTTGCTTACATCACATACATGATTTTTTTTTTTAATCTGTTCCAAGTAAGCTTACTAGATTTAAGTTAAAAACATAGGAGAACATGTAGTTTTCTAGTTCCTGGGGCCTTCTTTTTTCTCTTCTTTTCTGGTTAGGAACATGCCATATCGCATGATGGACATTATCAAAGAATTATTTAAGAACTAGAATCCTCCTGAAGAAAGTCATATTCAGTAACAAAATCTTCCTTTTGAGTACGGTTGTCAGTTTCCCCATTTTTCCAAAACATAAATTGCAAATGTTCACAGATTTTAAACTGAGTTTGTAATATGATAAGGTTAAAATTGTCAACAAAATTTTAATAAGTTTAGTGCTTGTGTAAAATAAATATTGAGGCATTGTTATAACTAGCGTAGTTTGAAACAAACATGTGTGAATTTAGTTGTAAAAGCTATTAATTATTTGTATCTTAAAGACCAAAAGCAGATTCTAAATGCTATTTCATTTTTAAATTATTTCATATATAAATCCTACATGGCAAAAATAAATCATGTAGCATTTATCAGATGTTTTATCTTCTACGATCTCGTAGGATTTCAGTGCTATCTTACTACTTGCAATATGTGCTTAAGTACAAAATTAGGTGCCTATGCTTGTTCACGGATATGGTATATTAAGCTATAATCATGTTTGTTTGTGTTGTCTCAAATGAGGAGTTGCTGCATTAATGCCCGTGATGTTATATGCAGTTGAAGTCCTGCTAATACATTTAGAGTTCTTTGACTGCTACATTTTTATAGTTTAATGTTTAGATTCATTAAAAGCTTTATTGTCTATCACTAAGCTTGCTAAATCAGGTTTTTTTGGCATCTGCTTTAGCACTCTTATTATAGAAATTATTTTGACCAGTTAAATTTTCAGACCCAACCAACAAAGCTTGGGTATAGGTCCAAATTTAAGGATCAAACACTCAAACATAAGTTAAACCTTAACCGCATGGATTATAAATCCATATATTTTGTTATAAACGAGATAATGTTTCTTCTTTCGCAGCGATGGTGTGAGACCAATAATAAATTCATTTTGGCAGTAGAATTTTATCTGCGATATCGCTTTTTGCACCTCCATTTATGTACTATATCTCCATTATAAAATGTTATAATTTTACGTCTATGGTAACACTTAGCTCTTTAACAACACCGGTGGCGATGAAGTGGATTTTTTTTTTTTTTTTTTAAACTAATGATTCTCCATCTGTTTTCTCCAAATTCACACATACTTGTGATAACTACAATCTTCAATGAATATCGTCAACACAACAATAAATGACAGTTTCATTTTTATTTCTTTATTTTAAAGCAAATCTTTATAGAAAGTTATGGCTAGAGACTAAGTGCACCCATCATTAATACTTGACATGTATAATATATTCAGGCATACTTACATTGAACGCGAACAGTTTTCTTTCTTTTTTGAAAAAATATTGTGGAAGCTCGAAATATTCAGTAATTATAATTAAATGTTTAATCGGTAGATTCTATAATTCATAGTTGTGTAAAATATATTTTTGAATGAATGCACTTTAGGGGTGAGAAACCATAACATAGTTGGAACATAATAGGATCAGTTTCAGATGAATGGAGAGATACCATTCATAGTATTTATTTATGAAAGGTTGCAGCTTTTTTGGTGATTTTTTAAATTGCTTTTTACCATGAGGCTGGCAGTTTGAAGAACCTCATATCTGCCCTGAAATAGATTTAGTAGTTTTGACCATAACTCTATTTTTATTCGATGTAATCAATTTATATTGACTTGTAAGTATATTTGATATAAGATGGAATATGCAAGTTCAGTGATGCATTGCCATACATGGGATGGTAGAGATATCGTGCTATAAACATGATACTATCGTCAGTAAGTTAATTTTTTGACTTTGGATGGTCCTGTCAGTTTCTGTTGTGGATGATGTCAACAATGCAATTGGCAATTACTGATTGATAAGTTGAACTTAGTAGATTTATGAGTTATTAATGTTTATAATTGTTGTCAAAAATCTTATAATCCTATGATTTGTATTCCGTTTCAAACTGAATCTCTTATTTTATGATTTGATTTATATTTCGATTTGAACCCGACATATACCGCAGTTTGGAAAAATCGTTTGATCCAAAATTTGTTAGGAAATGTGGAACGGATTTTTAAGGCAAAACTAACACTAGAAGGGGGATGAATAATGTTTTCGAGAAATTTAAGAAAAGCTAAAACTAATATGATCTACTATATGAATAACACACCACAGAGATAATCACATACATAGAATCAAACAGAAACACAGAAATAAAATGCAGAAAAGGAAAGAACATACCGAAATTTATACTGGTTTGGATTGCTCCCACGTTCAGTCTCACGCAACGCTGGATTGCACAGAGTTTTATTACTAGATCAAAATCTCAGTACAATCCCCTTGATTTTACGGCTATAAGGTTAACATCGTTTCCACCACCCTTAATTTCCCGGCTACAAAGTTAACACTATTTCCTTTCTTGATTTCATGGCTACAAGGAACACACTGTTTCCAAACTATTCCAAAACAATCCCAAATGATTACAACAGCCCTATAACTTTTCAATAACACTTCGATTCAGAGAGTAATGAGTAGAGAGTGAGAAGAGAGAAGTTTTATGTATTTAGAATAGAAATCGACAGAGTAGAAGTATATAAATCATAAAAATATGAAATAATAATGGAGAAACGAAAAGGATTGAAGATAGAGAATAAGAATGAATAAAAAATTCGAAATCAACCCCTGTATAAGATTTGAAAGGTTGCAACGCTTCTAGGACGTTACAAATGGTGAAAAGACACTTCATTTCAAAACTGAAAATATGACAGTTGTATGTCGACATATGTGTTTGTAAATTTGAAATTTGAGTATTTTTCAAGTGTTTTAATATATATATATATATATATATATATATATATATATATAATTCTGGAAATTCTTGAATTGAAACATAGTGATATAAATAAGTATTATAAAGTAGAAAATCATATGAAATCATAAATATACTTTATATAAACATATTTATAAAATTATAAAGTTTAAAACTATATAGATTAAGGTTTTCAAAATGAGATTCAAATCGTAAATCGTAAAATTCAAAGTATAAATCGAAATTGTATTTAAATTGGAAATCATGGATTCAAAAAATATACATTTTAAAGTATGCACACACTTTGTAGTTAATTTTGATGTTTAAACTTCTACATTTAAACCTAAAACATTACTTTCTTTTTTGTTCCAATTTTAGTTTGTTTTAGATGACTAAAATTAGAATTGTAGATCCAAATAAGTATATTGAATATATTAATTTGAATCGAATGATATTTCTACTGTGTAGTATTAGCATGTTTTGAATCGGAATATCAGTCGAATCTTAAAGGGAGAGATTTAATTTAAAACGGGATTGAAATTGCAGGATTTTAAGATTTATGACAACAATGATATAGATATAAAGTATTTAAATATATAAATATATATAAACTTTAAAACTTAAGTTTAAAATCAAATGTAAGATAAAAAACTTAATTAAAATTTGAATTTGAATTTTGAAAATAGAATTTGAATTTTGAAAATCAGAATTTGAAAAACGGAATTTGAATTTGAACCTGGAGTGCTATTTAGAGTCTTAAATATAAACCAGACTCTATTACTATATTTATCTTGAACTCTTATACTCTTGATTTCTTGATTACTCATGAGTCTTGAGTCTTCTCTGAATTCTGAATCTCTTTAATCTTTAAAACTCTAAAACTGTACGATCTTCAGTATTAATTCATGTATACAAATCCTGCATATATGTATATATACATATATTCTAGATAGAGATGTTAATATATATTTTATAATCAATTAATATTGAAATAAGGTAGTTGTCATCAAAACTTCATTCTCCAACAAAATTATCCTTTCACTATAGTCACATGGATCAACAATTTCAGTTCTAATCATTTCCAAATAAAATAAAATTAGAACAAGTAAGAAATTAAGGGTGTGTTCGGTTTTTATTTTTTTATTTTGGGTTTTTGTACATACAAAAGTACGAACGACGCACACATCGTGGAAAAACGATCATTTTACAAATCGAAGTTAATACACAAAACAAAAAACATTTTTTTTTATAATTTCTCGTATCTTAAGAAACAACGGCAAATTCATCCATCCACCATCCCTCCTTCCTTTACATAATTCCCTCCGCCTTTAGTCCGTCACCTCCGTTATCCTTCAAATTTTCGTATCTTTTGAAATGAATTAACTCAAATCACTGAAACATATATAACTTAAAGGGTGTTTGGGATTTCCATCCTCTAAGGATCCGTGAAACTAATACATATATAATAGCACGCTATTATTGTAATGTCTGTTCAGTAAAGTAAATATAATGAAAATAGCGTAAGCGGGGTTACCATATTACCCTTACGCAATTTATAGGCATCACAGTCTATACAGTACCGTAAATTCATCGCACTAGTGTTATCAGAGGGCACTCCACAGAAAGCAACACTAAATCAAAACCGTATGGGGCTCGTATAGGATAAATATGACAAGTCACACGAGGCAATGCCCAGGGTAGGATTCTACCAGTTGCAGTCCCGGACCGGTGGTAATGCATAGCAACCACTACCGCCCACCTCAGAACACACTCCCAAATCAAAAAGGGCGCCCCAAATCAATCACATAGTAATAGAGATGGTATCGAAGAAGCGTGTCAGATATGAGGTGCGACCTCAATTAGTCACGGTATAACTCATGTTTTAGTCATTTTAATTATGACCCGAAGGTCAAGGCGATTTCGTCATCGTTTGCCTTCTTCGATCCAGTAGCCGTCTCCAAGCCTTCCTGCTTCGTTCCGATACTACATCACGTATACAGTTGTTAAAGTGGTGTCGACACTGACAGAGAGTATGCCACTTACCGACTCCGGTCTCTTTAACAACCGAGCGCTTACATTTTTTTCTTTTCACACCGTGGCCACTGTATTTGAAATCATATTTCAAGTATCGCAAATCGATTTACGTCAAGTATTGCTCAAAACATTCGCCATTGGTTTGATTTGAGATTATAAAACCAATATTCACCATTTCTTTGTCAACCATTGGGTTTTAAGTTGCAAATTCCATGAAATATTATTATTGCTTGAAATCCCTTATTTCACCCTTTTGGATTCACTAAACTGGATTGGACATAGATTTCTATCCGAATTAAAATATATTTAAAAAGTTAAGTTTGAAAATAGTATATGTGTATTGAAAGTAATGTATAAACATATGTATAGTTGGAAAAATATACGTATATTAAATTGAAAGTAATGTATAAACATATATAGATCGAAAAGTATATGTATATTAAACTGAAAGTAATGTATAAATATATATAGTTGGAAAAGTACATGTATATTAAATAGAAAATATTGTATAAACATATATATAGTTGGAAAAGTATTGTAAAATTCATATAGTTAAAGTAAATCAAACCATTTTATTGGAAAATATTTACAAAATCTAGTAATAAGGAAAATTTTACTTCTACGAAATTGATATTCTATACATAATATTGATCCAATCCAAATCCAAATCCATGTCTTAGAAATTTCTTTCCCTATCAAAATTTCTCCTTTAAACAAATTCCCATTTATTTGGTTCAATTTCAATACTTCATGGTTAAAACGATTTTCAAACCAAATGTTTACCTTGTATTCGACATATCCATTTCATATAATAGATCCCAAACCACTTTAGCTTTGGCTATAAATCAAAAATGTGCTTTGCTAAATTCTAGCTTGTTAACAAAACTCATATTCACCATGATATAAATTACATTTTTTTTTATTTAACACTTCACATTTTGACAAAAATCCTTCTTACATTTACATGGCGAAAGTTCATTTGACAAATCACATATTAAAATAAGTTTGAAAAATATGTATCAAGTCTTTGCAAATCCTTTAATTAAATCATTAAATTCCAAAATTGTCAAATTCTTAAATTTTATTGTATGCACATAAAGCTATGAAGAATTTATTTAAATAAATAAAAATTTAAGTGTTAACTTGCAAAAATCACTTAAAATTTTATTTTCATACAAATTGGATTTCTATAAGAATTCAAGAAAAATTTGAACAAAACTAGTTTTGAACCTTTTCTTTATGCTATATAGAAATGTCATTTAAAATTTCTACTTATAAAATCGATAAAGTATTCAAAATATTTTTATTTTATTGAACACGGTATCCGTATAAAATTTTCTATCCTATGGTCAAGTGATACGGATATTTATCATTTCAATCCGTTCTTAAAAATATTCGAATCCCGGGTATATATCATTTCAACCCGCATCCCAAACCGATTCGAATACACAAGGGGTTCGAGCATGTATCATTTCAACCCGTAATGATTTCTAATCAAATGGAACTTGCATGGAAAATAAACATATCATGTCAAGTATACATTCAATAGTGTCATATGAAATAACAGTGTGTGTCGCACGTGCACAACCACAAAGCAAACAAATCTAGAGCACCCTAACATTTCATTCAACATCTTATATTTTTAATTCACTTAATAATCAGTTAGTCTGTGAGTGAGAAAAACTCACATTCCGCTACTGATATGGAAAGATATTTAAGATCTTGAACAGTGTTTTCAGAATATTATCTACAGACAGAGAGAGATTTTAGTATTGTTGCCATATTTTAGGAGAGATAAAATTTCAAATTAATGAGGCAACGTATAAGGCTATTTCAGTGGAGGAAAGGATCTTTATCATTTTAGATAAGTTATAAATTAGCTGAAAATTGTCTACCGTTATGGCATGGTTTCAGTAAATTAACTCAAATGAAGTGTTCACTGAAATGTACAATAACTGCACACGAACGGTTAAAAAGAAACAAACAATTGCAACGTTGGGTACCGCAAAAACCTCTGCAAATTCTTCTTTAGGAAATCTTGCAACAGTCACATCGCAACCTCTCTCTCAACACGTGCCGACAATCGACGCTCAGCAATCTCTCTCCGTCAAATTGAATTCTCGCCTTAAAGCCCCTGCTCCTTCCCCACTTGTTCATTCATCTCCAGAAAATTCCAAAGTTTCACTTCCGCAATGGCACTTCCTGATGATGTCGTACATATGGTGAAAGCCTCCATCCTCATTGGCTATTGGACCATCAACTCCATACGTGCCACCCTCTCCGACTTCTACCGCCACTACGACTGGAACATCTACATCATCGGAGACCAGAACTACTTAATTCAGTTTCCTTCTGCAGATCTTTACCATGATGCTCTCGGAAGGCGCACTCTGAAAAAGCCTGGAGCTGTGCTCGCCTTGGAAGCTTGGAATCCGATGTCGGAAATTATCGTCAGAGAATTCTGGCCAACCACCTGGGTCAGAATAAGGGGTTTCTCTATCCATCTTCGCCATCTCCACGATTGTCTCACCTCCGCTATCTACCCAGTTGGACTCTTCCTCCGTGCAGATGATTGTAGCTGGGCTCAGGCAGACTTCAGGTTCGTTTTTGCCAGGATTCGGCTACTTAAGGCGGTGACTTTACCTTGTACCTACTCCATCTACCTCTGTGACAACCACTTCGTTATCACCGTGGAACATTGAGACCATTTCCATCCAACCCTGAACCCCTACGACATGCTCCTAGGCAATCAGTGGGAGAACAACACTGGATTCATGATGGAACCTTTTCAGCTTCCCTTCCCCATGTCTTCTAGCTCTAACGGGTTAGATGACCGTTTTGACGCGATGATTGTTGAGTCCTCAATTCCTGAACCCTCATTCCCTATTCAGGCGAACCCAGACCCTCTAGCCACGCAGGATAGCTCCTTGGAAGTCGTCGGACCCGGGGATGAGACCCTTGACCTGCTGAAAAACCCAGGTGGGACCCCTTTCTGGACCTTGACCTCTCCGAGCCATTACCTTTGGCGATTGCTTCCACCCATTCTGACATGCAGATAGTTCCTCGGGCTGCAACACCCCCACCCCCACCGCCGCAGTTGAACAGCGGTGTCTCACCCATTTTAGCCCCAGCCCTTTCCTCTTCTGCTGTTAGGCGCAGCGTCAGGCTTCATGCTTCCAACTCTGGTACCCAAGTGCAGCCATTCACGCCGCTGATTCTGGATGTCACGCAACTTTGGGAGGAATCGGTGGGCAGCGTTCAACTTCATGGTGATCAGCAGCAGCTTCAGTATACGAGACCATGGTAACTGCTCTACCCTTCTGTTGCAGTGTAAGCCCCTTCGTTGTTACGGTATTTTGGTGGTTTGTCGTGATGAATAGCTCTTGTGCATGTTAGTTTTTGGTTTGCTACGTCGTTTCTTGTGCTGTTGGTAGAATTTGTATGTTTATTTTGGTGAACTTGTATCCGTGCTTGCGCTAGGCGCAATGCTTTAACTCTGCATGCATATTTTGTCGTTTTATGGTCAGCGATCAGGCTTGTTGATCGCTTAAAACTATCCTTTTATTTTATGCTATTAATCGGGTGTGTAGAATCGCTCTACACAAACGTGTACTTCAAAAAAAAAAAACAAAAAAAAAAAAAATCCAAAAACTACCTAAAGTTTTTGCTTAGATGAAAAAATTCAATCATCAAAATTAATTTCTGAGTCTGTTCAAACTTTAAAATAAAGATTTATTGAATCCACGTTTTACGATTTAAATCCTGTTTCGATTCAAAGTTCGAATTTTACGATTTACGATTTGAATTTCATTTTGAAAACCTTATGCATATTGATATAACCGTATTTCGAGTAACCAGAAATTATAGCTTTCCATGTTCTTTGTGATTGTTAAATATTTACTATTTTTCTCATGCATCCCACTATTATATCACCCCTTAGCACACCCGCTCATATTTGGAGTTACGTTCCCAGTTGCTATACAAATTTATAACTGTTTAATCTAACATTATAAATATCATCTCTATAAAAGCTAATCCAATTTGAAGTTTCATTTCTTCGAAATTATAAGTTCACATTGTT
The DNA here is from genome assembly GCA_030737875.1 of Allium sativum. Classification (NCBI taxonomy): domain Eukaryota; kingdom Viridiplantae; phylum Streptophyta; class Magnoliopsida; order Asparagales; family Amaryllidaceae; genus Allium; species Allium sativum. The sequence continues at coordinate 53,286,915 of CM060913.1, forward strand.
GGTTAAAACATTTATCTGTACTGATATTATGTTAAACATATTCAAATGAGCCCAACTTGTATGGAGATGATCTAAATTCTAAAATGTGATGTTAACATATCTTCAAAATTCTATATCATTTGAAGCATTGTAACTCAAAATATGATAGAGTTGCTAGAGGGGTATTCCAGTTTCCAAAAGAGGTGTATCGTTGATCATCCTTGAGCCCACCGACTTGTACACAAACAGTGATACATAATTACATATGAATGCATGTTACGCACATTTGTACTTGATCCTCAATCATGTTAGACAATATTTACAATGGAGATATAACAAGGCGTTTACCCTTCAAATTTGGTTCATATTTTTTCTTTTCTTTTACAATCTTTGAGTATTCTATTCTATTAAGTATCATACCTACTGCATAATACCGTTGTACGAGTGTGTACACTTCTGTCTGTTATGAACCTCAAGGCCCTTTTTTTAAGCCTTCAGTAAACTGGCCATATGCTATATAGCAAGTACCCATAACTAATTCAGGTATTTTTAAATCTATGCTGCTCTCCTTTATCTTCTTAATTAAAAAAGCGAATTTTTGAACTTCTGCATCTTGAGTATATTTGTTTTTCTTGACAGTTTATTTTTTCATGTGCTGATGTGATTTTTCATACGTTGATGTCTACCCACTTGGGTATGTATGCCATTTTTTGCCACTTGTTTTTTAGTTCATTTTTTTTATTATACAGCATATTGCATAGTTGCAGTCGAGTCTGCTGGTAGACAATTACCTAATGCATTTCTTGAAAGAGTCAAGGACGACTTCACCAAAACATACGCTGGTGGAAAAGCTGCTACCGCTTCAGCCAACAGCCTTAGCAGAGAATTTGGGTAAATTCATTTCCATTTTTCGGAAAAATTACATGACAGTATGCATTTACTTGAACATAAGCATGTTTCAAATCGAATCTCTACAATGATGATTTGATTCTCAAGTTCAAAGCCAAGCTAAAATTATAATTGAAATATATGATTCAATCTATATTGAAATTAAATTATCAATATACTTATATGAATCTTCAATTCAAATTTATTGTTTCAAAAATAGAGTGATGGACAAAGTGAAATGATATTAAGTATTAGGTTTATTATAGGAAATAATGTTAAACATCATTTTGTAACCTACAAATAAAAATGATTCTAGTGTAGAGGTATATGTACGCATTTAATTATGAGTCCAGTTTCAATTATGAATTTTTACTTTACGGATATTGTTTTGAACTTGCGTGACAGCGATATGTTTAATGAAAATTCAGGTCAAAACTGAAACTACATATGCGATACTGCTTGGACCACCCTGAAGAAATCAGCAAGCTTTCTAAAGTTAAGGCTCAAGTTTCAGAAGTTAAAGGGGTTATGATGGAGAATATCGAAAAGGCAAGCATATTTATTAACATGTCCATAGTGGTGGATCGAAGTATGTGTAATAAGGATGAACCTGATTTGATTGATATCCAGAGATAGGTACACCCGGGGGTATGAACCATCGACTAATATCCACTGGTTTTGCTAAACTGCGCTAATTTGCCTGTAATGCATCAGTCTTTAACTAGGACTGGGCATCTCCAGCCAATTAAAGGTTGAATTTTGTGAAGACTACTTCAATTCTTACCACACTTTCCTCCCTTCATATCTGGTGTAATTAAAAATAATTGCGACACCCCACTTTTTTCCTTCGATCACCAATTAATCACCAAAACACCATTATGTTTTCTTAAACCGTGGTTTGTTCACAAACCACTCTCGGTTTGAACTATGGTCTATGCTGTTATACAAACCTTGCTTCACCTGAACTAGATTATTACATGAATCTCGATCAGTCCAAGCAAGGTTATTACACAACATTGCTTATACCGACTCCCAAGTGAGGTTATTGCATAAATCTCGTTCCATTGAAGCTTATGTACGTCATTGTTTCTTTTGTACGTGATCTATTGTGGTTTGAAGGTATGCCAGTTCAGAAAATTTTTAAATTTGATAATGCATGGGGGTGTGAAAAGAGGAAATGGAGATGTGAATAAATCGGTCCTTTGTAAACTGTAAATTAGGATTAAGGATCATATCCTATCAGCTTAGGTAGTAGAGCAAAATTGATGGCTTTGCCATGCATGTACAGTTCCATATTTAAACACCACAATAAACCATCTGCTACATGTAAATATTATCCTTTTCAGGTCATAGACCGGGGAGCAAAACTCGACGACCTTGCAGATAAAACAGAAGATCTCCGGTCACAGGTACATATTATATCTTTCCCACAGCTGAATATGGGATAATATGACTTCTAAAACCATGTGTATTTATATAAAAAAAAAATTCCCAAAGGCAAACGAGTTCAGGACAACGGGAACACAAATGAGGAGAAAGATGTGGTTTCAGAACATGAAGATAAAACTGATTGTGCTGGGCATCATTGTGGCTCTGATCCTTATCATTATCTTGTCTGTTTGCCATGGGTTCAAATGCTAGGTTTGTGTATAGTCAATAGTGAACCAAAAATATGACTTATCCATGTCCATTTACGCCTACCTCTGTATATTATAATGTTGCTATACAAGCTTTTGTTGTTGATCGCAGTTAATGTATTCGGTGTAGATTTTGTTGGTGATGTCTTATGATTATGACTTATGAGTTTTACACATTTTGTATATTCATTATGTAGCTGTATACACGTTCTTGTATATTCATTGTTAATTTGTGCCAAGGGGATTTATTGTTTTGTTGTTTTAATGCCGTACAATTAGAGCCTCACTAAGGCCTGGTTAAATTCCCGTTATGGCTATAACCCTTTTCAATCGCTACATCATTTCAATTTAGCCCTAGCAAACTGTATATTAATTTTAAACTTCACTATTTTCTGCTATATTTGCTAAATCAAGGTTTTTTTTTTTTTTTTTTTTTTTTTTTTTTAAGCATTTGCTTTAGCAGTAATAACATACAAAACAAAGGTTGATTTGAATAGTTCTCTTTTAAAACAAATAAAACAACGTTAATGTAAAAAGCTAATTTTAATATATAAATGCTTAAGTTAGAAATTTATTATAGTTATTAAATTTGGTATACACAACCATGATATTCCTTATATTTTTTAAATAAACAATAATAATTTATTTTGTGCAAATGATGTGATTATAATAATGAATTAATTTAGGATATTTCTAATGATTTTTTGTTTTTGTATTTTCGCTATATCTCAGATATATCATGATTTTATTCTTAGTATAATTTTTTGAATCTCTAGCTATAGAATCTTTAAACGATTTAGTTGTGTAGCTCTTATGTCCTCCATCCTCATATTGTCTGATTTGAGCATGCACATTTCAATCTAGAAGTCTGATGCATGAAGAAAGCAATGTGATTCAGTGATTTATTAACTATGTATTCTAATTGTTAGATATGAAAATATATATTCGACGTGTGTGTCTATATACATATATATGTTGAAACAACCCAGAAATCTAATTATTTATTAAAGGATTTAAGCTAATAAAAATCCCGATTTATTTCAAAGTTTTGGTGTAATGAATATTGGGAAGGATATTGATAATGATATACAAATAATTTTGTAGAAATATATATTCAGTTGGAAAATATAATAAAAAGCCGGTTAAACTCAATCAATGAAATACCAATATTTGAAAATAAACAATAAGATGATTTAATGTTGTTTATTTACTTAAATAACTATTTTTGATTATTTGTAAATAAGGATAAAACCATTCTCAATTTTTGTTTATTCAAAATAATAGTTTGGCTCAAAACAAAAAAATGTGATCGATAAACGAATCTTGAATTCTCAATTGTTTTGTCAAATAGGTATGCAAATGTGTAACATATGCATGCGCACGCACACACGCGCGCGCATACACACACACACACACATGTGTGTGTGTGTGTGTATATATATATATATATATATATATATATATATGTGTGTGTGTGTGTGTGTGTGTGTGTGTGTACGTGTGTATGATAACGCATACATGAGGAGTTACTGAGAAAATTAATTAAGCTAAAGAAAATGTTAGAAAAAGTAAATAAAAACAAAAAAAAGCTTATTTTATTAAAATAACAACCATACGCTTACACACTTACAACTCATACCCTTACACAACACCTTGCTCTTACACATGATATGACAAGTAGGGAAGGGGGAGTTTCGACCGAATTAAGGAGAAGAGGGGATTCCACTTTTTATTTTATTCCTAAATATTTTCTGTAAATACCCATCCACTTCCATCCACTTCTTTACACCAAATCTTCTCTTCTTCCTCCTCCTAAAGCACTTTAATGGAATCTACATCCTAACCAGCACTTTAATGGAATTTACATCCTAATCACTTATCACTCTTCTAAGTATCCAACAACGTCGAAACTATGGCCAAACTTCCTCTCATTTACGTTCAAGAGTCACCATAGCTCGACGAAGTTCTAAGACCAGTCCACCCTAAAACCCACCTAGGCCGTGAGCAACTAGGAAGGAAAGAGGAGCTCGAACCTAGTCGAGGTAGCACAAGTTGTTAGAAGATCTTTTTGTCAAATTGTATTACAAAGTTAGATCCTTTTGTCAATACACAATTGTATTGCAAATAAATAGTAACAATATCAAGGTTACTCAATAATGTCACAATTGTCAAGTCAAACTGTGATTGCAGAAAAGACAGTAAGCAAGACCGATTGTGCACTGGATTGGAGCGGTACAGAACCGTCACCAACCGTAATGTCCGAGTCCAGAAAAAATTCTGTTTCCTTAAAACAATATTGCCGTCGTATGCACTGATTGACGTGATCGCAATTTGTTTCCCAGGATAAAACGGACCAGCCCCGTAGTGCAGTGCCAGCAAACGAAGCTCCGACGAACTGAAGTAGATTATAGAAACTTGAACAGAGGAATGCTTTGAAGAGGGAGTAACAATTGTGAAGAATAATTAATATTTATTCTCTCCTTTTGGGCTATGTATTTATAGGCTGGAGGAAATGCCTATACGAACATTAATGACCTTTGGAAAGGTTGCGACCCTTTAACCAAGCGGTGCTTAAATGTGCGTGCGCATTTATGATGAAACGGTTGAACCCCTTCAATAGAAGGGACATACCAGATCATAAAATGATCAAAATAACTCGTTTCAGCACAATAGGCCCAAACTGAAATCAGCGGCCTATTTAACCATGAGACCTCAAGAGTCCCAAGGTCCAACGCCCAATTATTGACACTAATATCGTGTTATGGACTCCAAGAGTCCCCAAATCACTAAGCCCACATTTGACATCAATATAATATTGTGTCATGGACTCCAAGAGTCCCAAGGCACTAAGCCCGATTTGACATCAATATAATATTGTGTCATGGACTACAAGAGTCCCAAGGCATTAGGCCCAAGTTGACATCAATGTAATATTGTGTCTTGGCTTAGCCACACCTGATATGAGCTCTCTTCTCCTTTATTTATATAAGATTTTAGAAGAGTTGGTACTCATATTTCATGATGTGGGACTAAAAGTTGTTTTCCTTTCTCTTCTTCCAAAATCCCTCTTTCTCTTTCTCATTCATTTCCAACATGAAGTAGGAACATTTTGGAATAATCTAGGAAAAGTTTGGTAAGTTTCGGTAGCGTGTAAATCCAATCAAAGATGAGAAACCAACTTTAAATGACTCAAACTATTCATGTGCTAATGAAATGAAAATGATTACTATGCCTATGTTAAATAATGATTATATATGCCATGATGATTGTTTATCAAGTTTGGATGATAATATGTCGACTGTATGGATTATTTAACAAGTCACGTTAAATGCACATCGATAAGTACAAAGGAATCACTTTCTTTTATTAAATAAAATGGTGAAAATGCAATGGTTAAACCTCTTTAAAATGGTTTGAAATATTTTAAAAATAAATAATAAACACTTCTAAGTGTAAATATGAAATTTGAAAAGAATATGAAATTTGAAGACATTTTAGTGTGTCGTGAAACGGTAACTTGCGGTTTCACTCCTTAAAAAGTGGATCTTTTGTATATGGAAAAATATGAATCCAAATTCTTTGAAGTAAGATATTTTTTTCGAATCCTTCCAATGAATCAAAATATCAAGATTTCGTTAAGTAGATTTTGTAAATATGGCCCAAACAAGTTTTGAAAAACATCATGATTTTATGGTTCAAAATCTAGAAAAAGAAATTGTTTGAAATTGAGACTTTTAATACCTTAAAATTATGGAATAAAATTATAAATCATTTAAAATGTTTTAAAAATGATTTAAGTCATTTTGATGAATTAAGCTAAATAGTACTTTTCGTAGTACTTTTTCAATAACAATGAAATTTGAATTTAAACTCAACGAATCTTCTCCAAAACTCTTATGAATGTTTTCAAATGATTAAACCATGTTTTAAAGATTATTTGAAAGTTATATAAATTGTTTAAAAGAATCTAAATGATTTAATTGAATCAAAAGCTACAATAAGCATTTGATTTAATCTTGGCTCTAACAAGGCAAAGAATAAACATGCTTTTCCTATTTCTGAGATCCAGACGTCAGTGTTTGATCAAAGGGATGTTCAAGAGAAATCAATTCCATTCTCATTTGTTACTATGTCAAACTTTAGAACTTTATATTTGTTTAAACTACAGAATTGAATCATGGAAAGAACCATGTTGGCTTGATGAGGTTCATTTCATTAGTGTGTTGCTATTCACACCCCCATTTAGACTGCTGGCCACCTATACTAAAGACCACCTCTTTTATATGTCTCTTTACTCCTTTACACCAACTAAATTATTCAATTTCTAATCGGCTACCACCCCTGCCTTTAATTCTTCATCGCTCCAAAAAATAACGTCTTCTTCTTGAAATTTTCTCCATCGCTCTACAAGCTTGAAGATTCCAACGCAATTCAAGCGTCCAATCTTGCGGCATGTTGCTATTATCCACATAGTTATCAAGCTTATCGTCATTCACATTATCTTCCTACAAAAATCAAATAAAAATAATTAAAATGAATTTTTTGTAAATTTTGACACATAAATTTTGTTGTATGAAGAAAACCCTAAAATTCAATAACTTACAGTGTCATCTCTATTACAACGTCATTGAAATTAATGTCTTCCAAACTCAAAGTAGAGAGAAGGGTGAAAGAATGCTCCTACAAAAATTAAACAACACCCTAAAAAAACAAAAAAGAAAAATAAAATCTGCAACAACAGAATAAATTATGCAACATGATATACAAAACTAACTTCTTTCTTGTCTTTATCTTCCATCCTCTACTCAGCTATTTTTTTTAATGGTTTAGGGTTTGATATCTGAGAATTTACGTTGTTTGAGAAGAGAAGAGACAGTACGGCTGTTATTGACTGAGAGAAATAAAGTGGTGGTAGGAAGTAGATAAAAAATAATACAATTTATTAACTTTTTTAAAGTGACCAGTAGTCTAAATGGGTGTGTGAATAGCAGCACACTTTCATTATTGGAGTGAATCTATGAGGATATGCCATGTGTATACATGGTGAATATGAAGTTTAACATTTCGAACTTTTTTCCAGACCTTGTTATGGTCAACACTCCTTGATTTTATTTTCCCAGGGTTGATGTCCTTTAACCAACTAGTAAGTATACATACAAACTGGTACTACCTTGTGTAACACTATTATATGTGAAGGTCATCAAAATAATACAGAAACTTCACGAATATAATAATAGGTAAATTCCGCATGTAATAAGAAATAATTAAATTTTAACCATCACAAGAACTAACAACTACTGTTAAAATATTTGCTGCTAAAGTTTTATTCGTCTATATCCACCTTTTACTTTCATTACCACACAAAATGTCCAAATATTCATCTACCTACTAGGCTCAATAATTAATGATCAAAATAATGAATAGATGGTGCAACAATATACCTAATAAGTTGCCAATATCAAGAACTGAATCTTGCTTCAGTTTAGAAACTTAATGGCTTCAGTTTTGACTTGAAGAAAGCTTCAGTTTTTAACCGAGACACTGCTGAAGTCCACGCTTCAGTCTAAAAACTAAATTTAGTTTTTAGACTAAAGCATAACCGGCTATAGTTGAAAACTGAAGCGAGCTAAATTTCAAGAATTCAGTTTTTAGACTGATGCTTGCTTCAGCTAATTTTTTTTCCAAAGCTTTGCACTTAGAAAATCAAACGGTAAATGAAGCTCCGTATCAAGGATTTTTCATAATGAAATCTTAGTTACTGTATTTTATTTTTCAGAAAGAGAACATGTGAATTCTATGCCACATTTGATAAATAACTTAAAAATAATGAATCTGCCAATGTTCTATAATGTAAGAACTCTTTTTTTTAATGTAAAAGAATGTAGAGAATTACAGCAACAAATAATGAATAAAATTTTGTAGGATTTGAATATAAAATATCCATACATTAATGGACTATCATTTGGAAGATGTGCAAAATTCAAGTAAAACTATAAAAGTACAAATGAAAACAATGAAGGGAGTGAACTAAAATTTTCAAATATTTTGGTAACTTAATGAAGAAAACTGTATGAAGAGATTTTCCGTGATGATTATGAAATGAACGTATAAAGAAAAAAAATCGAAGGGGTTAGTGAAATAGTTGCGTGTTTACTATTTACTGTAAGTATCTAACTCAAATGACATCTCAAATAGCACTAAGTGCAATTTGATTGAAAATCTCATATTCGAAAAATCATCGGTAATTATATCAGAAAATTCAATGAAGACCCTTTATTTCTCCACTGAAAAATGGTATAGTTGCGTTAACTAGGCTGGTCCTCTTAAAAATGCAATCAACTAACGAATATGTAGCACTAGAAAAAATACGGTTATCATAGTGAAAAAAGAGGAACAACTGATTTAAGAATAGAAAATTTTGATGAAATTTTCATAGCTAGACTAACAAGTTCATACATAGGCAAACTGAAAAGGAGCATGCTAATTTGTCCTCTCAAAAGTAAACCAAATCGTCAAAATAACAGTGTAAGAGATAATAGCATGTTGAAGATTTAGGAAATAAAAAAATTACACACTATACTTTCCAATTTATTAAAAATAATACCTTCAATAAGGTGGGTTTTAGCTCAAAACGAGCAACATAAATGGATGTAGTGTAGGTAGCAGGCCCACTTTCGATCATAAAAATCCATGCTTCAAGGAGAGCTTTGTTGTCAGGTTCCACAAACGATATAGCAAAAGAAGAAGACGTAGTTGCGGCGTTTGCAGCATGGGTTATGGTAGGAGAAGTTAGACTTTTCCTACTTTCCTAAAGTTGGAGGAAAATTCTGAGCGGATGAAACATGGGTTGAGGTTGATAAATCTAGTACAAATTTTGAGGTAGAAGGGCGTTAGCTCAAATGATTAAGAGGAGAACTGGAAAAAATCGATAACCCTAGATTGGATTTTGATTTTAAGAAAAATAAACGGGCGAAAGCTGAAAGCATGAGAAAATAGTACATATACAATATGAGATTAAATGACAATTTTATCCGTGGTACTTTCTTCTGTTCACGGGATTCCTAGATTTCCTAACAACAATAACCGTTATAACATCTTGCAACAGAAATAACCATTGCCAATTTATGACAATTATAATTGTTACAATTTGAAACGAAAAAAGTGTTACAAAATGGTCAGTTTGGTTTTGTGAATTGAAAGAGAAGAAGTTTGATATAATTTCTTTGAAAATCGGCAGAGTATAAGTGCAGAAAGTTAAGAAATTTAGAAGAATAATGGTGTTCTAACAGCCACAACCTTTAAGAAAAGGTTTGAATTCAAAAACACTTTTTTTTTAAATTTTAAAAAACTGGCTAACGGCTAGAATGTCGACATATACATCGTATGATGTTGACATATGCTAGTGTAAATTTAAAAAATGAATTTTAAGACAAAGTAAATAAAGTTTAAAACAAGTTATAGTTATTCCTGAGTTAAAACAAACCATGTTCCATTATATTAAAACATTCTATTCAAAGTAAAATATATTTGAAAACTTATATAGAAATGAAACAAAAATAATTAAAAAAACTAAATATAAAATAATATAAAAAGTATAAATATAAAACTATGAATATATTAAAACTTAATATAAATAAGGAAATTTGAAAACATAAGTACTTATAATAAAACTAATAATAAATTTGTAAGTAGAACTTAAGTTAAAATCTGTTAAGCATAAATTTGAAAACATATAAATACGCTGAAGAACAAAACGAACAAAAAATTGTTCCATAAGGACAAGGGGGCAGATTTTTTTCCATAAGGACAAGTCTTAGTGTAAATGGAAGAATCAGTGGACCCTTGAATTCCTCCCATTACACTAAATTTTGTCCTTGAGGTTAAAATTTTGCCCTTTTGTCCTTATGGAATAATTTTTTATTCCTTTTGTCCTTGAAGGTAAAAACCCCATTTGAAAATAGGAATTAAAAAAAATTCAAGAGTTAAAATATTTCTCAAAATAAAGAAGTATACATCTATAAATAAGGAAGTAATTTTTAAATCATTTGACATTTGTCGTGCGTGTAAGGTGTTTGGGCATTTGAATTTGAACTGCTCTTCTGGTGTCACCACTGAAATACTAGAAGTGAAAAATAACTATAGTAGAAGTGGTATTAATGTTACTGATCAATGTACTGAGACAAATGCACATGTCAAGGTGGTGATAGCGTCGCATGTGCTGCTATAAAAGGTCAAGCCAAAAGAATACCATAGAGAAGTGTTTAGAAAGTTAAGAGTGTTTCCTATTGGGCACCAAAAGAAGTGGAAAAGGCTATAAGGGGAATCTTCCAATCATTGTACTGCTGAAGCTTGTAAATTGGTTGTTCCTACTGGTAACAGGTATGGAGTACTTAATAGTTTAAGTGACATATGAAAAATGTATAATAAATCTTGAAGAAGATGAAATATGTAATACAATTTTGGAGGCTGTTGCAGTCAGTGCTAATAATGCTTTATGTAGTAATGACATTAATAGCAACAATGCAGCTGTTATGGAGTGTAAAGTCGAAGACAAAGGGTTAAGAGAGCCAACACCGCAGAATGAAGTTGAGCAAATAACAATGCTAAGCAAAGTTGAGGAAAATAATGCCAATGTCAATACTGGTGCTTTAAAAGGAGCTGAACGGATAAGGATATGCAATGCAAACAATTATAGATGATGTCACTGAGTTTGAGGAAACTCTGAATGCAGGGGGCTTTGACGTTAACGTACCCTTTACTACAAATGAAACACAAACAGAAATGTTTTTGGATTCAAATATGGATTTCTACAAGGCTCTAGCCCACTCAATAAACCCAGTAATGGTAGTGCAGTTCAGATTCCTATCCAAGAGTGTACTAGTGACGATGCGAGCATTGAAAGACATGCTGCACTTGGCTACGAACATGAGAATGCTGTCAATCTTGATAGTTTCCTGCATGATAACTTCAATATATCTGAGGGCTTCACTGATTCTTTTAGGAAACAAAAGAAAGTTAAAATGCAAAAACAAAATCAGGATAATGCGGTACCTAAAGCAGTTGAAAGCCTACGAGTAGAAATTAAGAGTGGTAATCTTGACCCCTTCCTATGCAATGAAAAGACAAAGCTCATTGACTTATGTCCATGAATTACAATACTCTACAGCGCAAAACTAACAACCAAGACACTGGGAAGAAGCATGCTGCTAATCCTTATGCCAATATTCCCCCTCCGCCAGGATAGAAAGCTCGACCACCGGATATAACTGCTTCTAATGCATACGGCCCTGCTGCTAATTCAGCTGGGTGCAGTGATGGTAAGTCTCCTTGTGACGACAAGGAATTTCGCTCGATCCGAATCGATCGTTAAACCGACTAAGACCGTTCGAAACCCCTGATCGTTTTGAAAACAGGACAAATTAGAACGCAGACGGAAGAACATTTCATTGTTATTACAACAATTCCATCAGATACAAGAATATACAGAGTATAATTGAATAAATTACATTCGATAAATATCAGAGATTTAAATTACATTTAAATACATCGCAGCGGAAAATAATACAAAAGCACAACTAGAAGTAATGCATGGATACAGAGCTTTCCGAGCATCATTCCAGCTGTAAATCAGGATCCTGTGAATATAAATCTGCAAAACCAAAACTACTAGCTGCCCGTGTGGAAAATAGGGGCACCCAGAGTTTAGGTTAAAACAATAAACTCCAGGTCAGTCATGTGACTGGTGTGAGAACTAAAACAGTTATTTAAAACTTTATTTTATAGTTCAGTAAATCAAGGGAACACGCCGTATGACACGGAACGGGTTTCCTCCCAAGAATACCAGTGCATAAAACAAACAACGCAATGCTAAATAAAGAAAAATGAAGCTATTATAAGACCCAGGTCCCATCACACAATGCAACGCAAGCCGGAGGATAGGGTTTTTACCTTAGAACAGCCAAAGCATGCTTGATACATTAAAAACACATTATTTGATACTATAATAAGTGTATAGTGTCAAAACAATTTCAATAATAAATATCAATCATAGACGGCATGGGTACCATATATCATGTCGCCATACTAGTTCTACAATTAAAACCGCAATATCACGTATTTGAAATTGGATTTCCGTCATGATTCGAGGCAAGGGGCAAGCTCCTCTCCGTTCGAGACACTCTAGCAAATGTCTCAGGACCCCACTTTGATCCTTGGAATCGGCTGGGCCGGTACTCTCTTATTTTTGAGGATTGGCAATTCCTGAACACACGTTTCCCGGTCCTTACAGACCTATATCCGAGGCACCTCGCATTCCAACAACCACACAGGTGAAAAGTATATAAATGTCAGGGTTGGTAGGTCACTGACACCACCCTAGCTAGAAAGAAACGTCGTGCTCTCCCAGCGGTCCGTCTCCCGTTTTTGACTCATACTGAGGTGTGAGGCTCGCGAATTCACGTTATACACAAAGCTACGCCACACAGGCCGTGCTTTGATCATCAACCACAAGACTTTGCTTTTCAACAGAAGCCTTGATCAATTGCCACTTACGCGTGCCACACTGGCAATTCACTCCATGCGACTGATGTCCATCGATATACAACCTCTGAGCTCGTACGTCTCAGAGAAGGGAGTTAAGCAAGAGAATAAATTCTCCGCCGCCAAACAGATGTATATTTAATAGAGATCAATCAACACAGAATAAAATCCAATGCCAGACATACAATCCATTTACAAGTTCGTTCTGGGTCTGAACGAAACCGGAGGCACTTTCCTCGCATATCCATCCATCTCCAAGTACGTCTGGACGATCACCAACTGATTCCCTCATCTTGGGTGTACAGCCCAATCAAGATCATTTGCAATCACCCAAACGATGTGAAGACTTCCGGTCTTCAACCATCGTCTTCATCTTCGACATATCGTCGAATCGGTTATTCAGAATGGGTAGAAACCCGGCCTTTCTGAATAACCCACGTATATAATAAACAAATATTACACAAACACAACAAACGCCTCATTCCAATTCAGAATATTCCTTTATTCACAAAATCACATTCTTAGGGAAAGGTTCCCATTAATTTTATCCAAGATAAATTCTTCTAAATTTATTCTTTAATCTTCCTTTGGATATCATTTCAAACTAGTCGGGATTAGCGAACCACACCGAAGTAATTGTTTATTTTATTTCCCAATCCCAACCTATTCATCCCCTGGAGCAAAACTGGTAGTACTCCATATCTAACACCACAGTATTATCGGTAAAATTAATTACCATTTCACGTTCAAATCTAATTAAAGATTTAACTATCGCTTTGGAGCAAAACTGGTGGTACTCCATTCTCGATCACCTTTCAGATTTGATAATTTAAATTATCAATTCCCATTTCAATCTAATTAAAGATTCATTACACTCCACTTAGTTTTAATCTTCACAAAAATCAATATCCTGTCTTTAACTAGCTTAAAGAACCAGTGTCACATAAAACACGATTCACGACAAACCCAAATCACATTTGATATTAAATACAAGGCTCTGAATAGAAAATATACCGGTTTATATTCAATATCAAATTCTGAAACCAACAAATATCGTATTGGAAATAACGATATAAATATATCTTTCAAATTCCCATAACAATATCTGTATAATCACGGAATCCAACATCGAAATATTCCAAAGACAATTTCGATTCAAATCCACTTCCATTTCATATATATTGGAAATTCTGGTTATTTTCAAAACCAATTCAAATTCAATTTATTTATTTCGAAAATAAATTGATTTTAATTCTAGTTCAAAACTAGTTCAATTCGATAAAAATCTATTTTTATCATTTCAAATGTGGAATTTTTCATCCCAGTTCTTTCCAATTCACATATTATGATTTTACACAAATTATGGATATTTTTAATAATTTTATCAAGGCCCATACAGTCGGTTTCCAACAACGACCATCGAACTGCACTTACAGCGACCTTTTCTGAAATTGATTTGGACATATTTCCAAATCCAACCGTTAGATTTCAATTTTCTAAAGCTCTTTTCGATACGAACCCAACGGTTCCGGTTTTAGGAGAATCCGACGGTCGGATCTCCCGCAACGTCAATTCGAAGTCAATGGTCGAAATTCACGAACTGCCGCGGCGCGGCGCGTTCTATTCATGCCATTATATATAATATATATATATATATTATATATTTCGTCGATTTCCTTTTAAAACGTATTTTATAAATCGTTTTAAATTCATTTTCAAAACCATTTCAATTCTATATTCAATTTCAAATCAAAATTGAATATTTCATATCATTACTATATAAATGATAATATTTTCAAAACGTTATATTTTGAAATCACTACCTTTTCTATATTCATTATAAAAACGACTATAATCGATATAAATATCGTTCATGTCAAAATAGCGCAACTCTAATCAACAAGGCTTTATATATTTCAATAAATTCGTTATTCTATTCAACAAATGAATATATATTCTATTCAACACATGAATCAATATTTCTTTCAACACACGACTAATCTCAACACATGAGTACTGTCAACACACGACTATTTTTGTTATGTAATATATTTTATAAAATTATGGTACCTATCGTTTGATTTTTAATTAGACTCCAACTGTAAAGTGGTTCTAATTTTAAATATGATAAAGATGTAAATTTTATTATTAAAATATTTTACTCAACACATAAATAATTTCAACACATGAACATCGTCAACACATGACTATTTTTATATTCAACACATGAATTTTCTTTTATAATATTCGTTATTTTCCCGATTGGAATGAGGCCCAATCAATTACCATATAACGTTAATTATATGGATTCCATACAACACATACATATAATAGCAACGACAAACAATCAACCATCATCCAAAGTGCACCACACAACTGCATAAGCATTAATTATAAATAATTAACGCTTACACAGCTTGTCGACCAATCGATCGACATACAATTAAATAATTGGGATTAGTGTACGCCAAATATCATCCCAACACCCGTGTGGGGTTTCAAATCAACAAACACAGATTTTTATTTGTGCAGTTGGGCGATGTGTAAAATTTATCATCCCAATCAATATCAGTCAAATCAGTGTATATAAACAAATCGGCCGATTTGTTTATAAATATTCATTTATTCACATTCACGTTAAAAATTATATTTTCAACGATAATTAATTTATTTCGACCATCTACATTTTATTATCGATTTCACATCAATATCACAAACAAATTTCACAACACATCAAACAAGCATACAAGCCATCCATGGTCTGTGGACGACGGGTGTCGGGTGCTGCTAAGCACCGTCTGCATCCTAGTATATATATATATATATAACTAGAAAAAGAAATTTAGAGTGAGAAGTTCTCACCAAAGCTATCCCAACTCCACGACACTTCAAATGTAGGAAATCTTCACATTTTCTTCTTCTGTCACTTTCGTTGCCCGTAGCCACTACATATATAAAAATCATATTTTTATATTGTTGCCATGTATATAAAAATCATATTTTTATAATCACTCCATATGGATAAATATTCTATTTTTACACCGCTACTATATAGATAAAAATTCTATTTTTACAACGCTACTATATAGATAAAAATTCTATTTTTACAATGCTACTATATAGATAAAAATTCTATTTTTACAACGGTGTTCATATAATAAAGATTATATTTTTATCACGCTATTCTCTATATAAAAATTATATTTTTATGTATATAAAGATCGTATTTTATATCACGGCTTCATATGTAAAAATCACTCCTTTACAACGCTACTCCCTATATAAAGATCGAATTTTTAACGCTTCTATAATATAAAAAATCATATTTTTATACTTTTGATTATATAAAAATCATATCTTTCCTACTTCAAAGACATAATCTTTTCGCTATTTCATTATAAAAATCATTTATTTATCTCTTCTATAAATTAAAAATCGAATTTTTATCCTTTCTAAAATATAAAAATCATATTTTTATAAATAAAAATATAATCTTTTCACTATTATAACGATGTTCACATAATAAAAATCCTATCTTTATTCGGATAAAAATCCAACCTTTCTTCTCTAACATCGTATATAAAAATCCGACCTTTCTCCTCATTAAAAGTCTAATCTTTTCCTTTCTAAAAACCCCTTCTTTTTATTTCTTCTTTTTATTTATATTTTTAAAAATCAAAAAATAAACAAAGCTATTTTAATTAAACAAAACTGAATATTTTAAATAATTAAAATAAAAGAAAACTTACAGTGTCTAGAGGGGGAAAGGAGAAGAGGGGCTGAAGGGAGGAAGAAGAAGAAGAAGCGGCGGCAGCAACAAGAGGAGGGGGCAAGGCGGAAGTCGACATCAGAAGAGGAGGAAGGAGGAACGGATCGGGGGGGAAGGGGGCTTGCTGACTGGGCGAGGTGGGTGGCGGCTCAGGGAAGAAAAAAGGGGCGGTTTTGGTTCGCGGTGGCTTTGAGAGGAGGGGAAGAGAGGAGGACGAGGGAGAGGGAGTGCGGTGGTGGTCAGCGCCACCTAGGGCGGCGCGGTGTCGCGCGAGAGAGGGGGCGGCAATGGACGATCGTCGATCCCCCCTTTTCTATTTTTTCCTTTTTTTCCTTTTTGATTTTGAAAGAATAAACTGATGGGGGGGGGGGGGGGTGGGGTGGGGCTGAATGAATAAAGGAGGAAGGGGAGATATTTTTATATTTTATTTTATTTCAAAAAGTTGACTTTTTTATTCGACCTCAAAACGAGACCCACCGCCTGTCGTCCATAGCTAATTACCCCCATTCCGAACACAATGGGATATGTACCGTAGGCTGATTCGATCGTTACGATCAGTTTCCGCTGAATTTACATTTAAACCATTATACTGAATTTTAAACGTACATTTCAATTTACCGGGGTCACATACTAACTCTATAAATCCCAGAAAAATATTTTCTAGCTTCGTATTGATGATACGGTCCTAAAAAAACTAGTTTCATCGAATTCTGAGATCGTTGGAAAAATGGCTATTTTCCAGTCGATTAAAATCAACTAAAACTGGTCAAACGTGTTTTCCTTCGCCACACTCACATATTGATTCGAAAAATTATGAAATTTGAAACCTAGCAATAACTTTACATCCCGGATCCAACAAAAGTGGTTTCGTCGAAATCCGAGGTCGTTTGCAAAATGGCTATTTTTAAGGGCCTGAATTCCATAGCGAATATTCAGAATTTTCAACTAGACATATCTCTTGATTCCCGCTATGAAATTTCAATTTTTCGGATTTGTTGGAAAGATATTCTCAAATAGATCCTATTATTTTTGGTTTCGTTAAAATCCGGTTTATTTTGCACCCGGTATGTTCAATTGAATTTTGAAATCGAATTATCGAACTACCGCGCCATTTTCAATTCCTTTTATAATTATAAATAATTATTTATATTCTAACGACGATCTATATAACTATATATGTTCTAATTTCATTCAAAATAATTTTCGTCGTTTTTATTTAAAATAATTCACTTTAAATATTCAAAATTCGCTAAAATTGCCAAAATAAAAATTTTAAACTGGCTCGCATTTCCGGGTTGTTACAATCTCCCCCACTTAAAACTTTTCGTCCCCGAAAAGGAACAAAGCCGAAAGTTGTTTAACTAATCAACTCAACTTCCAGTATTTTCGTTACGGCTTAAGTTCTTCAACTTTTCAGTTTCTAAGAACTTCTCAAATTTTCAAAAATTTGGCTAACACCCTAAATTTTCGAAAAATTTCGCCATAACCTCCCCTGCACCGGGAGCACCTGGAAAATCCTGAAATTGCCATACAGGCCCTCTGATCTCAAAAAGAAAAAGAAAAAGCCAAGCGGCTAGCCAATCGGCTCATAAAATCATCATCACCCAAACAAAATAGTAAATTATGGTAAACATGTACCTATTTGTCGGGCAGACAATTTTTATTCTTCTGCTCTAGCCTCCTTGCTATGACCTGTTCAATGTAAGTACATGTATATGCAAGCAAATGCGACCAATTTCAATACAGTTCAATGTTTGGTTCAATTAGGCGTAATGGTTCAAAATTTCAAACAAATAGACAAACAACACAACCATCAATCAATTAGTGAATTAACGTTTCAAATTCATAAATTTGCTATATATACAGAAATCATGTTTTTGATGCCAAATCACAACAATGTATTCTAGCTATATTTTGGTTCTCACACCAGTCTAATGGAAATATATAGATATCACACCTTCGAACCACGAACATAAATACTGATGATGTGGCCACATCACCAGAATTATCCCCGGGTGTCTAGAATGTTATTCCATATCTATCCAGTATATTAAAACTTCGAATATACGTTCATGACGCGTATACGCGAAATCTTTATATACTCAATTGTCCAAATTCAAAATAAATAAATATTCAAATACGTTTAAAATGATTTAAATTTTAAAACAAAATTTGTTTTCAATTGAAAAATATACTCTTCACACTCGTTCTAGGATACTACTGATCCTATCTCTTACGAGTCATTCTAATTGGATATTACTAATCCAATATCCGATGAATTCTTTCGTATGGTTCTAATGTGTCTTGTTCTCGAGCTCTGTAAACCAAAGCTCTGATACCACTGTGACGACAAGGAATTTCGCTCGATCCGAATCGATCGTTAAACCGACTAAGACCGTTCGAAACCCCTGATCGTTTTGAGAACAGGACAAATTAGAACGCAGATAGAAGAATATTTCATTGTTATTACAACAATTCCATCAGATATAAGAATATACAGAGTATAATTGAATAAATTACATTCGATAAATATCAGAGATTTAAATTATATTTAAATACATCGCAGCGGAAAATAATACAAAAGCACAACTAGAAGTAATGCACGGATACAGAGCTTTCCGAGCATCGTTCCAGCTGTAAATCAGGATCCTGTGAATATAAATCTGCAAAACCAAAACTACTAGCTGCCCGTGTGGAAAATAGGGGCACCCAGAGTTTAGGTTAAAACAATAAACTCCAGGTCAGTCATGTGACTGGTGTGAGAACTAAAACAGTTATTTAAAACTTTATTTTATAGTTCGGTAAATCAAGGGAACACACCGTATGACACAGAACGGGTTTCCTCCCAAGAATACTAGTGCATAAAACAAACAACGCAATGCTAAATAAAGAAAAATGAAGCTATTATAAGACCCAGGTCCCATCACACAATGCAACGCAAGCCGGAGGATAGGGTTTTTACCTTATAACAGCCAAAGCATGCTTGATACGTTAAAAACACATTATTTGATACTATAATAAGTGTATAGTGTCAAAACAATTTCGATCATAAATATCAATCATAGACGGCATGGGTACCATATATCATGTCGCCATACTAGTTCTACAATTAAAACCGCAATATCACGTATTGGAAATTGGATTTCGGTCATGAGTCGAGGCAAGGGGCAAGCTGCTCTCCGTTCAAGACACTCTAGCAAATGTCTCAGGACCCCACTTTGATCCTTGGAATAGGCTGGGTCGGTCCTCTCTTACTTTTGAGGATTGGCAATTCCTGAAAACACGTTTGCCGGTTCTTACAGACCTATATCCGAGGCGCCTCGCATTCCAACAACCACACAGGTGAAAAGTATATAAATGTCAGGGCTGGTAGGTCACTGACACCACCCTAGCTAGAAAGAAACGTCGTGCTCTCCCAGCGGTCCGTCTCCCGTTTTTGACTCATACCGAGGTGTGAGGCTCACGAATTCACGTTATACACAAAGCTACGCCACACAGGCCGTGCTTTGATCATAAACCACAAGACTTTGCTTTTCAACAGAAGCCTTGATCAATTGCCTTTTACGCGTTCCACACTGGCAATTCACTCCATGCGACTGATGTCCATCGATATACAACCCCTGAGCTCGTATGTCTCGGAGAAGGGCATTAAGCAAGAGAATAAATTCTCCACCGCCAAACGGATGTATATTTAATAGAGATCAATCAACACAGAATAAAATCCAATGTCAAACACACAATCCATTTACAAGTTCGTTCTGGGTCTGAACGAAACCGGAGGCACTTTCCTCGCATATCCATCCATCTCCAAGTACGTCTGGACAATCACCAACTGATTCCCTCATCTTGGGTGTACAACCCAATCAAGATCATCAGCAATCACCCAAACGATGTGAAGACTTCCAGTCTTCAACCATCGTCTTCATCTTCGACATATCGTCGAATCGGTTATTCAGAATGGGAAGAAACCCGACCAATGTGAAGACTTCCAGTCTTCAACCATCGTCTTCATCTTCGACATATCGTCGAATCGGTTATTCAGAATGGGAAGAAACCCGACCTTTCTGAATAACCCACGTATATAATAAACAAATGTTACACAAACACAACAAACACCTCATTCCAATTCAGAATATTCCTTTATTCACAAAATCACATTCTTAGGGAAAGGTTCCCATTAATTTTATCCAAGATAAATTCTTCTAAGTTTATTCTTTAATCTTCCTTTGGATATCATTTCAAACTAGTCGGGATTAGCGAACCACACCGAAGTAATTGTTTATTTTATTTCCCAATCCCAACCTATTCATCCCCTGGAGCAAAACTGGTAGTACTCCATATCTAACACCACAGTATTATCGGTAAAATTAATTACCATTTCACGTTCAAATCTAATTAAAGATTTAGCTATCGCTTTGGAGAAAAACTGGTGGTACTCCATTCTCGATCACCTTTCAGATTTGATAATTTAAATTATCAATTCTCATTTCAATCTAATTAAAGATTCACTAAAACTCCACTTAGTTTTAATCTTCACAGAAATCAATATCCTGTCTTTAACTGGGTTAAAGAACCAATGTCACATAAAACACGATTCACGACAAACCCAAATCACATTTGATATTAAATACAAGGCTCTGAATAGAAAATATACCGGTTTATATTCAATATCAAATTCTGAAACCAACAAATATCGTATTGGAAATAACGATATAAATATATCTTTCAAATTCCCATAACAATATCTGTATAATCACGGAATCCAACATCGAAATATTCCAAAGACAATTTCGATTCAAATCCACTTCCATTTCATATATATGGAAATTCTGGTTATTTTCAAAACCAATTCAAATTCAATTTATTTATTTCGAAAATAAATTGATTTTAATTCTATTTCAAAACTAGTTCATTTCGGTACAAATCTATTATTATCATTTCAAATGTGGAATTTTTCATCCCAGTTCTTTCCAATTCACATATTATTATTTTACACAAATTATAGATATTTTTAATAATTTTATCAAGGGCCGTACAGTCGATTTCCAACAACGGCCATCGAACTGCACTTACAGCGACCTTTTCTGAAATTGATTTGGATATAATTCCAAATCCAACAGTTAGATTTCAAATTTCTAATATTCATTGGAAAGCTCTTTTCGATACGAACCCAACGGTTCCGGTTTTAGGAGAATCCGACGGTCGGATCTCCCGCAACGTCAATTCGAAGTCAATGGTCGAAATTCACGAACTGCCGCGGCGCGACGCGTTCTATTCATGCCATTATATAATATATATATATATATTTCGTCGATTTCCTTTTAAAACGTATTTTATAAATCGTTTTAAATTCATTTTCAAAACCATTTCAACTCTATATTCAATTTCAAATCAAAATTGAATATTTCATATCATTACTATATAAATGATAATATTTTCAAAACGTTATATTTTGAAATCACTACCTTTTCTATATTCATTATAAAAATGACTATAATCGATATAAATATCGTTCACATCAAAATAGCGCAACTCTAATCAACAAGGCTTTATATATTTCAATAAATTCGTTATTCTATTCAACAAATGAATATATATTCTATTCAACACATGAATCAATATTTCTTTCAACACACGACTAATCTCAACACATGAGTTCTATCAACACACAACTATTTTTGTTATGTAATATATTTTATAAAATTATGGTATCTATCGTTTGATTTTTAATTAGACTCCAACTGTAAAGTGGTTCTAATTTTAAATATGATAAAGATGTAAATTTTATTGTTAAAATATTTTACTCAACACATAAATAGTTTCAACACATGAACATCGTCAACACATGACTATTTTTATATTCAACACATGAATTTTCTTTTATAATATTCGTTATTTTCCCGATTGGAATGAGGCCCAATCAATTACCATATAACGTTAATTATATGGATTCCATAAAACACATGTATATAATAGCAACGACAAACAATCAACCATCATCCAAAGTGCACCACACAACTGCATAAGCATTAAATATAAATAATTAACGCTTACACAGCCTGTCGACCAATCGATCGACATATAATTAAATAATTGGGATTAGTGTACACCAAATATCATCCCAGCACCCGTGTGGGGTTTCAAATCAACAAACACAGATTTTTATTTGTGCAGTTGGGTGATGTGTAAAATTTATCATCCCAATCAATATCAGTCAAATCAGTGTATATAAACAAATCGGCCGATTTGTTTATAAATATTCATTTATTCACATTCACGTTAAAAATTATATTTTCAACGATAATTTATTTATTTCAACCATCTACATTTTATTATCGATTTCACATCAATATCACAAACAAATTTCACAACACATCAAACAAGCATACAAGTCGTCCATGGTCTGTGGACGACGGGTGTCGGGTGCTGCTAAGCACCGTCTGCATCCTAGTATATATATATATAACTAGAAAAAGAAATTTAGAGTGAGAAGTTCTCACCAAAGCTATCCCAACTCCACGACACTTCAAATGTAGGAAATCTTCACCTTTTCGTCTTTTGTCACTTTCGTTGCCCGTAGCCACTACATATATAAAAATCATATTTTTATATTGTTAACATGTATATAAAAATCATATTTTTATAATCACTCCATATGGATAAAAATTCTATTTTTACACCGCTACTATATAGATAAAAATTCTATTTTTACAACGCTACTATATAGATAAAAATTCTATTTTTACAACGGTGTTCATATAATAAAGATTATATTTTTATCACGCTATTCTCTATATAAAAATTATATTTTTATATATATAAAGATCATATTTTATATCACGACTTCATATGTAAAAATCACTCCTTTACAACGCTACTCCCTATATAAAGATCGAATTTTTAACGCTTCTATAATATAAAAAATCATATTTTTATACTTTTGATTATATAAAAATCATATCTTTCCTACTTCAAAGACATAATCTTTTCGCTATTTCATTATAAAAATCATTTATCAATCTCTTCTATAAATTAAAAATCGAATTTTTATCCTTTCTAAAATATAAAAATCATATTTTTATAAATAAAAATATAATCTTTTCACTATTATAACGATGTTTACATAATAAAAATCCTATCTTTATTCGGATAAAAATCCAACCTTTCTTCTCTAACATCGTATATAAAAATCCGACCTTTCTTCTCATTAAAAGTCTAATCTTTTCCTTTCTAAAAACCCCTTCTTTTTATTTCTTCTTTTTATTTATATTTTTAAAAATCAGAAAATAAACAAAGCTATTTTAATTAAACAAAACTGAATATTTTAAATAATTAAAATAAAAGAAAACTTACAGTGTCTAGAGGGGGAAAGGAGAAGAGGGGCTGAAGGGAGGAAGAAGAAGAAGCGGCGGCAACAACAGGAGGAGGGGGCAAGGCGGAAGTCGGCATCAGAAGAGGAGGAAGGAGGAACGGATCGGCGGGGGGGGGGGGGGGGGGGGGATTGCTGACTGGGCGAGGTGGGTGGCGGCTCAGGGAAGAAAAAAAGGGGCGGTTTTGGTTTGCGACGGCTTTGAGAGGAGGGGAAGAGAGGAGGACGAGGGGGAGGGAGTGCGGTGGTGGTCAGCGCCACCTAGGGCGGCGCGGTGTCGCGCGAGAGAGGGGGCGGCGGTGGACGATCGTCGATCCCCCCTTTTCTCTTTTTTTATTTTTTTTGCTTTTTGATTTGGAAAAAATAAACTGACCGGGGGGGGGGCCTGAATGAATAAAGGAGGAAGGGAGATATTTTTATATTTTATTTTATTTCATTTCAAAAAGTTGACTTTTTTATTCGACCTCGAAACGAGACCCACCGCCTGTCGTCCATAGCTAATTACCCCCATTCCGAACACAATGGGATATGTACCGTAGGCTGATTCGATCGTTACGATTAGTTTCCGTTGAATTTACATTTAAATCATTATACTGAATTTTAAACGTACATTTCAATTTACCGGGGTCACATACTAACTCTATAAATCCCAGTAAAATATTTTCTAGCTTCGTATTGATGATACGGTACTAACAAAATTAGTTTCATCGAATTCTGAGACCGTTGGAAAAATGGCCATTTTCCAGTCGATTAAAATCAACTGAAACTGGTCAAACGCGTTTTCCTTCGCCACGCTCACATATTGATCATAAAAATTATGAAATTTGAAACCTAGCAATAACTTTACATCCCGGATCCAACAAAAGTGGTTTCGTCGAAATCCGATGTCGTTTGCAAAATGGCTATTTTTAAGGGCCTGAATTCCATAGCGACTATTCAGAATTTGAACTGGACATATCTCTTGATTCCCGCTATGAAATTTCAATTTTTCGGATTCGTTGGAAAGATATTCTCAAATAGATCCTATTATTTTTGGTTTCGTTAAAATCCGGTTTATTTTGCACCCGGTATGTTCAATTAATTTTGAAATCGAATTATCAAACTACCACGCCATTTTCAATTCCTTTTATAATTATAAATAATTATTTATATTCTAACGACGATCTATATAACTATACACGTTCTAATTTCATTCAAAATAATTTTCGTTGTTTTTATTTAAAATAATTCATTTTAAATATTCAAAATTCGCTAAAATTGCCAAAATAAAATTTTTAAATTGGCTCGCATTTCCGGGTTGTTACACTCCTATTACTCGAAGAAAAGCTAGAGCTATGGTGGATGCCCCCTTTGATAACAGTTAATTGGTTAGTTGGGTTACTAGTGCAATTTGTTGGCACTATGGAGTTTTAATGTATTTTTTTATCATGTATCCGGTATGTATTTTGATAGTATGAAAGTTTATTTCCCCTGTGTGGGAACATGCATCTGTAGTTGATATATACGTGGTATATCACCTATGTGAGTTGTATCTTTTTCTTCTTTTAATGAATAGTGTTATGGATCAGTATAAAAACCGGTCAGCCTTGCCAAAAAAACTAGATTTAAACACAAGTAAATAATTTTGAAATCATTTGAAAAAGAATTTGAAATCGGAATTAAGCTTAAAATCAAAAGTCAATGCTAATCGGTATTTTAACAATATATTAAGACACATTTACTCAATAATTCTTGAACTCTTGATTTATTGATACTCATGAGTCTTGAAACTTGAACTCTTCTATTTTGATATCTTGATTCTCTAAACTATACAGTCTTCAATAAAAATACCTACATAGATTTCCTGTATATACACATATATATATTCTAAAAAATAGTGTTATATATTTTATAATACTAACTGAAACAAGGTTGTTGTCATCAAAACTATCATCATCAATATATCAGTCCTTAACAATCTTCCCTTTTTTGATGATAACAACCTTGGTTTATAAAATATTCATACCTGATCTCTTGATTCTTCAGTTACTCCCTTACTTCATTAACACCCCCTAGAACTACTAACTACCCCTTAATCTAAGCCTTATTTTATAATTCTCCCCTTTTGCCATCAACAAAAACTATATTATCCTAACTAGATTCTAATACTCCCCCCAAAACTAAGGCATAGTTATAAAAGTGATATTAATATGAAATTAATCTATCCTAGAGCAAAATCTAATTTATAATACTACTTCTAAGTAAATAAACTAGGAATAAGTATAAACTATATTAAGTCAAAACTATCTGTTCAATTCATATTAACCATACAAATCAAACCAATACATATCAATTCAACCCAATCCTAAAGTAATGTATTTACAAGTTTAATTTTTTAAGCAAACCAATCAAATACACAAATTTTTGAAAACAAATTCATACGTTTCTAGGAACTTCAACCCAACTATCTCTAATGAAGATTAGATAAGCCTTCATAGCATCTCAGTCTTCGTTGTCTTTGGTTAGAGGTGCCCCAGTGATGTTGTTGTCTTCATCTTTAGAAAGAAAAGAAATCATACATCGAATTGCATCAAAATGCATCTCTTGTTGTTTTATCACCTTTATTTGACTCAATTCTAAGTGATGCTGATTTCGGAGAATGATAAAGAGAATATTCTTGAAGGAATTAAGGATTTCTTCAAGATTTTCACTTAGATTATGGATTTGAGTAAACATAGACTTTATTAAGAAATAGTGAAAGGAAATGAAGGAGGAATAAATAGAGAAGTTTTTCTGGAAGAAATGGGTTTAAATAAGCTCTAAAATTCATTAGAATTGAATAGACACCAGTCCATTAGAATAGTTTTCAGATTCAAACAATTCTGGAAATTGTTCAGTTACATGTCGACATATGTATGCAATTTTCATTTTTTGAAGATTTTTTGATTTTGTGTTACATTTTGACTTATACATACTTGTTTTACTTGATTTAATAACTATTCCAGAGATGTTTAAACAAGAGTTGACAAAAATAAAGAGCTTCATTTCAAACTAATGATAATGATACATGAAACAAGTACATAACATAAGATATAAATGCGAAAATTGAAATACAAGCAAAACAATAAATATTAGACTTAGAATTTAGCGGAAGAAGAGGACGACAAGCCAAGTTTTCTTCCTACTTTCCCAAAGAATTTACTTATTTTCGTAGACATGTTTTCGAATTTCTTACTAAATGATATCTTAAGTGTCTTCTGCTTCTTGGCTAGAATCATTTGGTTTCTAAGAATGTTTTTTTGGAAGGATTAGCCGGAAATTCAATGCTTTTTAAAGAGGTATCTTCTTCCTCTTCTTCGATATCCATTTGATCGTTTTCTTCTTCTTGTTCCAATCTTGCTTGTTTTTCCGCACATGTTTCACATGCATGAAACACAATTCGAATCTTCATAACAGAAATATTTCCGGCATTGAAAACTTTTCTAGAAATGAACTTTTATCCTTTGATATCAACACCAAAATATTTGAAAGTACTTTGATCGCAATGCTAACGTCCATACAGAGTGGTTTTCAGATAATGAGTCTGATCCCGGTCTCTCCGTATTGACGACGGAAAAATGGTCAAAAACTTCGATAGTCGGTGATTTAACTATCAAAGAAAAATAGGTGTACAACCAACGATCTTATTTTCAGATAGAAATTCGATCGATCAATCATCATTCAACACTTATCTCTTTTAATTTAATTAATCATTTATTTGTTCATTTCCCATTTCTATATACTCAGCATTTCTTATTTTCTAAATTTAGGTAAAATACGTCATCAAACATTTGAAAACATTTCCATCCCTATTTCACGTATTACTGACATTCTAGTATTCTTTCTCATCAACATTTCATTTTCTATGATTAGAAAACATCTCTGATTATATTTGGAAAATGTTTCCAAAATTTATTCATTTGATTTAAACAGATGTTTAAATAAAACATCACTAAGCCAATTTTAAATCATTACACTCATTTACTAAATTCATTTAATCAATCCTCACCATCGAACCTTACCCATTTCTAAGTTAAAACGAAGTCAATCAAGTTAGGGTATAACTACCTCTCAGACCTTAACTGAACAACATTTCTAACCTCGAAATAGACAAAGTTCACCTTTTAAACCTTTAACACTTCCTTACGTAACTCGGCTTCTATTTATGAATCTACTTCTTTTACCAAATCATTTGATTATAACGATGGTATTATAATCCCATGATTTCAAAATAAAATAACTTAAATAAAATTCTTATTCCATATTTTGAATAAATAACAAACAACTAATTGAATAATAATATACATCTTGATTCAAAGACGGAAAGTAAATAGAACTTTCCCTAATTCGATATAATCAAATTCATCGTATAATTCTCTTTTTCGAATAATCTCTATTCGATAACTCCTTTCCGAATAAACTATATTCGATAACTCTTTCTTCGCATAACTATATTCTATAATCTCTCTTCGAATGATTTACATTCGATCAACTTTCTACGAATGATTTACATTCGATAAATCTCCTTTCGAATAAACTATATTTGATTAATTCCTTTGAATTAACTCATTTGGACTAACTCGGTTTGATTAACTCATCTTGACTAACTCAACTCGATTAACTCAACTTATATAACTCCTATCTAATAACCAATATTCGATTAATTTATATTCGAATAACTATGTCTGTTTAAACTTTATTTCGCATGGCTAATATTCGATTTAACTCCATTCGCTTGACTCTAGATCGCAGCGATCACAATGGTAACGCTTGATTCCCTCAGGAAACATCCGACCGCCATAGGCTATCTGCAGCCCTGCGAATTACGCTAGCAGTCATACGAAATGGCAACTCATCCTGAATAACTATGTTTGACTAACTCTATCTCAAATAACTATATTTGATCAACTCTAATTGAATAACTCATATTCATTTTATTCTAATTCGATTAACTCTATCTGATTAATTCTAACTGATTAACTCTAACTGATTAACTCTACGTTTATTCAGTTTCAAATATCGATGTTGAAATCGATTATTTACTTCTATATATAAGTCCTGACTTATATATGTTCTATTTATCCAATGATAAACCTTATAGTTGATTTATAAAATATTATTTATAAAATTATCTTCTCAATCTTTTTGCTAGAATAGATTCTATTTCAAATCATTGCTTTAACTTCATATCATGTTATACCCGTGTGCGAAACACGGGTCTAAACCTTCCAAATGTAAAATCCTCCTTTTATACAATTCTAGCCACTTTTCAAGTATTTTCCTTTAGAATTTATTTATTTACAAAATAAATTCTTTTTTGATAATTCTATTTATTTATAAATTATTTTCTCTTAATATAAAATCTATTGATTTTATAAGTAATTCCTTTAATAATCTAACTATTTCCTCTACACATATTTTCCCTTTCTATTCTATTTATTTTCAAATAAATATCCCTTTGCAGTTCTATTTGGAAATAGTTTACAAATATTTCTTTTTATTCAATTCTAGTTATTGATTAACAAATAAATATTCCTTTTTAATTTATTTATTTTCTACATAAATAGTTTTCTTTTTATAAAATCTATTAATTTTATAAATATTTCTTTTTCAATATAACATTGAAAATTCCTTTTTTAACATTCCAGTATTCTTTATGGTATTTAACGTACCATATAACAATGATTGGTATCATTCAAACATACAAAATCAACAACAGATTTCATATCACATCATATAACACAATATATGAAAAATAGAAAAATAATTGTTGAGGAACCCAGTTGGGTCCCTCCGACCTATTTCCCTGCATCCACAGATGTTAATCAACATAAATAACACGGGTGTGAAGTATTCTGATAAACAAAATTTATATTCGGTTAACGATTTATATTTATATCGTTATCAATATTTTCAATCAACTGACTAGCAGTTCAACCAAACAGCCAACACACAGCAAATAACCATTATTTATAAATTCTAAAAATATTTTATGAAAATATAAATTGAGTAGAGTTAGTGAGATTTACTCACATTGAACGGTTATCGTTAAATAACGATAATTGGTCATTGACTCGATTCAGGCGTTTAATTTCACCATAAATCCAAATGAGCCCCAGTTCACTCCCGGTCAGTTCCATGGTGCAGCCACCGTCCCTACGATCCCAACGGATCATGTTTCGTTGAATTTCGATAATGTACGTGTAAGATATAGCATTTTAAAGTTTATACGTTATTTAAATACACACTTGATATTGTTTTAAACATGATTGGGCCTTACCCTTTTTAAAACCGGCCCACCACCCAAAGTTACCCGAGCCCGCTACACCTTCTTCCTTCCTCTCATCAGACCGCAACTCCCAATGGCCATAGCCAACGCTAAAGGTTAACCTTAACTTCACGATCTCATATAAATCCATCTCATGATTTAATGATTTTTGTTTCGCTTGTTTTTTATTTTTCAATGTCACGATTTTGTGAAATGAAGAAAGAAGAGAGCGGCGTATCCCATTGACCAGAAGGAAATTTTCTTTAGGGTTAGGAGAATGTTAAGATTATTTATAAGGTAGTTATATTATTTTTTTTATTCGAATATTTTATTTATTTTTAAGCAATCACTGTTTTTATTTGTCCTCTAAAATTCCCGTGATCACATACGATATCCAAAAATCATGAAAATTGACATGCACCTTCAGTTCGACATTATGGTCCCAACAAAACTGGTTTCTTCGAATTCCGACTTCGTATGCCCACATAGCATATTTTTAACCGTCAAAATATCGACTATTTCTCACATTAAAAATCGGTATGGCCACATACTGACTCTAAAAATCACGAAACTTGACATCTAACAATAATTTGACATTGCGGATCCAACAAAATTAGTTTCATTGAATTCTGAGGTCATTTGAAAAACTGGCTACTTTTAAAGCTTTAAATAACCCTTCTAAATATATAAATATATTTAAAAACATTTAAATTTAATATTTCGTATATATTCACAATAGAATATTATATAGCTCCAATGGGATTTATAACTCGATATTTCAAATCTAATGTTACATCGATATTCGATTTATATTTAAAAATCCATTTTAAAATATAAATAAATCAATATATATTATAAAGGAATTCCATAGCGACTTTTCTAAAATTTGATTTGGACAAAAATAAAAATCTACACGACAAAATCTCGATTTTTCTCTTCCATCAGGAAAATATACTTCACCAGCTCCTAACGTTTCTTGTTTCACAGAAATCCGATTTAAAACGAACCCTATACATTCAGTTGAAGTTCAAATCACCAAATAGCGAACTACTGCGCCTTTTGGAGCTCGATTTTAATTATAATATAAATTATACGTTCAACTGTCGTTAGAATAATATATTCGTTATTCTAATTCAATTCTAAACTGAATTAAATATCATAAATGATCCAATTCACACCTTTTTGTGAATTCCACTATTTCTGACTATTTAGAAATTAAATATATTATTTATTTTAATTAAATATTCAATATTATTAAATTCTGGTCATTTTAAATAACCAAACCATTATTTAAATAATTAAATAAATTAATTATATCGCTGAAAAATGTGGGTCGTTACACATTAAATCTTTATATTTGAATCAAATATAGATTTCGCTTTAACTAATCTCGAAAAATCATCTTTTCCTTTAACTAGGTATAAGAACAAATGTTATTTAAAACATTATTCATGATAAACAAACAATCATAATTTCATTAACAATGAAATCTTCATGGAAATCGTGTTTGTTTAATGAATTCTCGTATCGGACTAATACTACAAGAGGAATAACTACAAAGACTTTTAAATTCCTTAAATAATTAACGTCTTCATCCACGGAGACCTATCTCGATTATCACTAAATCGATTTCCATTCAATTCCAATTAAATTTATCAATAGGAAAACTTCATTAATCTTAATTAAAAGATTTATTCCATAAACTTCATCTTCAACTAGGTTTAAGAACAGTGTTATTGAAGGCACCATTCACGACAAACCCCAAACCAATTAATATCAAATATAAGATTTAAACAGAATTTACATCAACTTATATTCAACACCAATTCTCGTAATCAATAAATACCATAAGTGGAATAATGATGAAGAACATTTTCCAAATTCTTTAAAATATTAAATGTCTACACAACGGTTATCAATACCAAATATCTGAAGATCATTTCTATTCAAATCCAATTTTATTAGAATTTAATTTGCACATATTTCAAGATCTAACCATTGGATCTTTTAACTTTTTTCTTTTGAAAACTCTTTTTATTAAGAACCAAACACTTCTCATTTCAGGAGAATCCAATGGTTGGATCTCCCGGTATGTCAATTTGAAATCAATGATCGATGTTCGCGAATTGTCGTTGTGCGACTAATCCTCTTAAAACCAAATCTTGACTTATAATTTAAAACCAAGTAAAATTACTTCCCAAATGATTTATTGTTTATATAAACCATATATAATAGCTTTTAAAAACTATATATTTTATTTAACTTCAAATGTCAAAAATGTCGTTTACCATATTCAGCAGGTTAGGCTGAAAACCCAAAAGTCGAAATATAGTTCATAACTTCATTTTTCTTTTCCAAATCTTTTTAAAATCACTTATTATGATTTTACATAATTTTTATTCATATGGCCATTTCGATCGATTTCAAATTACGGTCATCAAACTGCGTTTACAGCGACCTTTTCAAAATTAGATTTAATCATAACTTGAAATCCATAAGCTGAAATTCAGAATTTATTCTTCATCTGAAATCTCTTATCAATAAAGAACAAATGTTTATAATTTCGAGGAAATCTGATTTAAATTTCATTAGTTATGGCCGTTTGAAGCTCATGGTTGAAATTCTCAAAACACGTCCTATTCAAACCATATTATAATTTAATATAAAACTCTTCAATTGAGTTCAAAAGTATTTTATAAAACGTTTATAAATTCATTTAAAAATGATTTCAAATTCGATCTTAAATAAAAATCGAATATTCTATATTATTATAATATTAAAATAATAATATTTTTCAAAATATAATATTTTGAAATCCAAACATTCCTGAAACCAATTATAAAAATAAATAAGATCATTGGGATAATCGATTTGAGTTAAAAACATCGTTTATATATCTAACTCGAATTCACTTTTGAATTACTAATCAAATTCCAATTTAAATTAAAACTAGTCGTTTTCAATTCGTTACTCTTTCAAATTCATTTCAACCTTTTCAATAGTTGTTTGAAATAAAATCTATTTCATTTCAGAATCGTTTTGGATATAAAAATCCAATTTTCCATTTTCACTTCTATTTCACTTAAATGAAAATATATTCATTTAATATTCCAATGAAACTTGATTCAGTTAATTCCCAAATTATTTCATACTCGTGGTGTTAATCTGTGTAAACATTATAATAACACCCATAATAGTTCATCATCTATCAAACAACAATCATAAGATAAGCATTATAGTTTTTGATGCTTAAATATATATATAAACTGTAAATAAACGTCCATCAATCAAAAGAAATCAATATATAATCAGATAAGATTTTAGTTCAGGGAGTTCTCACATTGATGGTTGATCGTTGCAATAATGATCGTTTTTAATTAAATTAAACAGGCGTTTCATTCAACCAAAAATCTCAACTAGCTCCAAATAATTTTTTTGTGAAGGTCTCCACTCCACTATTCGAACGAATGTTATTTTCGTCTGATTCTAATA
The DNA here is from genome assembly GCA_030737875.1 of Allium sativum. NCBI lineage: Eukaryota > Viridiplantae > Streptophyta > Magnoliopsida > Asparagales > Amaryllidaceae > Allium > Allium sativum. The sequence goes on from CM060913.1 coordinate 53,320,874, forward strand.
ACATACGGAAAAGTTATGATTTTTACAAGTTTTAAACAATCAAAACATCATTAACATTTAAAATAATAATTAATTAAAACCTTAATTAGTTTCTTAACCAAGTTTAAATCTGCTAACCCTTCTTCCCTCTTGTTAATTCGAGCCCATATACTCCAATAATGGCCATTGCCATTTTTCTCAAGATCGAACTCCCCCATTTCTCCATAAATTGAAAAACCATCTTCACCAATCTTCATTTCATTACAATCTCCTCCATCCCATCATCAACCAACAACCGATCTCTTTCCACGAAACATGTCGTTCAGCTCCATGCATGTATATATAGTGCGAGATCGAACTAAATTTTCACCAAAATTGCACAAAAATTCCGTATAGGTGATGTTTGATCTCCTAAATCCAAATATAATCTCCATTTTAACCATCGTTGCCTAAATTCTCCCAACACCCGAACCTAGACCACGTTAGAGACAAAGTAGCGAACGCCATCAATGTCGAACTCAGAAAAATTATAGGGGGATGAAGAGAATCAAATCATGAATCCAAATATAGAAATTTCAAGAATTATAGATTTTTATTTCCTTTGTTATGAATTTTCATAACTCACGAATGACATGGTTTAGGAAGAAACATGGCGGCGTGAACCTGTCATTGACCAGAGAAGTGAAAAATAGTTAGGGCTGGTGGAGAATGAGATGTTATATAGGGTAGGATATCATATAGTGTAAGCTTCATATATTTATTTTATTATTTTCTTAGTTATCGCTACTCCAATCGTCGTTTAAAAATTTGCAAGGGTACACACGAACTCCATTCATGGTGAAAATTGACATGTAACTTTGGTGTGTCATTACGGTCCTAATAAAACTTGTTTCATCAAATTCCAAGTCCGTTTGCTCAAAAAGCGCTATTTTAAAGTCAAATTATTGATCGATTCACATTTAAATTACGCACGATCACAAAACAACTCCAATTGGTACGAAATTTGAAATCTAGCAATAAATAATTATTATGGATCTAATAAAATTCATTTCGTCGAAAACAGAGGGCATTTGCAAAATGACTACTTTTTCTTAATCAATTAAATCGATATAATATAATTTAAATTCAAAATCAATTCAGTTTAATAATAAATTAAGAATATTGTACATATCCAAATAAAACTTCATATAACTTTAGAATAAAATATATTGGATGTTAAACTCGATACTTCAATTTTCTAGTTAAATCGATATTCAATCTATAATTAAAAAAACATTTTATTATATTATATAAAACGTATGGTTTATAAACGATTCACTGTGGCTTTCTAAAAATTTAATCTGGACATAACTTACAATCTACAAGATGAAATCTCGATTTTTCACTTTTGTTATAAAATTATAGTTCAACAGATTTGAACATTTTTAATTTTAACGAATTCTGACTTATATTCGATCCTATACATTCATTTAAAGTTCTAAACATAAGATCATGAACTACCGTGTCATTGCAAGATCGTTTTTAATTATATTATAAACTATATGTTTAAACCCAGAATTAAATAAATTCCAGGTCGTTAATTCTTAAAATAAATCATTTTAAATATTTAATATTCATTAAATATTTCTTCATAAAGTTTGGATCGTTACAATATATATATATATATATATATATATGTATGTATGTATGTATGTATGTATACAGTTTCATTTTTTGTAAAGAGTTTTGATTTATTATATTTTGTCCATTCCACTGTGAGGTTTTATTTTTACTCTGATTCTGTATTCTTATTCTTCTACTCTAATACATCTTTCTTTCTACTTCTCACCTCTAACTTCTTTCTATTAACTATCTGGGTTTTCGATGCTTGAGTTTTGGAAAATGAATACATGATAATTTATTATTGTTGAAATTCGAACGTCGAATTTTTTCGGGTCATTACCTGTGTTGTTAAAACGCTCAGCGGATCCAATGCGGTGGAGGCGCAAAAAATTATATCGGGGGTAAAATGAGGAAATAGCAGGATATAGCGGATGAGTCTAAAATAACATATAAATCTTGCGTTTGATGCTTTTACAAATATATAAATGGTAAATAAATAGAAAATTAACATTCAACTTAATTATATTTAGTACATTCTAAATTTTAAATAAAAGCATAAGCTAATATATGTAAATAAGTGCAAGATTTTATTTAGCTTGACTAAATTTAATAAAATATTATAGTATTTTATCTTCCGAAAAATATATGTTAAAAAATTATATTTAAAAAATAATTTTATAATGCACAAAAGTCATTTTTAATTCATTTCTATTATAGAAGATAAAGTGGAAATAGCGTAATATAGATGAAATAATAGAATATATCGGGAATATCCGAACATAGCGAGGCTTAAAGCGGAAAGGCTATTTCAGAGGCTATTTGAAAATAGCGTAGCGTTAGAAGAGCGTTACACGATATAGCAGGATATAGTGGGGTAAAAACTGCACAGGTCATTACAGTGGTATCAAAGCATAAGGTTTAGTAATAACCATGGCTCTGTGACATAACCTAATAGAGATGGGGTTAGTAATACCCTAGATTGAGTTTGAGTGTGTGTATATATATAAGAGCGCGTATTTGTAATTTAATATAAAGTTATTTTAATATTATTTTTGCGAGTATGTTTTGTAAAGAAGGCAAAGGTAATAACTTTCCCAAATTATTATAATATCGTTAATCAACCAAATACACTAATATTTATTTAAATAAAATTAAAACTGGATTATGAAGTTGGAGTAATTTAACTAAAAGGAGATTGCAAATAGGAAATGTGTAATTGAGAATTTTAATGTTTAATTTAACTTATGTTGAGTTAAAATGAATCTTATAAGTTGAAATTGAAACAAAATTGAACTTAAGTCAACAAGAATAAGTCATTTCAATATAAACTTAAGACGTTAAGAATTTGACTTGAGTTTGGAAAATAGAAATACATGCAAGTTAATGCATCCAAGTGGAATGTTTGGGAATTAGTTTGAATTATGTAGTTAATTAGATTACATAGGTATAGATTTAAAAGTAAATAAACTTGATTGAGAACCCATCTAGAATAAATGAATTAAGTTTATAGAAATACAATCAAGTTAATGAATTTGAATGGAATATAAAGAAATTGATTTATGTATCCAAATGGATTGGTAAGAAAATTGGTTATAAATAAATTTCATGTGATTTGAATGGTGTACAAATTGAAATAGATAATCTGAATGTTTGAACCTACATTGCATGATTATGGAGTTAATGAGTTTCATCTCAGTGAAGAGCAAGCACAGAGGATAGTTCACATTTGAACCTATTTGATTGACTTCTGGAGCTAATTGGGGCTAGTTTCGCTATAGCTACTAAGAGAGCAAGCCCTAGCTAATTGTTATTGTTTATCCCTTAATAACGCCCATATAAGGTATGTCTACGCTAAAATACAAAATTTTCTATATGAATTGGGTTTTTCTGGATGTGTGAGTCGATATATACATTTTATGTCTCTTTTGATATTGCGAAAGTCCCTTCGTATAGAGGAGACTCTATTGAAATTTTCTAAAAATTTAAGGTGTTAGTATTTTTTGGAAATTTTTGTTAACAGAAATGAATTGGTTTTTCGATTAAAACTAATTGGATCAGTTGGAATTAAAATTTCAAAAAGTGGAATGAAGGATTTTAACTAAAGTAGATTTTTTGAAAGTTAATAAGGTTGTAGCATTTTTCCTGCCTAAGTAATTTCGAGGATGAAATTCTTTTAAGAGTGAGGAATGTAACGACCTGCATTTTTATCCGTTAAGTTTGAACATTTAAAATAGGTTAAATGTTGATTTGGCAATTTCAATAACTCGAATTATACAGTTTTGAACATCAATTTAATTTGAATAATAAAATAATAAATTAAATGCCAAAATTGTCAAAATAAGTTAGGTTTGCAATATAGTACGAATTCGCCAACACAAACGAATTTAATTATGTTTAGATTTGAATTATAATAAGGAATTCTCTATTAAACAACGATTGAACTTTTAATTTGTAATTAATTAAAAACGAGCTCGCAGCGTCGCCGTAGTTCGTAGTTTTACGTTTTGAATTTCAATTGAGTATACAAAATCCAATAAGAATCGAAATTCTTTGAAACAAGAATCTTTCGAATCAATTAGTGAAGTGACCCAAACTCACAATTACGGGAAAGCCCGGATTTAGTTGAGAACACGACAAATCAGAATACAAACAGAAGAACACTTCATTGCTTGTTACAACAATTACAAGAATATAATAGAGTATGAATAAATAATATACATTTAATAAATATCAGGGATTAAAATACATTACATAGCAGTGGAAAAATAATACATAACATGTACAACTGCAAGAAAAACACGGATACAGAGCGTTCCGAATATAGCTCCAACTGTAAACCAGGATCCTGTGAATATAATATCTGCAAAAACTAAAACTACTAGCTGCTCGTGTGGAAAATAGGGGCACCCAGAGTTTAGGTTAAAACAATAAACTCCAGGTCATTCATGGGACTGGTGTGAGAATTAAAACTGTCAATTAAAACTTTTCTTTAAAATTTGGTAAATCAAGGGACCACGCCGTATAACATGGAACGGGTTTCCTCCCAAGAATACCAATGCATATAACAAGCAGCGCAATGGTTTTTGGAAAAATGAAGCTACTATAAGACTCAGGTCCCATCACACAATGCAATGCAAGCCGGAGGATAGAGTTTTCCCTTATAGTAGCCAAACATGCTCGGTACATTTAAAACAAATCATTTTGATATTACTATAAGTATACAGTGTCAAAATCACTTCAAATATAAATGTATCAATCATAGACGGCATAGTATCTCATGCTACTATGTCTCCATACTAGACTCTACAATCAAAACCGAAATGTCACGTATTGGAAATTGGATTTCCATCTGTGAACAAAGGCAAGGGATCGTCCTTACCGAATTCGAGACACTTTAGCCCGTGCCTCAGGATCAGTCGCAACTGCACCTTGGATCTTCAGGGCCGGTCCTCTCTTACGTTTGAGGATTGGTAATTCCTGAACAATGCGTTTCTACGCCCTATGGGGCGTAAATCTGGTCAGTATATACCATATCATACATCGGCCCGTAGTGACCGATATATCCAAAGCGCCTCGCTTTCCATCATCCACAAAAGTAAAAATGTCTGGGCTCCATACCATGGCACCACTCCTAGCTAGAAAGAAACGCATGTCCCCCCTGCAGTCCTCTCCCATTTCTGGTTCACAGATGGGTGTAAGGCTCGCGAATTAACGCTATACACAAAGCTATGCTATTTAAAGCCTTGCTTTGATCATCAACGACAAGGCTCTGATTTTCGACAATAGCCTTGATCACTTGCATCTCAGCATCCCACATTGACAATTTACACCATGCAATTGATGTCTATTGATATATAACCTCTGAGCTCGTACGTCTCAGAGAAGGGTGTTAAGCAAGAGAATAAATTCTCCACCACCACACAGATATATATTTAAAAAATATCAATCAACACAGAATAAAGTCGAATGTCAGACACACATCCATTTACTAGTTTGTTCTGGGTCCGAACGAAATCGGAGGCACCTTATTCCTCGTCCCATATGTCCAATACAGGAGAGAGGTCCTCGCATATCTGTCGATTTCCAAGTACGTCTGGACGATCACCACTTATTACCTTGTCTTGTGTGTACAACCCAATCTAGACATCAGTAATCATCCAAACGACGTGAAGACCTCTGGTCTTCAACCACCATCTTCATCGTCGACTTATCCTCGAATCAGTTATTCAGAATGAGTATAAACTCGGCCTTTCCGAATAACTCGCGTATATTATAAACAAGTGTATACAAACACAACATATGCCTCATTCCAATTTAGAATATTCTTTTATTCAAATATTCACATCATTAGGGAAAGGTCCCCATTAATTTTATCAAAGATAAATTCTTTAAATTCATTCTTTAATCTTCCTTTTTATATCAATTCAAACCAAATTAAGGTATATCCAAACTATTCGAGATTAGCGCACCTTACCGAAGTAATCATTTGTTTTATTTTCCAATCCCAACCTATTCATCCCATGGAGTGAAACTAGTAATACTCCATATCTAACACCATGGTGTTGTCAGTAAATTTAATTACCTTTTCACGTTCAAATCTAATTAAAGATTTAACTATCGCTTGGAGTAATATTGGTGGTACTCCATTCTCGATTATTTCCCAAATTTGATAATCTGAATTATCACATTCACATTTTAATCTAATTAAAGATTCATTAAAACTCCAATTAGTTTTAGTCTTCCCAAAAATCATTATTAATGATTATTTAACTTTGGGAAATCAAACATGTCGCATCGACAATCTATATCGTACCATTGATTTCTGTTGATATACAATGTGACGATCTCAAAACCCGTACGACGGTGTTAAGGATAATCATTGGAATACAACTCATTAATCATCATTAGTAGAGTATAGATAATAGCATAAACAATAAATAGAATAATTTTACATAGATATGACAGCGGAATCATAACATGTAACAACATCAGAGTAGCACAGTATAGGATATAACTTAGCGCATAAAAAGTGAATGATCAGTCAACATCGCCATAGGCGGAATATATACATACAGTGAGACATAATAAAGATATCAGTCTACATCGCCTGAGGCGGTACATATACATAGGATAATACATGTTGGAAGTAAATCAGTCTACATCGCCATAGGCAGAATCATATACATAAGATAAGGATAGCGGAAAGTCAATAGCCAAAATACAAGTAAATCTAATCCTCGCCATCAAGCCAAAAGCGCACTCCGTACTGCAGTGCTAAGTCAAAATAACCTGTCATCTATCAACTAGGCTGCCCGTGCGAAAATAAGGGCACCCGAGTTTGCAAAGTGAAACAAACAACGAGTCAGTCATGGGACTGGTATGAGAAATCTACTTAGCTGATTAAACAACAATAATAAGGCAAATCATAGGACCACGCCACTTTCGCGGAATGGGTTTACTCCAGTGATTACCAGTGCATTTAAAACAAAGTAAATTCTTTAAAACAACACAATGATTTTTAAAAGAATGAAGCCGTTATAAGACTCAAGTCCCATCACACAATGCAACGCAAACCAGAGGATAGAGTTTTACCTTATAATGGCCAAAATATGCTTAATACGTGAAAAGCAAAAATCACTTGATATTATTACTAGTGCATATATGTTTCGAAAACGAATATCATCATAAATATCAATCATAGGCGGCATAGCTACCATCTACTATGTCGCCATACTAGTTCTACAATCAAATCCGTTATTTCGTATTGGAAATTGGATTTCCGCCATGAGTCGAGGCAAGCGGCAAGCTCCTCTCCGCTTCGAGACACTCTAGCAAATGCCTCAGCACTACACACTCTGGGTAACCCGTGGATGTTCAGGGCCGGTCCTCTCTTACGTTTGAGGATTGGCAATTCCTGAACACACGTTTCCCGATCCTTTCAGACCTAAAATCGAGGCGCCTCATTCCAACATCCACATAGGTAAAAATAATGTAAATGTCAGCCATTTTAAGCACTAACACTACCATTAGCTAGAAAGAAACGTCATGCTCTCCCTGCAGTCCCTATCCCGTTTTTAACTCATACCGAGGTGTGAGGCTCGCGAATCCACGCTATACACAAAGCCAGGCCACGTAGGCCGTACTTTGATCATTGACCACAAGACTTTGCTTTGCAACAAAAGCCTTGATCACTGCATCTTGGCATGCCACACAGGCAATCCACTCCATACGACTGATTTCTATCGATATATAACCTCTGAGCTCATACGTCTCAGAGAAGGGCGTTAAGCAAGAGAATACATTCTCCGCCACCAAACAGATATATATTTAACAGAGATCAATCAGTACAGAACAAATTCCAATGTCAGACACACAGTCCATTTACAAGTCCGTTCTAGGTCTGAACGAAACCGGAGGCACCATATTCCTCGCATATCCGTACAATCAACACATACGTCCAGACGGCTACTACTCCAGTCCCTTCAGGTAGCTACTCCAATCAGGAACCTCAGCAGCGCCCATCCATCCGATACGAAGATCGTCGGTCTTGAAACGTCTTCGTATTTTCAACTTCGAATCGTTCGATCAATTATTTGAAATGAGGGTTAGCTCGGCCTTTCCAAATAATTCACGTATAATTAGAATTCAAATCAATTCTCTCCATGGTTAAATTATTCGACACTCACATTTCAGTTCTTTAGTATAATTTTCATGTCAAACACATTCAACCATCAATTATAAAGCAAACCAAGTAAAATCGGTTTATTACCATCCCGTGCTGCTTATAATATTTTATAACGATTTTTCACCATTTTTATTTATTTAAAAATGGCCATATTTAATTAAACGGCGTTTCAGGCCGTGTCGTGGCACTGGCGTTGTTTTTCCCCAAATTTGTTTTACACATATCGGGAAATCTAACCGTTGGATTTCTACAAAGTTTATATCACTGGGAAGATATTTCCAAAGCGAACCCAATGGTTCCAGTTTCGTGAAAATTCGACGGTCGGAACTTCCGCACTAGTCGTTTGAAGTTACGGTTTCAAAATACGAACTGCAGCGTCGTTAATCGATTTAATTTAATTATATTTATATGTAAATATAATCGATTCTGGCGTTGTTTTTCTTCAAATTTAAATTAAACATTCCAGACAATCCAACCGTTGGATCTTTACAAAGTTGGTGCCGTTGGAAAGATATTTCCAAGGCGAACCCAATGGTTGCGGTTTCGGGAGAATCCGATAGTCGGATCTCTCGTACTAATCGATTGAAGTTACAATTTCAAAACACGAACTGCACGGCCTCGATTCATTTCAATTTTATTTATATTTCAATATATATAAATATAGTTCATTCTGCGATTTCAATATTGCTTTCACTTCAAATATTTCACTAACGCCTTTACATTTCGAAAAATTTCGCCATAACCTCCTTTGTACGGGAAGGGGTTTGGAAATTTATTGGGCCGTATTAGGTACCCAATAAATCCTAATAAGCATACACATATTTATAGTGATATATTCCGGTGTCCACCGGGGAGTGTGTTTAGATCATAACTCTAGAAAATAAATTCTCGTCACCCTATAAATGGTTTTTGTGCCTTAATGACCAGAGGGACGTGTTTATTGTCATCTCCAGACCCGTGTGGGGTTTTTATTTATCTGGCAATTTACCGTTACAATTTATATAGTTCAGATCAGTCATCAGTTCAACCTGTAATATATAGTCATCGCCATACAAGCCTCTCGCTCGTATGGTAAATCTTCAACCTCGTTACACAAGCTCCAAATGCTTATGTGGAATATGATGAAGTATGCCTATCGTCAAGAAGTATGCCATGTAGTGTAGTTCAAAATTAATTATTACTATCCTATGGCGATGCTTATTATTACACACAGAATAACCAACACTCCGCATCCAATGGCATTCACAGGATTGATATAAAAATAAAATTGCGCAGCCAACTCATTAAGGCTTACCTATTTGTCAGGCACGCAAATAATTTCTTTACTCAGCAGCTAATCCATTTTCTCTGTTCAACACATGTATATATATATATATATATATATATATATGCAGAACAAAGCTAATAATAATATTTCTAGCGAACAAATATTTATTTCAACACGTGTGTATTTTTAGCACTTCATTTCACAATAAAAATGTAATTTTTATTGTTAAATCAATTTATTTAAAACCCGGATACCATTCAACACATGAATTTCTATTCAACGAATGAATTTCTATTCAACACATGAATGTTTTCTATAATTTGTATATATAATAAAAATGTGATTTTTATTGTTAAAGCTATTTATTTAAAACACGAATACCATTCAACACATGAATTTCTGTTCAACGAATGAATTTCTATTCAACACATGAATGCGGTTTCAACGTATGAAAATAATTTCAACAAATGAAAATTATTCTAATACATGAATATTTCAGAAAATTTCGGCAGCATAACGGCAGGGTAGTTAAAACCGGGACCGTCTCTAGTACGGCTCCTCGCTCTACCTTAAAACCTCCTGGTTTTTGACAATGGGGATTTCATGCATCTAGTTCGCACGCAAGCGACATGTTTTATTTTCATTTCCACAATCCTATTCTAATTTGTTTCAACCACAAGTGGGTATTTTTCAACCACAAAGGTATTTTTCAACCACAATCCAACAATATCAACCACAAACAATTATTTTCAACCATTCGTCATACCACATATTTTCACGCCAATCACAAGCAATAAATATCGTCTATGGTTTTTGGACGAGGGGAGTATATATATATATTATTTCTATATTTCACTTGCATTTCAACACATTTCAAAGCATATATGTTTCATACAACGTTCGTATAATTTATACATCGCTCATATAACTTATACAACACACGTACATGCGGTATACAATGCGTATATAATTTACACTTCGCTTATATAATTTATACAACGCGATTTCATTCACACGTTTTGATTTAGAGTTCTCACATTGGTTTTCGAGGTGCTAAAAATCGTAGATAACTCAGAAAAATCCGCGGTCTCTTCTAGATGGTAGAGAGCCTCCTTGTGGTCACAATGCTTCCTGTTTCATTGAATTTCGTTAACACACCATGAAAATATGATTTTTCAAAGTTTGCAACACTTAAAAGTGTTATTTTCAATTCAATTAAAATAAAGCTGATACCTTTCAAAGATGTTCAAAACTAGGTTTTAAAAATTCGTGAAATCCGAGGCTCGATACGACGATCGGAGGGTACAGCGTGGAAGAGGGAGGAGAGGGTTTCGCGGCGCCGGGGTTTTTGGCCAGATCGATGGCCTGAGGAAGCGGCGGCGGCGCTCCTAAGTCATCGACTTCTTGGGCGTCATTCTCGACGCTGGCGAGGGGAGAGAGGGAGAGGGTTGGTCGGATTTGAAGGGGAGGAGAGGCGCTTCCGAGATCGGGTTATGGCGGGGTCTGAAGGTGGCGGGAAAATGGTCGGGAAGTGGTGAACACTATGCGTCGTCGAGAGCAGGTAGGCGGCGAGGTTTTTTAAATTATGAAAGGAGAATTTTGATTGGCACATGGCTTTATTAAATTTTAAAATAGTGTTTCTCCACACGGACACCAATTCAAACCCAACGACTGTCGTTCCTAGCTAAATACCCCCATCCCGGACACAATGGGATATCTTTCGTAGGCCAATTCGATTGTTACAGTCAGTTATTTTTCAAATTAAAGTATAAAACATTCAAATTCTGTTTTGAACGTACATTTCAATTTGCCAGGGCCACAAACTGATTCAAAAAATTCCAGAAAAATAAATATAGCTATGTTTTGATGCTACGGTCCCAAAAAAACTAGTTTCGTCGAATTCTAAGATCGTTTGAAAAATGGCCATTTTCTGGCCGATCCAATTTAATAGAAATTGACCAATCACATTTTCTTTTGCCACGCTCACATACTAGCTTCAAAAATTATGAAATTTGAAACCTAGCAATAGTTTGACATCCCGGACCCAACAAAAGTGGTTTCGTTGAATTCCGAGGTCGTTTGCAAAATGTCTATTTTCAAGGGCTATATATTCTCTATAGCGACCTTTCTGAACATTCATTTGGCGATAACTTTTGATTTCCGCTTTGAAACTTCAATTTTTCAGATTCGTTAGAAAGGTATTCATAAACAGATTTAAATATTTTTGGTTTCACTAAAATCCGTTATATTTTACACCCGGCACAGTCAGTCAAAGTTTGAATTCAAATTTTCAAATTGTCACACTATTTCCAATTCATTATTTTATTGAAATATTCTATTTCAATTGTTTAAATTCTTTGAAAATAACCAATTTAAAATTTTTAAATTGGCTCGCATTTTCCGGGTTGTTACAATCTCCCCCACTTAAAACTTTTCATCCCCGAAAAGTAAACAGCAGTACAGTAGGAAACAAAATGTAAATGCAAAGTATTTTAAAGGTACCTTGCACCGGAGTTAGTCAGAGACGTCAACTCTGCATTTGGGGTAAGCTTGCTTAATGCTTTCCTCAGCCTCCCAAGTACAGTCTCTAGGATCACTACTCCACTGCACTTTAACTAAATGAACCTTTTTGCTCCTTAGCTCTCTAGTTTCTTTGCCAACAATTTTTAATGGCTCTCTTCTGATTGCCAATTCGGGAGTAATTTCCAAGTCCTGTTGCACTGCTTCTTCTACAACAAGATCCGGATCATGCACATGTTTTCTGAGTTGAGATACGTGGAACACATCATGCACTCCAGGCAACCAATCAGGTAATGAAACCCTATAAGAAAGAGTTCCAATTCGTTCAATTATAGGAAAGGGACCAATAAATCTCGGTGCCAACTTCCCAGTTTTGCGAAATCTGATTACTCCCCTCATCGGAGAAACTCTTAAATACACATAATGTGATGACCCGTAACTTCCGCGGTAAGGAAAGCACGGATTGCTTTGAGAACAACACACAAAGGAACGCAGACAGAAGAACATTTCATTGTCTATTACAACAATTCCATCAGAATACAAGAATATGCAGAGTATGAATGAATATTATACATTCGATAAATATCAGAGATTACAATAATTTACATAGCAGTGGTAAAACAATACAAAACACAACTGAAAGTAATACACGGATACAGAGCTTTCCGAGCATCGTTCCAACTTTAAATCAGGATCCTATGAATATAAAATCTGCAAAACCAAAACTACTAGCTGCCCGTGTCGAAAATAAGGGCACCCAGAGTTTAGGTTAAAACAATAAACTCCAGTTCAGTCATGTGACTGGTGTGAGAACTAAAAACAGTTATTAATCTTTACTTTAAAAGAGAGTAATTCAGGGACCACGCCGTATAACACGGAATGAGTTTCCTCCCAAGAACACTAGTGCATATAATAAAACAACGCAATGCTTTTTGGAAAAATGAAGCTATTTTAAGACCCAGGTCCCATCACACAATGCAACGCAAGCCAGAGGATAGGGTTTTCCCTTATAATAGCCAAACATGCTTGGTACGTTTAAAACAAATCATTTGATACTATTATAAGTGCATAGTGTCAAAACAATTCAAATCATAAAAATCAATCATAGGCGGCATGGGTACCATCTATCATGTCGCCATACTTGGCTCTACAAATAAAACCGAATTATCTCAAATTGGAAATTGGATTTCCGTCATGAGTCGAGGCAAGGGGCAAGATCCTCACCGCTTCGAGACACTATAGCAAATGCCTCAGGACTGCACACTCTGGGCAACCCTTGGAATCGGCTGGGCCGGTCCTCTCTTACGTTTGAGGATTGGAAATTTCTGAACACACGTTTCCCAGTCCATACAGACCTATAATCGAGGCGCCTCGCAATCCAACAACCACAAAGGTGAAAGTAATATAAATGTCAGCTAGTTTAAGCACTGACACCACCATAGCTTGAAAGAAACGTCGTGTTCTCCCAGCGGTCACTATCCCGTTTTTGACTCATACCGAGGTGTGAGGCTCGCGAATTCACGTTATATAAAAAGCTATGCCACGTAGGCCGTGCTTTAATCATTAACCACAAGACTTTGCTTTTCAATAGAAGCCCTGATCATCTGCCACCTAGGCATGCCACACAGGCAATTCACTCCATGCGACTGATGTCCATCGATATACAACCTCTGAGCTCGTATGTCTCAGAGAAGGGCGTTAAGCAAGAGAATAAATTCTCTGCCGCCAAACAGATGTATATTTAATAGAAATCAATCAGCACAGAATAAAATCCAATGTCAGACACACAGTCCATTTACAAGTTCGTTCTAGGTCTGAACGAAACCGGAGGCACTTTCCTCGCATATCCATTGATCTCCAAGTACGTCTGGACGATCACTAACTATTTCCATCTTCTTGGGTGTACAGCCCAATCAAGATTATCAGTAATCACCCAAACGATGTGAAGACTTACGGTCTTCAACCACCGTCTTCATCTTCGACATATCGTCGAATCGGTTATTCAGAATGGGTATAAACCCAACCTTTCTGAATAACCCGCATATATAATAAACAAATGTTACACAAACACAACATACGCCTCATTCTAATTCATCAGTCACTAACCGTAAATTAGCAAAAGAGCAATTCCCCAAATATTAACCCCGAAGGCTGAAATCAACATCAGGTCAATACCCAGGAAACCATTCTTCTTAGCTAACCAACAGCTGGTTTCTAAATTCCATATTCTTAGGGAAAGGATCCCATTAATTTTATCAAAGATAAATTCTTTAAAATTTATCCTTTAATCTTCCTTTGGATGTCATTTCAAACCATGTTAAGGTTTTCCAAACTATTCGGGATTAGCGAACCACACCGAAGTAATTATTTATTTTATTTCCCAATCCCAAACTATTCATCCCATAAAGCAAAACTGGTAATACTCCATATCTAACACCACGACGTTATCGGTAAAATTGATTACCATTTCATGTTCAAATCTAATTAAAGATTTAACTATCGCTTTGGAGCAAAACTGGTGATACTCCATTCTCGCTCACCTTCCAAATTTGATAATTTAAATTATCAATTCACATTTCAATCTAATTACAGATTCATTAAAACTCCTTTTACTGGGTTAAAATACTAATGTCGTTTAAAACACAGTTCACGGTAAACCTAAATCACATTTTATTCATTATCGGGTTAAAGAACAAGTGTTATTTAAAACACCGTTCACGATAAACTCACAAATCAATTCTAATTCAATTCTAATTAAATATATTAGAAATTCTGGTTATTTAAAACCCATTTCAAATCCAATTTATTTATTTAAAATTATTGGGTTTTAATTTTAGTTCAAAACTAGTTCATTTCGATAAAAAACTATTTTTATCTTTATAAATGTGGGATTTTTCCTCCCAATTCTTCACAAATCATTTCTTATGATTTTACACAAATTATTGATATTTTTGATAATTTTATCAAGGCCCGTACAGTTGATTTCCAACAACAGCCATCGAACTGCACTTACAACGACCTTTTCTGAAATTGATTTGGATGTATCTCCAAATCCAACTGTCAGATTTCAAATCTCTTGTATTCATTAGAAAGCTCTTTTCGATACGAACCCAACAGTTCCGGTTCTTGGAGAATCCGACGGTCGGATCTCCCGTAATGTCCGTTCGAAGCCAATGGTCGAAATTCATGAACTACCGCGGCTCGGCGCTTTCTATTCATGCCATTATATGTATATATATATATATATATATATATATTATATATATTTCATCGATTTCCTTTTAAAACGAATTTTATAAATCGTTTCAAATTTGTTTCAAAAACAATTTCAACTTTCATTTCAAATTCAAATCAAAATTGAATTTTCCATTATAAATTCTTTTTACATTCATTTCTATTTGATTTCTATTCAAATCGATTTCAATTCAATTTCACTTCGTTTTCAATTCGTTTTGAATTCATTTCAATTCGAATTCATTTTATATTCAATTCAATTCGAATTTATTTTCTTCTCAGTTCAATTCGAATTCATTTTCTTTTCAATTCAAATCGAATTCATTTTCTTTTCAATTCAAATCGAATTCATTTTCTTTTCAATTCAAATCGAATTTATTTTCTTAATATTCGGTCTTTAAATATCTTTTCAATATTCTTTATAAAAACGAATGTAATCGATATAAGTATCGTTCGCGTCAAAATAGCGCATCTCGAATCAACATGGCTTTATATTTTTGAATAACTTCGTTATTCTATTCAACAAATGAATATTCATTCTATTCAACTCATGAATCTGTATTTCTTTCTACACATGACTAATCTTAACAAATGAGTACTGTCAACACGTGACTATTTTAGTTATTTGATACATTTTTTTTTATAAAATTTTGATTTCTATCGTTTAATTTTTAATCAAACTCTAACCGTAAATTAGTAAGAGAGCAATTCCCTAAATATTAACTCCGAAGGCCGAAACCAACATCAGATCAATACCTAGGAAACCACTCATCTTATCTATTTTCCAGTTAGTTTCTAATTTTATATATGATAAAGATGTAAATTTTATTGTTAAAATATTTCTTTATTTTCCCGATTGGAATGAGGCCCAATCAATTACCATATAATGTTAATTATATGGATTCCATACAACACATGTATACAATAGAAATGATAAATAATCAACCTTCATCCAAAGTGCACCACATAACTGCATAAACATTAAATATAAATAATTAACGCTTACACAGTCTGTCGACCAATCGATCGACATACTATTAAATAATTGGGATTAGTATATGCCAAATCTCATCCCAACACCCGTGTGGGGTTTCAATCCACAAACACTGAATATTATTTGTGCAGTTGGGCGATGTGTAAAATTTATCGTCCCAATCAATATCAGTCTAATCAGTGTACATAAACAAATCGTCTGATTTGTAAATGAATATCCTATTCAGTTCATTTATTCAATAAAATGATATTTTTATTTTTCTAACTTATTTTAGAAAATTTTGGCGACATAACGGCACGATACTAGAAACGCGACAAGGCCTAGCCTTATCCCCGGTCTAATAATGGCCTACGCCATACACATACCAATCTAATCAATTCCATTTCACACTCCAAACCAAATTCAAACTAATAATCTAATCAACTACACAACCAAACAAACAAGTCGTCCATGGTCTGTGGACGACGGGTGTCGGGTGCTGCTAAGCACTGTCTGCATCCTAGCATATAATTCAACTAGAAAACAAGATTTAAAGTGAGAAGTTCTCACCGAGAGCTAAACCAAACGCCACGACTCTTCATATGTAGAAATCTTCGCCGTGCTCACCTTTTGTCAATTTCGTTGTCCGTAGCCACTACATATATAAAAATCACATTTTTATATTGTTGCTATGTATATAAAAATCACATTTTTTAATCACTTTATATGGATAAAAATCAAATCTTTCTATCGCTAATGAATATATAAAAATCACATTTTTACATTGTCATTCAAACAATAAAAATTATATTTTTACTTTGATACATATATCATAAAAATCACAATTTTATATCGTCGCTTCATATGTAAAAATCGTAATTTTATCATATCGCTACAAATATAAAGATCAAATTTTTACTTCATTACATATATAAAAATCATATTTTTATTATCTCTATAATATAAAAATCATATTTTTATTTACTTCACATGTAAAAATCTATAGAAGCTTTAAAACGGAGAAAACTCACATATTTTCTATCGTCCGGATTTGCTGTTCTGGTTCTAGAATTTGCAAACGAGCTTCAATCTTCACACCATCCTTTTTCTAGCTTAAACGCGTCATTCTGGACAACTTTCGCCTAGTGGTCTTCCTCCCGAAAATGTGCCATTTCACCGGAAATCGCGAAAAGACAGCATTTTGACAGTGTTTGGACAGCAGAGTTTGGACGCGTTTTCCCGACAACTCCGCAATGCAAAATGGGACTATCATATACCAAATTGAAGAGAAAATCATGCTCTTCGACTTTGGTCTAAAGGAGTTTTAGCTAGAAATGCATAGTTTGGGAGTTATTCGAGAAATAGTGACAGGATGTTATTTGCAAAACGGAATTTTTGGTGAAAATGGATTTTTGGGTGCAGCGGGGCCCACGACCGGAATCGGGGGGCCTGAGGGGGACGCCGGACCTGATTGGAGGTGAGGAGGGCGCTGGTGGGTGGCGGCGGTGGTGGTGGGGCCCATGGTGGCGGATTTGGGTGGTGGCTTAGGCTAGGGTTCACAGAATCAAAGTGAGAAAGAGGAGGAGAGGAAGGAGAGGAGGAGGAGGAAGTGGAGGGGGGCGTGCGGCGGCGGGATGGCTGGTGGAGGAGGGGCGGCAGTGGCACGGTGGAGGAGGAAGCCATTTTTGAGTTTTTTGAAGAGGAAGAGAGAAGTGAAATAATGAAGAGAGAAATGGAGTAAAAGTGATTATATGCTAGTTTCTCGCGTATTGTCCCAATGCCAACGATTCTCAAATGTCGCGGATTTTGGATATGACATAGTACACGTGAAGACGAGTCCAACAAAACAAGTTTCGTCGAATTCTGAGTTCGTTTGACTGTCCGTTAAAGTTCTCAAAAATGCTCAGATAAGCTCTAAAAATGCGATTTTGGCGTACCTTTTCTTCTTGCACACTCACATGTTAACCCCAAAAATCATGCCCTTTTGGATTTAACCATTATTAGACGATACGAATCCAAAAAAAAAAATGAAATCGAATTCTGAGGTCGTCTCAATAATGTTACTTTGTAAAATGACTGCCCGTTTTACCCTGAACTGTTTAGCTTGCAGGACCACATACTAACTCCGTTCGACGCACCCTTTGGAACTCAACAATGATTTGTCATTATGAATCCAGATTAATTTATCTCGTCGAATTTTGAGCTCATATGCAAAATTTTACTTTTTAAGGGTTTTGTATTGCTAATCGAAAATCCCAGCCGATTGCCTCTATTCCGGATATCGGAATATATCGAAGCTTATACTTTTTGGAGTTCTAAACGGCATTTTGAACTCAATGGAAGTGGTTCCGAGTCCAAATTCATCCATATGCAAAATATGACTTTTTTGGGTTATATATAATTTCCATAGCGACTATTCTGAATTTTGAACTGAGCATAGCTTTTGATTCCCGCTATGAAATTTTGATGTTTCGGATTTGTTGGAAAGAAATTCTCAATTAGATTCTAATATTTTTGGTTTCGCTAAAATCCGGTTTATTTTGAATCCTGTACATTCATTTGAACTTTGAAATCGAATTATCGAACTACCGCGCCGTTTTCAATTCCTTTTATGATTTAAAATAAATATTTATATTCTAACGACGATCTATATAAATATATACATTCTAATTCTATTCAAAATAAATTTCTCGTCAATATTATTTAAAATAATTCATTTTAAATATTCAAAATTCGTCAAAATTGCCAAAATAAAAATTTTAAATTGGCTCAGAATTTCTGGGTTATTACACAACATGCTAGAGATCTGCACGGCCTATCGTATAATGCTTCAAATGGGGACATTCCCAAACTTGCTTGATAGCTATTGTTACACGAGAATTCTGCCAAATGCAAGTGATCCTCCCATGACCTGCCAAAATCAATAATACAAGCCCGCAGTAAATCTTCTAGAATTCTATTCTCCCGTTCAGTTTGGCCATCTATCTGAGGGTGGTAAGCGGTGCTTAGATTCAACTTGGTTCCCAATTCTGTCTGGAATGCTTCCCAGAATTTCCTAGTAAATAGTGGATCTCTATCACTGACTACACTGAGCGGCACTCCATGCAGTTTAACTATTTCTTTGAAGTAAATCTACGCTAAACTTTGAGTCGTTCTGTTGGATTGACATGTATGAAATGTGCGGCCTTCGTGAAGCGACCTACGATCACCCAAATACTGTCATTTCCTTTCTTAGTTCGAGGCAGACCATCTATGAAGTCCATGGAAATTTGCTCCTACTTCCATCCTGGAATATCTAATGGTTGTAATAATCCAGCCAGTTTCTGCTGATCGCTCTTGACTAGCTGACAAGTGGAGCACGTGCTAACATATAATGAAATATCTCTCTTCATCGCTTTCCACCAGAATGTGCGTTTGAGGTCATTATACATTTTGCTCACACCGGGATGGATACTGAGTTTGGACTTATGGCATTCATCCATGACTTCCTTTCGAAGCTATGGAAGATTCGGGATGCTAAATCCTACCCTTTAACCTAAGAACTCCCTTGTCATCAAGCTGGAAACTTGTGGATTCACCTTCCTTGATTTTCTGACTGATCCTTTGAATAAATTCATCGTTTTTCTGAAGGACCGAAATCTTGTCAATCAATGAAGACGTAACAATAAAACTGGCGATGATTTCATTCTTCCTGCTGAGCGCATCCGCGACAACATTGGCTTTCCCTGGAGTGTACAGAATCTCAAGATCGTACGTTGCAAGGAATTCTAACCAACGCTGTTGTCTCAAGTTCAGATCCTTCTGAGTGAATAGATACTTCAATGATTGATGATCAGTAAATAGCTCGAACTTCTCACCCAGTAAATAATGCCTCTAGATTCTCAAAGCAAACACGATGGCTAACAACTCAAGATCATGAGTTGCATAGTTCCTTTCATGCGGTTTCAGCTAACGGTTAGCATAAGCGACCACTTGGCCTTTTTGCATTAATACTGCGCCAAGACCTCTAATAGAAGCATCCGTCCATACCGTCAAGTCCTGATTGCCATCAATAATTGTTAATACTGGAGCAGTCGTCAATTTCAGTTTCAGCTCTTGGAAAGCTTCTTCACATTCGGGAGTCCATTTGAATTTCTCATGCTTCTTTGTAAGCTTTGTTAATACACCGGATATCTTTGAAAAATCCTTAACGAATTTCCGATAGTAACTAGCCAATCCAAGGAAACTTCGAACTTCGGTGGGGTAGTAGGCTGTTTCCAATCCTGGATTGCTGAAATTTTGCTTGGATCCACATCAATCCCTTCTTTAGATACTACATGGCCAAGGAACTTAACTTCATCTTGCCAGAAGATACACTTAGATAATTTAGCTTTCAAGACATTTCTTCTCAGAATTTCCAACACTTGTTCTAAATGTTTTGCATGCTCGCCTTCTGACTTGGAGTAGATTAAGATATCATCGATGAAGACCAGAACAAATTTATTCAAGACACCACGGAACACTCTGTTCATTAAATCAACGAAGTAGGCTGGAGCATTAAACAAGCCGAACGGCATTACTAACCATTCGTAGAATAAATCGGGACCCATGAAGGCTATCAAAGGAACACAGTCTTCTGCTATTCGTAGTTTGTGGAAACCTGTAGCTAGGTCCATTCTGGAGAATACCCTCGCCCCATTTAATTGATCTAGCAAATCATCGATTCGCAGCAATGGATATTTACTCTTCAGTGTCTGCTTATTGAGATCTCGATAATCAACACAAAGTCGTAGAGTACCGTCTGATTTCGAGACAAACACTACTATTGCTCCCCAATCTAAAAAGCTTGGCCTGATCAGACCTTTCCACAGCAATTCTCGAGTTTGGTTGCCCAACTCTTCTTTTTCTTCCGGGGCCATTCTTCGAATTGGATGTACTGATCAAATTGTTTTGCTAATCTGCTTAGCTCATTCTAGGACATTACTGATCCTATCTCTAATGAGCCACTCGCCTTAGAACACTACTGATTCTATTCTGACGAGGTGTTTAATGTGTTAAATTATAGAAATAAGGTTAACCAAAGCTCTGATACCAACTGTGACTATCTTAAAACCTGTATGATGGTGTTAAGGATAATCATTGGAATTCAACTCATTAATCATTATTAGCAGAGTGCAGATAATAGCATAAACAATAAATAGAATAATTTTACATAGATATGACAGCGGAATCATAACATGTAACAATATCAGAGTAGCAAAGTGTAGGATATAACTTAGTGCATAAAAAGTGAATGATCAGTCAACATCGCCATAGGCGGAATATATACATACAGTGAGACATAATAAAGATATCAGTCTACATCGCCTGAGGTGGTACATATACATAGGATAATACATGCTGGAAGTAAATTAGTCTACATCGCCATAGGCGGAATCATATACATAAGATAAGGGTAGCGGAAAGTCAATAGCCAAAATACAAGTAAATCTAATCCTTGCCATCAAGCCAAAAGCGCACTCCGTACTGCAGTGCTAAGCCAAAATAACCTGTCATCTATCAACTAGGCTGCTCATGTGAAAATAAGGGCACCCGAGTTTGCAAAGTGAAACAAACAACGAGTCAGTCATGGGACTGGTATGAGAAATCTACTTAACTGGTTAAACAACAATAATAAGGCAAATCATAGGACCACACCACTTTGGCGGAATGGGTTTACTCCAGTAATTGCTAGTGCATTTAAAACAAAGTAAATTCTTCAAAACAACGCAATGCTTTTTAAAAGAATGAAGCCGTTATAAGACTCAAATCCCATCACACAATGCAACGCAAACCGGAGGATAGAGTTTTACCTTATAATGGCCAAAATATGCTTAATACGTGCAAAGCAAAATCACTTGATATTATTACTAGTGCATATATGTTTCAAAAACGAATATCATCATAAATATCAATCATAGGCGGCATAGCTACCATCTACTATGTCATCATACTAGTTCTACAATCAAATCCGTTATTTCGTATTGGAAATTGGATTTCCGCCATGAGTCGAGGCAAGGGGCAAGCTCCTCTCCGCTTCGAGACACTCTAGCAAATGCCTCAGGACTACACACTCTGGGTAACCCTTGGATCTTCAGGGCCGGTCCTTTCTTACGTTTGAGGATTGGCAATTCCTGAACACACGTTTCCTGGTCCTTTCAGACCTAAAATCGAGGCGTCTCATTCCAATATCCACATAGGTAAAAATAATATAAATGTCAGTCAGTTTAATCACTGACACTACCATTAGCTAGAAAGAAACGTCGTGCTCTCCCTGCAGTCCCTATCCCATTTTTAACTCATACCGAGGTGTGAGGCTCGCGAATACACGCTATACACAAAGCCAGGCCACGTAGGCCGTACTTTGATCATCGACCACAAGACTTTGCTTTGCAACAAAATCCTTGATCACTGCATCTTGGCATGCCACACAGGCAATCCACTCCATACGACTGATTTCTATCGATATATAACCTCTGAGCTCGTACGTCTCAGAGAAGGGCGTTAAGCAAGAGAATACAGTCTCTGCCACCAAACAGATATATATTTAACAGAGATCAATCAGTACATAACAAATTCCAATGTCAGACACACAGTCCATTTACAAGTCCGTTCTAGGTCTGAACAAAACCGGAGGCACCATATTCCTCGCATATCCGTACAATCAACACATACGTCCAGACGGCTACTACTCCAGTCCTTTCAAAGTAGCTACTCCAATCAGGAACCTCAGCAGCGCCCATCCATCCGATACGAAGATCGTCGGTCTTGAAACGTCTTCGTATTTTCAACTTCGAATCGTTCGATCAATTATTTGAAATGAGGGTTAGCTTGGCCTTTCCAAATAATTCACGTATAATTAGAATTCAAATCAATTCTCTCCATGGTTAAATTATTCGACACTCACATTTAAGTTCTTTAGTATAATTTTCATGTCAAACACATTCAACCATCAATTACAAAGCAAACCAAGTAAAATCGGTTTATTACCATCCCGTGCTGCTTATAATATTCTACAACGATTTTTCACCATTTTTATTTATTTAAAAATGGCCATATTTAATTAAACGGCGTTTCAGGCCGTGTCGTGGCACTGGCGCTTTTTTTCCCCAAATTTGTTTTACACATATCGGGAAATCTAACCGTTGGATTTCTACAAAGTTTATATCACTGGGAAGATATTTCCAAAGCGAACCCAACGGTTCCAGTTTCGTGAAAATCCGACGGTCGGATCTTCTGCACTAGTCTTTTGAAGTTACAGTTTCAAAATACGAACTGCAGCATCGTTAATCGATTTAATTTAATTATATTTATATTTATATATAAATATAATCGATTATGGCGCTGTTTTTCTTCAGATTTAAATTAAACATTCCAGACAATCCAACCGTTGGATCTTTACAAAGTTGGTGCCGTTGGAAAGATATTTCCAAGGCGAACCCAACAGTTGCGATTTCGGGAGAATCCGATGGTCGGATCTCTCATACTAATCGATTGAAGTTACAATTTCAAAACACTAACTGCACGGCCTCGATTTATTTCAATTTTATTTATATTTCTATATATATAAATATAGTTCATTCTGCGATTTCAATATTGTTTTCACTTCAAATATTTCACTAATGCCTTTACATTTCGAAAAATTTCGCCATAACCTCCTTTGTTCGGGAATGGGTTTGGAAATTTATTGGGTCGTATTAGGTACCCAATAAATCCTAATAAGCATACACATATTTATAGTGATATATTCCGGTGTCCACAGGGGAGTGTGTATAGATCATAACTCCAGAGAACAAATTCTCGTCACCCTATAAAAGGTTTTTGTGCCGTAATGACCAGAGGGACGTGTTTATTGTCATCTCCAGACCCGTGTGGTTTTTTTATTTATCTGGCAATTTACCGTTACAATTTATATAGTTCAAATTAGTCATCAGTTCAACCTGTAATATATAGTCATCGCCATACAAGCCTCTCGCTCGTATGGTAAATCTTCATCCTCGTCACACAAGCTCCAAATGCTTATGTGGAATATGATGAAGTATGCCTATCGTCAAGAAGTATGCCATGTAATGTAGTTCAAAATTAATTGTTACTATCCTATGGCGATTCTTATTATTACACATAGAATAACCAGCACTCCGCATCCAATGGCATTCACACGAGTTGATATAAAAATAAAATTGCGCAGCCAACTCATTAAGGCTTACCTATTTGTTGGGCACGCAAATAATTTCTTTACTCAACAGCTAATCCATTTTCTCTGTTCAACACATGTATGTATATATATATATATATATATATATATATATGCAGAACAAAGCTAATAATAATATTTCTAGCGAACAATTATTTATTTCAACACGTGTGTATTTTTAGCACTTCATATTCACAATAAAAATGTAATTTTTATTGTTAAATCAATTTATTTAAAACACGGATACCATTCAACACATGAATTTCTATTCAACAAATGAATTTCTATTCAACACATGAATGTTTTCTATAATTTGTATATATAATAAAAATATGATTTTTATTGTTAAAGCTATTTATTTAAAACACGAATACCATTCAACACATGAATTTCTATTCAACGAATGAATTTCTATTCAAAACACATGAATGTTTTCTGTAATTTGTATATATAATAAAAATGTGATTTTTATTGTTAAAGCTGTTTATTTAAAACATGAATACCATTCAACACATGAATTTCTATTCAACGAATGAATTTCTATTCAACACATGAATGTTTTCTATAATTTGTATATATAATAAAAATGTGATTTTTACTATTAAAGCTATTTATTTAAAACACGAATACCATTCAACACATGAATTTCTATTCAACGAATGAATTTCTATTCAACACATGAATGCGGTTTCAACATATGAAAATAATTTCAACAAATGAAAATTATTCTAATACATGAACATTTCAGAAAATTTTGGCAGCATAACGGCAGGGTAGTTAAAACCGGGACCGTCCCTAGTACGACTCCTCACTCTACCTTAATACCTCGCGGTTTTTGACAATGGGGATTTCATGCATCTAGTTCGCACATAGGCGGCATGTTTTATTTTCATTTCCACAATCCTATTCTAATTTGTTTCAACCACAAGAAGGTATTTTTCAACCACAAAGGTATTTTTCAACCACAATCCAACAATATCAACCACAAACAATTATTTTCAACCATTCGTCATACCACATATTTTCGCGCCAATCACAAGCAATAAATATCGTCCATGGTTTGTGGACGAGGGGAGTATATATATATATATATTATTTCTATATTTCACTTGCATTTCAACACAATTCAAAGCATATATGTTTCATACAACGCTTGTATAATTTATACATCGCTCATATAACTTAAACAACACATGTATATGAGGTATACAATGCGTATATAATTTACACTTCGCTTATATAATTATACAACGTGATTTCATTCACACATTTCGATTTAGAGTTCTCACATTGGTTTTCGAGGTGCTAAAAATCGTAGATAGCTCAGAAAAATCCACGGTCTCTTCTAGATGGTAGAGAGCCTCCTTGCGATCACAATGCTTCCTGTTTCATCGAATTTCGTTAACACACCATAAAGATATGATTTTTCAAAGTTTGCAACACTTAAAAGTGTTATTTTCAATTCAATTAAACTAAAGCTGATACCTTTCAAAGATGTTCAAAACTAGGTTTTGAAAATTCGTGAAATCCGAGGCTCGATACGACAATCGGAGGGTACAACGTGGAAGTGGGAGGAGAGGGCTTCACGGCGCCGGGGTTTTGGCCAGATCGATGGCCTGAGGAAGCGGCGGCAGCGCTTCTGAGTCGTCGACTTCTTGGGCATCGTTCTCGATGCTGGCGAGGGGAGAGAGGGAGAGGGTTGGTCGGATTTGAAGGGGAGGAGCGGCACTTCCGAGATCGGGTGGTGGAGGGGTCTGAAGGTGGCTGAGGCGGCGGGAAAATGGTCGGGAAGTGGTGAACACTGTGCGTCGTCGAGAGCAGGTAGGCGGTGAGGGTTTCTTTTCATTTTAAAATTATGAAAGGAGAATTTTGATTGGCCCGTGGCTTTATTAAATTTTAAAATAGTGTTTCTCCACATGGACACCAATTCAAACCCAATGACTGTCGTTCCTAGCTAAATACCCCCATCCCGGACACAATGGGATATGTTTCGTAGGCCAATTCGATTGTTACAGTCAGTTATTTTTAAATTAAAGTATAAAACATTCAAATTCTGTTTTGAACGTACATTTCAATTTGCCAAGGCCACAAACTGATTCAAAAAATTCCAGAAAAATAAATCTAGCTATGTTTTGATGCTACGATCCCAAAAAAACTAGTTTCGTCGAATTCTGAGATCGTTTGAAAAATGGCCATTTTCTGGCCGATCCAGTTTAACAGAAATTGACCAATCACATTTTCATTTGCCACGCTCACATACTAGCTTCAAAAATTAAGAAATTTGAAACCTAGCAGTAGTTTGACATCCCGGACCCAACAAAAGTGGTTTCGTCGAATTCCGAGGTCGTTTGCAAAATGTCTATTTTCAAGGGCTATATATTCTCTATAGCGACCTTTCTGAAAATTCATTTGGCGATAACTTTTGATTTCTGCTTTGAAACTTCGATTTTTCAGATTCGTTAGAAAGGTATTCATAAACAGATTTAAATATTTTTGGTTTCACTAAAATTCGTTATATTTTACACCCGGCACAGTCAATCAAAGTTTGAATTCAAATTTTCAAACTGTCACACTATTTCCAGTTCATTATTTTATTGAAATATTCTATTTCAATTGTTTAAATTCTTTGAAAATAACCAATTTAAAAATTTTAAATTGGCTCGCATTTTCCGGGTTGTTGCATATAACCCCTAAGCTCGTACATCTTAGAGAAGGGTGTAAGCATGAGAATAAATTCTCCGCCACCAAATAGATATATATTTAGCAGAGATCAACAATACATCTCGAAATACGATGTTAGACATGTAATCCTGTCTTTAACTGGGTTTAAGAACCAGTGTCATTTAAAACATAGTTCATGATAAACCCAAAATCGCATTCCATTAATTATGGAATCTTCGCAGAAAAACAGATCAATATATAATCGATATCAATTTCCGTATCTGATTAATAATATAAATGGAATAATGTCAAAGCCTTTTAATTTCCATATATATTATTCGTCTTCCTCCACAAAAGTTCACTTCAATTATTACCAAATTGAATTCCATTCAATCCCAATTTATTTATATTTAATTGGCAAACTTTACTTTCCATTAAATCTTAAAATTCCAAATCATCACTTCACTGTTAATTGGGTTAAAGCACAAGTGTTATTTAAAACACCGTTCACGATAAACCCAAAAATCCAATTCTTTTATTCAATTCCAATTAAATATTAATTAATTGGAAAACTTCTCTAAATCTTAAGTAAAAGATTTATTCTTTTCTCAACTGGGTTTAAGAACAGTGTTACTGAAGACACCATTCACGATAAACCCAAAATCACATTTAATATTAAATACAAGGCTCTGAATAGAAATTATATCGGCTTATATTCAATATCAAATTCTGAAGCCAACAAATATCGTATTGGAAATAACGATATAAATATATCTTCCAAATTTCCATAACAATATCCGTATAATCACGGAATCTAATATCGAAATATTCCGAAGATTATTTCCATTCCAATTTGTTCATTGGAAATTTCTGGTTATATTAAAGCCATTCACAAACCCAATTTATTTTATTTAAAAATCATTGGATTTCAAATCTAGTTAATAACTAGTTCATTTTGATAAAAGTATTTTTTTTTCTTTACAAACGTGGAATTTTTCATCCAAATTTTTTCTAAATCATTTATTATGATTTTACACAAATTATTAATATTTTTAATAATTTTATTAAGGCCCTTTCAGTTGATTAAATTCAAACTGAAATTGCCAAACACATTCAAATTTACTACGCTCACATATTGATTCCAAAAATTATGAACATTGGAATCTTGGAACAATTTGACATTCCGGATCCAACAAAAGTGGTTTCGTCGAAAACGGAGGTCATTTGCTAAATGGCTATTTTTAAGGGCTATATATTATATAAAATATATATAAATTCCATAGCGACTATTTTCAATTTTAAGCTGGACATAACTTTTTATTCCCGTTATGAAATATGAAATTTTCACATTCGTTAGAAAGATATAATTAAGCAGATTCAAATATTTCTAGTTTTACTGAAATCTGATTTATTTTGAATCCTGTACATCATTTGAAATTTTAAATCAAATTTTCAAACTTTTGCGCCATTTCAGGCTCGTTTTATAATTAAAATAAATTTATACGTTCTAACTTTGATTAAAATAAATTCTTAGTCGTTATTATTTAAAATAACTCATTTTAAATATTCAAAATCCATTAAAATAGCTAAAATAAAAAATTATTAATTGGTTCTGAAAATCCGGGTTGTTACAATCTCTCACTTAAAATCTTTTAGTCCTCTAAAAGGAATGGAGCTGAAAGTTGTTTAACTAACCAACTCAAATTTCATTCTGGCTTTCATTCTTCATATTTTCAGTTTTTAAGAATTTTCCTATTCTTCAAAAATTTGGCTAACACCCTAAATCTTTGAAAAATTTCGCCATAGCCTCCTTTGTACGGGGAGACCTTTAAAATCGCAACTTGCCTCACAGGGCACTCATTAATCCAAAAGATAAAGAAAAGGCTAATCAGCTCGCCATTCGGTCATTAAATCACCAAAACCCAATAAAATAGTAAATATGTACCTATTTGTCGGGCATACAATTTTATTCCCCTTCTTAGCTTCCTTGCTATGTCTTGTTCACACACATATATGCACATGTATGCGATTTCAATCAAATTTAAATTCAGTTCAATATTTTGATTCAATTTGGCTTAATTTTACTTTCGTTTCCCATGTTGGTTAAATGAAGAATCACCAAACACAATCAGCAATCAATTAGTTGATTAACATTTCAAACACATAACTTTAATACATAGTCAAAAATCATATTTTTGATGCTAATTCACAATAATAAACCCTATCTAGTTTTGGTTCTCACACCAGCCAATTGGAAATACATAGATATCACACTTTCGAAACTCGAACATAAATACTGATGATGTCCGGACATCACTAGAATTATCCCCGGGCGTCTAGAGTGCGATTCCATATCCATCCAGTATATTCGAGGCTTCATATACACGTAGATCAGACGTATATTTTAATCTCTATATACCCGATGGTCCAAAATCAATTTAAAATAAATTATTCAAATACGCATAGTAAGATTTAAATTTTCAAAAAAAAATTGTTTTCAATTTTATTTTTTAAAACAACACTCTTTATACTCGTTCTAGGATACTACTGATCCCATCTCTAATGAGTCATTCTCATTGGATATTACTAATCCAATCTCTGATGAATTCTTTCGTTCGGTTCTAATATGTCTTGTTCTCGAGCTCTGTAAACCAAAGCACTGATACCACGATGAAACGACCAAAACTTGCCCTAACGGGGACGCCAGGATTGAGTTGAGAACACAACAAATTAGAATACAAATAGAAGAACACTTCATTAATTGTTACAACAATTACATCAGAGTAGAAGAATTTAACAGAGTATGAATAAATAATATACATTTGATAAATATCAGAGACTAAAATACATTACATAGCAATGGAAAATTAATAAATAACACAACTATAAGAAATACACGGATATAGAGCGTTTTGAATATAGCTCCAGCTATAAACCAGGATCCTGCGAATATAATATCTGCAAAAACCAAAACTACTAGCTGCTCGTGTGGAAAAGAGGGGCACCTAGAGTTTAGGTTAAAACAATAAATTCCAGGTCAGTTATGGACTGGTGTGAGAACTAAAACAGTCAGTTAAAACTTTACTTTAAAATTTGGTAAATCAAGGGACCACGCTATATAACACGGAACGGGTTTCCTCCCAAGAATACTAGTGCATATAACAAACAAGGCAATGTTTTTTTGAAAAATGAAGCTATTATAAGACTCAGGTCCCATCACACAATGCAACGCAAGCCGGAGGATAGAGTTTTCCTTTATAATAGCCAAACATGCTTGGTACGTTTATAATAAATCATTTTGATATTACCATAAGTATATAGTGTTAAAATGACTTCAAATATAAATGTATCAATCATAGACGGCATAGTATCTCATGCTACTATGTCAGCATACTAGGCTCTACAATCAAAACTGAAATGTCACATATTGGAAATTGGATTTCTGTCTGTGAACCAAGGCAAGGAATCGTCCTTACCGAATTCGAGACACTCTGGCCCGTGCCTCATGATCAGTCGCAACTGCACCTTGGATCTTCAGGGCCAGTCCTCTCTTACGTTTGAGGATTGGTAATTCCTGAACAATGCATTTCCCCACCCTATGGGGCATAAATCTGGTTAGTATATCGACCATATCATCCATCAGCCCCATAGTGACCGATATATCCGAGGCGCCTCGCTTTCCCTCATCTACATAAGTAAAAATGTCTGGGCTCCATACCATGGCACCACTCATGGCTAGAAAAAACGCATGTCCTCCCTGCAGTCCTCTCCCATTTCTGGTTCACACTGTGGTGTAAGGCTCGCGAATTAACGCTATAAACAAAGCTATGCTATTTGAAGTCGTGCTTTGATCATAAACCACAAGGTTCTGCTTCTCAATAAAAGCCTTGATCACCTGCATATCGGCATGCCACATTGACAATTCACGTCGTGCAACTGATGTCTATCTATATATAACCTCTGAGCTCGTACGTTTCAGAGAAGGGTGTTAAGGAAGAGAATAAATTCTCTGCCACCAAACAGATATTTATTTAATAGAGATCAATCAACACAGAATAAAGTCCAATGTCAAACACACGTCCATTTACTAGTTCATTTCGGGTCTGAATGACATCGGAGGCACCTTATTCCTCGTCCCATATGTCCAATACAGGAGAGAGGTCCTCGCATATCCAGTCGATCTCCAAGTACGTCTGGACGATCACCACTTATTACCTTGTCTTGGGTGTACAGCCCAATCAAGACATCGGTAATCATCCAAACGATGTGAAGACCTCTGGTCAACCACCATCTTCATCGTTGACTTATCGTCGAATCAATTATTCAGAATGGGTATAAACCCGGCCTTTTCGAATAACTCGCATATATTATAAACAAGTGCTACACAAACACAACATATGCCTCATTCCAATTAAGAATATTCTTCTATTCAAATATTCACATCATTAGGGAATGGTTCCCATTAATTTTATCAAACGCTAATTCTTTATATTTATTCTTTAATCTTCCTTTTGATATCAATTCAAACCAAATTAAGGTTTATCCAAACTAGTCGAGATTAGCGCACCTTACCGAAGTAATCATTTGTTTTATTTTCCAATCCCAACTTATCCCATGGAGCGAAACTGGTACTACTCCATATCTAACACCACGGTGTTATCGGTAAATTTAATTACCATTTCACATTCAAATCTAATTAAAAATTTAACTATCGCTTGGAGTAAAACTAGTGGTACTCCATTCTCGATCATTTCCCAAATTTGATAATTTGAATTATCACATTCACATTTTAATCTGATTAAAGATTCATTAAAATTCCACCTAGTTTTAATCTTCCCAAAAATCATTATTAATGATTATTTAACTTTGGGAAATCAAACATGCCGCATCGACAATCTACATCGTACCATTGATTTCTGCTGATATATTTCCACTAAGCTCGTACGTCTTAGAGAAGAGTGTTAAGCAAGAGAATAAATTCTCCGCCACCAAGCAGATATATATTTACCAAAGATCAACAATACAGTACGAAATACAATGTTAGACATGTAATCCTGTCTTTAACTGGGTTAAAGAACCAATGTCATTTAAAACACAGTTCACGATAAACCCAAAATCACATTCCATTAATTATGGAATCTTCATGGAAAAACAGAACAATATATAATCGA
Source organism: Allium sativum (assembly GCA_030737875.1). Taxonomy (NCBI): domain Eukaryota; kingdom Viridiplantae; phylum Streptophyta; class Magnoliopsida; order Asparagales; family Amaryllidaceae; genus Allium; species Allium sativum. Next base: position 53,353,178 of record CM060913.1, read on the forward strand.
CATCAATTTCTATATCCGACTAATAATAAAAATGGAATAACGACAAAGCCTTTTAAATTCTATATATACTAACAGTCTTCCTCCACAGAAGTTCACTTCGATTATTACCAAATCGGATTCCATTCAATCCCAATTTATTTTATTAAATTGGCAAACTTTACTTTGGAAAATTTCCATTAAATATTAACAAAAAGACTTCTAAATTCCAAATTGAAACAACCCATATTTTTAAAGCATAATAGTTAATTTATTTAATTATTTAAATACTGATTTAGAGAATTAAATGGTTGTTTAATTAAATTATATTGAATATTTAATTAATATAAATAATAGAATAATATATTTAATTCTGATAATCGAAAATAGCTGAATTCACACTATTCTGTGAATTGGAATATTTCTAAGATATAATTCAGTTTAAATTTGAATCATAATAATAAATATATTATTTAAATGAAGTTTGAACGTATAATTGTAATATAATTATAATCGAGCTCGAAATGGCGCGGCAGTTCGTTATTTGGCGATTCGAACTTCAACTGAATATACAAAATCCGTTTTAAGCCGGATTTCTGTGAAACAAGAAACGTTCGGAGCTGGTGAAGTATACTTTCCTAATGGAAGAGAAAAATCAGGATTTCATTGTGTAGATTTTGATTTATGTCCAAATTAAATTTTCAAATAGTCGCTATGGAATTCCTTTATAATTTATAACGATATATATAAGGAACTTCATTATAAATCGAATATCGGTCTAACTCTGATGATGAAATATCGAGTTGTAAATCCATATATATATATATATTCTGGAGCTGTATGGTATTCTATTGTGAATATATACGATAATATTTATCTATAAATATTTAATTTAATTATTTTTAAATATATTTATATTTAAATGGATTTATTTAGAGCTTTAAAAATAGCTGGTTTTGCAAATGAACTCCTTTTTTGACGAAACTAATTTTGTTGGATCCGTAATGTCAAATTATTGCTAGATTCTAAGTTTCGTGATTTTTAGGGTCAGTGTGTGGCTGTACAGATTTTCAATGAAAAACAGTTAGTATTTTGGCAGTTAAAAATACGTTGTGTGAGCAAACGGAGTCGAAATTCGACGAAACCAGTTTCGTTGGGTCCGTAATGCCAAACTCTAGTAATGTGTCCATTTTCGTGATTTTTGGGTATCGTGTGTGATCATAGAAATTTTTAAATGATATATTGAGTTAATTATCGAATAAAATTGAATATAAAACTATTTCTCTCTTACTATAAATATACTACTAATGTTTCTAACCCTAAACCCTTTTTCTATGAAACCAGAAACCGGCCTCCATCTTCCTCTTCTTAAATGTGAACTTTGAAAATCTTATTAAATCAAAAACAAATTGTACAAAATTCCATAAATCGAAATACTAGTATATTCGAATTCCTCTTTTGCTTCTATTCAATCTGATGTACGAGTTGTTTGGTTCGACTCAGTTGAGTTTGTTGTTTTCTTTTAAACCCGCGTGTTCTAGGGTTTGAACTCACCAGTTATTGCGGTGGAATTAGGGCAAATGTGAGGTGGGTGGTATTTTAGAAGCAAGGCGTGGTCTTTGAAGAGTTTTTGTGAGATCTGGTGAATATAATTGTCGATGTATTTTCTGTTGCAAGTCGAAAACAGGCTGGAGAACGGGTTTCGGTTGGCAAGCTCGAGTGTAGTGTTGTAGTGAGGAAATCAGGGAGAGTGAGGAGGAGAAAATTTTGGTAAGGTTAGTTTGTTTGTTTTTGGGAAGTATGGGACGTGACGGAGCATGTTGAAACCGACCGTGAAACTGTGGAAGTCGCGAACTAATATGGTGTGCGAGATGAACAACATGATGTTGAGGGTGAAGGGCTGAGGACGTGTAGTTTGCGAAGAGGAAGTGGATGGTAATTTCTGTTTGAGTTTCGGTTGAAGAAATGAGGTGCGGTGGAAGCAAGAATATGGAAATGGCTTAGGTGTTTTTCTGGAGCGAGATGTATATTTGGGGAAGAAGAAGATCGGTTTGGGCTTCAAGGGTGTGGGTGGGCCAGTTAGAAGGAGGGGTGAGGCCCAATGTTAATTCATTTAAGTTTTGTTTTAAAATTCAAAAGTGTCTAACTTATACAAATACATAACTCCTCCACACGTGATCGAAATTCAGCGAAATCAGATCTGTTGGGATCGTATGGACGGTGCCTACACAATGGAGCTGAGTGGGAGTGAATTGGAGCTCGTTACAATTTATAGCAAAATAAATTGTCCGTCTGAACCAAGCGACAGTTATCGTTATTTAACGATGATCGTCCAAGGTGAGTAAAACTCACCAACTCTATCAGTTCATATTTTTATAACGTATTTTTAGAACTGATAAATGATTACTGATTGTTATGTGCTGACTGTTTGGTTGAACTGCTGATTTATTGGTTTAAATTTTAGACAACGATATATATATATATATATATATAAATCGTTAATTATATATTGATTCTGCTGATCAGAACATTTCATACTGAAACGAAATTGGTGTTAATGATATTGTGTAACATCTGTGGATGCAGGGAAACAGGTCAGAGGAATCCAACGGGATTCCTCAACATTTATTTTACTGTTTTTCATATATTGTGTTATATGATGTGATATGAAATCTATTGTTAATTTTGTATGTTTGAATGATACCGATCATTGTTATATGGTACGTTAAATACCATAGGGAATATTGGAATGTTAAAAAGGAAATTTTCAATGTTATATTGAAAAAGAAATATTTATAAAATCAAAAGATTTTATAAAAAAACATTTTTAAAATAAATAGATTATAAAGAAATAATTACTTGGAAAATAAATATAGAGATTATAAAAGGGATTATTTGTAAAACATTTACAAATACAACTGAAAAGGGAATATTTGTAAAACATTTACAAATAGAATTGAGAATACTTATTTGTTAAATAAATAGAATTGAAAAGGAAATATTTGTTGTACAAATAAGAAAGATAAAAGGAAATATTTATATGAAATAAATATAAACAAATAGAAAAGGAGATATTTGTAAAACAAATAGATAAGGAAATATTTGTAATCGAATAGAGTTAGTTGAATAGAGTTATCAAATATAATTTATTCGAATAGGAGTTAGTTGATTAGGGTTACTCGATTAGAGTAATCGATTAGAGTAAATCGATTAGAGTTAATCAATTAGAGCTAATCGATTAGAGTTAATCGAGTTAGAATTAATCGATTAGAGTTAATCGAATTAGAGTTAATCGATTAGAGTTAATCAAGTTAGAATTAATCGATTAGAGTTAATCGAGTTAGAGTTAATTGAAAGGAGTTAATCGAGTTAGCGTTAATCAAATTAGAGTTAATCGATTAGAGTTATTCGAGTTAGAGTTAATTGAATAGAGTTAAAGGAGTTATCGAATATAGTTTATTTGAAAGGAGTTATCGAATATAGTTAATTCGAAAGGAGTTACTCGAATATAGTTTATTCGAATAGAGTTAAAGGAGTTATCAAATATAGTTTATTCGAAAGGAGTAATCGAATATAGTTTATTCCAAAGGAGTTATTGAATATAGGTTATTCGAAAGGAGTAATCGAATATAGTTTATTCGAAAGGAGTTAATCAAATATAGTTTATTCGAATAGAGTTAAAGGAGTTATCGAATATAGTTTATTCGAAAGTAGTTATCGAATATAGTTTATTCGAAAGGAGTTAATCGAATATAGTTTATTCGAATAGAGTTAAAGGAGTTATCGTATATAGTTTATTTGAAAGGAGTAATCGAATATAGTTTATTCGAAAGGAGTTATCGAATATAGTTTATTCAAAAGGACTTAATCGAATACAAATTATTCAAATGGAGTTAAAGGAGTTATTGAATATAATTTATTCGAAAGGAGTTATCGAATATAGTTTATTCGAAAGGAGTTAATCGAATATAGTTTATTCGAAAGGAGTTATCGAATATAGTTTATTCGAAAGGAATTAATCGAATATAGTATTCAAAAGGATTTAATCATATATATTTTATTCATAAAGGAGTTAATCGAATATAGTTTATTCGAAATGGAGTTATTGAACATAGTTTATTTGAAAGAAGTTAAATCGAATATAGTTTATTTGAAAGAGAGTTATACGTTGAAATTCGATTATATCGAATTCGGGAAAGTACTATTCACTTTCCATTTTTAATCAAGATTAATTTATTTATAAATAAATTAGTTGTTTTCTTATTTATACAAATTAATAAATAAAAGTATACTTAAGTTATTATATTTCATAAGCATGGGATTATAACACTATTGTTATAATCAAATGATTTATGTAGAAGAAGTTGATTCGCAAATAGAATCCGAGAGTTACGTAAGGAAGTTTGTTAAAGATTTAGAAGGTGAACTTTGTCTATTTTGAAGTTAGAAATGTTGTTGAGTTAAGGTCTGAGAGGTAGTTATACCCCAACTTGATTGACTCTATTTTTTACTAAGGAATGGTTAAGTTTCGATATTGAAGATTGGTTAAGTGAATTTTGTTGATGAAGGTAATGGTTTGAGTTGGCATAGCGATGTTTTATTTAAACATCTGTTTGAATCTAATAAATGAGTTTTGGAAACATTTTCCAAATATAATCAGATATATTTTCTAATCATAGAAAACAATATGTTTGATGATACAGAATACTGGAATGACAGTGATACGGGAAAAAGAGGTGGGAATGTTTTCCAATGATTAATAATGTATATTTTCTAAATTTAGAAAATAAGGAAATGTTGAATATATATGGAAACAGGAAATAAATAAATTAATGAACTAAAGAGATAAATGTTAAATGATGATTGATCGATAGAATTTCCATTTGGAAATAATATCGTTGTTTGCACACGTGTTTTTCTTTGATAGTTAACTCACCGACTATCGAAGTTTTTGACCATTTTTCCGTTGTCAATACGGAAAGACCGAAATCATATATATTATTTGAAAACCACTTCAAATGGCATTAGCGCTGCGAATCAAATATGATGAAGATAATTGAAGACGGAGTTATGCAAGGGTTGTCCTTTTTACAGAATAGTACCTTCGGTTTGTCCAATCCCAGGACGACCTTTATAGAAGAATGTCTGACGGAGTATATTTAATAGATCGTGTAAGTTGATCTCTTCAAAAGTATTTACGTTTGGTGGCGGAGGAATTCGTTTCTCTTAGCTGTATACCCGTGGTATTTTTAGGGAAATCAATTTGTGGTTTGGCGGACGATGTTACATTCAAAGTGAATAAACGTGTGATCTGTCAGAGATAAGTGTGGCCTCTAGCCTCACATTGGGGAAATGACAAAAATCAGGCAGGCAACATGGCTATGTGGGTTGCTTCCATTAGGGTGTATTATCACCTATCTAGAGATATTCATTTCATTCTTTAATATATTCGATGCTGTCCTATTCGGGGAACGGTTGTTGATCCCAACTCTTAGTGATTTACATTTGATACACTCAAGTGAAATGAGTGGTCGGTCATGTGTGGCCGGGATGCAAGATGATCTTGTTGAACCTAGTGTATTCCTCTCTAGAGGTACACTATTGGAAGGTGGTTTTATACCTTGTCATAGCTGGAAATCCATTACCCAATAAGTGCTCGCAGTTTTGATTGTATACTATGTATGTAGAACGTGAGATGAAAGCGTACTGCAAGATGATTATTATATTGTGGTTAATAGACACTGTTGTAATATCAAAAGAGTTTTGATGTAAAAGATCATTGTTTCTTTCAAAATGATTTGAAATTAAATCAAATTGATTTGGATTCTCATAAGGGAAAAACCCGTTCTGTTATACGGCGTGGTCTTATGAGATATCATTATTTTCCCAAACTATTTTAAATTGTTTACTCATACCAGTCACATTGCTGACCCAGAATTTGTTTTGTTTTGTTTCCCCTAAACTCTTGGGTGCTCAAATTTGTACGAGCAGTCAAGTAGTCGGGATTTACAGATGCCTTAGAAGGAGCTGAAGTAGGAGGCTTCAGTAGCGTTTTTATAGCTATTGTTTATTTCCACTGTGATGTAAGTGTTATACTCTAGTTATGTTACTGTATACATATATTGATTTTATTTTAAAGTTATATATCTATTATATATTGTTCGTTCCGCTGTGCGATTCGTGTTTATTCTGATGTTTATGTTCTTCTTCTTCTATTCTAAGTTTCTATCTTATCTATCCTCACCCTCTGATTTCTTTCTATTAGTTTTCTGGTTTCGAGTGTGATTTGGTTTGGACTTGTGTTATTTGGTCAGCTCAAATTGTACCGGAATTTCGGGAGACTACAGTTGGTATCAGATTTGAAGGTTAAGTAATTACCTTGGCTCTGTGGCATGACCCAGTAGAGATGGGATTAGCAATACCCTAGATTGAGTTGAGTGTATATATATGAGCGCGTATTTGTTATTCAATATAAAATTGTTTTATATTGTGGAGATTTATGGATTGAGTTGTTTATGAGTTCTGATCAATCAGTTTGATCCACTGTATCGGTAGGGGTTTATAAACACTCGAATACGATGAACCGACATAGTATGTTTTGAAAAAAGGGTAAATGGAATAATTTTGCCCAAATTATATTTTAATATAAAAGAAATCTATATCTTGGAATTAGTATAGTATATTGGATGTGTTGGTTGTTGTTATAATCAAATAAGATTATAATGGAGATGGTTATATATATATATCCAAATAAAATTTGTATAAGTATTACGAAGTAAATTATATCTGAATTTAAATCAGAATTGGAATTAAAATTCCTAAAATTTGGAAAATGGTTTATGAATTAAATATACGTGAATTTTAAAATCCTGGGAGATTTTAAATTGTTTGCAAACATTGTAAATGATATTTTGAAGTGTATTTCAAAATGAAGTGTTTAGAAATGGTTTCAAAAGTGATATAGTATTGAACTCACTTTGATCGTTGGAAAATAAATTCTGACGATGACAGCTGCATCATCAATGTTCATTTTCGAGTTTCTAAGTGACAGATTACTACCAAAGATTTTGTTTTTGAATTGTTTGAGAAAAGCAAGTTGGTTTGAATTTCAAAAAGCAGTATTTGAATTTAGGAAAAACTAAGTGGTTAAAAAAAACTCTCAGGAAGAATTGTTTGATTTGAAAACAAATTAAATTAGAATTTGTAAAAGCAAATTGGAATTGAAATAATGCCAGTTAAGTGGTAATTGGAATTGGATTGGTTTAGAATGGTATTGAAACAAATTGGATTTATGAGGTAGGAGTTTGAAACGATATTGGGTTGATGAGTTAAGAATTTGGGATTAAGGATAGAACTTGAGTTCCAAGTGAAATTTGGATGGGATATAAGTGAATAGCTGTATTGAACAAATATTGATTGGAAATTGGTTAAGATGACATTGGTATATATTGAATTGATAACAAGAGAAAGTGATAAAGTTGATATGCCCAACAAAAAGTACAAGTTTATATTTGATATAAGTATGAGATTTATGAGCCGATTTGGCAAGCCGCTTGGTTGTTTGATTTTCTTTTGGGTTGGAGAAGGCCTAGAGAGGCGAATTGTAGTTGCACCGATTGAGCCGTACAAAGGAAGTTCTGGTGAAATTTTTCGAAAATTTCCGGTGTTAGAAAATTTTCAAGATTTTTGAAAATTTTCATTGGTAGGAATAAATTAATAATTTAATTAGAATTTTTTGGTTCATTTGAAACTGAAGATAATAAATAAACAAATAGATTTTAAGCCCGTCAGTGGGTTTTTTTTTCTACCTTAGCAATTTCGAGGACGAAATTATTTTAAGGGGTGAAGAATGTAACGACCCGTATTTTTACAGCATAATAAATACTGATTCAGAGAATTAAATGGTTGTTTAATTAAATTATATTGAATATTTAATTAATATAAATAATAGAATAATATATTTAATTCTGAAATAATCGAAAATAGTTGAATTTACAATATTATGTGAATTGGACTATTTCTAAGATATAATTCAGTTTAAATTAGAATCATAACAACGAATATATTATTTAAATGAAGTTTGAACGTATAATTATAATCGAGCTCGAAATGGCGCGGTAGTTCGTTATTTGGCGATTCGAACTTCAATTGAATATACAAAATCCGTTTTAAGCCGGATTTCTGTGAAACAAGAAACGTTCGGAGCTGGTGAAATATATTTTTCATGGAAGAGAAAAATCGGGATTTCATTGTGTAGATTTTGATTTATGTCCAAATCTAATTTTCAAATAGTCTCTATGGAATTCCTTTATAATTTATAACGATATATATAAGGAATTTCATTATAAATCGAATATCGACATAACTCTAATGATGAAATATCGAGTTGTAAATCCATACATGTTTATTCTGGAGCTGTATGATATTCTATTGTGAATATATATGATAATATTTATTTATAAATATTTAATTTAATTATTTTTAAATATATTTATATTTAAAAGGATTTATTTAGAGCTTTAAAAATAGCCGGTTTTGCAAACGAACTCCTTTTTTTGACGAAACTAATTTTATTGGATCTGTAATGTCAAATTATTGTTAGATTCCAAGCTTCATGATTTTTGGGGTCAGTGTGTGGCCGTATGGATTTTTAATGTGAAAAATAGTAAGTATTTTGACAGTTAAAAATACGTTGTGTGAGTAAATGGAGTCGGAATTCGACGAAACCAGTTTCGTTGGGTCTGTAATGTCAAACTCTAGTTGTGTGTCCATTTTTGTGATTTTTTGGTATCGTGTGTGATCATAGAAATTTTTAAATGATAGATTGAGTTAATTATCGAATAAAATTGAATACAAAACTATTTCACCCTTCCTATAAATACACCACTAATGTTTCTAACCCTAAACCCTTTTTTTCTGAAACCAGAAACCGACCTCCATCTTCCTCTTCTTAAACGTGAACTTTGAAAATCTTATTAAATCAAAAACAAATTGTACAAAATTCCACAAATCGAAATACTAGTATATTCGAATTCCTCCTTTGCTTCTATTCAATCTGATGTACGGGTTGTTTGGTTCGACTCAGTTGAGTTTGTTGTTTTTTTTTAACCCGCGTATTCTGGGGTTTGAACTCACCAGTTATTGTGGCGGAATTAGGGAAAAAGTTAGGTAGTTGGTGATTTTAGTAGCAAGGCGTGGTCTTTGGAGAGTTTTTGTGAGATCTGATGAATATACTTGTTGATGTATTTTCTGTTGCAAGTCGAGAAAAGGCTGGAAAATGGGTTTTGGTTGGCAAGCTCGAGTGTAGTGTCATAGTGAGGAAATCAGAGAGAGCGAGGTGGAGAGAATTTCAGTGAGGTTAGTTTGTTTGTTTTTGGGAAGTATGGGATGTGATGGAGCATGTTGAAACCGACCGTGAAACTGTGGAAGTCGCGAACTAATATGGTGTGCGAGATGAACAACATGATGTTGAGGTTGAAGGGTTGAGGACGTGTAGTTTGTGAAGAGGAAGTGGATGTTAATTTCTGTTTGAGTTTCGGTTGAAGAAATGAGGTGCGGTGGAAGCAAGAATATGGAAATGTCTTGGGTGTTTTTCTGGAGCGAGATGTATATTTGGGGAAGAAGAAGATCAGTTTGGGCATTAAGGGTGTGGGTGGTTCGGTTAGAAGGAGGGGTGAGGCCCAATGTTAATTCATTTAAGTTTTGTTTTAAAATTCAAAAGTGTCTAACTTATAAAAATGCATAACTCCTCCATATGTGATCGAAATTCAGCGAAATCAGATCCGTTGGGATCGTATGGACGGTGCCTACACAATGGAACTGACTGGGAGTGAATTGGAGCTCGTTACAATTTATAGCAAAATAAATTGTCCGTATGAATCAAGGACAGTTATCGTTATTTAACAATGATTGTCCACGGTGAGTAAAACTCACCAACTCTATCAGTTCATATTTTTATAGCTATTTTAAGAACTGATAAATGATGACTAATTGCTGTGTGCTGATTGTTTGGTTGAACTGCTAGTTTATTGGTTGAAATTTTAGATAATGATATATATATATAAATCATTAATTATATATTGATTCTGCTTATCAGAATATTTCATATTGAAATGAAATTGATGTTAATGATATTGTGTAACATCTGTGGATGCAGGGAAACAGGTCGGAGGAATCCAATTGGATTCCTCAACGTTTATTTTACTGTTTTTCATATATTATGTTATATGATGTGATATGAAATCTGTTGTTGATTTTGTATGTTTGAATGAAACCGAAGATTGTTATATGGTACGTTAAATACCATAAGGAATATTGGAATGTTAAAAAGGAAATTTTCAATGTTATATTGAAAAAGAAATATTTATAAAATCAAAAGATTTCATTAAAAGAATCATTTTTAAAATAAATAGAATATATCAGAAATAATTATTTGGAAAATAAATATAGAGATTATAAAAGGGAATATCTGTAAAACATTTACAAATAGAATTGAAAAGCGAATATTTGTAAAACATTTACAAATAGAATTGTAAAGGGAATATTTGTAAAACATTTTCAAATAGAATTAAAAAGAGAATATTTGTAAAACATTTACAAATAGAATTGAAAATGGAATATTTATTTGTTAAATAAATAGAATTGAGAAGGAAATATTTGTTGAACAAATAAGAAAGATAAAAGGAAATATTTATATGAAATAAATATAAACAAATAGAAAAGGAGATATTTGTAAAACAAATAGAAAAGGAAATATTTGTAATCGAATAGAGTTAGTCGAATAGAGTTATCAAATATAATTTATTCGAATAAGAGTAAGTTGATTAGGGTTAATCGATTAGAGCTAATCAATTAGAGTTAATCGATTAGAGTGAACCGAATTAGAGTTAATCGATTAGAGTTAATCGAGTTAGAGTTAATCGATTAGCGTTAATCGAGTTAGAGTCAATTGAAAGGAGTTACTCGAGTTAGAGTTAATCAAATTAGAGTTAATCGATTAGAGTTAATCGAGTTAGAGTTAATTGAATAGAGTTAAAGGAGTTATCGAATATAGTTTATTCGAAAGGAGTTATCGAATATAATTTATTCGAAAGGATTTAATCGAAGATATTTTATTCGATTATCAAATATAGTTTATTCGAAAGGAGTAATCGAATATAGTTTATTCGAAAGGAGTTATCAAATATAGTTTATTCGAAAGGAGTAATCGAATATAGTTTATTCGAAAGGAGCTATCGAATATAGTTTATTCGAAAGGAGTTATCGAATATAGTTTATTTGAAAGGAGTTAATCGAATATATTTTATTCGAATAGAGTTAAAGGAGTTATCGAATATAGTTTATTCGAAAGGAGTAATCAAATATAGTTTATTCGAAAGGACTTATCGAATATAGTCTATTCGAAAGAAGTTAATCTAATAGAGTTAAAGGTGTAACACCCCACATCCGTTAGTGTCACTCACAAAGGGAATGCACTAAGTTTTGTGGAGCATTTAGGGTAAAAGATGCAGATAAATTACAAGACAGACAGAAATTAAACAGCGGAAAATAAAACTTTGCTTTATTGATAAAATAGTTTGTACAATGATTTCTTTACAATATCAGAGTATCATCTGTCTTACAAAATGAAGAAGCATAAAACAACATTTATATTCCCCAATTATTTAGCAAGAGCCAGCCATAGCATCTGAAAAGAGAATCCAAGCAAACTTCGACAAATCTTCAAGCTGGAAAGAGTGGCAGTCCAACTTAACCTGAGCTAAACTATTCCCTCCTTTACTACCTGGGGGGGGGGGAACGGAAGAAAAGAAGACGAAAGAAAAACAGAGTCAGACATAAAGCCTGAGTAAGTTCAGTAACTTCTAGCATGTGAACATGGAAAACAAAACGACATGAATTAACTGAATACAAGATAATACCATGATGATAGGGTAAGCAAGATTAGACAAGATCAAGACAAGATATGCTAAGATAAGATAAACTGGATGTTCTCTAATACTTTCGCCGCTTCGCCATTTCCTTGTTATACGGATTTCTATTATCTCTGCACCAGCTAATTAATGTCCCAACTAGTAACGCTAACGTGATCCCAATCCCTGTACTTTCCATCGCCTTCAGGCATCCATTTATTTACTTGTTACCTAGATTTAATCTAGGGTTTTCTACCAAGTGCCTTCTAGATTCAACTAGAGTTTACGCTGTCTGCTGAACGCTTCTCGGATTCAGGATTTATGCCACCTAGTTCAACTAGGAATTATGCTACCTGTCGAACGATGCCCCCAAGTTTAGGACACACTACCTAGAGTGGTATATGTTCCTATACTTCCCCACGCAAGTATCGCGAATCGTTATCGCTTGTCTAGATGCACATGTCCTGTAATGTGCGACCCGAGTCCTGTGTCAGGGCAAATCAAGGAATACAGAACTCGGTCGGGAGCTTTCAGATATCTGCCGATGCAAATGCTAAGGTCTGTTTTTATTTCAGTGGATATGGTCCCACTTGACCCCTCCCTCAACTAATGAAAGGCACACCTTGTAAAATGAGAACTATACGCCGGCCCCCGGTGCCCCACTATCATATGGCCATCCTCACCCATAACTAGATAGCAAGTATATGGTCTTTTGGAGTTCTCCGCCTTTCCGCTTCACGTATCTCGACTGACTCAAGATGGGTGGTAGACGACGAGTCGCTATCACAGGGCTACCGTTTGCTCGCCGAATCAGGCCTTTCCATCCTGGTCTTTAGGTTGCCATGTATTGCAACCAAGGCATACCCCTGGTTCTTCTACGCAGACCTTAACCTCTGTGGGCCCAGACGGATCATCTGCAGCCTCACAGAGGGATACCAAGAGTACCCTCATGTCCCCTCGAAGCCTCGGGCTTCATAACCCAATTCGTTGGAGCCTCCTTTTTACTTAGACGGACATTCGCTCCTTCCCGTGTTATACTAAGAATTACTACTTAGTTTTACTAACTAAGATTTACCACTTAGTTTCCAGAATCGTTGTTTTCTTAACTAAGGTTTACTTAGTTCTCTTTCCCGTCAATTTGGATTGGTTAAGTGTCATAGTCAATTCAAGCTAACTTAACCCTCCTCATTTACCCTGTTAAACTGGTTAAGTGTTATCAGTAACTCATGATGACTTAACCCTACCACAAACCAAGTTATATTGGTTAAGTATTTCTTATTACTTAACCCTACCCATTCACCCTGTATTGGTTCAGTGTTCCTTTCTAACTTAACCTTGCCCGTCTGTTTTAACTAACATGTTATTAACGGTTAAGTATTATCCCTTCATGTTTTAGACTTAACCCTATTCCTTTATCACAATCTGATGGTTAAGTGTTCAAGTTTACTTAACCCTACGGTCTAGCCCAGCTAACATATCAAATTGGCTAAGTGTATTAAATCTTACTTAACCCCAACCCCTAGTCTAGTTAACATGTTAATTTGGCTAAGTGTATTAACTTTACTTAACCCCACTTTCTAGACTAGTTAACATGTTAATTTGGCTAAGTGTTTTCTTAGTTACTTAACCCCTACAAATCTTGTCTTGTTACCATGAGTTTGGTTAAGTGTCCCTGTAGACTTAGCCCTCCGTTCTAGCTTAACTGTGCTAAGTTGGTTAAGTGTTCCTATGGACTTAACCCTCCCATTCTAGCTTAACTGTGTTAAGTGTCAGTCTGAACCTAACCCCACCCATCAGTCTAGTTTATCATGTTGAACTGGTTAAGTGTCTTAGTTAACTTAACCCTACCATTCTTGTTCTAGCTTTAACCAAATAAATTAAAGCCGCTACCACTCACATTAGACAGGTATTGTTGCGACTACTGGATGCGCCGGTTGGTTCCGGGCAGGTTTACATCGCAACTCAGTCTAACATCGGGTTAGGCATATTCGTGTTTTCTAAGTTCAAAGGGTATTGATAAATTTTCAAATCAAGTTTTGAAAGTAACCATCCCATTCGTCGGACCAGTTAGGGATAGCCAGGGAGAGCAGGAAACTTGTAATTTCCAAACCCAAGCCTAGACACTATCCTCTCTGTCACCCTAGAACATTCTGGTGTACCATTAAAAGAGATGTCGTTAATAAACCTTTAATTTGTCTAAATTTGCATTTCTTATTTAGGACAAATTCTATAAGTAAATTATTCCTAATTTACTTATTTCCCAATTACTCTTTTAATGTAATATGTCTACATTTATTTCTATGGCCCATTTTCCCCCCATATCATATTTATGCTTTTTGGTATGTAAACTATACCAAATTAAGTGTCACTAACCATGATTTTGCTAAACCTGACAGTTATTCCCAATTATGGTCGATTTCACATTTATGCCAATATACTTACCGTGCCAAATTAGCTAATCCAATTCCGATTCAACATTCTAATTCTAGACTTATTACTCTAGTTCACTATTCATGTAAATGCTAGATTTACACGTCAATACTAGATTCAAATTACACACCTTATAATTCATGTCAAATTTATCCAATTTGCATTTCTATGAACATGCCATAATACATGTCCCCAATTTATGCCAATTTCCAAGTTAAACTACATTTTTAGTAAATTTCATATTTTGCCCAAACCGCATTCCCACCGTTCGTATAATCGTGATTAAGTCTAGATTATAAACAAAGCTTGTTTCGTAGAAAATAGGGAATGAACCAAAGATGCTATGCAAAAGATAGACATACTAACTGGCATAAAAAGGGTTGAATAACGACGTAGGTTCAAGAACATGGGTAGACCTAACTTAATAGGTAAATTCCCAAGGTCTAAAACCAAGGATAGACAGAATAGAGACGCAGGTTCAAGAACATGGGTAGACCTAACTTAATAGGTAAATTCCCATAGTCTAAAACCAAAGAAAACCAAGGACAGGCGGAATAAATAATCGGGTTTAGACCCAATCTCAAAATCAAAGAACTTAAGCAACACTTTCATAGTCATGAATCATAGGTGTTTAATCACAGATGTCCTTGTTATGTCATAGGCAATAGTTTATGTTTTCTAATCAAAGGCACAGGTTTAGTCAAGGAAATAATCCTCCTAGTCACAGTCACAGTCATAGGCAATGTTCATAGTCATAGGCAATGTCCATAGTCATAGGAAAATGTTCATAGTCATAGGCAAATGTCCATAGTCATAGGCAATGTTCATAGTCATAGTCTTATTTGTCCTCGAATCATGACAGTTCTTAATTTGGTCCAAAGAAATAGGCACTGATTCGAATAGAGAGAGAGATTTGGCATATTCTTTTATTCCTTTAATTTCATGTCACGAACAGAGAAAAACGTTCAAATCTAGAAATAACTGACTTACAGAGATTTAGATTAGAAAAGAAAGATGGCGTTGCTATGATTCGTAGAAAATCAGTCGTTTGAACCTCCTCTTGAATCCTAACTTGAATCTCTTCTTCTTGAAAGTCTTTGAGCAGCATCTCCTCGTCTTGATTTATTTTATATATATTATTTATTTATATATTTTAGAGGAGGAGGAGAAGCCATGTCTAACAAGAATCTTTACAGCATAAGGGTAGAAAAGAATTGTGAATAGAGAAGAAGACTAGGGCTGTTTAAATAGTGTTAGGTGGACGAATCTGGTCAGAATGGCGTCCAGATACAGAAGAACGAACCAGGTGCAGAAAACAGGAAAAAGTAGGGGGGTCGACCCCCAGGTCGACTACCCATACGGACTCCGATTTACGGACTCCGATTTACGCAAACTCGGACTCGTTTTCATGCAGAATTCCGAGACGAACGCAATGGCGTAGCCCGTTTCCCTTCATTTTGATTTTAACTATTAATTCTACCTTGCTTTGTGAATCTTAGTGTTGCAGAATTACGGGGTGTTACAAAAGGAGTTATCGAATATAGTTTATTCGAAAGGAGTTATCGAATATAGTTTATTCGAAAGGAGTTAATCGAATATAGTTTATTCGAAAGGAGTTATCGAATATAGTTTATTCGAAAGGAGTTAATCGAATATAGTATTCGAAAGGATTTAATCGAATATATTTTATTCAAAAAGGAGTTAATCCAATATAGTTTATTCGAAATGGAGTTATGGAATATAGTTTATTTGAAAGAAGTTAAATCGAATATAGTTTATTCGAAAGAGAGTTATACGGTGAAATTCGATTATATCGAATTCGAGAAAGTACTATTCACTTTCCATTTTTAATCAAGATTTATTTATTTATAAATAAATTAGTTGTTTATTTATTTATCCAAATTAATAAATAAAAGTATACTTAAGTTATTATATTTCAAAAGCATGGGATTATAACACTATTGTTATAATCAAATGATTTATGTAAAAGAAGTGGATTCGTAAATAGAATCCGAGAGTTACGTATGGAAGATTGTTAAAGATTTAGAAGGTGAACTTTGTCTATTTCGAAGTTATAAATGTTGTTCAGTTAAGGTCTGAGAGGTAGTTATACCCCAACTTGATTGACTCTATTTTTTACTAAGGAATGGTTAAGTTTCGATAGTGAAGATTGGTTAAGTGAATTTAGTTGATGAAGGTAATGGTTTGAGTTGGCATAGCGATGTTTTATTTGAACATCTGTCTAAATCCAATAAATGAGTTTTGGAAACATTTTCCAAATAAAATCAGAGATATTTTCTAAACATAGAAAATAAAATGTTTGATGATAAAGGATACTGGAATGACAGTGATACGGGAAAAAGAGATGGAAATGTTTTCCAGTGATTAATAACGTATATTTTCTAAATTTAGAAAATAAGGAAATGTTGAATATATGGAAACAGGAAATAAATAAATTAATGAACTAAAGAGATAAACGTTGAAGGATGATTGATCGAGAGAATTTCCATCTGGAAATAATATTGTTGTTTGTACACGTGTTTTTCTTTGATAGTTAACTCACCGACTATCAAAGTTTTTGACCATTTTTCCGTTGTTAATACGGAGAGACCGGGATCAGATATATTATCTGAAAACCACTATGTATGGCATTAGCGTTGCGAATCCAATATGATGAAGATAATTGAAGACGGAGTTATGCAAGGGTTGTCCTTTTTACAGAATAGTACCTACGGTCTGTCCAATCCTGGACCACCTGTATGGAAGAATGTCTGACGAAGTATATTTAATAGATCGCATAAGTTGATCTCTTCAAAAGTATTTACGTTTGGTGGCAGAGGAATTCGTTTCTCTTAGCTGTATACCCGTGGTATTTTTGGGGAAATCAATTTGTGGTTTGGCGGGTATGACGATGTGACATTCAAAGTGAATAAATGTGTGATCTGTCAGAGATAAGCATGGCCTCTAGCCACATAATCGGGAAATGACAAAAATCGGGCAGGCAACATGGCTATGTGGGTTGCTTCCATTAGGGTGTATTATCACCTATCTAGAGATATTCATTTCATTCTTTAATCTATTCGATGCTGTCCCATTCGGAGAACGGTTGCTGATCCCAGCCGTTGGTGATATACATTCGATATCCTTAAGTGAAATGAGTGGTCGGTCATGTGTGGCCGGGTAGCTAGATGCTCTTGTTGAACCCAGTGTATTCCTCTCTAGAGGCGCACTATCAGAAGGGGTTCCATACTGTAACGAACTGGGATTTTCGACTCCGAAAATCAACACAAAACTACCATGTTGACTATTCAGACTTCGGAAATACCTGATCATTAATAGAAAGAAGTTAGAGGGTGAGAATAGATAAGATAAAAAATTAGAATAGAAGAAGAAGATCACTACATACAGAATCAGAGT
This sequence comes from Allium sativum, assembly GCA_030737875.1. Lineage (NCBI taxonomy): Eukaryota > Viridiplantae > Streptophyta > Magnoliopsida > Asparagales > Amaryllidaceae > Allium > Allium sativum. The sequence goes on from CM060913.1 coordinate 53,370,910, forward strand.
AACACGAATCTCATAGCGGAACGAATAAAACATATTATAACATAACTTTGAAATAAAACAATATATATATATATATATATATATACACAATAACATTATCAGAGTACAACACTTACACACAGCGGAAATAAGAACAGCTATATATAATCCTGAAGCCTCCTGCTTAAAGCTCCTCCAAGTATATCTGTAAAATCCTAATCACTTGACTGCCCGTACAAATTTGGGCACCCAAGAGTTTAGGGAAACAAAACAAAATAAACTCTGGGTCAGTCATGGGACTGGTGTGAGTAAACTCAAATCATTTGGTTTAACTTTTCAAAATCCTTTTCAAAAGAAAATATAATCGTAAGACCGATCCACACATAAACACGGACGGTTTTTACCTTACGATAACCCAAAACAGTTTTGGAAATCAATACTTCTCTGATATTATAATAATGTCTAATCACAAGTAATTAACAATCTAGCAGAACGCATGCATCTCACGTTCCACATATATAGTATACAAAATCAAAATCGCGGGCGCTTATTGGAGATTGGATTCTGACTATGACAAGGTATGGGACCACCTGCCGATAGTGAATCTCTAGAGACGAATACACTGGGTTCAACAAGAACGTCTTGCAACCCGGCCCACACATGACCAACCACTCATTTCGCTTGAGTGTGTCGAATGTATATCACCAACGGTTGGAGCTACCCACCGTTCCCTGAAAAGGGACAACATCGATAATAGATAAAGAACGAATTAGATTTTCTCTAGATATGTGATACACACCCTAATGGGAGTGACCCACTTAGCCATGCTGCCTGCCCGATTTCTGTCATTTCCCGGTTGATGAGGCTTGAGGTCATAACATATCTTTTGGAACACCTGACCACCATTTACTTTGAATGCCACATCGTCATACCCGCCAAATCACAAATTGATTTCCCCGAAAATACCACGGGTATAAAGCAAAGAGAAACGAATTCCTCTGCCACCAAACGTAAGTACGTTTGAAGAGATCAACTTACACGATCCGTTAGATATACTCTGTCAGACATTCGTCCATTCACGTTGTCCTGGGATTGGACAAACCGAAGGCACTATTCTGTAAACAGGATAGCCCTTGCATAACTTCGTCTTCAATTCTCTTCATCATATTTGATCGCAACGCTAACGTCCATATAGAGTGATTTTCAGATAATGAATCTGATCCCGGTCTCTCCGTATTGACGACGGAAAAATGGCCAAAAACTTCGATAGTCGGTGATTTAACTATCAAAGAAAAATAAGTGTACAACCAACGATATTGTTTCCAGAAGGAAATTCTATCGATCAATCATCATTCAACACTTATCTCTTTTAATTAAATTAATCATTTATTTATTCATTTCCCATTTCTATATACTCGTGAATTCTTATTTTCTAAATTTAGAAAATATACATCATCAATCATTGGAAAACATTTCCATCTCTGTTTCACGTATCATTGTCATTCCAGTATTCTTTCTCATCAACATTTCATTTTCTATGATTAGAAAATATCTCTGATTATATTTGGAAAATGTTTCCAAAATTTATTCATTTGATTTAAATAGATGTTTTAAATAAAACATCACTAAGCCAATTTAAACCATTACACTCATTAACTAAATTCACTTAATCAACCTTCACCATCGAACCTTATCCATCCCTTAGTTAAAAACGAAGTCAATCAAGTTGGAGTATAATTACCTCTCAGACCTTAACTGAACAACATTTCTAACCTCGAAATTAACAAAGTTCACTCTTTTAAATCTTTTAAACAACTTCCTTACGTAACTCGGATTCTATTTATGAATCCCCTTCTTTATTTTAAAACATTGATTTTAACTATAGCGTTATAATTCCTTTCTTCTTAAATATCCAACTTCAAAATGTAACTTTTATTCGTTAATTTAACTAAATAACTAAACCATTAATCTATTAATAAATAAGTAAATCTTGATTAAACCGGAAAGCAAATATTACTTTCCCGAATTCGATATAATCGAATTCAGTGTATAATTCTCTTTTTCGAATAATCTCTATTCGATAGCTCCATTTCGAATAACTATATTCGATAACTCTTCCTTTGAATATCTATATCCGATAATCTCTCTTCGAATGATTTACATTCGATTAACTTTCTACGAATGATTTACATTCTATTAACCTCCTTTCGAATGAACTATATTCGATTAACTACTTTAATTTAACTCTTCGTCCATATTCAGTTCCAAATATCGATGTTGAAATCGATTCTTACTTCTCTGTATAAGTCCTGAATTATGTATTCTATTTATCCAATGATAAACATTTCATTTGATTTATAAAATATTATTTACAAATTTATCTTCTCAATTTATCTTCCAGAATAGATTCTATTTAAAATCTTTGCTTTAAATCCATATCATGTTGTACCCGTGTGCGAAGCACGGGTCTAAACCTTTCAAATGTAAAATTCTCCTTTTATACAATTCTAGTCACTTTTCAAGTATTTCCTTTTATAATCTATTTATTTACAAAATAAATCCCTTTTTGATAATTCTATTTATTTTATAAAATATTTTCTTTTTATATAAAATCCATTGGTTTTATAAGAAATTCCTTTTATAATCTAACTATTTCCTTTTCTATTTGTTTTACAAATATTTCCACTTTCTATTCTATTTATTTTTCAAATGAATATTCCTTTTCAATTCTATTTGTAAATAGTTTACAAATGTTTCTTTTTCAATTCTATTTGTAAATGTTATACAAATATTTACCCTCAATTCTATCAATTTGATTAACAAATAAATATTCCTTTTTAATCTATTTATTTTCTAAATAAATATTTTCTGTTTATAAAATCTTTTAATATTTTAAATATTTCTTTTTCAATATAACATTGAAAATTTTCCTTTTTAACATTCCAGTATTCCTTATGCTATTCAACGTACCATATAACAATGATCGGTATCATTCAACCATACAAAATCAACAACAGATTTCATATCACATCATCTAACACAATATATGAAAAAAAACAGTAAAACAAATGTTGAGGAGACCAGTCGGATTCCTCCAACCTGTTTCCCTGCATCCACTGATGTTAATCACATGAATAACACAAATATGAAATATACTGATAAACAGAATTAATATTCGATTTATGATTTATATATATACATATATATATATATATATATATATATATATCATTTTCTATAATTTCAACCAATTAACTAGCAGTTCAACCAAACAGCCAACACACAGCAAACAACCATCATTTATCATTTCTAAAAATACGTTATAAAAATATAACTGAGAAGAGTTAGTGAGTTTTACTCACCTTGGTCGGTTTATCGTTAAATAACGATTATTGGTCATTGATTTGATTCAGGCATTTAATTTCACCATAAATCCAAACGAGCTTCAACTCACTCCCGGTCAGTTCCATGTGTAGTCACCATCCATACGATCTTAACAGATCTAACCGTTCGAAATTCTGATTAAGTATGACAAAGATATTTAATTTTCTAAGTTGATACTTTAATTAATTAAAAATAAAAACTTATGTTTTTAAATGATTTGGGCTTACTATTAAACAAGGCCCATCACCGTTCTCATAATACCAGGCCCGCACCTTAATCCTCCTTCTCCGATTTATAACACCGTCGCTCCAGTATTTTGCTCCAACACCATGACTGAACTTCCACCATAAACCGTCCATTTATTTCACAACTGAATCCAGTGCCACAACCTCCATTTCCCTCCTCTCCGCAGCCTCTACACACTCATGCCTTAAACCAGAGTTCGATGTTCCTTGGAGAATTCCGTCGCACAGTCTCACACAGGACATCGTGACATTTTTCCAAGTTGTAACCCCTAAAACTACCACAATCAATGCCAATCTCCTCGATAAATACGAAATGAACAATCAAAACATTAATCAATGCACCAAATCCCCAAAACATCGAACCCTAGTCTGCGCAACCCAATTTCCAGACCCTTCAAAAAAAAGCGTCGCACACAACCAGAGTGGTACAGATGAGTACCTTATGTCTAGAGGATTTGAAGGATCTAAGTTTTGTATTTTTAGAGATTTTAATGGAATTTTTATTGATTTATGAAGATTGCGATTTGGGTTTTCTGGAAGAAATAGATGGCAGGTGTATTTTGACCATGAGAAAAATTTAGTTAGGGTTAGGAGAGAGTTTAGTTATTTATAGGATGAAAATATTAATTTTTTATTCAAGTTTTATTTTATTTTTATTGTATCGCTAATAGTATATGATGTTTAAAAATCCCTATGATCACACACAATACCCAAAAATCACGAAAACGGGCATGCACCTACAGTTCGACATTACGGTCCCAACGAAACTGGTTTCATCGAACTCTGACTCCGTATGCTCACACAGCGTATTTTTAACTATCGAAATACTGACTGTTTTTCACATTAAAAATCCGTACGGCCACATACTGACTTCAAAAATCATTGAAATTGAAATCTAACAATAATTTAACATTGCGGATCCAACAAAATTAGTTTCGTCGAATTCCGACTTCATTCGCAAAAGTGGCTATTTTTAAAGCTTTGAATAACCCATTTAAATATATAAATATAATTAAATTAAATATTTATAAATAAATATTATCGTATATATTCACAACAGAATATCATACTACTACACTGGGATTTATAACTCGATATTTCAAAGTTCCCAGTTATATCGATATTCGATTTATATATAAAATCCTTTTATAATATAAATATATATTTATAAATTTCAAAGGAATTCCATAGCGACTTTTCTAAAATTTGATTTGGGCATAAATCAAAATCTACATGACGAAATCTCGATTTTTCTCTTCCACTAGAAAAATATATTTCACTAGCTCCTAACGTTTCTTGTTTCACAGAAATCCGATTTAAAATGGACCTTGTACATTCAGTTGAAGTTCAAATCGCCAAATAGCGAACTGCCGCGCCATTTCGAGCTCGATTATAATTATATTATAAATTATACATTCAAACTTCCGTTCAAATAATATATTCATTATTTTAATTCAATTCTAAACTGAATTAAGTATCACGGATGATCCAATTCACACCATTTTGTGAATTCCACTATTTCTGACTATTTCAAAATTAAATATATTATTATATTATTTATTTTAATTAAATATTCAATATTATTTAATTCTGGTCATTTTAAATAACCCAAGCATCATTTAAATAATTAAATAAATTATTTATATACCGTAAAAATACGGGTCGTTACATTCTTCCCCCTTAAAATAATTTCGTCCTCCAAATTGCTAAGGTAGAGAACATACCCTATTGACTAGTACAAATTTATTTTTTACTTACCAACCTTATTTTCAACTGAACCAATTTAATTTCAATTAAAATATTAATTAATTCTTATCAACGATAATTTTCTAAAATCGTGAAAATTTTCTAACACTCTAAATTTCCGGAAAATTTCGCCAGCACCTCCTTTGTACCGGTCAATAGTTCAAACTCCATCTCGCCTCTCTAGGCCTTCTCCAATCCAAAAGAAAATCAAACAGCAAAGCGGCTTGCCAAATCGGCCCATAAATCACCAAATCCACAAAAATAAATGTTTACCTTTTTGTCGGGCATATCATTAATTCCTTGCATTTGCTTCTACTCAATATCTGCTGATCATATATCCATCTATACCAATCGATTTCCAATCAATTTCAATCAATCAAATCTCAACACGATTATTCACTTATATCCAAGCCATATTCCATTTCAAAGTCGAGTTCCATTCTCGATTCCAAACTCCTAACTCACAAATCCAATACCATTTCAGATTCTCTATCTCATAATTCAAAAATCTGATTCCACTTGATATATTATATTCAAATTCAATTTCCAGTTAATTGATTTCAATTCAATTCATATTTGCTTTCACAAATTCCTTTAATTTGTTTTTAATTCATACTATCTTCCTGGGGATTTTAAACAGTTTACTTTTTTTAAAATAAATTATTCCCTTTCGAGATTCAAAACAACTTACTTTTCCCAAAATAATTCGAAAACAAAATCTTTGGTAGTAATCCGTCACTTACAACTCGAAAATGAACACTGATGATGTGGCCAGTATCATCAGAGTTATTTCCCAGCTATCGAAGTGAGTTCAATACTATATCGCTTATCAAAACCATATTTAAACACCTTCATTTTGGAATCTTTTTCAAAATATCATTCACGATACTTTTAAACAATTTAAAATCTCCCAGAATTTTGAAATTTTCTTATACTTAACTCAAATCCACTTACAAATAATTCTCCCAGTTTTCAGAATTTTAATTCCAATTCCGATTTAATTCAGATTTAACTAATCTGCTTTTAAATTATACGAACTCAAATTAGTTATTTGTATAACCATTTCAATTATAATAACCAACACATCTAATATACTAAAATAATTCGAATATAAATATTTTCTTTATATCAAAATATACTTTGGGTAAAATTATCTCATTTACCCTCTTTCAAAACATATTTTGTCGGTTTATCGTATTCGAGTGTTTAGAAACTCCTACCGATACAGTGGATCAAACTGATCAATCAGAACCCATAAACAACTCAACCAATAAATCTGCAGAATATAAAACAATTTTTATATCAAATAAAAAATACGTTCACTCGTATATACACACTCAAACTCAATCTAGGGTATTAGTAACCCCATCTCTACGAGTCACGCCACAGAGCCAAGGTAATTACTTAACCTTCAGCTCTGATATCACTGTAACAAAATGGGATTTTCGACTTCGAAAATCAACACAAAACTACCATGTTGACTATTCAGACATCGGAAATACCTGATCATTAATAGAAAGAAGTTAGAGGGTGAGAATAGATAAGATTGAAAATTAGAATAGAAGAAGAAGAAGATCACTACATACAGAATCAGAGTAACACGAATCTCACAGCGGAACGAATAAAACATATTATAACATAACTTTGAAATAATACAATATATATATATATATATATACAATAACATTATCAGAGTACAACACTTACACACAGCGGAAATAACAATAGTTATATATAATCCTGAAGCCTCCTGCTTCAAGCTCCTCCAAGTATATCTATGAAATCCTAATCACTTGACTACTCGTACAAATTTGGGCACCCAAGAGTTTAGGGAAAACAAAATAAACTCTGGGTCAGTCATGGGACTGGTGTGAGTAAACTCAAATCATTTGGTTTAACTTTTCAAAATCCTTTTCAAAAGAAAAGATAATCGTAAGACCGATCCACGCATAAACATGGACGGTTTTTACCTTACGATAACCCAAAACAGTTTTGGAAATCAATACTTCTCTGATATTATAATAATGTCTAATCACAAGTAATTAACAATATAGCAGAACGCTTGCATCTCATGTTCCACATATATGTATACAAAATCATAATCTCGGGCGCTTATTGAAGATTGGATTCCGACTATGACAAGGTATGGGACCACTTGCCGATAGTATATCTCTAGAGACGAATACACTGGGTTCAACAAGAACGTCTTGCAACCCGACCCACACATGAACGGCCACTCATTTCGCTTGAGTGTATCGAATGTATACCACCAACGGTTGGGAGCTACCCACCGTTCCCCGAAAAGGGACATCATCGATAATAAATAATGAAAGAATTAGATTTTCTCTAGATAGGTGATATACACCCTAATAGGAGCGACCCACTTAGCCATGCTGCCTGCCCGATTTCTGTCATTTCCCGGTTGATGAGGCTTGAGGTCATAACGTATCTTTTGGAACACTTGACCACCATTTACTTTGAATGCCACATCGTCATACCCTCCAAATCACAAATTGATTTCCCAAAAAATACCATGGGTATAAAGCAAAGAGAAACGAATTCCTCCACCACCAAACGTAAGTACGTTTGTAGAGATCAACTTACGCGATCCGTTAGATATACTCTGTCAGACATTCGTCCATTCACGTTGTCTTGGGATTGGACAAACCGAAGGCACTATTCTGTAAACAGGATAGCCCTTGCATAACTCCGTCTTCAATTCTCTTCATCATGTTTAATCGCAATGCTAATGTCCATACAGAGTGGTTTTCAGATAATGAATCTGATCCCGGCCTCTCCGTATTGACGACGGAAAAATGGTCAAAAACTTCGATAGTCGATGATTTAACTATCAAAGAAAAATAAGTGTACAACCAACGATATTGTTTCCAGAAGGAAATTCTATCGATCAATCATCAATCAGCACTTATCTCTTTTAATTAAATTAATCATTTATTTATTCATTTCCCATTTCTATATACTCGTGAATTCTTATTTTATAAATTTAGAAAATATACGTCATCAATCATTGGAAAACATTTTCATCTCTGTTTCACGTATCACTGCCATTCCAGTATTCTTTCTCATCAACATTTCATTTTCTATGATTAGAAAATATCTCTGATTATATTTAGAAAATGTTTCCAAAATTTATTCACTTGATTTAAACACATGTTTTAAATAAAACATCACTAAGCCAATTTAAACCATTACACTCATTAACTAAATTCACTTAATCAACCTTCACTATCGAACCTTACCCATCCCTTAGTTAAAAACAAAGTCAATCAAGTTGGGGTATAATTACCTCTCAGACCTTAACTGAACAACATTTCTAACCCCGAAATAGACAAAGTTCACTCTTTTAAATCTTTTAACCAGCTTCCTTACGTAACTCGGATTCTATTTATGAATCCCCTTCTTTATTTTAAAACATTGATTCTAACTATAGCGTTATAATTCCTTTCTTCTTAAATATCCAACTTCAAAATGTAACTTTTATTCCTTAATTTAACTAAATAACTAAACCATTAATCTATTAATAATAAGTAAATCTTGATTAAACTGAAAAGCAAATATTACTTTCCCGAATTCAATATAATCGAATTCAGTGTATAATTCTCTTTTTCGAATAATCTCTATTCGATAGCTCCTTTTCGAATAAATATATTCGATAACTTTTTCTTTGAATGTTTATATTCGATAATCTCTCTTCGAATGATTTACATTTGATTAACTTTCTACGAATGATTTACATTCAATTAACCTCCTTTCGAATGAACTATATTCGATTAACTCCTTTAATTTAAATCTTTGTCCATATTCAGTTCCAAATATCGATGTTGAAATCGATTCTTACTTCTCTGTACAAGTCCTGACTTATATATTCTATTTATTCAATGATAAACATTTCATTTGATTTATAAAATATTATTTATGAATTTATCTTCTCAGTCTATCTGCCAGAATAGATTCTATTTAAAATCTTTGCTTTAAATCCATATCATGTTGTACCCGTGTGCGAAGCATGGGTCTAAACCTTTCAAATGTAAAATTCTCCTTTTATACAATTCTAATCACTATTCAAGTATTTCCTTTTATAATCTATTTATTTATAAAATAAATCCCTTTTTGATAATTCTATTTATTTTATAAAATATTTTTTTATATAAAATCCATTGGTTTTATACGAAATTCCTTTTATAATCTAACTATTTCCTTTTCTATTTGTTTTACAAATATTTTCTCTTTCTATTCTATTTATTTTTCAAATAAATATTCCTTTTCAATTCTATTTGTAAATAGTTTACAAATATTTCTTTTTCAATTCTGTTTGTAAATGTTTTATAAATATTTCCCCTCAATTCTGTCTATTTGATTAACAAATAAATATTCCTTTTTAATCTATTTATTTTTTAAATAAATATTTTCTTTTTATAAAATCTTTTAATATTATAAATATTTCTTTTTCAATATAACATTGAAAAATTCCTTTTTAACATTCCAGTATTCCTTATGTTATTCAACGTACCATATAACAATGATCGGTATCATTCAACCATACAAAATCAACAACAGATTTCATATCACATCATCTAACACAATATATGAAAAAAAACAGTAAAATAAATGTTGAGGAATCTAGTCGAATTCCTCTGACTGTTTCCCTGCATCCACAGATGTTAGTCACATGAATAACATGAATATGAAATATACTGATAAACAGAATTAATATTCGATTTACGATTTATATATATATATATATATATATATATATATATATATATCGTTTTTTATAATTTCAACCAATTAGCTAGCAGTTCAACCAAACAGCCAACACAAAGCAAACAACCATCATTTATCATTTCTAAAAATACGTTATAAAAATATAACTGAGAAGAATTAGTGAGTTTTACTCACCTTGGTTGGTTTATCGTTAAATAATGATTATTGGTCATTGATTTGATTCAGGCGTTTAATTTCACCATAAATCCAAATGAGCTTCAACTCACTCCTGGTCAGTTCTATGGTGTAATCACCATCCATACGATCCTAACGTATCTGACCGTTCGAAATTCTGATTAAGTATGACAAAGATATTTAATTTTCTAAGTTGATACTTTAATTAAATAAAAATAAAAACTTATGTTTTTAAATGATTTGGGCTTACTATTAAACAAGGCCCATCGCCGTTCTCAAAATACCAGGCCCGCACCTTAATCCTCCTTCTCCGATTTATAACACCGTTGCTCCAGTATTTTGCTCCAACACCATGACCGAACTTCCACCATAAACCGTCCATTTATTTCACAACTGAATCCAATGCCACCACCTCCATTTCCCTCCTCTATGCAGCCTCTACGCACTCATGCCCTTAAACCAGAGTTCGATGTTCCTTGGAGAATTCCGTCGCACAGTCTCTCACAGGACATCATGACATTTTTCCAAGCCGTAACCCCCAAAACTACCACAATCGATGCCAATCTCCCCGATAAATACGAATACAACAATCAAAACATTAATCAATGCACCAAATCCCCAAAATATCGAACCCTAGTCTGCGCAACCCAATTTCCAGACTCTTCAAAAAAAATCGTCGCACACAACCAGAGTGGTACAGATGAGTACCTTATGTCAAGAGGATTTGAAGGATCTAAGTTTTGTATTTTTAGATATTTTAATGGAATTTTTATTGATTTATGAAGATTGCGATTTGGGTTTTCTGGTAGAAATAGATGGTGGGTGTATTTTGACCATGAGAAAATTTTAGTTAGGGTTAGGAGAGAGTTTAGGTATTTATAGGATGAAAATATTAATTTTTTATTCGAGTTTTATTTCATTTTTATCGTATCGCTGCTTGTATATGCTGTTTAAAAATCCCTGTGACCACACACAATACCCAAAAATTACGAAAATGGGCATGCAACTACAGTTCGACATTACGGTCCCAACGAAACTGGTTTCGTCGAATTCCGACTCCGTATGCTCACACAACATATTTTTAACTATCGAAATACTGACTGTTTTTCACATTAAAAATTCGTACGGCCACATGCTAACTTCAAAAATCACGGAAATTGAAATCTAACAATAATCTAACATTGCGGATCCAACAAAATTAGTTTCAATGACTTCGTTGGCAAAATTGGCTATTTTTAAAGCTCTGAATAACCCATTTAAATAAAAAAATTAAATATAATTAAATTAAATATTTATAAATAAATATTATCGTATATATTCACAACAGAATATCATACTTCTACACGGGGATTTATAACTCGATATTTCAAAGTTCCCAGTTATATCGATATTCAATTTATATATAAAATCCTTTTATAATATAAATATATATTTATAAATTTCAAAGGAATTCTATAGCAACTTTTCTAAAATTTGATTTGGACATAAATCAAAATCTACACGATGAAATCTCGATTTTTCTCTTCCACTAGAAAAATATATTTCACCAGCTCCTAACGTTTCTTGTTTCACAGAAATCCGATTTAAAATGGACCTTGTACATTCAGTTGAAGTTCAAATCGCCAAATAGCGAACTGCCGCGCCATTTCGAGCTCGATTATAATTATATTATAAATTATACGTTCAAACTGCCATTCAAATAATATATTCGTAATTTTAATTCAATTCTAAACTGAATTAAATATCACAGATGATCCAATTCACACCATTTTGTGAATTCCACTATTTCTGACTATTTCAGAAATTAAATATATTATTATATTATTTATTTTAATTAAATATTCAATATTATTTAGTTTTGGTCATTTTAAATAACCAAACCATTATTTAAATAATTAAATAAATTATTTATATAACATAAAAATATGGGTCGTTGCACATACCTTATCATAGTTGGAAATCTATTACCCAATAAGTGCTCGCGGTTTTGATTGTATACTATGTATGTAGAACGCGAGATGAAAGCGTTATGCAAGATGATTATTATATTGCGGTTGATAGACGCTATTTTAATATCAAAAGATTTTTGATATAAAAGATCATTGTTTCTTTCAAAATGATTTGATAGTTAAATCAAATTGATTTGGATTCTCATAAGGGAAAACCCCGTTCCGTTATACGGCGTGGTCTTATGAGATATCGTTATTTTCCCAAACTGTTTTAAATTGTTTACTTCCAGTCCCATGACTGACCTAGAGTTTGTTTTGTTTCCCCTAAACTCTTGGGTGCTCAAATTTGTACGAGAAGTCAAGTAGTTGGGATTTACAGATGCACTAGAAGGAGCTGGAGCAGGAGGCTTCAGCAGCGTTTTTATAGCTATTGTTTATTTTCGATGTGATGTAAGTGTTATACTCTGATAATGTTACTGTATACATATACTGATTTTATTTCAAATTTATGTATCTATTATATATTGTTCGTTCCGCTATGAGATTCGTGTTTATTCTAATGTTATATGTTCTACTTCTTCTTCTTCTATTCTAAGTTTCTATCTTATCTATCCTCACCCTCTGTTTTCTTTCTATTAGTTTTCTGGTTTCCAGTGCGATTTGGGTTGGACTTGTGTTATTTGGTCAGCTCAAATTGTACCGGAATTTCGAGACACTACACAAATCATCACTTCACTGTTAATTGGGTTAAAGAACAAGTGTAATTTAAAACGCCATTCACGATAAACCCAAAAATCCAATTCTTTTATTCAATTCCAATTAAATATTAATTAATTGGAAAACTTCTATAAATCTTAATTAAAAGATTTATTCTTTCTCAGCTGGGTTTAAGAACAGTGTTACTGAAGACACCATTCACAACAAACCCAAAATCACATTTGATATTAAATAGAAGGCTCTGAATAGAAATTATATCGGCTTATATTCAATATCAAATTCTGAAACCAAACAATATCGTATTGGAAATAACGATATAAATATATCTTCCAAATTTCCATAACAATATCCGTATAATCACAGAATCTAATATCGAAATATTCCTAAGATTATTTCCATTCCAAATCCATTCGAATTTCATTGGAAATTTCTGGTTATATTAAACCATTCACAAACCCAATTTATTTTATTTAAAAATCATTGAATTTCAAATCTAGTTAAAACTAGTTCATTTTGATTAAAAAAAATATTTTTTCTTTACAAACATGGACTTTTTCATCCAAATTCTTTCCAAATCATTTATTATGATTTTACACAAATTATTAATATTTTTAATAATTTTATTAAGGCACTTTCAGTCGATTAAATTCAAACTGAAAGTGTCAAACACGTTTAAATTTACTACGCTCACATAGTAATTCCAAAAATTATGAAAATTCGAATCTAGCAACAATTTGACATTCTGGATCCAACAAAAGTGGTTTCGTCGAAAACGGAGGTCGTTTGCCAAATGTCTATTTTCAAGGGCTATATATTATATAAAATATATATAAATTACGTAGCGGCTATTTTCAATTTTTAACTGGACATGACTTTTTATTCCCGTTATGAAATCTAAATTTTTCACATTCTTTAGAAAGATATAATTAGGCACATTCAAATATTTCTAATTTTACAAAAATCCGATTTATTTTGAATCTTGCACATTCATTTGAAATTTAAAACGAATTTTCAAACTATCGCGCATTTTCAGGCTCGTTTTATAATTAAAATAAATTTATACGTTCTAACTTCGATTAAAATAAATTCTTAGTCGTTATTATTTAAAATAACTCATTCTAAATATTCAAAATCCATTAAAATAGCTAAACTAAAAATTTTAAATTGGTTCTGAAAGTCTGGGTTATTACAATTGGATTATAATTTTCAAATGAAAGAGAAAAATCGAGATTTCATCTTATATATTTTGAGTTATGTCAAAATCAAATTTTTGGAATGTTGCTATAGAATTGTTTATAAACCATAACGATTTATTTAATAAAATAAAAGGATTTTTGGTAAATTAAATATCGATATAACAAAGAATTTAAAAGAGAGTTCAAGTAATTGAAGCCATATTAATTATGTTTGAATATATATGATAATAATAATTTATTATTAACGATCGGCTGTGCAGGCCCATTGCAATAACCCAGAAATCCGAGCCAATTTAAAAATTTTATTTTGGCAATTTTAGTGAATTTTGATTATTTAAAATGAATTATTTTAAATAATAACAACGAGAAATTTATTTTGAATAGAATTAGAACGTATATATTTATTTGTATCGACGTTAGAATATAAATAATTATTTATAATTATATAATAAACCTGAAATGGCGCGGTAGTTCAAAAATTCGATTTCAAAATTCAAATGAATGTGCAAGATTCAAAATAAACCGGATTTTGGCAAAACGAAAAATATTAGAATCTGTTGGAGAGTATCTTTCCAACAAATCCGAAAAATTGAAATTTCATAGCGGGGATAAAAAGTTATGCCCAGTTGAAAATTCAGAATAGTCGCTATGGAATTTTGGCCATTAAAAATGGAAATTTTGCAAACGACCTCGGTTTTTGACGGAACCACTTTTGTTGGATCCGGGATGTCAAGTTATTGCTAGATTCCAAAATTCGTAATTTTTGGAATCAATATGTGAGCGTGGCAAAGGAAAATGCATTCGACCAGTTTTAGTTGATTTTAATCGACTAGAAAATGGTCATTTTTCAAACTGTCTCAGAATTTGACGAAATGAGTTTTGTTAGGACCGCATCGTCAATACGAAGCTAGAAAATATTTTTTGGGAATTTTTCGAGTCCGTATGTGACCCCAGTAAATTGAAATGCGCGTTCAAATTCAATATATAGATTTATATTTTGATTTTGATGGAAACTGATCGAAACGATCGAATCAGCTTACGATACATATCACACTGTGTTCGGAATGAGGGTAATTAGCTATAGACGACAGTCGTTGGGTCTTGATTGGAGATCAAATTTAAAAGTTGCTTTTTAGAATTAATTAAATAATAAAATATATATTATTATAAATCCCTCTTTTCCTCTCCCCTTTCCCCTTTTGCTGGTCAACGCTCAGTATTAAATTAAAAAAGAGGAAAACCCGTTACCTAAATACCCAGACCCCGATCCCCTTTTGCCCTCCGTTCCACCACCGAACCCACCACCCGACCCCGCACCCCTCCGGCCAACCCCCCCTTCCCTCCCCCTATCTGACGCTATCTCGCTCCCCTCTCCTCTATAGAAAACCCTGATGCCCTAAACGCCCCTCCCCGTAGAAGAGCACTGCACTCCACCGGCGAGCGCCTGCCGTCGCCACCCCAGGCCAGCCAACCCACCTCCGAACAACCGCCACCTCCGGCGAAGTAACCCACCCCCTTCCTCTCGTTTTACTGTAAGTCCTTATTTTTTATAGTACTTTACTTTGTTTTAAATGGAATGTTTTTTTTATAATAAAAATATATAGTTTTTAAAACTGAAAATATATGATTTTTTAGGGGATTAAAGTTATGATTTTAGGAATTTATTGATTATCAAGGTTTGTAAGTAAGAAGCTTTATAAAGATGTGATTTATATATACCATGATAAAGACGAGATTTTTTACTATAAAAAGACTTGATTTTTAGTGGCAAAAAAGAAGAGATTTTTAGTTAGATAAAGAAATGATTTTTATATAGATAAAAATATAATTTTTATCATGGAGAGAAGAATATAAAGTTACGATTTGTATTATGATGTTAGCAAAGAAAGAATTGATTTTTTTTATATGTGTAGTATAATAAAAATATTATTTTTATTATATGAGGAGTGAAATAAAAATATAATATTTACAGTATATGAGGTGAAATAAAAATACGAACTTTATTTTTAACGTGAAGTAGTGAGAATAAAGATTCGATTTTTATATGAGTAGCGAATTAAAAATAGAATTTTTATATACTAGAGAATATAAAAATGTGATTTTTATATATGTAGTGAATACGAGCGAGAAAGTGACGAAGGGCAAGCACGATGAAGATTTCCTACATATGAAGAGTCACGGCGTTTGGTTTAGCTCTTGGTGAAAACTCCTCACTTTTATTTTAATTTCTAGTTGAAATATATACTAGGATGCAGACGGTGCTTAGCAGCACCCGACACCCGACGTCCACAGACCATAGATGACTTGTTTGTTTGATTGTTGTGTTGTGAAATTTGATTGTGTGATGTGGAATGAAATAAAATATTTTATAGTGGAAAATATTTTATAGTTAAAAATATGATCTTTAATTTGTTGAAATAAAATATATATTCGTGTGTTGAAGTAAAATAAATATTTATGAACAAATCAGACGATTTGTTTATATACACTGATTTGACTGATATTAAATGGGACGATAAATTTTACACATCGCCCAACTACACCAATAAAATCTGTGTTTTTTGATTTGAAACCCCACACGGGTATTAGGATGATATTTGACGTACACTTATCCCGATTATTTAGTTGTATGTCAATCGATGGGTTGACAGACTGTGTAAGCGTTAATTATTTATATTTAATGCTTATGCAGTTGAGTGCATGGTGCACTCTGGATGATGGTTGATGATTTATCGTTGCTGTTATATACATGTGTTGTAGGGAATCCATATAATAAACGTTATTAGGTAATTGATTGGGCCTCATTCCAATTTGGAAAATAAGAAATATAAATTCATGTGTTGAATAAGAAATATAAATTCATGTGTTGAATAAGAAATATAAATTCATGTGTTGTGTAACACCCCGCCTCCGCTAGGGTCACTCGCAAAAGGAATGCACTAGCTTTAGAGGGGCATTATTGGTAAACATGCACAGAAATATCACAAGACAGAACATATAAAATAGCGGAAGTAAAATCAAACTTTCATAACATGAATAAATAAGGTCTAAAGCCTTTTACATCAGAGTACATCAAAACCTGTCTTGCAATAGTAAAGAAGCATAAAGACATTTTCATAAATTATTCCCCAAGTAAAAACAGTAAAGTAGCCATTAGCCAAGAAAAGTCCAAGCCATCCATGATGACCTTCAAGCAGAAGAAGTCCGAACTAAACAACAGTATTTCCTCCCTGTAACCTGGGGGGGGGAACGGAAGAAAAGAGGCGATACAAAACGGGTCAGTCAAAAAGACTGAGTAAGCCCTATCTACTATTAGCATAAAAACTAGTAAAGTTAACTGACATGAGAAACTGAGATGAACATAAGCATGATAACAAGATAGATAAGCTAAATCAAAATAACAGGATGAACTACTGAACTCAGATAAACTAAGGTGTCATGATAAATTACGATGTCAAGATAAAACAAGGTATCACATCATCAGGTTTCTATCAAGTATAATATCCCCAAGATATCTGTCACGTATAACGCCATGTGATATCTATCCTGTATTTTAGCTCTGCACCTACCTTACTAGTATCCCCACCGTGTCATGTGTTAACCAAGAATGACCCTCACTCAAAAGTCGTGTAATGGTCCATGTCAACCTAATATATCGCATATATAGGTTACTCAACTTGTATGTTTTATTCCATGTAAATGTTCAGTCCCTTGCCGTAGACCATACGGGCTTTCCCATGAGATTCTATATTACTTTAACATAGTTCCATGATCCTTAAGATCGGTTTGGACTGTTACCCTAAACCTAGCTAGGGTCTTCCAACATGAATTATTGTTTGTACAACTAGGACTTATGCTACCTAGGGCTGCTAGGGATTATGCTTACCTATTGCACGTTTTCGTATCTCGGTTTGGGTTCAACCACCTAGGGCCACTAGGGATTACGCTAACCGCTAACTGCCAACCACGCCCTTTTTCCCACGCATTCATCGTGAATCGCTTTTCCATGACTGTATGCACATGTATCACATTGTGCCATCCGAGTCATGTCACAGGGCAAATCAAGAAATACAGGACTCGGTCGGGAGCTTTCGATTTATCTGTCGATGCAGATGCTAAGGTCTGTTTTTCTTATACGTGGCTATGGTCCCACGAGACCACTCCCTCAACTAGTGAAAGACAAGACAGGATAAATCCTGTATGAGAACACAACACTGGCCAACCCACATCCAAGCCTTACCGCAACCATAATTAGATAGCAATTATGGTCTTTTGGGTGTTCTCTGCCTTTCCGTACGTACACGCTTGACCAAAGATGGTAGGTAGCCTAACGAAATGCTATCTAGGGTACGACCGTGTATCGTCGACTATCCCCTATCCATCCCCGTCTTTAGGTCGCTCGTATAGCAACCAAGGCATACTCTTGGTTCTTCTAACGCAGACCTTAACCTCTCATGAGCCTAGTATAATCACCTGGCAGCTCATAGAGGGATACCAAGAATATCCTCACATTCCCCGAAGCCGCTGCTTCGTTACCCAGTTTGCTGGAGCCTTTATCTAAATCAGATACTTGCTCCTACTCGTATACTTAAACGATGACCTACCGTATCAGGTTACTCATCTATCTATGAACTGGTCTAAATTTCCTTGACTAAGAATCATTACTTAGTTATTATTCAACTAAGGTTTACCACTTAGCATTGTTCCCGTTATCCTTGTTAACTACGGTTATCCACCTAATCCTCAGAACTAGGGTTTACATAATGGATTAAGTGTCACTTAAGTTCATGACTTAACCCGTCTACAAATCCTATCAAAATTGGCTAAGTATCCAAGTTCAAGGCTTAACCCTACAAACCATGCTCAAGTTGGTTAAGTATATTAAGCAATTCACGACTTAACCTCGTCCAATTATCATTCTAGATTGGTTAAGTATATATTAACTTGACCCTATCAATTTACTTAGTCAAATCGGTCAAGTGTATTCAAGCGATTCGTGACTTAGCCTTATCATGTTTTCACGTTATATTGGTTAAGTATTGGTTAACTTAACCACAATAAATTAACGAGTTAGATTGGATAAGTATAGGTCACTTAACCACATCAATTCATCACGTTTAGATTAGTTAAGTGTTTAACTTAACCCCATTAAACTACCAAGTGGGATTAATTAAGTCTAGACTAACTTAACCCCATCCGATTTCCATGTTTAGACTAGTTGAGTCTAATCTTAACCCCATTCGTTAACCGTATTTTTCGGTTAAGCGTCATTAAGAAAACTTACTTAACCTTACCAAGTTATCGCGTTGGATTGATTAAGTGTTGGTTAACTTAACCCCATCCACTAGTCATATAAAAATGGTTAAGTGTCATTAGGCAAATCAAGTTACTTAACCTACCCAACCTTGTCATGTTTTGTTAAGTATCATTAGCCTAATCAAATTACTTAACCCATTTGTCCATGTCATATTTGGTTAAGAGTCATTAATCAAATTAACTTAACCCTATCATGTGGCATTAATTACTTAATGCACCTTCACCTCTCACATTAGACTTTGTTGTGGTTACTAGTTAAGCCGGTCGGTTCCGGGTAGCTTTACACCACAACTTGGTCTAACCTCGGGTTCAAGCACAACATGACCAACTTCTCACATTGGGTCCTATTGTTTGCAACTACTAGTTAGGCCGGTCGGTTCCGGGTAGTTTTACGTTGCAAACTCAACCCAACCTCGAGTTGGCCACACTTATATTATCTAAGTGTCATGTCCATCATGTTTCCCAAAACATGTTACAAGTTTTCAAGCATTTGGGTAGACCTAACTTAATAGGTAAATTCCCAAAGGGTAGACCTAACTTAATAGGTAAATTCCCAAGCTTATGTTTTTATGCATACTTACATGTCAACTTCCATGTTATATTTCAAGTCATGTTTTCAAGTTGTATTTTCATGTCATTAGAAATTACCCATAACATAACCCAACGCTATTAAACTCGCATATACGTTCGCGACAACGTAATGGATTAAAAGAAGAGACTTGGCAAAGGCATGACAAAAATGGATATTAAGCCACAAGTTAATCATGGTGGCAAATGAGGCACAAATGTGTTCATTAACTTGCATGTTACATTCTTAAGCCTCAAAACATGCATAAACCCAAACTTGGCACATAAGCGAATCATGGTGACAAAAGATATGGAATGATGACTAGTAACTCGCATATATCATCATATAAGGGTTATGACTTCATATGCAAGTTGACATAAAGGTTATGAGGGTTCTCATGTTGCCTAATGCAACATTTCAACATAAAGGTTGTAGCTTTTAGCTCACAAGATCAAGATAATGACTTCATAAACTTGCATGACATGATAGCATGTATCATACTCAATGATCAAACCCAAACTTGCAACATGAACATTTAACTTCATAGTTAATATCTAAGAGTAGGGAAAGGGCTTACATTGCTATGAAGGCACAAAAGATATGACAAAGCCCTTATGCAATCAAATAGACCCAAAATGCAAGCTCTAACATAAAAACCCTTGAGCCAAAATGATCAAAACCCTTGCTTTATGATGCAAAGATAGAAACTTGACTTGAATGCAAGCTAATGACACTCATACAAGCTTGAAAACACTTGTATGCATGGAAAATCTCTCATAGAAACCATTTAGAAATTTTATGAAGAGAGTGGAGGCCATGAGAGGTAAAATTTTGCCATAGTTTAGTTGCATGAATGAATAATGAGGATTTAGGATAGGTTAGGGTCTTATTTATAGATTAGGCAAGTGTTTTAGGCCATAGGATTAAACCTAGATTCAATCCAAGCCATCAAAGCATGTCTTGGGGAAGAAGTCAAGTGTAGGAACCATCTAGGGCCTTTAGATTAAAGATGAACCATGAGAACCATCCAAATTCAAAATCTGCATTTGAGCGAATCGGCCCACGGGTTGACAGCCAAACACCCTGGATTAACCCCTAGTCGACCCAGCGAGCTCGGGTCGACCTCAAAAATCGGCCGGTTTGGTTATTCCCCTCTCCCAATTCGCTGTTTTGAACATTTTTGCATATTTATTTATTTAATTTTCAATTATATATATATATATATATATATATCAATATATATATATATATATTTCTCTGCGCAACCCATTTCACTTAATTAAGTATACTTTAATTTGGGAATTTTTCGTGAAACTTCGCGAGGCCATATCTTGGTCATACGGACTCCGATTTTCGAAAACTCGGACTCTATTTCGCATATTTTTTCGAGACGAACGCAATGGCATAGCCCGCTTCCCTTGATTCAGATTTTACAGTTTAATTCTGCCTCCATTTATGTTATAACAGGTTATTGAAAATACGGGTTGTTACATTCTCCCCACCTTTTAGGATTTCGTCCCCGAAATCTCCAAGTTAGGAAGAACATATCCTACCATCCATCATCCATCTACTCAAAACATCATCCCCAAGCAACCATTGTCCTTAGATGATTTCTAATGCTGTATGAATATATGCAAAACGTGTGTGTACATGTTCCTTAGCTAATGCTAATGATCCGGCCTGAATAATCTTTCTAATGCAAAATATGTATAGTGCCATGAATCCAACATGTATGCAAATAGTCCTAGTCATATAGATACTATATGCGTGCACAATCATTCATTCATATGCAACAACCGCATGATAATACATTCGATTTCATCCATAAACAAGTATAAATACTCGTGCATATGCAATATGAAATGTGACCGAGTCGAGCTAGTATCTAATGTGTATTCGCGCATCCACGAGCAACCACTTGCAACCACTTGCAACCATATCAATCATAACATGTTTCAAATACATGCTTACATCCATAGGGTTCTACCTAGGATTCCCTGAAACAGGGTCGAGAAGATAAACAAGACAAACTCCTTACGGGGTTTGTAACAGAAAATAGGACCAAGAAGATGTCCACAAAAGATAGCCTACAAGTAAGCTCTACAGAAAACAGGGATCAAGGATATACTCCCAAAAAGAGATATCATGCGCGTATCTAGTCTTTGACCATCAAAGTCATATTTCCTCGAGCTTAATTCCATTGTGCCTTGACCGTCTTTTAACTTCGCGATTTCGTAGCTTCTTATTTCCTGTTTCCATAACATGAGCTGGAACTCATTTCTTCGTCGCCTCTCGTTCCACTTGCACTTATCCTTTTCCTAGAATACTTGACGCAAACATGACTGCGTACTCATGATCTCATGCAAGCTTTCCAAAATTCACTAGTGAATCTTGGATCTCGTTTATATACTATAAGGTATTCCATGTAGAAGAACTTTCTCTTGAAAGTAAACAGATGTTAACCAGGTTATCAAGCGCACTTACTAGGGTGATCTCTATAACCCATGCATAAATGAAGTAAACCATTCGTCTTATCGGCGCACACCACTCGATCGGGCTTCAAATTTCCAATAAAGGCATCAAGGGATTCTAAGTAACTAGTCATGACAGAACCTCAAAAAGGTTACACGATACTTCGAGGGCATTACCAAGGCTAGTCAAAAGGTCTAACTACTCTCCTATCAAAACCGAGAGTGGCACCCCCTACTGGATAACCACTTTATCCCTAGAATCCATCCATAGCTTATAAACATAAGCATTATTTCCAAGCTCAACACTTGGCATAGACATTCTCAAATCCAAACAAGTCATGTATAAATGGACTGATTCTCCAATAGGACTTTGAGACAAAAATGGGATTCTCTATTACGCTAGTACTTAAGGTGCAGAGACTCAACTATCGAAGCAGACTTAAATGATACGAACAACGAAGTCCTAACGGGATGATAGAGAAGAAAAGCTAAACCTTTAACAAGATCGTTACCCTCCTTCCGAGGTACTCTAGAAATGAGAGCATACTACTGCCCTCCCGATGATCTTGTCCTTGTCCCATAATACTTAACTATCCGCCCCGTTTTACCATGCCAAAGGTACTCTCTCGTCATGGGTTTCATTGTTCATCTTTCTCCCTCCTTTGAGGACTAAGCCATACCAACAAGTTGCTCATCCTTAAGCTCGTATCCTTTATCCTTCTTTCTCACGATCCTTTCTTATAACGCGGCCACTGGTCTCTCGAGAACCACCTCCATCGTATGGAAAGCACTTTCGTAGATAGAAAAGACTAGTCGCAGTTAAAACCACTGTGACTACAGATGGAGGAAAGAAAGGAAAAGAGATTCAATTAAGGAAACAAGGATAGTGCTAATGGACTTTGGGGAATAGCCTTTTTCTTTTAAAAGAAAATTTTCTTGAAAAATGCTTCTTTGTAAACGATTTTCAAATAGTTTTCAGAAGGTCTTTAAAAACTTTTGCCCAGTCTGGTAACCTTCTGCTCTGATACCACGTGTAACACCCCGCCTCCGCTAGGGTCACTCGCAAAAGGAATGCACTAGCTTTAGAGGGGCATTATTGGTAAAAATGCACAGAAATATCACAAGACAGAACATATAAAATAGCGGAAGTAAAATCAAACTTTCATAACATGAATAAATAAGGTCTAAAGCCTTTTACATCAGAGTACATCAAAACTTGTCTTGCAATAGTAAAGAAGCATAAAGACAGTTTCATAAATTATTCCCCAAGTAAAAACAGTAAAGTAGCCATTAGCCAAGAAAAGTCCAAGCCATCCATGATGACCTTCAAGCAGAAGAAGTCCGAACTAAACAACAGTATTTCCTCCCTGTAACCTGGGGGGGGAACGGAAGAAAAGAGGCGATACAAAATGGGTCAGTCAAAAAAACTGAGTAAGCCCTATCTACTATTAGCATAAAAACTAGTAAAGTTAACCGACATGAGAAACTGAGATGAACATAAGCATGATAACAAGATAGATAAGCTAAATCAAAATAACAGGATGAACTACTGAACTCAGATAAACTAAGGTGTCATGATAAATTACGATGTCAAGATAAAACAAGGTATCACATCGTCAGGTTTCTATCAAGTATAATATCCCCAAGATATCTGTCACGTATAACGCCCCGTGATATCTATCCTGTATTTTAGCTCTGCACCTACCGTACTAGTATCCCCACCGTGTCATGTGTTAACCAAGAATGACCCTCACTCAAAAGTCGTGTAATGGTCCATGTCAACCTAATATATCGCATATATAGGTTACTCAACTTGTATGTTTTATTCCATGTAAATGTTCAGTCCCTTGCCGTAGACCATACGGGCTTTCCCATGAGATTCTATATTACTTTAACATAGTTCCATGATCCTTAAGATCGGTTTGGACTGTTACCCTAAACCTAGCTAGGGTCTTCCAACATGAATTATTGTTTGTACAACTAGGACTTATGCTACCTAGGGCTGCTAGGGATTATGCTTACCTATTGCACGTTTTCGTATCTCGGTTTGGGTTCAACCACCTAGGGCCACTAGGGATTACGCTAACCGCCAACCGCGCCCTTTTTCCCACGCATTCATCGTGAATCGCTTTTCCATGACTGTATGCACATGTATCACATCGTGCCATCCGAGTCCTGTCACAGGGCAAATCAAGAAATACAGGACTCGGTCGGGAGCTTTCGATTTATCTGCCGATGCAGATGCTAAGGTCTGTTTTTCTTATACGTGGCTATGGTCCCACGAGACCACTCCCTCAACAGTGAAAGACAAGACAGGATAAATCCTGTATGAGAACACAACACTGGCCAACCCACATCCAAGCCTTACCGCAACCATAATTAGATAGCAATTATGGTCTTTTGGGTGTTCTCTGCCTTTCCGTACGTACACGCTTGACCAAAAATGGTAGGTAGCCTAACGAATTGCTATCTAGGGTACGACCGTGTATCGTCGACTATCCCCTATCCATCCCCGTCTTTAGGTCGCTCGTATAGCAACCAAGGCATACTCTTGGTTCTTCTAACGCAGACCTTAACCTCTCATGAGCCTAGTATAATCACCTGGCAGCTCATAGAGGGATACCAAGAATATCCTCACGCTCCCCGAAGCCGCTGCTTCGTTACCCAGTTCGCTGGAGCCTTTATCTAAGTCAGATACTTGCTCCTACTCGTATACTTAAACGATGACCTACCGTATCAGGTTACTCATCTATCTATGAACTGGTCTAAATTTCCTTGACTAAGAATCATTACTTAGTTATTCTTCAACTAAGGTTTACCACTTAGCATTGTTCCCGTTATCCTTGTTAACTACGGTTATCCACCTAATCCTCAGAACTAGGGTTTACATAATGGATTAAGTGTCACTTAAGTTCATGACTTAACCCGTCTACAAATCCTGTCAAAATTGGCTAAGTATCCAAGTTCAAGGCTTAACCCTACAAACCATGCTCAAGTTGGTTAAGTATATTAAGCAATTCACGACTTAACCTCGTCCAATTATCATTCTAGATTGGTTAAGTATATATTAGCTTGACCCTATCAATTTACTTAGTCAAATCGGTCAAGTGTATTCAAGCGATTCGTGACTTAGCCTTATCATGTTTTCACGTTATATTGGTTAAGTATTGGTTAACTTAACCACAATAAATTAACGAGTTAGATTGGATAAGTATAGGTCACTTAACCACATCAATTCATCACGTTTAGATTAGTTAAGTGTTTAACTTAACCCCATTAAACTACCAAGTGGGATTAATTAAGTCTAGACTAACTTAACCCCATCCGATTTCCATGTTTAGACTAGTTGAGTCTAATCTTAACCCCATTCGTTAACCGTATTTTTCGGTTAAGCGTCATTAAGAAAACTTACTTAACCTTACCAAGTTATCGCGTTGGATTGATTAAGTGTTGGTTAACTTAACCCCATCCACTAGTCATATAAAAATGGTTAAGTGTCATTAGGCAAATCAAGTTACTTAACCTACCCAACCTTGTCATGTTTTGTTAAGTATCATTAGCCTAATCAAATTACTTAACCCATTTGTCCATGTCATATTTGGTTAAGAGTCATTAGTCAAATTAACTTAACCCTATCATGTGGCATTAATTACTTAATGCACCTTCACCTCTCACATTAGACTTTGTTGTGGTTACTAGTTAAGCCGGTCGGTTCCGGGTAGCTTTACACCACAACTTGGTCTAACCTCGGGTTCAAGCACAACATGACCAACTTCTCACATTGGGTCCTATTGTTTGCAACTACTAGTTAGGCCGGTCGGTTCCGGGTAGTTTTACGTTGCAAACTCAACCCAACCTCGAGTTGGCCACACTTATATTATCTAAGTGTCATGTCCATCATGTTTCCTAAAACATGTTACAAGTTTTCAAGCATTTGGGTAGACCTAACTTAATAGGTAAATTCCCAAAGGGTAGACCTAACTTAATAGGTAAATTCCCAAGCTTATGTTTTTATGCATACTTACATGTCAACTTCCATGTTATATTTCAAGTCATGTTTTCAAGTTGTATTTTCATGTCATTAGAAATTACCCATAACATAACCCAACGCTTTTAAACTCGCATATACGTTCGCGACAACGTAATGGATTAAAATAAGAGACTTGGCAAAGGCATGACAAAAATGGATATTAAGCCACAAGTTAATCATGGTGGCAAATGAGGCACAAATGTGTTCATTAACTTGCATGTTACATTCTTAAGCCTAAAAACATGCATAAACCCAAACTTGGCACATAAGCGAATCATGGTGACAAAAGATATGGAATGATGACTAGTAACTCGCATATATCATCATATAAGGGTTATGACTTCATATGCAAGTTGACATAAAGGTTATGAGGGTTCTCATGTTGCCTAATGCAACATTTCAACATAAAGGTTGTAGCTTTTAGCTCACAAGATCAAGATAATGACTTCATAAACTTGCATGACATGATAGCATGTATCATACTCAATGATCAAACCCAAACTTGCAACATGAACATTTAACTTCATAGTTAATATCTAAGAGTAGGGAAAGGGCTTACATTGCTATGAAGGCACAAAAGATATGACAAAGCCCTTATGCAATCAAATAGACCCAAAATGCAAGCTCTAACATAAAAACCCTTGAGCTAAAATGATCAAAACCCTTGCTTTATGATGCAAAGATAGAAACTTGACTTGAATGCAAGCTAATGACACTCATACAAGCTTGAAAACACTTGTATGCATGGAAAATCTCTCATAGAAACCATTTAGAAATTTTATGAAGAGAGTGGAGGCCATGAGAGGTAAAATTTTGCCATAGTTTAGTTGCATGAATGAATAATGAGGATTTAGGATAGGTTAGGGTCTTATTTATAGATTAGGCAAGTGTTTTATGCCATAGGATTAAACCTAGATTCAATCCAAGCCATCGAAGCATGTCTTGGGGAAGAAGTCAAGTGTAGGAACCATCTAGGGCCTTTAGATTAAAGATGAACCATGAGAACCATCCAAATGCAAAATCTGCATTTGAGCGAATCGGCCCACGGGTTGACAGCCAAACACCCTGGATTAACCCCTAGTCGACCCAGCGGGCTCGGGTCAACCTCAAAAATCGGCCGGTTCGGTTATTCCCCTCTCCCAATTCGTTGTTTTAAACATTTTTGCATATTTATTTATTTAATTTTCAATTATATATATATATATATATCAATATATATATATTTCTCTGCGCAACCCATTTCACTTAATTAAGTATACTTTAATTTGGGAATTTTTCGTGAAACTTCGCGAGGCCATATCTTGGTCATACGGACTCCGATTTTCGAAAATTCGGACTCTATTTCGCGTATTTTTCCGAGACGAACGCAATGGCATAGCCCATTTCCCTTGATTCAGATTTTACAGTTTAATTCTGCCTCCATTTATGTTATAACAGGTTATTGAAAATACGGGTTGTTACATGTTGAATAAGAAATAAATTCGTGTGCTGAATAGAAATATGTATTCATGTCTTGAATAGAAAAATAAATATTCATGTGTTGAATAGAAAATATAAATTCATGTGTTGAATAAGAAATATAAATTCATTTGTTGAAGAAAATATTCATTTGTTGTATAGAATAACGAAGTTATTGAAATATATAAAGTCGTGCTGGTTAGATATGCGCCATTTTGACGCGAACGGTATTTATATCGATTATATTCATTTTTATAATGATTATAGATAACGAAATGATTTCCAAATATAACGTTTTGAAAATATTATCATTTGTATATCGATGATGTGGAATATTCAATTTTGATTCGAAATTGAATATGAAGTTGAAATCGTTTTGAAAACGAATTTAAAATGATTTATAAAATACGTTTTAAAAGGAAATCGACGAAATATATATTATATATATTGAATGGCCTGAATAGAACGTACTGCGCAGCCGCAGTTCGCGAATTTCGACCATTGACTTCGAATGGATATTACGGGAGATCCGACCATCGGATTCTCCTAAAACCATAACCGTTGGGTTCGTATAAAAAAGAGCTTTCTAACGGATATTAGAGATTTGAAATCTAACGGTTGGATTTCGAATTATGTCCAAATCAATTTGGAAAAAGGTCGCTGTAAGTGCAGTTCGAAGGCCGTTGATGGAAATCAACTGTACGAGCCTTGATAAAATTATTAAAAATAGTAATAATTTGTGTAAAATCATAAGAAATGATTTGTGGAGAATTGGAATGAAAAATTCCAAATTTGAAAATATAAAAATAGATTTTTATCGAAATGAACTAGTTTTGAACTAGAATTATAATCCCATTTATTTTTAAAAATAAATAAAGTGGATTTGAAATGGTTTTGAAAATAAGCAGAATTTCCAATATATAAGGTGGAAATGGATTTGAATCGAAATTGTCTTTGGAATATTTCGATGTTGGATTTCGTGATTATACAGATAGTGTTATGGAAATTCGAAAGATATATTCATATCGTTATTTCCAATACGATATTTGTTGGTCGTAGAATTTGATATTGAATATAAGCCGATATATTTTCTATTCAGAGCCTTGTATTCAATATCAAATGTGATTTGGGTTTGTCGTGAATGGTGTCTTCATTAACACTGTTCTTAAACCCAGTTAAGAAAAAGATTAAATCTTTTTATTTTAAATTTAATGAAGTGTACCAATTAAATGTTGTTTAATTGGAATTGAATTAGAAAGTGATTTTGGGTTTATAGTGAACCGTGTTTTAAGTGACGTTGGTTCTTTAACCCAGTTAAAGACAAGATATGATTTCCCAAGTTAAACAATCATTAATATTGATTATTGGGAAGATTAAAACTAAGTGGAGTTTTAATGAATCTTTAATTAGACTAAAGTGATCGAGAATGGAGTATCACCAGTTTTGCTCCAGGTGATAGTTAAATCTTTAATTAGATTTGGACGTAAAATGGTAATTGAATTTACCAATAACACCGTGGTGTTAGATATGAAGTATGACCAGTTTTACTTCATGGGATGAATAAGTTGGGATTGGGAAATAAAGTAAATGATTACTTCGGTGTGGTTCGCTAATCCTGACTAATTTGAATAGATATTCAAAGGAAGATTAAAGAATAAATTCAAAGAATTGATCTTTGATAAAATTAATGGGAACCTTTCCCAAAGTATAAGAATATTTGAATAAAAGAATATTTGAATAAAAGAATATTCTGAATTGGAATGAGGCGTATGTTGTGTTTGTGTAACACTTGTTTATTATATACGCGAGTTATTCAGAAAGAATGGGTTTATCCCATTCTGAATAACTAATTCGACGTGGTGTCGAGGATGAAGATGGTGGTCGAAGACCGGAGGTCTTCACATCGTTTGGGTGATTACTGATGATCTTGATTGGGTTGTACACCCAAGAAGAGGGAATCAGTTGGTGATCGTCCAAAGGTACTTGGAGATCGATGGATAGGCGAGGTACAAGGTGCCTCCGGTTTGGTTCAGACCCAGAACGAACTTGTAAATGGACTATGTGTCTGACATTGGATTTTATTCTGTGTGATTGATTTCTATTAAATATATATCTGTTTGGCGGTGGAGAATTTATTCTCTTGCTTAACGCCCTTCTCTGAGACATACGAGCTCAGGGGTTATATATTGGTGGATATAAATTGCATGGAGTGAATTGCCTGTGTGGCATGCCTAAGTGGAAAATGATCAAGGCTTTTGTTGAAAAGAAAATTCTTGTGGTTGATGATCAAAGCACCGCCTGTGTGGCATAGCTTTGTGTAGCGTTGATTCGCGAGCCTCACACCCCGGTTGTGAACCAAAAATGGGAGAGGACCTCAGGTAGGGCATGTGTTTCCTTCTAGCTAGGGTGGTGTCAATGACCTACCAACCCTGACATTTATATTATTTTCACATGTGTGGTTGTTGCTGTTGCGAGGCGCCTCGGATATATCGGTGACTGTGTGGAGCCGATGGAGTCATTTGGCTCATTTACGCCCCCAAAGGGTGGGGAAACGCAGTGTTCAGGCATTTTAATCCACATCGGTGGACCGACCCTGTCGCTCCAAGGGCTTGACTTGTCCTGAGGCTCGGGCTAGAGAGTCTCGAAATCGGTGAGGACTATCTTTTGCCTCGGTTCACAGATGGAAATCTAGCTTCCAATACGTGACTTTGCGGTTTTATTTGTAGAGCCTAGTATGGCGACATAGTGGTATGGGGCACTTATGCCGTCTATGATTGATACTTATGATTTGAAGTTGTTTCATACACTATACACTTATAGTAATAATAAAAGATGAAATTTAGCATATCAAGCATTCTTTGGCTATTATAAGGTAAAAACCCTATCCTCCGGCTTATGTTGCATTGTGTGATGGGACCTGGGTCTTATAATAGCTTCATTTTTCTTTATTTAGCATTGCGCTGTTTGTTTTATGCACTGGTATTCTTGGGAGGAAACCCGTTCCATGTTATACGGCGTGGTCCCTTGATTTACCTAACTTTAAAAATAAAGATTAATAACGGTTTTAGTTCTCACACCAGTCACACGACTGACCTGGAGTTTATTGTTTTAACCTAAACTCTGGGTGCCCTTATTTTGACATGGGCAGCTAGTAGTTTTGGTTTTGCAGATTTATATTCACAGGAACCTGGTTTATAGCTGGAATGATATCTGGAAAGCTCTGTATCCGTATATCTCTCTCATTTGTGTTTTGTATTATTTTTCCGCTGCGATGTATTTAAATGTAATTTAAATCTCTGATATTTTGTGATGTGTATTGTTTATTCATACTCTGTATATTCTTGTATTCTGATGGAATTGTTGTAATATACAATGAAAAGTTCTTCTGTTTGCATTCAGATTTTTCATGTTCTCAAAACAATCAGGGGTTTCAAATGGTCTTGGTCGGTTTAGCGATCGATTCGGATCGAGCGAAATTCCTTTTCGTTACACCCATGCTGCATATCCGCCTTCTCTGAAAAAATTTATTATCAATGAATTGTTTATTGTGAAATCAGTGTATATTTTTCGATTTAATTTGGAGCTTAAGAATCTCCAATTTTTAAATGATCTAGGATCTCAACGAAATGAATTTTATTAAATCCATAACAGTTAATTATTGTAATATTTCCAGTTTCAAGTCAATTGGAGTTATTACGTGATCGTGTGCGAAATAAACGTGTATTGACTTACGTTGTGAAATTGAAAGAGAGTTTTACATATGATCTTGGAGTTCGATGAAACTAGTTCCGTTGTGTTTGGATTATATATTGTAAGATTTCAATTTTCATCGCGATTGGAGCTCATATGTGGTAGTTTTAGCATGATCTCACGTGTGGTAGTTTTAGCATGAAACTTAGGACGTAAGTTTCGTGTAAATAAAATAATAATAATATTTTCCTATATTTACATCTTAACCTAGTTCAACCCTAAGCTGTGGTCAACCTATTTGCACGCTGCCACCCTAAATTGACTGGCTGTCGTTCTCCCTCACTAAAATCACTCCGATCTCCTCCGGTGGTCATTATTTGGGATAGAGTCTGGATGAAAAGTGTCTGATATGGCGTGATCTACAAGTTGCTGAAGGCGTTTGATTTCTGGTGGCTTGGTTTGACGGTGGCGAGCTCGAGAAGGTATGCGTTCGAAGGAGGATTATTGGCGCTAGGGAAGGAAGTAAGGGTTCATACCTGGGGGGATTCAACGGCGGTGGAACGGCGTGGGTATCAGCGATAGTCGATTAGGGTCCGGTCAGTTATTGAGGCGAGGTGGCGGGTTAAAGTTATTGAAGTTTATGTGAACTGGGAACAAAGGTATCAAGAAATAACATGATAAGGAATGGATTAAACATTTCAATAACAGTAATTAGGGGTTTAATTAAATAATTATATTAGTGAATGGTGTTTAATTCAATTCAAAATTATAATTATCGTATCTTTTTCATATGTGTACAGAATTGCGCGAAACGAGAAGCGTTGGAATCATATTGGAGAATACTACGTGTACAAACTGAAATGGAATGCTTCGAAGGCAATTGAACTTTTATGTAGTTTCAAACGTTCATTTGAAATTTATATAAATCAACTTGAACAATCGATCGAATTGAAATGTGAGTTAACTCTCACGCCTTCCAGAATCTTATGATGTGATTAAATATAAATCATATAACAATAATTTGTTGCTAGTAATATAATCTGGATGTTTGGATGCATAGATATTTACTTCTTGAATTTTGATTGTTGTAATTTACATTTCCGTTATTTAAATGATTTAGATTAGATTATTTATTTCATATGCATTATTGTATAATATTATGAACTGTGATGCAGGGAAAAACAAGTTAGAGGGATCCAACTGGGTTTCACAACATTTTGTATGTTATTTATATTCATATTATTTATATATGAATTGTTTAAACCAAGTAACATTAAACCCTGTTTGGATGTTAATTGTTTAATCGGATATGATGGTTGAATTGAATTCAACGTTGATGTTTTATTAATCAATAGACACTATTGATTAAGTAATTGGCAACAAATGGTCTAAAAACCATATTTTAAGACGTTAATTCACCATCAGGCGAATCGATGTATTTAAAGTTATAAAAATTACTTTTATAACTAAAGCAAAGTTTTAAATTTTATTTTATATAAAAATAGAAGTTTTATAAATAAATTGATATATATATATATATATATATATATATGGTTTTAACAAAAGTAGATGTAACATACTACGTATAACAATTTTAATGTTTTAATAAGTTTTATAAGCATATTAGTTAGAATTTAGGGTTGTTTTGGCTCACATCCCTAGAACTTATCAAAATAGAAACGGCATGAATCCCTTTTTTTAAAATGCAAACCCGGTCCCTATTTTCAAAAGTTACGTGTTTTCCCCAAAAATGCGCTACTTAGCAAAAAAAATCTGTAAATGTTCCCAGACGTCCACGGAAATCGAAAAATAAGCTGCATACGTGTATGCAGCTATTACCAATAGTTGCATACACATACGCAAATATTTGAATACCCATACAAGAATTTGTCACGCTTTCTGAATAAATGCATACAAGTATGTAGTTATTTAGAATAACTGCATTCAAGTATGCAGGAATGTGTTAAAGGCCGAAGGCATGGCAATATTTTCATATTTGTATGCATTTTTTTATGTATAACTGCATACTTGTATGCAGATATACAAGTGTGAATGTTATGCATGCAGAAATTGAATTGTTGCACGAAAACATGCATGTATTTCATAAAATTTGTATATATGTGTGCATGTATGTTGTAGTTTGACGTAGAACTAAAACAAATGTATACATATATGCAACTATTTGAATATATGTGCATCTGTCGATGCATTTTACAGGATTTTCGCTGTTTTGTGTGTTTTTTGATTTTGACGTGCCTTTTGATTGTTTTTCCCCTGATTTTTTTTGATTAATAGTTTTATATAGTTATGAATTTACGTAATTTTTTTATTATTTTTTATTTTTATAATGAATTTTCGAAAAATAGGAATATAATTTACAATAAGTTTATGACCGGATGTGAGCCTAACAAGTTTGATTTTAGGGATGTGTGCCTAGTTTTTAATATAATTTAACCTACAGGCTAATTTTTTTTAACATAAAGGGTACTTATATTACATAAAAGAGAATTACAGACATCTGAGTTGGATAAAAATAAAAAAACAAGATCAACAAATACTTTACAACTAGAATAGATATCCAACTTAAAAGAAAAAAATACACTACATAACATTACAACAATACAAAAACAAAAGCACTAAAGACCCACAACTTCAAGACCCAAAAAGACTTCAGCACATAGATGCATCCGAGCCCAAAAGCCTAACAATTACTCACAACATACACTTAATTCTAGACTACATCAGAACTTTTGAGGCCCAAAAGAACAACAAAAAGCCCAGTAAACACTTAAATACACCATCCTGCTGCAGATTCAAATCACACAAATAGGCAGTACCACAATGTCATAATACTCATAACAAAGCCAAGCTGAATTTTAAACCCTGAACCAAGCTTGAGTCAAGATAGATAAAATAGCACAACCAAAAATGTCATTTCTTGGAGATACCTCCACACATGACACCACTAGTAATGCCCACCTCATCCTTAACTTTCTTCGACTTTGATCTAGTCTGAACCTGTGATATTTGTTTAACCCACTCAGGGTTTGTTTCGACTAAAAGTTCATAATACACCAAGTATCCTTTTCCTTTGAATTTAAATTTTTTTAACTTAATTTTTCTGTTCTTGATGCTATATGAGGAGCTATCAGACTCCTTCATAAATGAATCATTTGTTGCAGCTACATCAGTAAAATTAATATCATTGCATCTCAGTAAATGACTATCATCCGTTGACTTATTTGCAGAAATAACATTTTCCTTAACACACACATTATTCTGATCAATATCTTCTTGCATGGTGGCAATGTTATTAGTTACTTCTTTTGAATGGACTGGAATATCTTCCTCTCTACCTTTACAAGGAAGACAATCGCTAACCTGAGACTTTCTGTGAACTTCAGAAGAATTTTTACTAGCAGACTCACACATTTCAGAAGTATGACAAACATTAAAATCTGCTTTTGATGAACTGCTAACCTTTAATCTATCTGTCGAAACTTCTAAACAATTTGCATCAAGCTGAGTACTATCTTTTGTCATAACATTGTCTTCATTACTAACAAGCATCTTACCACTATCTTCTTTATCAGCCAAAGCATTAACTACATTATTATCTTCATACATCCCAGAGTTGCGAAAATCTTCCTTAAAGCCATCACATACGTTCTTATTACTAGCATTATTTCCATTAGCCTTATCCTGAGATAAGTTATGAACCTCACTATCATCTATAACCATCACTGCAGTATTAGTGTTATCATTTAACATATCATTCACTACTTCAACATCTGTGATCTTATTTTGTCCTATATCTTTATCAGCAATATCCATCCCACAACTTATATTATTTTCCTTAGGTACCCAAACTCTAATAGTAGAGTGATCAAAAACCCTACAGTTAAACCATATTATAGGCTTCCATTCATAGTATATTTTTTGCCAAACTGTATTACCAT
This sequence comes from Allium sativum, assembly GCA_030737875.1. Lineage (NCBI taxonomy): Eukaryota > Viridiplantae > Streptophyta > Magnoliopsida > Asparagales > Amaryllidaceae > Allium > Allium sativum. Next base: position 53,406,538 of record CM060913.1, read on the forward strand.
TGTTACATAGTATTGGAACAGATATAGGAAATTTAAAGTCGATACTAACTTCAACCAATATCCTCGCATAAGCAGTACGAAATAGTCCTTTAGTTACACTATCTAGTCTTATAGGTTGACCTAAAATAGATGCAATCCTACTTATAGCTTCTACTAACCAGAACACTAACTATAAATTAGGTTTTCTAACCCAAATAGGAAATGAATATAGAAATTCACGCATTAACTTCATATATGGCTGCCACTTCTTCATAAAAATTAACTTTTGTTATAAAAATACGGCCCCTTAGATAAAAATTTGTCGCAATCCTCAATTAATTCATATTTGTTGATGTATAAGCCACTTTCTCTCGAAAACAACTTATATGAACCTTTTAAACTCCAATTTATATCTATGTAGCTTTTTAGATAATTATAATAGGGCTTACCATGTAGACGTAGAAAACGATTGAATTGACCCATTTATCACTCGCTTTGTTGGCCAAATTTTCACTAATTATCGTGACTTTCAAACTGATTTAATGTCTAGCTCATAATACTGAAGTTCAACCGAATTGTGATGCACTTTATTCTCTATGACAACATTCTTCGATGATTTTGCTTGAACAACTTTAACTTTTGTTAGATCTACCTTAGAATTCAAAACTAAATCGGGAACATCCAATTTCGAAACTAAATCTAGAGCTCGAAGATTCCTTTGAGAAGAAGGACTAGCTTGGCTTGCATGCTTAATCGATAAAGAATAATCAGGGGGTTAAGCCTGTCAATGATCTGAATCAAGAGATCGAATTAATTTTGATTCAAAATTAGAAATTGAAGAGGAGAATTCCGCTTTCTCAATCGCCATTTTTCCTAGAAGATCATATATCCATCATTATGGGCTAATAATTTGGAATTTTTTTTAAGAAAACTACTGAGCGATTTTATTAAATTAATTATATTATTAATTAATTTAAGAGGAAATGACTAATTGAAATCAGTACAAGTTAACTGATAGTTTCAAGTCGACTAAGTCAGTTGTTTTAGGTGAAATTGGTTAATAGATTAATTTATCTTCAATTAATCTAATGAAAATAGTTTAAAAAATAGTTGTTTTAATTTAATAAGATTTCTTAAAATATAATTTACCTTTTAATTAATGATGTTTAAGGATAATAATTGAACTGATAATCATTAATGTAGTTAGTTGATGTTTAATAAATTTTAATTAAAAGGTGATTAACTAACCTCTTTTTAGTTAATAATGAAGTAAACTACTTTTACTTCAATAAATGATGAAGTTAATTATTATTTTAACTAATAATAATTAAAGTGATTTCTTCTTAAATGAAATTCATTTAAGAAGGTAAGCGAGTTTGAAATGAGATTTAGTTGGATGATTGTAAAGGTTTTGTAATGGGATATTATAATAAAAACCCAAGTATTATGGAAAGAATTTATAAAGGAAATTTAAGGCTAAAGTAACAATTTTATAGAGGCATTTACTTAATCCTTGAATCAAGTACAATGATTAAAATCAAAATGTCAAAAAGGCAAAAAGGAAGAAATGTTAAAATGGCTGTGGGTAAAGTATTTGGTAAATGGGTTATCGTAATATAATCCAAATTATAAATTGAATTGTACAAAGAGGTTTTAAAGCGAATGGTTTGTGTTTTATTAAACAATTTACTTAATCTATGTACTATGTAAAAATGGTTATAATTGACAGAGATTTCAAAAGTAAGGATATGGTTTATAAAACCATATTTTGAATAAAATAGAAAATGAAATTTGGCTGATATAATAATTAATATCAGTTTTTATAACTTTTATCTATTATAAGATAAGAATGTTGTCGCGTCAAGGTCTGAGAGCTAAATAAAATCCCCAACTTGATCGACTTTAGGATTATCTGAGGATGTTATTAGCTTGTAATGGTAAAGATGTTGGAAATAATTTATTATTTCCATAAGAGAAATAATATTGAAACGTAATTTGCAAGGTTTTGAAATATAATAAAACTATTGGAATTTTTGTTAAACAATGTGTTATTCGACATTGTACAGCCCAGATTTGAAGTGTAATTATATTTATACCATTCGTTTGAGTATATATCACCATTTTCTATGTATTGAAAATTATATTATTTTGTGAATACACTTATTCAAAGAAATAAGTAAATGGCTAAGGGTTTAGAATAAATGAAACTAGTGTTTATGCAGACTTAAATGAAAGTGTGTATAGAAAATTATATTATTAAAGTTGTAGACTTAAAATTGGAAAATTTTGAAGTTGAATGAAACTGTTAGGTTTATATTATAAACAAAGTGTCAAATGACATTAGTGGCCTAAATATAAGATTGGTAATTAAATCTATACCAATTGGTTATGTACAGATAACTATATTTTCAAAGTAAAGAAAATAAAGAGGAGATTTTGGGAATACGTCTATTTTAAGGAAATAAAGAAGGGTTATTGTTTTCAAAGCAACGAAACAAGTGAGACCTAGGAACATACATATTCTGTTAAGATAAGAATGTAGTATCGATTTAAAAATCGATGAAACGGTTTTAAATGAATGATTTTAAATAAAAAGGTCCCGAGCTGCTGATATACTGACCTGTGCTATTTTGATTTGATAGTTAAAACTCGACTACCAATAAAATGTTGTTCTTGGACTTTTGACATGTTGTTTCGAAGAAATCAGGATGGGAACTATCCCAAAACCACTTTGAACCAGCTTAGCATTCGAAACCAACTTTTAGGGATGGTTATAAAGATGAAAAATTGAGGACCGTGGATCTTCATAAAACAGAAGAACCACTTAAAAATTTTGACTTGCAACTAGAGATAGACCGTGATTCTGTCGTGGTTGAAATCTACGGATTACAAGGACTACTCGCTACTGATCCTTAGGGTGATTCATATAAAGGATGTGGTAGGAGAGTGCTTTCAGTTCATCCTGTTCCTGGATGACTTGTGTAGATGAATGTCTGACAGAGTATTTTCTAAAAATCACGTACGTTGATTTTTACAAATATACCAAGTTTGGTTGTGAAGAAGGCAACTTCTTTTAGCTTAACACCCGGAGTACATTTGTGCAAATCAATTAGTGATTTGGTGGATCTGACAATGTGGCATTCAAAGTTTGAATGAGATAGTTCTAAAAAGGTAATCATAACCTCAAGCCTCTTCAACCGAGAAATAACTGAAATCAGGCATGTAACATGGCTATGTGGGTCATACCTATTAAGGTATATCATCAACTGATCTAGAGAAATCAATTATCCTTCTCTGTATGCTTCGAAATAAGTACGGTTGGATAATCAACAAATGTGGTGAGGATATATTTGGTACACTCAAGTTGAATAAGTGGTCGGCCATGTGTGGCTGGGTTGCAAGATTTTTTTGTTAAACCCTAATGTTCCAACTCTAGAAGGCACTGATCGGAAGGTGGTTCCATACCAGGTCATGTTGGAAATCCAATCTCCAATACAAGTCGTACATTTTTAGATGTATACCAACTATGTTAGAAAGTGAGATGCAAGATTTCCGGTTATATTCCTATTTATTAGTGGATTGATAGACACCATTATAATATCATTGGATTTTTATATAAAAAGTGTTTTGGTCATAATAAGGTAAAAACACATGCTACGTTTGTGTGTGGTCATGTCTTATGAGAGTTCCATTCTTTCAAAGGATTTTCTAAAGTTAAACAAGTTGTTGTAATGTGAATTTATCACTGAAAGTATTCCAGACTAATATGGGTTGGTTTTTCTTTGCATCAAAATGTTCTCGGGTCAGATCAGACATAATTACCAGGTAGCAATTGGTTTTGCTTGGAGCTTTAGGAGAGAAGTTGGAGTCGAGACGTAATTCCATATTTTCTGGTATTAATTTATTTCCATTGTGTGGGTTGTAATTTCAAATTTTATTATCTAATGTGTATTCTGACAGTGTAAATCATATATATATATAATATATAAATATATATACGGTTTCATTTTGTGTTAAGGGTTTTGATGTATTATATTTGTCCATTTCGTTGTGAGGTTTTATTTCTACTCTCATTTTGTGTTAAGGATTTTGATTTATACCATTCGATTGAGTATACATGTAACAACCCGAAAAACCAGAACCAATTAAAAAATTTTATTTTGGCAATTTTGATGAATTTTGAATATTTAAAATGATTTATTTTAAATAATAACAACAGGAAATTTATTTTGAATAGAATTAGAATGTATATATTTATTTGAATCGACGCTAGAATATAAATATTTATTTTAATTATAAAAGGAATTGGAAATGGCGCGGTAGTTTAAAAATTCGGTTTCAAATTTCAAATGAATGCACAGGATTCAATATAAACCGGATTTTTGCAAAATCAAAAATATTTGGATCTATTTGACAATATCTTTCTAACGAATCTGGAAAATCCAAATTTCACAGCGGGAATAAAAAATTATCCCCATTTGAAGATTCAGAATAGTCGCTATAGAAATGTAGCCCAAAAAAAGTCACATTTTACATACGAACGAATTTGGACTCGAAACCACTTTCATTGAGTTCAAAATGCCATTTGCGACTCTGAAAGTATAAGCTTCGATATATTCCGAGATCCGGAGTAGTGGTAATTGGATGGGGTCTTCGGTTATCAATACATAACACTTAAAAAGTGAAATTTTGCATATGAGCTCAGAATTCGACGAGATAAATTTTTCTAGTTTCATAATGATAAATAATTATTGAGTTCCAAAGTGCGCGCCAAACAGAGTTGGTATGTGGTCGTGCGGGCTAAAATAGTTCAGGGTAAACAGACAGTCATTTTACAAAGGAACATTATTGATACGACCTCAGAATTCGATTCCTTTTTCTTGGATTCATATCGTATAAAAATGGTTAAATCCAAATGGGCATGATTTTTGGAGTTAGAGTGTGAGAGTGCAAGAATAAAAGGTGCGCTAAGATCGCATTTTTGAACAACATCTGAGCATCTTCAACAATTTTAACGAATGGTCAAACGATCTCGGAATTCGACGAAACTTGTTTCGTTGGACTGGCATTCACGTCTACTATGTCGTATCTGAAATCCGTGGCAAACGGAGATCGTTAGCAGTCGGACAATCGAATGGAAAAAGAGATAAATACCACTTTCTCTCTTTCTTCCTTCATTCTCTTCCTCCCCCTTTCTTGCTCAAATTCCCATTAATGGGCTCCAAACCCCAAACCGACGCTGCCCCTCCCTCCGTCAGCCACCACCGCACCACCACAAGCCACCGCACCCCCTCCGGCCACCCTCCTCCTCTCTCTCCTCTTCTACCTTTCCCCAATTTGCAACCCTAGGCCCCAAAACACCCCAAACCACCACCGTGGGCCCCTCCACCGTCGCCCCCACCCACCAGGGCCACCCTCCACATCAGTCAAGCCCCACGCCGCCACCCACCACCTCAGCTCCGGCCGTGGGCCCCTCCTCTTCCAAAAACCCATTTTTTCACAAAAATCTCGTTTCGCATAAAACACCCTGTCACTATTTTGCCAATAACTCCCAAACCGTGCATTTCTGGCCAAAACTCTACAGTACTAAAATCGAAGAGCATGATTTTCTCTTCGATTTGGTATATGGAAGTCCTATTTTAGATTGAGGAGCTGTCGGGAAAACGTGTCCAAAGTCTGTTGTCTAAACACTGTCCAAATGCTGTCTTTTCGCGATTTCCGGCGAAATGGCACATTTTCGGAAGGAGCCGAAAGTTGTCCCAAATGGCGCGTTGAAGCTAGAAAAGAAGTTGGTGTGAACATTGGAGCTTGTTTGCAAATTCTGGAACCAAAACAGCAAATCCGGGCGATAGAAAATATGTGAGTTTTCTCCGCTTTAAAGTTTCTATGATTTTTGTTATATGAATTATATAAAGTTATGATTTTTAGTTATGTAAAAATATCATTTTTGGTTAGTTAAAAATAGGATTTTTATTGTAGGAAGGAAATATTTCTGGCAAGATTAAAAAATATGATTTTTAACTAGTGTATGGCATGGAAATGTTTTTAGAAAGATAAGAATATGATTTTAGATTATATATGTTATTTATAAAATGGTCATACAAAGAAATAATTATTAGTTGGCTAAAAATCCGATTTTTATATATGTAGTAGCGATATAAAATTGTGATTTTTATAATGTAAACATCGTGTTAAAAATATGATTTTTACCTATGTAGTAGCGTTATAAAAATATGATTTTTATGTACATGTAACGACATTAAAATATGACTTTTTATATATGTAGAGTATAAAAAATATAATTTTTAGAATTGAAATAAAAATTTGATTTTTGCTATGAACACCGTGAAGAAGATTGCTTTGGAATTTCAGGCAAGTCAGGACTGTTCTGAAATTCAGAAATAAAAATGGCGGAGTGGAACCCTCGGTGAGAACTCCTCACTATAATTTTCTTATATAGCTATTTATTTTATAACTACATATATGAACTGTTTCCCCATCATCCGCAGACCATGGACGACTTGTTTGATTGTTTGGTTTGGTTGATTAGATTATTTGGTTGAATTTGGTTGTTTGGGTGAAATGAATTGATTAGAATTGTTATATGTATATGGCGCAAGCCAATATCAGGAGAGGGTAGTGCTAGACATTACCCGATTTTGATATTGCGCCGTTATGCCACCAAAATTAACTAAAATATGTTAGAACAATAAAAATATCATTTTTATTGTGTAAATGAACCGAATAAATGTTTTATCGTTTAAAATATAATTTTTAACGGATATATGAATAAAATAAATATTCATTTACAAATCAGACGATTTGTTTATGTACACCCATTTAACTAATATGGATTGGGACGATAAATTTTACACATCGCCCAACTACACAAATAAAATTCATTATTTGTTGATTGAAACCCCACACACGGGTACCGAGATGATATTGGACATACACTAATCCCAATAGTTAGTTGTATGTTAATCGATTGGTTGACAGACTGTTATAAGTGTAAAATATTTATATTTAATGCTTATACTGTAATAACCTGGAAATTCTGAGCCAATTTAAAAATTTTATTTTGGCAATTTTAATGAATTTTGAATATTTAAAATGAACTATTTTAAATAATAACGACAGAAAATTTATTTTCGACAAGTTAAAATGAATATATTTTATAATTATATAACGAGCCTGTAATGGCGCAGCAGCTTGAAAATTCGATTTCGAATTTCGAATGAATGTACATGATTCAAAATAAATCGGATTTAAACGAAACAAGAAATATTCGAATCTGTTTAACAATATCTTTCAAACGAAGTTAAGAAACTGAGATTTCACTTTATAAAGTGTAAGATATGTCCAATTTAAAATTCAGAAAAGTCGCTATGGAATTTATATATATTTTAGTATATATAAAGGCCCTTAAAAATGGAAATTTTGCAAACGAGCTACGTTTTCGACGAAACCACTTTTGTTGGATCCGGGAGGTCAAATTATTGCTAGGTTTCAAAACTCATAATTTTCTGAATCAATATGTGAGCGTGGCAGAAGAAAACGTGTTTTAACAATTTCAGTCAATTTCGATCGACTGGGAAATGGCCATTTTTCAAACGGTATCAGACTTCAACGAAATTAGTTTTGTTAGGACCGTATCATCAATATGAAGCTAGAAATAATTTTTTGGGAATTTTTAGAGCCAATATGTGGCCCCGGTAAATTGAAATGTGCGTTCAAATTCAGTATATACTGATTTATATTTTGAATTGTCAGAAACTGATCGTAATAGCCGAACTGGCTTACGAAACATATCTCGATGTGTTCGAAATGGGGGTAATTAGCTAGTGGCGACAGTCGTTGGGCTTTGTTTGGAGTTCGTATGAAAAAGTGGTTTTTTGGATTTAATTAAATAATAAATTAAATAAATAAACCCTCCCACCCTTTTTTCAAAGTCAACGCCCCCCTTTCCTTCTCGTTAGAAACCGATTTAGGAAATCAGAAAAAAAAGAATAAAACCACCGCCGCCTCGATCCCAGACCCCCCCTCTGGCGCGCCACCAGCACCGGCGCTGCCCCCCTCCACCAAATCGAAGGCCAGCAAGCCCTCGCCACACCACCGCCCAATCTCCGACCAACTGCGGACCCCGCCGCCCCCGCAATCCCGGTGATCACCTTCGACGCGCTCCTTTCAGCCCTCCCCACTGACAGTAAGCTTTTATTTGATTTTATTTTTAAAATCCTATTTTGTTTTAAAAAACATAAGTATAAAATCGGTTTATATAGGTTATATTTTTTTTCTATATGAAAAATGTATATATTTATTTATGAAAAGTTTATATTTTCATTTATGTAAAGTAATGAATGTTATTTATGTAAAGATTCGATTTTTAACACGGTAAAGAAGAGATTTTTAGTTAGAAAAGTTAAGATTTTGTTCATGAAAAGAGGAGATTTTTAAATAAAAAAGGTAATATTTTTAATTAAAGAAAGGCGATATTTTTATATATAGAAATGCGATATCTTTAGTTATAGAAAGGTGATATTTTTATATATAGAAAGGCGATTTCTTTAATTATAGAAAGGCGATATTTTTATATATAGAAAGGTGAGATTTTTTATATATGTTGTAGCGAGATAAAAATTCGATTTTTATATATATGAAGTGAAGATAAAAATTCGATTTTTATATATATGAAGTGGAAATAAAAATATGATTTTTATGTACATGTAGTGATAATAAAAATGTGATTTTTACTATGAACAGCGTGTAATGGATTGCGTTGAATTTGGGCAAATCCAAGCCACTCAGGAATTCAGAAATGAAACGGCGGAGTGGAACCCAAAGGTGGGAACTCCTCACTTTTATTTTAATTTCTAATTGAAATATATACTAGGATGCAGATGGTGCTTAGCAACACCTGACACCCGTCGTCCACAGACCATGGACGGATTGTTTGTTTGATTGATGTGTTATGAAAATTGATTGTGTGAATGTGTTGAAATAAAATATATATTCATGTGTTGAAATAAAATATATATTCATGTGTTGAAATAAAATAAATATTCATTTACAAATCAAACAATTTGTTTATGTACGTCGATTTGACTTGATATTGATTGGGATGATAAATTTTACACATCGCCCAACTGCACAGATAAAATCTGTGTTTGTTGATTTGAAACCCCACACGGGTATTGGGATGAGATTTGACGTACACTAATCCCGAATGTTTAATTGTATGTCAATCTATGGGTTGACAGACTGTGTAAGCGTTAATTATTTATATTTAATGCTTATGCAGTTGTGTGGTGCACTCTGGATGATGGTTGATTATTTATCGTTGCTATTATATACATGTGTTGTAAGAAATCCATATAATTAACGTAATATGGTTATTGATTGGGCCTCATTCCAATTTGGAAAATAGAAATATATATTCATGTGTTGAAATAAAATAAATATTCATGTGATGAATAGAAAATAAATATTCATGTGTTGAATAGAAAATAAATATTCATGTGTTGAATAGAAAATAAATATTCATGTATTGAATAGAAATATATATTCATGTGTTGAAAAGATATATTCATGTGTTGAAAAGATATATTCATGTGTTGAAATAAAATATATATTCATGTGTTGGATAGAAAAATAAATATTCATCTATTGAATAGAATAACGAAGTTATTGAAATATATAAAGCCGTGTTGGTTAGATATGTGTCATTTTGACGTGAACGATATTTATATCGATTTTATTCATTTTTATAATGAATATAGAAAAGGAAGTGAATTCAAAATATAACGTTTTGAAAATATTATCATTTATAGATTAATGATATGGAATATTCAATTTTGATTAGAAATTGAATATGAAGTTGAAATCGTTTTGAAAACGAATTTAAAACGATTTATAAAATACGTTTTGAACTAAAATCGACGAAATATATATAATATATATATTATATATACTAAATGGCCTGAATAGAACGCGCCGCGTTGCGGTAGTTCGTGAATTTCGACTATTGACTTTGAATTGACGTTACAGGAGATCCGACCGTCGGATTCTCCTAAAACCAGAACCATTGGGTTCGTATCGAAAAGAGCTTTCTAACGAATATTAGAGATTTGAAATCTAACGGTTGGATTTGGAATTATGTCCAAATCAAATTTGGAAAAGGTCGTTGTAAGTGCAGTTCGATGGCCGTCGATGGAAATCGACTGTACGGACCTTGATAAAATTATTAAAAATAGTAATAATTTGTGTAAAATCATAAGAAAATATTTGGGAAGAATTGGGATGAAAAACTCCATATTTGAAAGGATAAAATTAGATTTTTATCGAAATGAACTAGTTTTTGAACTAAAATAATAATTTGTTTATTTTTAAATAAATAAATTGGATTTGAAATGGTTTTGAAAATAACCAGAATTACCAATAATTGAATTGGAAATAAATTTGAATCGAAATTGTCTTTGGAATATTTCGATGTTGGATTTCGTGATTATACAGATATTGTTATGGAAATTTGAAAGATATAATTATATCGTTATTTCCAATACGATATTTGTTGGTCATAGAATTTGATATTGAATATAAGCCGATATATTTTCTATTCGGAGCCTTATATTTAATATCAAATGGGATTTGGGTTTGTCGTGAATGGTGTCTTCATTAACACTGTTCTTAAACCCAGTTGAGAAAAAGATTAAATCTTTCTATTTAGATTTAATGAAGTGTACCAATTAAATAATATTTAATTGGAATTTAATTGGAATTGGATTAGAATGTGATTTTGGGTTTATCGTGAACCGTGTTTTAAAAGACATTGGTTCTTTAACCCAGTTAAAGACAGGATATGATTTCCCAAGTTAAATAATCATTAATATTGATTTTTGGGAAGATTGAAACCAAGTGGAGTTTTACTGATTCTTTAATTAGGTTGAAATGATCGAGAATGGAGTATCACCAATTTTGCTCCAAGCGATAGTTAAATCTTTAATTAGATTTAAACGTGAAATGGTAACAGAATTTACCGATAACACCGTGGTGTTAGATATGAAGTATGACCAGTTTTACTTCATGGGATGAATAAGTTGGAATTGGGGAATAAAATAAATGATTACTTCGGTGTGGTTCGCTAATCCCGACTAGTTTGGATTGATATTCAAAGGAAGATTAAAGAATAAATTTAAAGAATTTATCTTTGATAAAATTAATGGGAACCTTTCCCAAAGTGTATGAATATTTGAATAAAAGAGTATTCTGAATTGGAATGAGGCGTATGTTGTGTTTGTGTAACACTTGTTTATTATATACGCGATTTATTCAGAAAGACCGGGTTTATCCTATTCTGAATAACTGATTCGACGTGGTGTCGAGGATGAAGACGGTGGTCGAAGACCGGAGGTCTTCACGTCGTTTGGGTGATTACTGATGATCTTGATTGGGCCGTACACCCAAGAGGAGGGAATCAGTTAGTGATCGTCCAGACGTACTTGGAGATCGATGGATATGTGGGGTACTAGGTGCCTCCGGTTTCGTTCAGACTCAGAACGAACTTGTAAATGGACTGTGTGTCTGACATTGGATTTTATTCTGTGTGATTGATTTCTATTAAATATATATCTATTTGGCGGCGGAGAATTTATTCTCTTTCTTAACGCCCTTCTCTGAGACATATGAGCTCAGGAGTTATATATTGATGGATATCAAACGCATGGAGTGAATTGCCTGTGTGGCATGCCTAAGTGGCAAATGATTAAGCCTTATGTTGAAAAGCAAAGTCTTGTGGGTGATGATCAAAGCACGACCTGTATGGCATAGATTTGTGTAGCGTTGATTTGCGAGCCTCACACCTCGGTTGTGAACCAGAAACGGGAGAAGACCTCAGGGAGGGCATGTGTTTCCTTCTAGCTAGAAGTGGCGTCAGTGGTTTTACACGCCCTGACGAGTTTGACTTATGTGGTTGTTGCTGTTGCGAGGCGCCTCAGATATATCGGTGACTGTGTGGAGCCGATGGAGTCATTGGACTCATTGACACCCCATAGGGTGGGGAAACGCAGTGTTCAGGCATTTTAATCCACATCGATGGACCGGCCCTGACGATCCAAGGGTCACTCGAGCTCTGATCCTGAGACACGGGCTAGAGCGTCTCGAATTCGGTGAGGACTATCTTTTGCCTCGGTTCACAGATGGAAATCCAACTTCCGATACGTGACTTTGCGGTTTTGATTGTAGAGCCTAGTATGGCGACATAGTGGGATGGGGCACTTATGCCGTCTATGATTGATACTTATAATTGAAATTATTTTGACACGATACACTTATAGTACTAATAAAAGATGAAATTAAGCGTATCAAGCATTCTTTGGCTATTATAAGGTAAAACCCTATCCTCCGGCTTGTGTTGCATTGTGTGATGGGACCTGGGTCTTATAATAGCTTCATTGTTCTTTATTTAGCATTGCGCTGTTGTTTTATGCACTGGTATTCTTGGGAGGAAACCCGTTCCGTGTTATACGGCGTGGTCCCTTGATTTACCCAACTTTAAAATAAAGATTAATAACTGTTTTAGTTCTCACACCAGTCATTTGACTGACCTGGAGTTTATTGATTAACCTAAACTCTGGGTGCCCCTATTTTCGACACGGGCAGCTAGTAGTTTTGGTTTTGCAGATTTACATTCACAGGATCCTGATTTACAGCTGGAATGATACTCGGAAAGCTCAATATCCGTGTATTACTTCTAGTTGTGTATTGTATTATTTTCCGCTGCTATGTAATGTATTTAAATGTAATTTAAATCTCTGATATTTTCTGTGTAATATTGATTTATACTCTATATATTCTTGTATTCTGATGGAATTGTTGTAATCAACAATGAAATGTTCTTCTGTTTGCGTTCCTATATGTCTTGTCCTCAAAGTATCCGCTCTTTCCTTCACGGGGAAGTTACCGGTCTTTACATATACAATGTAGAATGCACTCTGGATGATGGATGATTATTTATCAGTATTGTTGTACACATGTATTGTATGAAATCCATATAATCAAATTATATGGTAATTGACTGTGTCTAATTCCAATTCAGAAAGAATGAATATTTTAAAATAACAATTATTTCAAAATAACGATTATTTTAAAATAACGAATATTTTCAAATAATATTCAGAAAAGAATCAAAATATGATTTTGATGTCCGATTTGGGATGACACGAAAATATTTAAATATATAAAGCCGTGTTGATTAAATTAACGCCATTTTGACATGAACAATATTTATGTTGATTTTATTCATTTTATAATGAATATCAAAAAGGAAATGATTTCGAAATACAATATTTTGAAAATATTATCATTTATATATTGATGATAATGAAATATTCAATTTTGATTTGAAATAGAATATGAAGTTGAAACTGTTTTGAAAACGAATTTAAAATGATTTATAAAATATGTTTTAAATGGAAATCGACGAAATATATTTATAATATTATATATATATATATATAATGGCCTGAATAGAATGCGCCGCGCTGCGGCAGTTCGCGAATTTCGACCATTGACTTCGAATGGATATTACGGGAGATCCGACCGTCAGATTCTTCTAAAACCAGAACCACTGGGTTCATATCAAAAAGAGCTTTCTAACTAATATAAGAAATTAGAAATCTAATGGTTGGATTTGGAATAATGTCCAAATCAAATTTGGAAAAGGTCGTTGTAAGTGCAGTTCGATGGTTGTTTATGGAAATCGACTGTACGTGCCTTGATAAAATTATTAAAAATATCAATAATTAGAGTAAAATCATAAGAAATGATTTGGAAAGAATTGGTATGAAAAATCCATATTTGAAAAGATAAAAATATATTTTTATCGAAATGAACTAGTTATGAACTAGAATTATAATCCCATATTTCTAAATAAATAAATTGGATTTTTGAAGTGGTTTTAAAAATAACCAGAATTTCCAATATATGAATTGGAATGGATTTGAATAAAAATTACCTTCGGAATATTTCGATATTTCCATGATTATACGGGTGGAGGAATTTGGAAGATATATATATCGTTATTCCAATACGGTATTTGTTGATTCCAGAATTTGATATTGAATATAAGCCGATATATCTTCTATCCAGAGCCTTGTATATAATATCAAATATGATTTGGGTTTGTCGTGAATGGTGTCTTCATTAACAATGTTCTTGAATCCAGTTGAGAAAAGATTAAATCTTTTAATTAAGATTTAATGGAGTATACCAATTAATTGATATTTAATTGGAATGGAATTGAAATTGGTCTTTGGGTTTATCGTGAACCATGTTTTAAAGGACATTGGTTCGTTAACCCAGTTAAAGACAGGAATAAGATTTTGGGTTATCGTGAATGGTATCTTTAATAATACTGTTCTTAGACCCAATGGAGTTAAGAAAATAAGAAACTAACTGGAGATTAGTTAAGTTGAATGGTTTCCTGGGTATTGATCTGATGTTGGTTTCGGCCTTCGGGGTTAATACTTAGGGAATTGTTCACTTGCTAATATACGGTTAAAGGCTGATGGAATGTAATGTGATTTTGGGTTTATCATGAACCGTGTTTTAAAGGACATTGGTTCTTTAACCCAGTCGACAGGAATAAGAATTTGGGTTGTCGTGAATGGTATCTATAATAATACTGTTTTTAGACCCAATGGAGTTAAGAAAATCAGAAACTAACTGGAGATTAGTTAAGTTGAATGGTTTCCCGGGTATTGATCTGATGTTGGTTTCGACCTTAGGGGTTAATACTTAGGGAATTGTTCACTTGCTAATTTTCGATTAAAGGCTGATGGAATGGAATGTGATTTTGAGTTTATCGTGAATCGTGTTTTAAATGACGTTTGTTCTTTAACCCAGTTAAAACAGGATATGATTTCCCAAGTTAAACAATCGTTAATATTGATTTTTGGGAAGATTAAAACCAAGTGGAGTTTTAATGCAGCTTTAATTAGATTGAAATGATATCCAAAGGAAGATTAAAGAAATTTTTTAAAGAATTTATCTTTAATAAAATTAATGGGAACCTTTCCCAAAGTATAAGAATATTTGAATAAAGAAATATTCTGGATTGGAATGAGGCGTATGTTGTGTTTTTATAGCACTTGTTTATTATATACGTGAGTTATACAGAAAGACCGGATTTATCCCATTCTGAATAACTGATTCGACAATATGTCGAGGATGAAGACGGTGGTTAAAGACCGGAGGTCTTCACATCGTTTGGATGATTACTGATGTCTTGATTGGGCTGTACACCCAAGACAAGGTCATAAGTGGTGATCGTCCAGACGTACTTGGAGATCGACCGGATATGCGAGGGCCTCTCCCCTATATTGGACATATGGGGGAGGAATAAGGTGCCTCCGGTTTCGTTCAGACCAAGAACGAACTTGCAAATGGATGTGTGTCTGACATTGGATTTCATTCTGTGTGATGGATATACATCGGTGCATAGCATGAATTGCCTGTGTGGCATGATGAGATGCAAATGATCAAGGCTTCTGTTGAAAAGCAGAGTCTTGTGGTTGAGGATCAAAGCACGACTTTAATACAGTGTAGCTTTAATTCGCTAGCCTCGCACCCCGGTGTGAACTAGAAACGGGAGAGGACATCAGGGAGGGCATGCGTTTCCTTCTAGCTAGGAGTGGTGTCAGCGTTTTGTAAGCCCTGACGTTTTGCTTATGTGGATGATAGATAGCAATGCGCCTCGGTTATATCGGTCGATCCAGGGCCAATGGAGTCATTTGGCTCATTTACGCCCCATAGGGCGGGGAAACGTATTGTTCAAGGTTTTTTAATCCACATTGCACTTTGATGGGCCATCCTTGATGATCTAAGGGTCACACGAGCTCTGATCTTGAGGGGCGGGCTAGAGCGTCTCGAAGCGGTAAGGACGATCCCCTGCCTTGGTTCACATATGGAAATCCAACTTCCAATACGTGACATTTGTGGTTTTGATTGTAGAGCCTAGAATTGGCGACATGATATATGGTACCCATGCCGTCTTGGATTGATACATTTATATTTGAAGTTGTTTTATACACTATGCACTTATAATAGTATCAAATGATTTGTTTTAATGTACCAAGCATGTTTGGCTATTATAAGGGAAAACCCTATCCCCCGGCTTGCGTTGCATTGTGTGATAGGACCTGGGTCATATAATAGCTTCATTTTTCCAAAAAGCATTGCGCTGTTTTGATATATGCATTGGTATTCTTGGGAGGAAACCCATTCCGTGTTATACGGCGTGGTCCCTTGATATATCTGATTTAAAGTAAAGTTTTAAATAATTGTTTTAGTTCTCCTACTAGTCACATGACTGACCTGGAGTTTATTGTTTTAGCCTAAACTCTAGGTGCCCCTATTTTCCACATGGGCAGCTAGTAGTTTTGGTTTTGCAGATTTATATTCACAGGATCCTGGTTTACAGCTGGAACGATATTCAGAAAGCTCTGTATCCGTTTATTCTTTTCAGTTGTGTTTTGTATTATTTTCTGCTGCATCGTAATTTGTAGATCTCTGATGTTTAGTAAATGTGTAATATGTAATTATACTCTGTTATATTCTCGTATTCTGGTGCAATTGTTGTAATAATCAATGAAATGTTCTTCTGTTTGTGTTCTGATTTGTCTTGTTCTCAAAGCAATCCGTTCTTTCCTTCATGGGGAGGTTCGGGTTGCCACAATATATATACGGTTTCTACTCTGATTTTGTGTTCTAATATTTCTTTCTTTCTACTTCTCACCCTCTAATTTATTTCCACTTACTATCTGGGTTTTCGATACTAGAGTTTTGGAAAACGAAAACAGGATAATGTATTATCTTTGAAATTCGAGCGTCAAATTCTTTTGGGTTATTACAGTTTTGGTTTGTAGTTTGTGCAGTTTTGTCAAGAATAATAATAATCCTATATGTGTTTGATATTGTTTGGAGTTTTACTTGGTTATTGTAAATGGGCCCTTTTAGTAACTTTGAAATAAAAATGTGTTGTTTGAAATTAATAAAAATATAAACAATAAAACATTTCCTATTTCTTGTGGTTTGAAATATGTCGATATTCCCCTTTTTAATGTTTTTGGTTAGATTTACAATATCTACAGTTATTAACATTTTTTATAACATTTTGAATCTTAAAACAAGATTAGACACAAAAAGGGATGTTTTGTTCGTTAGTTTAGACTAGGACATAAATAATAAATATTAATGAAATAAAATTAGTAACTATGTTAATCCTACATTTTAAAATATAAATAGAAGTATGTATTATAACCTTATCCATCCAAATCTACGTATATTACGCTATTTATTATATTAATAGATGTTTGTGTTATGTGTTTGAATTCCAATAGTTTCTATCTTTTGGCGATGTATATGGAAATATAAACCATCTTAAACGGAAATAAATATTGCGACCATTATAGCAATAAATATTGAATTGTTTTGTTATAAATAAAAGGTCATGAATACGTTTATAAATATTGTAACCATGTTTGTTTCGAGGAAATGAATTGAATAGGAAATAAAAGTCTAAATGGTAACAATTTAAATTGTAATGAGGAATATGTATTGTAACGCCAATTAGGGAAATAAATAAGTAATAAACTTATACATACATACATATATTCAAATAAGAATTAAATTAATACAATAACAATTAGGAGTTACACATATTAGATTTGAATTTTAAACGGGACTGATATAAATGGAAATTAATAGGTTAATGAGTGCCTTAGGAAATATGACCATTAGGATCATAAATGGCAGGAAATCTTAATAGAAACAATAAATGGAATTAAAGGGGATTTATGGGAATTGGTCATCGTAGTAAAAACTGAGTCCAATAAGGAAATAAACATTTAAATATCCTAGGATAGGAAATTATAGGTTTTCCTTATTTTATTCAAGTTAATATAGAATTAAAATAATTAGAAGTAAATTGGACTTAGTAGGTTAATGATACGAGGTAAGTTGCCTTATTCAGCAGAAGTATGCACTTTCCAACAGCCTAATATATGTACAACTAATGTGAGATATCATTAACCATAGGAACTCGTGACGATAATTATTTGCATAGCGTGACTTATTTCCTAGAATAAGGGTTACTTCAGGTGTTGAGGTATTAAGTGGTTGTAGGGCCCGCCTCCAGTCTAAAAGAAGAAACCATAAATGACACGACTTGAAATCCCCCGATCTTCGAAGAGGCGGAGAAGCATAAATGAGAACACGACACATTGGAACACAAAACAACGGAACTTTTCATTGATTTTACAACAATATACATCAAAGTACAAGAATATCAAAGAATAAATTACATAGAAGTGAAAATAAAAATGTATAAATACAATTCACAGCGAAAATATGTCAACTAACACAACTAAAAGAAATACACAGACACAAATCTTTCCGAGTATAGCTCCAGCTCTAAACCAGGATCCTATTAAATAAAAACTGCAAAACCAAAACTATTATTTGCTCATGTGGAAAATATGGGCATCCAGAGTTTAGGTGAAACAATAAACTCTGGGTTAGTTATGAGACTGGTGTGAGAACTAAAAACCGTTATTAAAATTTACTTTAAAATAAGGTAATTCATGGGACCACACCGTATACTGATTAACATAGAAATGTGTTTATTTTATGCTCTTATATCTTATCTTTTGTATATAAATAAATATTACTTGGGTATTGTTTTGTTGCTTTTACAGATATTCCAAACCAGCCCGCATGCAACCAGAAAAGTAGAGAAATGAAGATCAGATTGCTATATATTTACATTTTGAAGAATTGTAGATGAAGATCCCACATCTGGTTGATGTTGGACAAGAAAATGATTGATAAAAAGGCCATGCACATTTCAAATCAAGGGAGGCTTGTCAAAGAACCAAGAGGAAAAGAATAAAGGCCAAAATTTAATAGATTTAACTAAGGCTCATTTGAGATTCTCATTGTAAACTCTTTTGTGAATTCCCTAAGGCCCATCTATCATTGTATTAGGGTTAGGGTTAGGGTTTGGTTATCTCCTATAAATACCCTTGTAATGTCATTGTAGTCACCATCCTATTTTCTCTTCTTCTCCATTAATAAAGTTTCTAGTTATCTTTTATTTTTCTGTAATTTTAATTTGCATAGCAACTAGTGCCATCTACAAAATTAGGTTTGGTAGAGTACTAGTTGTACTTTGCACACCTTTTCATTAGTGATTGACCGTCTGATTAGATTCAGTGGTAATCCTAATTTTAATTCCTGTTGTTATTTTTAATTTTTGCAATTTCAATTTCTTTTCTTTTTACTGCTTCCTTAGGTCAATTGGATTGAATATAGATTTGATTAGATTCAGATCTGATTCAATTCAATAATAGTTTAATTGCAGTTTCAATTTCGTTTGCTTTCAAAACCAACCTCGAAGATTTGTCTAACTCGCCCACGAAATTCTATAAATAATAATTTTTAATTTTTCCTCCCTGTGTTCGACTTGTATGCTACACACCTGTACGCTTGTAGAATTTAATTTAAAATTTCGTGCTTTTCTAGCATCGATCATATAACACGGAACGGGTTTACTCCCATGAATACTCTCAAATAAAACAATTTATAAACAACACAATGCTTTTTGGAAAATGAAGCTATTATAAGACTCAGATCCCATCACACAATGCAACACAAACCGGAGGTTAGAGTTTTACCTTATAATAGCCAAACATGTTTGATACATTTAAATAAATCATTGTGATATTACTATAAGTGCATAGTGTATAAAACCACTTCGAATATAAATGTATCAATCATAGACGACATAGGTACCATATATTATGTCGCTATATAGGTTTACAGCTAAAATTGAAAAGTCACGCATTGGAAATTGGATTCTATCTATGAGTCGAGGCAAGGGATCTTCCTCACCGATTTCGAGACGCTCTAGCACATGTCTCAGGATCGCGCCCTTAGCTACCTTGGGATTCGGCAGGGTCGGTCCACTCTTACTTTTGTGGATTGGCAATTCCTGAACAATACGCTTCCCGGTCCTATCAAACCTATCACTTGAGCCTTTTAGTCGGCTCTATATCCGAGATACCTCGCTATCCATCATCCACATAAGTAAAATGTCTGAGCTCCATACCATGACATCACCCATAGCTAGAAAGAAACGCATGTTCTCCCAACGGTCCCTCGTCCCTTTTTGACTCATATCGAGGTGTGAGGCTCGCGAATTAACGCTATACACAAAGCGATTCTAATTAAAGCAGTGCTTTAATCATCATCCACAAGGCTCTGCTTTTCAATAAAAGCCTTGACCAATGCATCTTAGCATGCAACACCGTCGACCCATGCGATACCATTGATTTCAACCAACATATAACCTATAAGCTCGTACGTCTCAGAGAAGGGTGTTAAGAAAGAGAATAAATTCTCCACCACCAACCAGATATATATTTAGTAGAGATCAATATATACAGCGCGAAGTACAATGTCAAACATACAATCCATTTACAAGTTTGTTCTGGGTCTGAGCTTAACCGGAGGCACCTTATTCCTCATCCCATATGTCAATATAGGAGAGAGGTCGTCGCATATCCGGTCGATCTCCAAGTACATTTGGATGACCGCCACTTATTACCTTGTCTCGGGGATCAGCCCAATCAAGACATCGGTAATCATCCATTCGATGTGAAGATCTCCATTCTTCAACCACTATCTTCATCGTTGACTTTTAATCGTCGTAACAACAATTCAAAATGGGTTAAACCCGGTATTTCTTAAGTCGTGCATCTTTATAATCATGTGATAAATACACAAAGATAGCACACATCTCATTTCAATCTAGAATATTCTTTTAATCAAATATTCATTTCTTTAGGGAAAGATTCCCATTAATTTTATCAAAGATTTAAACCATTTAAACTTTTGTTTAATCTTCCTTTGGATATCATTTTCAAAATATTTTATTATATCTTTTCACAACTTAAACCAAATTAATGTTTATGAACTAATCGAGATTAATGAGCCTTACCGAAGTAATTATTCATTTTATTATCCCAATCTCAGCCTATTCATCCCATGGAGCAAAACTGGTGATACTTCATATTTAACACCCCTGGTGTTATTGGCAAACTGAATTACCATTTAATGTTTCAAATCTAATTAAAGATTTAACTACTGCATGGAGTAAAACTAGTGATACATCATTCTCGATCATTTCTTTAATTCAGTAAATTTAGTTACCACATTCACATTTCAGCCTAATTAAAGATTTATTAAAATTCAACTTAGTTTTAATCTTCAAAGATCATTACTTAATGATTATTCAACTTTAGGAAATTGAACCTGTCTATAACTGGTTTAAAGAACAAATGTCATGTAAAAACACCATTCACAATAGACCCAAAATCATCTACTAGTTAATATGGAATCTTCACGAAAATCTAAACAATTTATAATCGATATAAATTTCCGTATCAGCTAATACTATAAGTGGAATAGCGGTGAAGCCTTTTAAATTCCATAAATAGTAAAGGCCTTCCGTTACAGAAGCTCATTTCGATTACTATTAACTCAAATTCCATCCAATTCCAATTTAATTTAATAGATTGGAAAACATATCTAAACCTTAATCGAATATTTATTCCCTTCATAAATGGGTTTAAGAACGGTATTATTTAAGATACCATTCACGGCAAACCCAAATCCAATTTGATATTAAACATAAGTCTTAGATGGAAATTATGTCGATTTACATTCAATACCAAATTCTGACAAATATCGTATTGGAATAATGATATCAATATCTTCATAAGTTCCTCAACGATATCGGCATAATCATGGAACCCAGTATCGAAAATATATGAAGATAATTTCCATTCGAATCCATTACAGTATGTATGTCGGAAACTTGTGGTTACGTTAGAAACCATCTACTATCCAATTTATTATTTCAAAAAATCATTAAATTATCATTCTAGTTATTAACTAGTTAATTAGGATAAAATTATCTTTTATCTTCTCAAATGTGGAATATCTCATCCAAAATCTTTCCAAATCATTTATTATGAATTTACATAATTTATTCGTATGTTTAATAATTTTATTAAGGCATTTACAGTTGATTTCCAATCTCAGCCACCGAACTACATCCATAACGACATTTTCCAAAACTAATTTGGACATATTTTAAAATCTAACCATTCATTAGAAAGATCTTTTCGATACGAACCCAATGGTTTCGGTTTTAGGAGAATCCGATGGTCGGATCTCCAGTTACGTCCACTCAAAGCTAATGGTCGAAATTCGTGAACGGTCATTGTGCTACACGTTCTATTCAAGCCATTTAAATATATATAATGTATTTCGTCGATTTCTATTTAAAACGTGTTTTATAAAACGTTTATAAATTCGTTTAAAAACGATTTCAACTTACATTTCAATTTTAAATTGAAATTGAACATCCCATTTTATTATAATCTCAAAATGATAATCTTATCGAAATGTCAGATTTTGAAATTTGGTCTTCTTGATATTTATTATAAACATGAATAAAATCAATACAAAAATCCGTTCGATTTAAAATAGCGTTTATATGCTTAACTCAGCTTCATATTTTCATATTTTCATGTCCATCCAAAATCGGTCGTTAAAATCAAACTTCCAATTTTCATTGAATACTATATTATAAAATATTCATATTTATTCCGGATTGGAATAATATTTAACCAATATCCATATAAATAAATTTATATGGATTCCATTCATCATATACACCCAACAATAGTTGCAAACAACTATCGACATCTAGAATGACATCTAGTGTGCATTTTATTTTCATATAAGCTTCAATCAAATAATTGATGCTTACATAAATCCGTAAATCAACCGATTAACCGCAATTTCACACAAGGGAGATTTGTGAGTCAAATATCATCCCAAGATCCGTGTGGGGTTTTCAACCAATAACAATCAATTTAAATTCATTACTGATTTAGGAATTTAATCGTTTCTAATTCAATTCGAATTATTTTCTAGCTAACCAAATTTCTCAATTAAAATTATAATTGGATAATTATATCCAATTTCAACTACCATAATAATATTAACATTGTTTTTAACATGTTTAAAATTGCAATCAAAACATAATACAGTCAATTCAATCATCCATGGGTTTGCAAACAACTGTGAATGTGAGCTACCAAGCACCGTACAACATTTTATGATATTTTGAAAACACTACATACACATTAATCAATATATATTCAGTTATAAAATAAATAAATGTACAAATAATTTGAGTGAGAGGGTTCTTGCTTTTATTCCCACTCCGTCAGTCTTTAGTTAAGGATTTATTTTTAAACTAAATTAAACGAACATTTAATTTAGCACAAAATTCAACTTGCTCCAAATTTGAAAAAATTAGTTTTATTGTGAAGCACTCGTCTCCACGATCGCAACAGATCCAGTTTCGCGCGATTTGAAGTTTGTATGCAAAAGTTATTACAGTCCGAACTTTAATTACATAATTAAAATAATAATTAAGTAATTTGATCTGCACACTTTCTCTCTCCCCCCGTTTAAACCTTTCATGTCACGCAAAAACCCAACGTCGACTTTCTCTCTCCGCCCTCGCACCTTCCCAGGCCGATCGGACCACCATCCATCGTGTAACGAACCAAGGATTTTCGACCTCGATAATCGACACAAAAACACCATGTCGAACATTTAAGCATCGAAAACACAAGAACATTATTAGAAAGAATATTAGAGGGTGAGGTAAGAAAGAAAGAATTTTTAGAATAGAAGAAGAATCACATCAGAAATATAGTCTCACATCGCAGCGGAATAAAATATAATATAGAAATAAATCTTTACTGAGAGCTTGAAATAAAAACTTACAATCATCAGAGTACATCACATATCTGGACAATTATAATAATCTGTCCTTATATAAAATCACACAGCGGAATATATAATGCCATATGTTGGAACTCTTCCAGCTCGTCTCTTCATAGCATCCGATAACATAAACCTGTACAACTCGGCTTGACCCTGGCATTTTACAAACTCTGGATCAGTTTGGTGAACCAGAGTGAGAAAAACACACTAAGTTTAAAGGTATCACACAACTTGATTTTAACGTCAAAATCTTTTCGAAAGAAAAGGATAATTATAAGCCCAAATCCACACATAAATACGGACGGGTTTTATCTTACAATAACCCAAAATGTTTTTGAAAAAAATATTATTCTGATATTATGATACTGTTTAAATACAAATAAATATCAATCTAGTGGAACACTTGCATCTCATGCTCCACATACATACTATACAATCAAAACCGCGGGCGCTTATTAGAGAATGGATTTACTGGCAAGGTATGGGACCACCTTCTCGACAATGTACCTCTAGAGATGAATACATTGGGATTCAACAAGAACATCTTACAACCCAGGCTAAACATGACTGGCCCCTCACTATACTTTGAGAGTACCGAATATATCATTACTACGGCTGGGGGCCAACCAACCGAACCGATAACATGCATACAGAAATAAAAGGGACAACCGAAGGCATTTGATTTCACCAGATCAGGTAATGATATACCCTTTTGATGGTGCGACCACATAGCCATGCGAGCTACCCGATTTTATGCCATTTCACGGTTGATGAGGCTTGAGGTCATAAATTTATTAGTTAATTAATTTATTAATTAACTAATTCTATTTTTTTTCTTTTAGACCTGGCCATCGTCCACTTTGAATGTCACATTGTCAGATCCGTCAAATCACTAATTGACGTCCCCAAATATACTCTGGGGGTAAAAGAAGTGCCCCTGTTTACCACCAACTCGGTATATTTGTAAAAATCAACGTAATTGGTTTTTAGGAAATACTCTGTCAGACATTCATCCATACAAGTCATCTAGTAACAGGATGAACCGAAGGTACCCTCCTACCACATCCAATATAGGAATCACCCCATGGATCAGTTGCGAGAACTCCTTGCGATCCGAAGATTTCAGTTACGAAAGAATCACAGGTCGTTATAACTCTAGTGGACCAGACCAAAGAGATTCAACAAGTAACTCTTCCGCTCATGAAGATCAACGGTCTTCAATTGATCCATCTTCAATTAGAATCTTCCATGTATTTGTTGGTCGGAATGGTTTTCGAATATAAATTCGATCCTGGTTTTCCGTACCAACAAGCATATAGGCCAGATTTGATAGCCGATTATTTTACTAACAAATGAACAACAATTCATCATAAAAATAATGAATTCACTGATTTAGTACCCATCATCATTTAGCCTCTTTAATTAACCGTCTGTTAATCAAATTCTTATAAATCTTCCAATATATGGAATATAGCTTTTACTACTTATTATCGAATAAGAATATTATTAAACCCATGCATTCAACTTATAAACTTCTCTAATACAGTTTATAAAATCATTCATGGATATCATAACTTATATTTCCCTCAACTCCTCTCGTTTATAAATTGGTACCATCCTTGGATAATCATGAAGTCGTTCAAGTTGGGGTATTCTACTTACCTCTCAGACCTTGATCAACAACATTTGTATCTTCGGAATAGATATAAGTTTATTAACACATATGTTTTCCTTTTAAAAACTCTATTTAAAATCTCAACACGTTTACTTAATTGATTAAGTAATCTCTTATTTTTAATTCTCTTCATTTCTTAAAAAACTCCTTTACAATATAATACACAAGTCTCGATTCAATTATAATCTGGATCCTTTATAAGTTTCTGCAGTATCTCTTTATAATATATTTTACCAAAAATTGCAGTAATAAGTATTTATTGATTAAAATTAGAAATAAACATTCTTTACAAATTTTCGATAAATATCTTCCCAATCTTAGATGAACCCCTTTCGAATCTTAATTTGAGATCTTTTACAAATCTTCTATTTTATTAATCAAAATAAGCTTACTTAACATCTATATCAAATGTTGCAGATTATAATTCCAAATATTTTACTGTCATTTATCAAACATTGTTATTTCATTCCAAACAACTTATTTGTTGTCTAAAATCGGATAAAGATTCTTTAATAAGATCTTCAATTTATTAATCAAATAGTTTAATTTATTGTTTGAAACAAATGCTACAAATTCCATTTTCGAAACTTAACTTCATTTACAAATTCCATATTCAATTCATTAGCGACGACTTATAATACGATTTCATTTCCCAATCTCATCTTCGATTAACATTCCGAACTTCGGAATATCACATTCCGAACTTCGGAATAAACCTTCACTCAATAAACACTCCGAACTTCGGAATATCACATTTTGAACTTCGGAATAAAGCTCATCTTAGCAATTTACATCATTTCCCACTTCTCAAATTATACTTATCAATTCCATTATATTTGGAATTTATTCACCACTTTTTCACGTATAAATTAACTCATATTCGTATATTCAGTTACACTATGTTTCGAAAAATTTAACAATCTATTCCAGCTATGGGTTTTGAATCCAGTTATAAATCTCTATTTATCATTTCAACTCGAATTCTATTTATAAAACCCTATTTATATTTTCAAATCTGATTTCATTTAAAAATTCTGAAATCCCATTTCCAAATCAATACTCATTTCCATTTCCGTTGATTTGTTAATCTTATTCACGAAATGTTATTCAATTACATTTCGTATATTTAAAACAATGTTTGTTTAAGACAATCATTTATTACAAAATATCACTTCTCAATCTCTTTAATATATTCTCGTAAATCAACGATTCAATTATTTTATTTCAAAAATTTGAAATCAATTAAAGTTTACTTTACGGTCATTAAGGCCTTTACAAACCATTCTGTAACAACCCGGAAAATCAGAACCAATTTAAAAATTTTATTTTGGCTATTTCAATGAATTTTGAATAGTTAAAATAATTTATTTTAAATAATAATGATTAAAAATTTATTTAAATCAAAGTTTGAATGAATATATTTATTTTAATTTCTAAAGGAATTAGAAATAACACGGTAGTTTGAAATTTTGGGTCTGAACTTTGAATGAATGTACAGGATTCAAGATTAAATGGATTTCAGTGAAACCAAAAATATCTAAATCTATTTAAAAATATCTTTCCAATGAATCCGAAAAATCGAAATTTCATAGGGGGAAGAAAAAGTTATGGCCAGTTGAATATTCAGAATAGTCGCTATGGAATATAGTGTAATTTATAGGCCGTATAATAGGCCATTACACAAACGACCTTTGTTTTCGACGAAACCACTTTTGTCGGATCTGCAATGTCAAATTACTGCTAAGTTTAATTTTCCATAATTTTTGGAATTTATTTGTGAGCGTAGTAATTTAAACTATGATTCGATAATTTCTGTTGAATTTAATCGACAGTTAAAAAGGCCATTTTTCAAACGATCTCCAAATTGGACGAATTTAATTTTTTTAGGACAATATCGTCAAAACATAGCTAGATTTATTTTTCGGGAATTTTCGAAGTCCGTATGTGGCCCCGGTGAATTAATATGTACGATCGAATTAATTAAATAAAGGATTTAAATTTTAAATTAAAGAAATCAAGCCAAAAACAATCGCTTGGGTTGACGGGGCCTATCCCATTGGTTCCGGAACGGGGGAAATTAGGTAGAAATGACTTTCATTGGGCTGAAATCGGAGTTGAAAGGGGTTAATGGGCTTAAACGGATAATTAAAGGAATTAATATTATTATATTATTACAAATATAGGTTAAAACAAACCCTAATCACAAACAAACAGTAGCCGCCGTCTTCAAACGTGAATGGCCGATATTGCTCAATTCATTCTTCCCAAATAACTTCCAAATCACTCGATGAAATTCAGTGATTCTTTGGAAGATTTCATAGAGCTCTTTCTCCTCTATCCAACCATACCCGATTTGCCCTTTACCATCGAGTATCCGCGAAGCGCCAACACCCTAAACCCGTTGGGTTTCCACTGCCGCCCTGCCTCCCATCCACCGTCGAGTTGGGCCTCATCATCCTCGTTGGAGGCGCGCCTCAGAGCTAGAGAGAGTGGTCAGTTCTAATCGCCTTCAAGTTTGCAGATTTGATCGAAGAATTAAAACCTAGGTTCGAACAAGTAAGAAAATTCGGAAGCCTTTATCTAAAAGGAAGAAGAAAGTCTTATTTATTTAACTAATTAATTAATTTATTACTTTTAAAATGTTATCAACTTAAACAAATCGTATCTTAATCATGTGAACTTAGAATTGAACGATTTCTAAAGCGTTACGATCGTGAGTCCGAGATCAACACTCCAGGACAGAGTAGAGCCAATTCTGAGCAGATCAAATTTTGGTCAAATTTTCAAATCTGAATCATTCAGATTTAAATGACTGTGATAAATCTATTTATGTGACGGCCTGCCCCGCACCAACCGACATTTACTCCAAAAGTGCGCTGTACACATGTCCAGTTAGCACGGGACGGATCGTCAGAAGAAAAAGGGAAGAAGGAAATGAACTAATCAAGGAACCTGTAGAATGTCACACAGCACATAGGATAAAATATAATAACAACATACTTGACATAAAACAGGTGAGACAGTGCATAAGCTGAAAATAAACCAACATAGCAGCGGAAAATCCAAATACAGCTTATGATCCAAAGCCAACATTATTACAACTTTTCTAACTGTCTCCAAAAACAAAAGCAAAATAAAGGAGGTACACTACTAATGCCCAAGTAGCGACCACCAACGACCCAGGGAGAATATCTATATGTCATACGTGGAAGCCTCCTGCTCGCCTCCGAATCAGCTACTCGCTCATCACCAGCTAACCTGTCTCTAGTCTGCTCGTGTGAGCACCCAGAGTAATAAGAGGAGACATAAAACTCTAGGTCAGACATAAAGCCTGGTATGAGCGATAAGCAACAAAACATAACAATAACAGGTATAATCCAATCATACCCGAATCTGGACCTGCAACCAAAGAGTTAGCACTACATACCGTACAATACTCTAAGGTGCCACTAACATACTGTGTAAGAGATACGGGGGTGGGGGTGTGCATGTCATAGTGGTGTCAAACAATCAAGCATAGCAATCATCCTCACATCCCTCACTCAGTGCGTAAAGCATACGATATCCACCACTTTGGTCACTTAATACTTTGGGCCATGACGGAATCCAATCCCGTGTAACTATCACTACAAGCCCACTATCCATCTCTCAGTGGGGAACCAAAGTTATGAATACCGACAACCCCTTTGCACCCGTCCCGCAGCAAAGCCCAACCATGAAGTGAACTCATTGGTTCCCAATTGGATTCGGAGCTCTAACTTCCCATTTGGACTACCTTTGCATCTCGGGTTATTGGTCATTAGTGGGTCGGTTCGGGTTCCCCTTCTAGCCATCGGTTCGGGTCGGGTCCTCTACCATGAGTTGGTTCGGTTAGTCGACTTCCTCTGGTAACGATTCGATTCGGGTCTTCCTCTGGTAATGATTCGATTCGGGTTCACAACGTCGCATTGGTTCGGGTCGGGTGCCCCACTTCGGGTCGGGTGCCCAACTTCGGGTCGGGTCGAGTTGCCATCTCCCATCCAGTTCATGCTCCAGCTCCGATCAGCTCCCTCGCCCTTCGTTTACTCCGATCCGATCCCCCTCCTTTAGCCGATCCGATCCCCACCTCCTTTAGCCGATCTGATCCCAGTTCAACTAGCATGGCCTTACTTTTTTCCAGGTTTCCCAAGTGCCAAGTTCCGATCTGATCGAATCCCTTGCCCAGTTCACTTATCCAATCCGAGCCCATTCCTCCGATCTGATCCAAAAACCTGCACTGTTTCCTGAAACTTTTCCAGCAAGTGTTTTACACCATTCGACGACGTTTTCGACCATTCCAACTATTCTAATCAATCACAAAGCATACCATACAGTCATAGCAACATGTGTAATCAACCACAAACATCAAAACAACAATATGATAGGTTAAAGTGGACCAAACCTAGCCAAAACCCCATATTTCCCCTTAAGCATATTTAGGTGAAACTAATGATGTGATTAGCAAAACTTAACCAATTTAACCCAAATTTATATCAGAGGTCTAAAATGATGTTTTAGAATTTTAGGAATTTTTCTAGATTTTTCTGAGCCATAATTTCGCTAATCTTCGCTAATTACCATAATTAGCCGTAATTAGTGAAAAACAATGCAAATCACTCACCTTAGCCACAAATAAACTAAGATCTGAAATAAATCTCTGATTTGATGCAAATCCCAATGCTAAACAGCAGCTCCAATCTTGATTTTGTGTAGATCTTCCTCGATTTGATGTTGCTAAGCTTAATCCTTGATCATAAGATGATTTGGAGGTGATTTAGAGGTTAGAGGCCATTTTTAGGGTTTCTTGGAGAGAAGTGGAGGCTAGAGAACTGAAATGGAATGATTCTCTACCTCTTTTCAGCCTCCCCATAACCCTAATCCCGAAATGGGTTATGGGCCCATTCACTAATCACCCTATTTGGCCCGGTTAAGCAGTTTTTCACCTTCCAAACCTTATTTTAGCCATATCTCCCAAACGGTAAGTCCGTTTTTCACATGTGACCACTCTACGGAAAGGTAAACCATCTAACGAATCTAATGGAAGGGGTTTCAGGTCAAAATTCCTTTCCAATCAAAAGTTATGGCCAAAACAAGATCAGCTAGGGGCAAAACGGTCATTTAAAAATCGGCAAAAATCATGAACATGGGAAATGACCACAATAGTCGTTTCCCAAAGCCACATAACCATACGACTTCGTATAAGAAAGAAATAAATATTCTACGATCCTCCGATGCGTAGAATGCGGGTTGTTACATTCTCCCCCCCCCCCCCCCCCCCAAGAAATTTCGCCCCCGAAATTCCCTAACCAAAACACACAAAGGGTCCCGCATGCCTATCAACCATAAAACAACAATCAACATGCCAAACAAGTCTATTCTAGCATGCGGTTTACTAACAAGGGAAGAAACTATCACTACCAAAACCTCACCAGGCAAAGAGTTATGGATACTTCTTCCTTATATCCTCCTCTGTTTCCCAAGTACAGTTTGTTTCATTCTCACCCCACTGGACTTTGACTAGTTTCACCGCCTTCCTTCGAAGCTGCTTCGTATCGTTCCCAACAATACGCATAGTCTTGCGGTTCCCAACCGCCTCGGGTTCTACTTCGAAGTCCTCCAACTGATTAGGTGAAATAGTCATATCTGGGTCGTTAACGAACTTCCTCAGTTGGGAAACATGAAATACATTGTGAACTCCCGCCATCTTCTCTGGTAAGCAAACTCTATATGCCAAATTCCCGACTAGTTCAAGAACAGGGAATGGGCCAACAAATCTTGGTGCTAACTTACCTCTCCAACCAATCCGAATCACATTCTCAATGTAGAGATCTTGACGAACACCAAGTTGTTAACGAAGAATTCCAAATCTCTTCGTCTCTTATCGAGATAAGTCTTCTGCCTATCTTGGGTAGCCTTCATTCTCTAATATACAATTCACTCAAATACCATCATGACCTGACCTAGTCCTTGGTAAACCATCAATGAAATCCATTGAGACTTGTTTCCAACGGTTGTGACAAACTACTAGGCTTCTTTTTGCTCAGCCTTAACTAACTGGCAATTTATGCATTTGGACATAAACTTCCCAACATCTTTCTTTATCCTTTCCCAGTAGTAGGTCTAATCCATGTCTCAATACATTTTGTTACCACCGGGATTCATAGTCAATTTCGAGTGATGAAATGCTCTAAGCACTTCATATCTCAGTCCATCTACGTTGGGTACAACTAGTCCTCCATTCTTTTGAAGTCATCCTTCTCGATCAAATCCTTACTTGATCATTCTCTTTCCATCGATGCCCATCTCCACCCTAGAGATGGTTTCCAATAGATTAGGATCGTCCTTCTAACTGGAACCAATCCACTCCATCAAAATTGATCTAATCGTCAAACTTGCTAACATTTTTGGATCCAATCCATACTTAGGTCTAAAATCATATCCTGTGATATACTCTAGTTGCTTCCATCCCAGAAACATAACCTCTAGGCTGGCATGCCTCCTACTCAATGCAACTATTACCGCACCCAAATCCTTTACTATGATCACTCGGCCCCATGGAGTCATGGCGACTCCACTGCACTGATCCATAGCCACTAGTCCTTTGCTATGTCCACTCTGCCCCCATGAAGTCATAACAACTCCACTGCACTGGCTCACAGCCTTGCTATTCCTTTACTATGTCCACTTTGCCCCTCGAGTCATGACGACTCTACTGCACTGACTCATAGTCCTACTACAATCACTTTGTTCCCCATCGCTGGAACCCTACAGGTGATAGTCTACTCAAGGGAAGAAAAATAGGAACAACATAGCAACCATAACATCCATCAAACAAGTCCTACCTATCACCTGCTAAATTCATAAACACATCGACACCTACATGATTGGTCTAACCAATCCCAATATGTCGATTCTAGTATGTCTGGTCTAACCAACATCAATAACTAATGGAAGCCCAGCCTCCATACATACACCGATGCCTACTTGACTGGTCCAACCAATCCCAGGCCAATGGAAGCCCCGCCTCCCTACGGACTACCGTACGTCCAACGTACGTTTATCCTCCAAGGATAACTAGATCACGTCCAACGGATCCAGGGTAACGGGCGTCCCCAGATACCCCTGCTTTTAGTCCGCCTAAAATACTTGAGTCCAACCCAAGTCTATCCATTGTCTTACTGCCCTCTCGAGTCCAACCCAAGCCGAATCCAATTCCTTACAGCCTTCTCGAGTCCAACTCGAGTCAATCTATAACTCAGACCCATTCTTGAGTATCCATTACCGACAAACTCTAGTCCAACGTGAGTCGTCTCCCTATTCGTTGCATCTCCAAGATCAACGAACACCCCTTTTCTTTTACGAGTTCAAGTCCAACTTGAATCGCCCTAATCTTCGTTGTATCTTCCATGATCAACGAACACATCCTATTCCTTCAAAGTTCTACTATCCAATAGAGAACATCAACATAGGGTCCTAAACAATCCATTACTTTGCATCTTTCCCGAGTCCCACTCGAGCAATCTCATAACCCTATCGAGTCTAACTCTGGGCAGTCTATACCATTGAACAGTCTCATCATGTTCCGTCTGCCCATCACTCCTCGAGTAAACCAAGATATCATCCAATGAAAAATCACAACAACTATTTACCCCTCACGCAAACCATCCTAGTCGAAATCGACATTCCCCAAGCACAAGCCCCAAAGGCCTAAACCAATATCAGACAAGCACCCAAGGAACATCTCCTCCGAGTTCGGACAATCCACATGAGGTGATACTAGCAAAACAATCTAGCACTGGAGTACTCATTTGCCTCCCAGAGACAACTAGAACTTATTACAACGATAACCTTTCAGCTTTCTTAACTCCAGTTACTATCGCCATCACTAGGTAGGTACCTAATACCACCCTATTCCTTTGGAGTAGATCGACTCCCCAAAATAACGCTAAACCCAGTAAAGCCCAAAACAAACCAATCACAACAAACATACATCCATGACTCGATAAGACCACATTACAACAACTCATGCCAAAACTAGTCGAACCACCAATCGGGTTCGTCACAACTAGAGGTCTATCGACTATCTCGGGTTTGTCAAACAATACCCGAACAGAAACATCTTAAATAGAAAGCATACCTTTTATAACGACACCCTTTCCCTTATGTGCCGCACTTGGAGCATTCGACGAAGAAGGAACAGCGTTGATAGCATATGCTTTCACAATCTGCTTCTCCCTAGGAGGTTGTGGACATTCATTCTTGTGATGTCCCGCCTGGCCGCAGTTAAAGCACTTCCTTTCCCCAGGCTTTTCTTGACAATCTCTGGCATAGTGGCCCTTCTTGCCACAACTAAAGCATTCGCCATCTTTCTTATTTTTCTTATTCTGACCATCCTTGGTCGGGTTCTGCTTCCTCTTGCTCTGAGAATTATTCTTGCCTTCACCGCCTGCTTGCGGCTTTGGCTCCTCTGTAGATGCAATAGCAACCTCAGTCTTCGACTTAGGGAAAAGGCTCTCTGACCTTAATGCCTTTCCTATAATAGACTCGAACGTCTCATCGATATGGTTTACAAGTCTTTCCCCCAAGTACCCATCCAAGCCAGTTATGAACTTCTCGTTCTTCTTTTCGACTGTATCGATAAGGGACCATCCATATTTCGATAAAGTGTCGAATTCAGCGATATACTCCGAGACTGCTCTACCGTTCTACTTAAGCTCCAAGAACTTCTGGAACAGTTCTGATTTATGAGCAGTTGGGATAAACTTATCACAAAAGTGAGTCTTAAACTGATTCCAAGTAACTTGATCTTTTGGAGTAGCTGTTCTAATGGCATTCCACCAATTCATCGCTCGACCTTGCAGTTGACGAGACGCTAGCCTTCTCTTCATCGCATCCTCGATACCCAAGTCGTCGAAGATACGATCACAGCTATCCAACCAATCCTGAACATCTGTGACCGACTCCGTCCCGTGGAACGGCTTCCCACCAAGGTTAGTGTAATCCTTGCACAAATTGGCGAAATCGACCCTAGGCGCCTGCACTATTGGACCAATACCAACTCCGGGATTGGGAACTGCCCCTTGCACTTCTCTAAGCATGTCTCTCATGAGGTCAGTAAACATTTCCCTCATGTCAGCAGCATTCCCATGGTTGGTCCCTCTACCAGCACCCCTCGTGTCTCGACTCATCGTCAATCTGTAAAAGGGAAACGATTAACGACCCCATAGTGGTGCTAGTGCAGTACGACTTCATTCTTATACTACTAATAGTATATATATAGTGAATATTAGGCTCACGTCCCTATTTTGAAACTTAATTAGGCTCACATCCGGTCATAAACTTAATATAAATTAGGTCCCTGTTTTCAAAACTTATAAAATAATAATTAAAAAAATAAAAAAAAATCGTAAATTAGTAATAAAATAAATTATGCATTATACAAAAAATTCAGTTCAAAAAACAACAAAAATAATGTCAGAAAGAAGAAAACAGCAAAAAAACAGAAAAAACTGCAGTTAAATGCATAATATTATGCACCTTTTTGATTTTATTGCATGCATATATGCAATTAACTGCAGTTCTTCTAGCGGATAGATTTAACTTAATATTTCAGTTCATTTTTATTTGCATCCAAATGTGCAAATTTCTCAAAAAAATGCACACATGTGTGCAACATTTTTATAGGATAAAAGTAGGGACCTAATTTATATAAACAAAAAAAAAAGATTTGAAAAATTTAAACCCGCCCCATATTTTATTACTTCCGCCTTTTTTTTTTAAAGTACGTTCCTTCATAAAAAAAAAATCTAAAATATGGAAATAATTTCAGGATTCTACGGAAATTAAAAAAAAATTGTTGCATACATTTATGCAATTATTACTGATAATTGCATATATGTATGCAACTTTTCCGTAAGCTGTGTTCGGTTTGAAAATTTGAAACTAAACCTGCACAAATGTGTGCAAATATTGGGTATATTTGCATACATGTAAGCATGTTTTTGTATGAATAAAAATCAACGAAGATGTATGTAGTGAAAAATATGCACGGATGTATGCAGGAAAATGATATATGTGCATACTATTATGCATTTAATTGGAAATTTCGTTTTTTCTGTTCTTTTGATTTTTGATGCCTTCTTTGATGGTTTTTTGTTCTGAATTTTTTAGTGTTTACATGTTTTATTTAAATACGAATTTACGTGATTTTTTTATATTTTTTTTATGACTTTTCAAAAAATAGGGACCTAATTTACAATAAGTTTATGACCGGGGTTTTTTTTTATATTTTGAAACTTAATAGGGACCTCTAAAAAACGCACCCATATATATATATATATATATGTATATATATATATATATATATATATATATATATATATATAGCTTTTGAAAACCAAAGTAATCACAAATACGCGCTCTCGTATACGTACTATCTCTCCTTAGTGTCTTTCCCTAGGTTAACTACGCAACTTAGAGCTCTGATACCAAATGTGACAGCCCGCCCCGCACCAACCGACATTTACTCCAAAAGTGCGTTGTACACATGTCCAGTTAGCACGGGACGGATCGTCAGAAGAAAAAGGGAAGAAGGAAATAAACTAATCAAGGAACCTGTAGAATGTCTCACAGCGCATAGGATAAAATATAATAACAACATACTTGACATAAAACAGGTGAGACAGTGCATAAGCTGAAAATAAACTAACATAGCAGCGGAAAATCCAAATACAGCTTATGATCCAAAGCCAACATTATTACAACTTTTCTAACTGTCTCCAAAAACAAAAGCAAGATAAAGGAGGTATACTACTAATGCCCAAGTAGCGACCACCAACGACACAGGGAGAATATCTATATATCATACGTGGAAGCCTCCTGCTCGCCTCCGAATCAGCTACTCGCGCATCACCAGCTAACCTGTCTCTAGTCTGCTCGTGTGAGCACCCAGAGTAATAAGAGGAGACATAAAACTCTGGGTCAGACATAAAGCCTGGTATGAGCGATAAGCAACAAAACATAACAATAACAGGTATAATCCAATCATACCTGAACCTGGACCTACAACCAAAGAGTTAGCACTACATACCTTACAATACTCTAAGGTGCCACTAACATACTGTGTAAGAGATATGGGGGTGGGGGTGTGCATGTCATAGTGGTGTCAAACAATCAAGCATAGCAATCATCCTCACATCCCTCACTCAGTGCGTAAAGCATACGATATCCACCACTTTGGTCACTTAATACTTTGGGCCATGACGGAATCCAATCCCGTGTAACAATCACTACAAGCCCACTATCCATCTCTCAGTGGTGAACCAAAGTTATGAATACCGACAACCCCTTTGCACCCGTCCTGCAGCAAAGCCCAACCATGAAGTGAACTCATTGGTTCCCAACTGGATCCGGAGCTCTAACTTCCCATTTGGACTACCTTTGCATCTCGGGTTATTGGTCATTACTGGGTCGGTTCGGGTTCCCCTTCTAGCCATCGGTTCGGGTCGGGTCCTCTACCATGAGTTGGTTCGATTCGTGGTCTTCCTCTGGTAACGATTCGGTTCGGGTCTTCCTCTGGTAACGATTCGGTTCGGGTTCACAACGTCGCATTGGTTCGGGTCGGGTGTCCCACTTCGTGTCGGGTCGAGTTGCCATCTCCCATCCAGTTCGTGCTCCAGCTCCAATCAGCTCCCTCGCCCTTCGTTTACTCTGATCTGATCCCCCTCCTTTAGCCGATCCGATCCCCCCCTCCTTTAGCCGATCTGATCCCCCTCCTTTAGCCG
Organism: Allium sativum; assembly: GCA_030737875.1. Taxonomy (NCBI): domain Eukaryota; kingdom Viridiplantae; phylum Streptophyta; class Magnoliopsida; order Asparagales; family Amaryllidaceae; genus Allium; species Allium sativum. Next base: position 53,443,918 of record CM060913.1, read on the forward strand.
ATCCGATCCCAGTTCAACTAGCATGACTTTCCTTTTTGCCAGGTTTCCCAAGTGCCAAGTTCTGATCCGATCGAATCCCTTGCCCAGTTCACTTATCCGATCCGAGCCCATTCCTCCGATCCGATCCGAAAACCTGCACTGTTTCCTGAAACTTTTCCAACAAGTGTTTTACGCCATTCGACGACGTTTTCGACCATTCCAACTATTCTATTCAATCACAAAGCATACCATATAGTCATAGCAACATGTGTAATCAACCACAAACATCAAAACAACAATATGATAGGTTAAAGTGGATCAAACCTAGCCAAAACCCCATATTTCCCCTTAAGCATATTTAGGTGAAACTAATGATGTGATTAGCAAAACTTAACCAAATTAACCCAAATTCATATCAGAGGTCTAAAATGATGATTTAGAATTTTAGGAATTTTTCTAGATTTTTCTGAGCCATAATTTCGCTAATCTTCGCTAATTACCATAATTAGCCGTAATTAGTGAAAAACAATGCAAATCACTCACCTTAGCCACAAATAAACTAAGATCTGAAATGAATCTCTGATTTGATGCAAATCCCAATGATAAACAGTAGCTCCAATGTTGATTTGGTGTAGATCTTCCTCGATTTGATGTTGCTAAGCTTAATCCTTGATCATAAGATGATTTGGAGGTGATTTAGAGGTTGGAGGCCATTTTTAGGGTTTATTGGAGATAAGTGGAGGCTAGAGAACTGAAATGGAATGATTCTCTACCCCTTTTCCGCCTCCCCATAACCCTAATCCCGAAATGGGTTATGGGCCCATTCACTAATCACCCTATTTGGCCCGGTTAAGCAGTTTTTCACCTTCCAAACCTTATTTCAGCCATATCTCCCAAACGGTAAGTCCCTTTTTCACATGTGACCACTCTACGGAAAGGTAAACCATCAAACAAATCTAATGGAAGTGGTTTCAGGTCAAAATTCCTTTCCAATCAAAAGTTATGGCCAAAACAAGATTAGCTAGGGGCAAAACGGTCATTTAAAAATCGGCAAAAATCATGAACATGGGAAATGACCCCAATAGTCGTTTCCCAAAGCCACATGACCATACGACTTCATATAAGAAAGAAATAAATATTCTACGATCCTCCGATGCGTAGAATGCGGGTTGTTACAATTTATTTCTTTTTTTTAAATAATTAGAAATAATTCTGATTTTATTATCATCAATCTATAGTTAATTCCTGTTTGTTATGATTTATGATTTGTTCTATGATGGATGTAGTATATAAATCTGGTTGTTTGGTGATATTGTGTGGTGATATAATTGTTAAAGCATATTGATCTGTAGTGATAAAATTGTTAGAAACATATAGATCAATTTGTAGTAATAAATTGAGTAAAATAAAAATATATAATTTTTGTTTAGTTAAAGTTATCAAATTAGAATCATTGGACAAGATTTATCATTTTATCAGTCAAAATAGTGAAACTAAGAGTTATCCTTTTTGGGTTTTTTAGAATAGTTGATTAAAATAATTATCACCTTGTCGTTTGGAATAATTGGACAAAACTTGTCATTTTTGTCAAATTGGAACCATTGGACAAAAAAATTATCATTTTTATCAAAGTTAAAATAGTTGCATTGGAATTTCATTTTTGTTTAAATTAAATTGGTCAAAACAAAATGAACATTTTGTTTAAACCTAATTTTGTCTATTTGTTGAATTAGAATTTACAACAAAAATTTAAAGCACCAAAATTTATCTATTTGTTGAATTAGAATTTTCAACAAATATGAAAACATTAAATTTTATCTATTTATTGAATTAGAATTTTCAACAAATGTAAAACATCAATTTTTATCTATTTGTTGAATTAGAATTTTCAACAAATATGAAAACATCAATTTTTATCTATTTGTTGAATTAGAATTTTCAACAAATAGTGTAATGTCCCATATTTTTACGATATAATAATTAATTTATTTAATTATTTAAAATATGATTTAGAGTTTTAAATGATCGTTTAATTAAATAATATTGAATATTTAATTTATATAAATAATCGAATAATATATTTAATTTCGAAATAGTCGGAAATAGTGAATTGATGATATAGTGTGTACTGGACAATTCAAAATATATATTTCAGTTTAAAATTTAATTATGATAACGGATAATTTAAATAACGACAGTTTGAATGTATAATTATATAATAATTATAATCGAGCTCGAAATGGCGCGGCAGCTCGCAATTTGGCGATTCGAACTTTAAACAAATATACAGGGTCCGTTTTAAATCGGATTTCTATGAAACAAGAAACATTAGGAGCTAGTGAAGTATATTTTTCTAATGGAGGAGAAAATTCAGGATTTTTTCATGTAGATTTTGAGTTATGTCCAAATCAAATTTTAGAAAAGTCGCTATGGAATTCATATATAATTTATAACGATATATAAAAAGGAATTTCATTATAAATTGAATATCGATTTAATCGGGATTTGGAATATCGAGTTAGAAATTCATATAGGAATATTCTGGAGCTGTATGGTATTCTATTGTGAAGATATATGATAATGTTTATTTTTAAATATTTAATTTAATTATTTTTAAATATATTTATATATTTAAATGGGTTATTTAGAGTTTTAAAAATTGCCAGTTTTGCAAACGAACTTCATTTTCGACGAAATAAATTTTGTGTAATCCGTAATATTGAATTATTGTTAGATTTCAATTTCCATGATTTTTGGAGTCGGTATATGGCCGTACGGATTTTTAATGTAAAAAACAGTTAGTATTTTGATGGTTAAAAATGCGCTGTGTAAGCAAACGGAGTCGGAATTCGACGAAACCAGTTTCGTTGGGTCTGTAATGTCAAACTCTAGTTGTATGCCCATTTTCATGATTTTTGGATATTATATGTAATCATAGGAATTTTAACAATTACAACAAATAGCGGTTGCTTAAAAATAAATATAATAATCAATATAAAAATAATTACTTCTTCTTATAAATACCACACTATCGTCTCTAAACCTAAAACTTTTCATTCATCGGTCAACCAATTTTCCGCCACTGCTTTCTTTATTTCAAAAGTAAAAGTTTCGATCTTCATAAATTCATAGAAAATCGAAGCAAACTCCTAAAATCAGGAAACATATACTTTTGAATTCCTGCTTGGTTCCTCTTCATCCTCATATGAGTTTTAAAGGGTTCGATATAGTTTGGTTCGCACCTATTTTTCTAGCGTGTATATTTTGTGTCTAGGGTTCGGTTAGCGAGTGTTTGGGTCATCAAATCGAGAAATGGGTATTGGTTTTGGGATCAAAGAGTGTATTAGCATCTTGTGGTGGAATTTGAAGGAATTCGACATATATTTTTGTCGTGCGTTGTCTGTTCTTTGGTGAAAACTGAGAACAATGGAATTGGTTTTTGGAATGCGAGTTGTACGAGAGTTATATGATGTGGAAGAGCTCGGCAAGAGAAGGAAGGTGGTATCCTTGGTTTTTGAAATCATGTAATGGTGAGGGTGTTGTGAAAGGAAGAAAGGGTGGAAATGGCGTGAGTTAGGGTATTCGATTTTCCGCTAATGAGGAAGAAGAAGCTTAAACGGGTTTGGGTATTTAGATCTTGGATGGGCCGATCATTTGGGGTAAAGCCCAATTATGAAATTATTTAAGTTTAATTTAAAATAATTAGTATAGAAAATTGTATAAATCACAACTGTTGCATACGGTGTCAGAATTAGACGAAATAAGATCCGTTGGGATTGTATGGACGGTGGCTACACAATGGAACTGACTGGGAGTGGATTAGAGCTCGTTACAATTTATAACAAAATAAATTGTCGGTCTGAATCAACCGATGGTTATCGTTATTTAACGATGATCGTCAAATATGAGTAAAACTCACTAACTCTATCAGTTATATTTTTATAAATATAATCTAGTAATGATAAATGCTGATTGACTGCTGTGTGATGAAAGTTTGGTTGAATTTCTTATGTATTGGTTGTATTATAGATAACAATATATATATATAAATCATTAATCAAATACTGATTCTGTTTATTAGAATATTTCATCTTGAAATGAAATTGATGTTAATTATATTGTTTAACATCTGTGGATGTAGGGAAACAGGTTGGAGGGATCCAACAAGATTCCTCAACATTATGTATTGTTTTTCATATATTGTGATATGTGATGTGATGCATAATCTGTTAATGATTATGTGTGTTTGGATAATATTGATCCCTGTTAATTGGTATTTTAAATACCATATATAATACCGAAATATGAAAAAGGAATCTTCAAAGTGTATATTGAAAATAATATATTTATAAAATCAAAGGATTTTATAGCAGAAAATATTTATAAAATCAAAGGATTTTATAAAAAGAAATATTTATAAAATCAAAGAATATTTTATAACAAGGATTTATTTATTTAGAGAATAAATAAAAGTATAAAACGATTTATTTATTTAGAAAATAAATAAAAGTATAAAAGGATTATTTATTCAATAAATAAAGAAAAGTATAAAAGGATTATTTATTTAGAATATTAATAGAAGTATAAAAGAAATATTTATTTGGAAAATAAATAGAATTGAAAAGGGAATATTTATATGAAATAAATAAGATATTATAAGGGATATTTATTTAGAAAATAAATAGGAATATAAAGGGAAATATTTGTAAAAACAAATATAAAGGGAAATATTGGTAAAAAAATAGAAAAGTAAATATTTATGGAATGAATAGAATTTTATAAAAAGGAAATATTTGGAGAATAAATAGAGAAATAAAAAGAGAATTTTACACTAGGAAGGTTTAGACCCGTGCTTCTTACACGGGTGTAACATGATATTGATTTAAAGTAAATATTTTGCAAATAAAATATTATAAAGGAATTTGGAGTTTGAATTAGGTATTTAAATGGAATTACTGAAATTAGAACTGACTGGAAATTAGTTGAGTTGAATGGCTTTCTGGGTATCGATTTGATGCGACCTTTGGGGTTAATATGTTGGGGTTTGTTCTCTTACTAGTTACAGTTAGAGACCGATATATGTGAAAAGATAGTGATGCATGAATCAGAAATGGAAACGTTTTCCAAAGGTAATAACATATATTTCTAAAATTAGAAAATAAGGATTTGATGAATATATGGAAACGAGAAATAAGGAAATGAATAAATGTTGACTTATGATTGATCGATAGAATTTCCATCTGGAAATAATATCGTTGATCACACATGTTTTCCTTTGATACTTAAATCACCGACTATCGAAGATTTTGACCATTTCCATTGTCAATACGAAGAGACCGTGATCAGATATATTATCTGAAAACCGCTTTGTATGGGCATTAGCGGTGCGATCAGATATGATGAAGATAATTGAAGATGGAGTTAAGCAAGGGCTGTCCTGTTTACAGAATAGTACCTTTGGTTATTCTAGTCTCAGGACAACTTGAATGGATGAATGTCTGACAGAATATATCTGGTTGATCGCGTAAGTTGATCGTTTCAAACGTATTTACGTTGGTGGCGGAGGAATTCGTTTCTCTTAGCTTATACCCTTGGTATTTTTGGGGAAATCAATTTGTTATTTGATGGGTATGACGATCTGTTAAAAAATACGTTATGACCTAAAGCCTCATCAATTGGGAAATGACAGAAATCGGGCAGGCAGCATGGCTAAGTGGGCCGCACCCAATTAGGGTATATTGTCACCATCTAGAGAATATTCATATTTGTTACTTCTTTCGCTTTTGTATCTCCCGGGAACGGTTATGTTGGTATACCAACCTCAAGGTGACAATATATTTGGAACATTCAAGCGAAATGAATGGCCGGTCATATGGGGTCGAGTTACAAGATGTTCTTGTTGAACTCCAGTGTATCGCTTCTAGAGTACACTGATCGTAAGGTTTTCCATACCATGTCATAGTTGAAAATCCATTTCCCAATAAGAGCCCGCGGTTTTGATTGTATGTTATATATGTAGAACGTGAGATGAAAGCGTTCTACTAGATTTCTATTTACTTGGTCTAAACATTACTATAATATCAAACAAGTATTATTTTAGAAAAATATTTGGGGTTATCATATGGTAAAAACAATCCGTGTTTATGTATGGATCGGTCAAAGGATTTTTGAAAAGTTAAACAAATGATTTGAGCTTACTCACTCTAGTCACATGACTGACCCAAAGTTTATTATTATTTTTTGTTTTCCCTAAACTCTTGGGTGCCTAATTTTGTTTGGGCAGTCAAGTAGTCGGGATTTACAAATACTTGAAGAGCTGGAGCAGGATGCTGCAGGATTATATAGATTGTTATTTCCGCAGTGTTGTAAGTGTTATACTCTAATAATGGTATTGTATACAGATACTGTTTTATTTCAAAGTTATGTTATGAAATATATTTATTCGTTCTGTTGTGAGATTCGTGTTTACTCTGATGTTGTATGTTCTTCTTCTTCTTCTATTCTAAGTTTCTACCTTATCTATTCTCACCCTCTAATTTCTTTCATGGAATATCCAGTATTTCTGATGCTTGAATAGTCGACATTGAGTTTATGTCGATAACCAGGATCGCGAAAACCCAGGTCATTACAGTGGTATCAGAGCTGAAGGTTAAGTAATTACCTTGGCTCTGTGGCGTGACTCAGTAGAGATATGGCAAGTAATACCCTAGATTGAGTTGAGTGTATATATATGAGTGCGTATTTGTTATTTGATATAAAATTGGTTTTATATTGTGTAGATTTATTGGTTGAGTTGTTTATGTGTTCTGATCGATCATTTTGATCCACTGTATCGGTAGGGGTTTCTAAACACTCGAGCACGATGAACCGACACGGTATGTTTGAAAAGTGGGTAAATGAAATAATTTTATCCAAATTATATTTTGATATAAAGGATTTATATTGGAATTATTATAATATACAAGATGTGTTGGTTGTTATTATAATCGAATGATATTATAAATTTGAAACGGTTATGTAAATAACCATTTTGAATTCACATAAGTGTAATATATGAAAACATATGAACTAAATCTAAATTAAATCAAAATTGGAATCTAAAATTCTGAAAACATGAAAAGTGTTTGTAAATGGAATTGAATTAAATATATGAGAATTTTAAAATCCTAGGAGATTTTAAATTGTTTTACAAGCACCGTGAATGATATTTTGAAATGTATTTCAAAATGGAAGTGTATAGAAATGGCTTTGAAAGTGATATAGTATTGAACTCACTTCGATCGCTGGAAAATAAATTCCGATTATGAAGTCGACCATCATCGGTGTCCATTTTCGAGTTGTAAGTGACGGATTACTACCAAAGATATTATTTTTGGAACTGTTTTGAGAAAATAAGTTTTTTGATATTCCGAAATGAATATTTGATTTTTGAAAAGCAAAGTTTTTTAAAAACTACTAGAAACGGATTGTTTGAATTAAAACAAATTAGATGGAAATTTGTGAAACTAAATTGAAAATCAAGAATGGTACTTGAGATTGATAATGGAATTTGGCTTGGATAAACGAATGGTTGTGTTGGAGATAAAGGTGATTAGGAGTTTGGTTGGAATAACATTGGTATATGCAGAATTGGTAACAGGTGGGAATGATATATTGATATGCCCGACAAAAAGGTATCAGTTTATATTATATATGGGTTTGAGATTTTGATGAGCCAAATTGGAAAGCCTTGATTTTCTTTTGGGTTAAAGAAGGCCTAGAGAGGCGAGTTGGAGTTTGAGCTATTGACCAATACAAAGGAGGTGCTGGCGAAATTTTTCGAAAAGTTAAGGTGTTATAAAATTTTCAGGATTTTGAAAATTTTCGTTAGCAGGAATGAATAAATATTTAAGTAAAATTAAATTGATTCAGTTGAAACTGAAGTTAAGAAGTGAATAAATAAATTTTACCCAGTTAGTAGGGTTTGTTTTCTACCTTAGCAATTTCAAGGACGAAATTATTTTAAGGGGTGAAGAATGTAATGTCCCGTATTTTTATGGTATAATAATTAATTTATTTAATTATTTAAAATATGGTTTAGAGATTTAAATGGTCGTTAAATTAAATAATATTGAATATTTAATTTATATAAATAATAGAATATTACGTTTAATTTTGAAATAGTCGGAAATAGTGAATTGACGATATAGTGTGAACTGGACAATTCAAAATATATATTTCAGTTTAAAATTTAATTATGAGAACGAATATATTTAAATAACGACAGTTTGAACGTATAATTATATTATAATTATAATCGAGCTCGAAATGGCACGACATTTTGCAATTTGGCGATTCGAACTTTAAACAAATATACAGGGTCCGTTTTAAATCGGATTTCTATGAAACAAGAAACGTTAGGAGCTCGTGAAGTCTATTTTTCTAATGGAAGAGAAAATTCGGGATTTCATCGTGTATATTTTGAGTTATGTCCAAATCAAATTTTAGAAAAGTCGCTATGGAATTCATATATAATTTATAACGATATATAAAATGGAATTTCATTATAAATCGAATATCGATTTAATCGGGATTTGGAATATCGAGTTAGAAATTCATATAGGAATATTCTAGAGCTTTATGGTATTCTATTATGAAGATATACAATAATATTTATTTTTAAATATTTAATTTAATTATTTTTAAATATATTTATATATTTAAATGGTTTATTTAGAGCTTTAAAAATATCCGGTTTTGCAAACGAACTCTGTTTTCGATGAAACAAATTTTGTTGGATCCGTAATATTAAATTATTGTTAGATTTCTATTTCCGTGATTTTGGAGTCAGTATGTGGTCGTACGGATTTCTAATGTGAAAAACAGATAGTATTTTGATGGTTGAAAATTCGTTGTGTAAGTAAACAGAGTCGGAATTCGACGAAACCAGTTTCATTGGGACTGTAATGTCAAACTTTAGTTGTATGTCCATTTTCATGATTTTTGGATATTGTATGTATTCATAGGAATTTTTAACAATAAAAACAAATAATGGTTGCTTAAAAATAAATATAATAATCAATATAAAAATAATTCCCTCTTCTTATAAATACCACACTATTCTCTCTAAACCTAAAACTTTTCATTCATCGGTTAACCAATTTTCCGCTGCTGCTTTCTTTATTTCAAAAGTAAAAGTTTTGATCTTCATAAATTCGTAGAAAATCAAAGCAAACTCCTAAAATCAGGAAACATATATTTTTGAATTCCTGCTTTGTTCCTCTTCATCCTCATATGAGTTTTAAAGGGTTCGATATAGTTTGGTTCGCACCTATTTTTCCAACGTGTATATTTTGAGTTTAGGGTTCGGGTTAGCGAGCGTTTGGGTCATCAAATCGAGAAATGGGTATCGGTTTTGGGATCAAAGAGTGTATTAGCATCTTTGGTGGTTTTTTAAGGAATCCGACATACATTTTTGTCGTGCATTGTCTGTTCTTCGGTGAAAACTGAGAACGACGGAATTGGTTTCTGGAGTGCGAGTTGTACGAGAGTGATATGGTGTGGAAGAGCTCGGCAAGAGAAGAAAGATGGTATCTTTGGTTTTTGAAATCATGTAATGGTGAGGGTGCAGTGAAAGGAAAAAAGGGGGAATGGCGTGAGTTGGGGTATTCGATTTTCTGCTAACGGGGAAGAAGAAGCTTAAACGGGTTTGGGTATTTAGATCTTGGATGGGCCGATCAATTAAGGTAAGGCCCAATTATGAAATTATATATTTTTAATTTAAAATAATTAGTATAGAAAATTGTATAAATCATAACTATTGCAAACGGTGTATGAATTAGACGAAACAAGATCCGTTGGGATCGTACGGACGGTGGCTACACAATGGAACTGACTAGGAGTGGATTAGAGCTCGTTACAATTTATAGTGAAATAAATTGTCGGTCTGAATCAACTGATGGTTATCGTTATTTAACGATGATCGTTCAATGTGAGTAAAACTCACTAACTCTATCAGTTATATTTTTATAAATATAAACTACTAATGATAAATGCTGATTGACTGTTGTGTGATGATTATTTGGTTGAATTGCTTATGTATTGGTTGAAATTATAGGTAACGATATATATATATATATATATATATATATATAAATCGTTAATCAAATATTAATTCTATTTATCAGAGTATTTCATCTTGAAATGAAATTGATGTTAATTATATAGTTTAACATCTGTGGATGCAGGGAAACAGGTTGGAGGGATCCAACTGGATTCCTCAACATTATGTACTGTTTTTCATATATTGTGATATGTGATGTGATGTATAATCTGTTAACGATTATGTGTGTTTGGATAATATCGATCCCTGTTAATTGGTTTTTTAAATACCATATATAATATCGGAATGCGAAAAGGTAATTTTCAAAGTGTATATTGAAAATAATATATTTATAAAATCGAAGGATTTTATAATAGAAAATATTATAAAATCAAAGGATTTGATAAAAAGAAATATTTATAAAATCAAAGAATATTTTATAAAAAGGATTTATTTATTTAGAGAATAAATAGAAGTATAAAAGGATTTATTTATTTAGAAAATAAATAAAAGTATAAAAGGATTATTTATTCAATAAATAAATAAAAGTATAAAAGGATTATTTATTTACAATATAAATAGAAGTATAAAAGAAATATTTATTTGGAAAATAAATAGAATTGAAAAGGGAATATTTATATGAAATAAATAGGATATTATAAGGGATAATTATTTAGAAAATAAATAGGAATATAAAGGGAAATATTTGTAAAAACAAAATAAAAGGAAATATTAGTAAAAACAAAAAGAAAAGTAATTATTTATGGAATGAATAGAATTTCATAAAAAGGAAATATTTCGAGAATAAATAGAGAAATAAAAAGAGAATTTTACAATAGGAAGGTTTAGACTCATGCTTCGCACACAGGTGTAATATGATATTGATTTAAAGTAAATGTTTTGCACATAAAATATTGTAAAGGAATTTGGGGTTTGAATTAGGAATTTAAATGGAATTACTGAAATTAGATGTAACGACCCGCATTCTACGAATCATAGAATCATACGATATTTATTTCTTTCACATATGAAGTCGTATGGTCATGTAACTTTGGAAGACGACTATTGGGGTCATTTCCCATGTTCATTATTTTTCCCGATTTTTAAATGACCATTTTACCCCTAGTTGGTACTGTTTTGGCCATAACTTTTGACTGGAAATGAATTTTGACCTGAAACCGCTTCCATTGGCTCCGGATGATGGTTTGCAATTTCGTAGAGTGGTCACATTAGCCAAACGGACTCACCGTTTGGGAGATATGGCTGAAACAAGTTTCAGATAGTGAAAAACAGCTTAATCGGGCTTAACCGGGTGATTAACAGCTAGGCCCAATGGGGGATTTCGGGATTAGGGTTATGAGGAGGCTGAAATCGGTTAGAGAACGATCTTATCCTCATTTTCCAGCCGCCTCTTTCATTCTTGAACCCTAACAATGGCTGCCAACATCTAGAAACATCCCCAAATCACTTTCTAATCAAGTTTTTGCTTAATCTACATCAAATTAAGGAGAGGAAACACGAAAGCAAGGTTAGAGCTGCTGTTAGACACCAGTGTTCACCCAAATCAGCGAGGTTTCAGTCCTGAGAATTTTATTTGTGGCCAAGGTGGGTGATTAGCATTGTTTTGACACTAATTACAGTTAATTAAGGGTAATTAGTGAAGATTAGCGAATTTATACACTAATAAATTCTAGAAAAATTTCTATAAATTCGGAAATAATATTTTATGCCCCTGGTAGGAATTTGGTTTAATTTGGTTAAGTTTTGTTAACCCTAGGATTAGTTTTGCTTAAACATGCTTAAGGGAAAATATGGGGTTTTGGGTATACTTGATCCATTTTGACATGTAAATTCATTATTTTGGTGTTTGTGGTTAGTTTGCTATGTTACCATGATTGTTTGGAATGATTTGTGGTTGATTAGAGTAGTTAGATTGGTCGAAAATGTCGTTGAAGGGCATAAACAAGTTGCTGGAAAAAGTTGCAGAAAGTTGTACAGGGTTTCGGATCGGATCGGATAGGAGAGTTGGACAAGGAACCCGACCCGAACTGGAATCTAGCACAAAAGAAGTTGGCAAGAAGGAAGGCCATTTCTTAGAGTTGGAGTTGGACAGGGGAATGGATCGGAGCTATGGAGCAGGATCAGATCGGAATAGGCTAGGGAGCGGGAACGGATCAGAGCTACGGAGCAGGATCGGATCGGCTTAAGGACGAAGGGCTCGGACCGGAGTGTGGTGAAGGAATCAGATCGGATTAGAATAGGGAACGGGACCAGACGAGGCACAGGAGCTGGAGCACGAACTGAATGGGGGATGGCAACCCGACCCAACCCGAAGTGGAACACCCGACCCGAACCGATGCAAAGCTATGAACCCAAACCGAACTGAACGGGGAGACTGGGGATGATTTATCCGAACCGAACCGACTGAAACAGATGGGGCCAAGCCGAATTGAACTTCCAACTCTTCTATGCGACGACTCTTTTGAAAACCAACTCCAATTCGATCAAAACCCGAGATGCAAAGGAAGTCCAAATGAGGAGCTTTGACTCAGGATCCAGCTGGGGACCAATGAGTGGGCTTCATGATTGGGCTTTGCTGCGGGACGTGTGCCAAGGGGCTATCGATGCCTATGACTTTGGATCACTATGTATGGGAGGTACGTGAACGGATTCAGGGCCACAGTGGCCTAGGTACGACTAAAGGGCTATAAACCAATGAAGTGGGGTCATTTGTAAAGATTTGGTCATGACTCCATGTGGTAAGCTTGGTAGTAGCAGTAGTTGTACAAGTTGAACACCGTCACTACTTCGATGGGTCTAGTGATTGACAGTGGTGGACATCGAACGCTTTATGCACTGAGTGAGAGATGTGAGGATGGTTGCTATGGTTGATTTGTCTACCATCATTATGACATGCACACCCCACCCCCGTATTCTTTACACTATTTATTATGTCACCTTAGAGTACTGTACGGTATGTGGTACTAACTCTTTGGTTGCAGGTCCAGGTTCAGGTATGGTTTAGTATACCTGTTATTGTTCTGTTTAGATGCTTATCGCTCATACCGGGCTTTATGTCTGACCCAGAGTTTTATGTCTCTTCTTATTACTTTGGGTGCTCACACGAGCAGACTAGAGACAGGTTAGCTCGTGATGCAAGGGTAAATGATCCGGAGACGAGCAGGAGGCTTCCATGTAATATATATATATATAGTATTCTCCCTGTGTTGTTGAAGATCACTGCTTGGGCATTAGTGGTGCATCTTCTACTTTAGCTTTCTTTTTATTTAGAGACAGTAAATTTGGAAAGTTGAAATAAGCTATATTTGGATTTCCGCTGCTCTGATGTTGATGTTGGTTTTAGTTATCAGCTTATGCACTGTCTCACCTGTTTTATGTCAAGTATGTTATTATTATATTTTATTCCATGCGCTGTGAGACGTTCTACAGGTTCCTCGTTAGTTAATTCCCTTCTTTCCTTTCTTCTGACGACCGTCCCGTGCTAGTCGGGCATGTGTACAGCGCACTTTCGGAGGAAATGCAGGCTTGTGCGGGGCGGGCCGTCACACTTGGTATCAGAGCTCTAGGTTGTGTAGTTAACCTAGGGAAAGACACCAGGGAGAGATAGTATATGTATATGAGAGAGCGTATTTGTGATTACTTTGGTTTTTAAAAGCTATATATGTATATACTATTAGTAGTATAAGAGTGAAGTCATACTGCACTAGCACCATTATGGGGTCGTTAATCGTTACCTTTTCCAGATTGACGATGAGCCGATATGCTAGAGGTGCTAGTAGGGGAGCCAATAATGGGAATGCTGCTGACATGAGGACGATGTTTACTGACCTCATGAGAGAGATGCTTAGGGACGTGCAGAGGGCAGCTCCCAATGGTGGAAATGGTGGTGGTCCAATAGTGCAGGCGCCGAGGGTCGACTTTGCCAAGCTGAATAAGGATTATACTAGTCTTGGTGGGAAGCCGTTCCACGGAACGGAGTCGGCTACGGATGTTCAGGATTGGTTGGATAGTTGCGAACGTATCTTCGAGGATTTGGGCATCGAGGATGCGATGAAGAGAAAGCTAGCGTCCCGTCAGCTGCGAGGGCGGGCAATGAATTGGTGGAATGCTATAAAGGCAGCTACTCCCGAAGATCAGATTACTTGGGAGCAGTTTAAGGTCCGCTTTAGCGAGAAGTTCATTCCAGCTGCTCAGAAGTCAGAGTTGTTTAAGAAATTCTTGGAGCTCAAGCAGAATGGCAGAGTTGTCTCGGAGTATATTGCTGAATTCGACACTTTGTCGAAGTATGGGTTATCTCTTATTGATACTGCCGAGAAGAAGAATGAGAAATTCATAACTGGTTTGGATCAGTACTTGGGGGAAAGGCTTATTAACCACATCGATGAGACGTTTGAATCGATTGTGGGGAAAGCATTGAGATCAGAAAGTCTCTACCCTAAGCTGAAGACTGAGGTTGCATCTGCAGAAGAGCCAAAACCACAAGCAAGTGGTGGAGGCAAGGGTGGTTCCCAGAATAAGAGAAAGCAGAATCAGACTAAGAATGGTCAGAAGAAAAAGAATAAGCAAGATGTTGAGTGCTTCAGCTGTGGTAAGAAGGGCCATTATGCTAGTAATTGTCGGGCCAAGCCAGCGGATAGGAAGTGCTTCAACTGTGGCCAAATGGGACATCACAAGGACAAGTGTCCGCAACCCCTAAAGAAAAGAAAACGGTGAAAGCATATGCCCTTAATGCTATTCCTTCTTCGTCAAATGCCCCAACTGCGGCGGAGAAAGGAAAGAATGTCGTCATTCAAGGTATGCTTTCTGTTTATGATGTTCCTGTTAGAGTTTTGTTTGATACTGGAGCTTCTAGTTCTTTCATATCTAGTGACCTGGTAGATAGGTTGGGATTGGAGCCCGAGATTGTCGATAGACCTTTAGTAGTGACGAACCCGATTGGTGGTTCGACTAGCCTTAGCATGATTTATCGTAATGTGGTCTTATCAAGTCATGGATGCATGTTTGTTTATGATTGCTTTGTTTTGGGCTTTACTGGGTTTGGCATTATTTTGGGAGTAGATTGGCTCTAAAGATACGGGGTGGTGGTAGACTGTGAGGGCTTTTTGGTGACAGCTAGAGCGGATGATGGGCGGAGGATAGTGTTTGGTGGTCTACCCAGTGAGGGGGTATTGGCTAGTTTTCTAAACTCCCTCGACATTCCGCATAGTGAGTTGTCAGGTTTACCCGTGGTTGGCTAGTATCCGGATGTTTTCGAAGAAGTGACCGGCTTCCACCACATCGAGAGATTGAGTTCCGTATTGATTTGGTGAAAGATGCCAGACCTATAGTGATGCCACTTCGTCGTATGGCACCAAGGGAGCAGCGAGAGCTCGAGGTGCAAGTCAGCGATCTTTTGAAGAAGGGATTTACCAGAAGGAGTGTTTCTGAATGGGGAGCACCAGTTGTGTTTGCTACCAAGGCGGATAGTTCCCTTCGTTTGTGTGTAGACTACCGCGAGTTGAATAAAGTGACGAGGAAGAACAAGTATCCTCTACCGCGGATAGATGATTTGTTCGATCAGTTGAGTGGCGCGAGAGTATTTTCTCAGTTGGATCTCGCGACAGGTTTTCATTAGCTTAGAGTGGAAGCTGAGAGTATAGCTAAAACGGCATTTCGGACGCCGTCTGGATTTTATGAGTGGTTGGTCATGCCATTCGGGCTGACCAATGCCCCAGCATATTTTGTGGATCTTATGAATAGGGTATTCAGAGATCAGTTGAATAAGTTTGTCCTTGTGTTTGTTGATGATATTTTGGTCTATTCGAGGACAGAGGAAGAACACAAGGAACATTTAAGAATAGTGATGGAGGTGTCGAGAAAACACCAATTGAAAGCAAAGTTTTCTAAGTGTCACTTCTGGAGGAGGGAAGTGAGGTTCTTGGGCCATGTTGTTTCAGAGAATGGTATCGTCGTGGATCCTGCGAAGGTGGCTACGGTGCAAGATTGGTCTACGCCCAAGAATGCAACGGACATAAGATGTTTCTTGGGATTAGCTGGATATTATCGTAAGTTTATCCAAGATTTCTCCAAGATAGCAGCACCGTTGACCCAGTTGACCAAGAAGAATCAAGCTTTTGTCTGGGATGAAAGGTGCGAGAATGCATTCAAGAGTATAAAGGACAAGTTGACAAGCGCACCAGTGTTAGTCATTCCTAAGGGGAATGAAGAGATGACGGTATACACGGATGCCTGTGGTACCGGACTGGGTGTTGTATTGATGCAAGGTGGTAGGGTTGTAGCTTATGCAAGTCGGCAATTGAAACCGCACGAGAAAAGATACCCTACCCATGATTTGGAATTGGCAGCGATCGTGTTCGCGTTGAAGATGTGGAGACACTATCTCTTGGGAGAAAGATTTGAGTTGTTTACGGATCATAAGTCGTTGAAGTATCTTTTCTCTCAGAAGGATCTAAATCTCCGGCAGCAAAGGTGGCTAGAATTCTTAGCTTCCTATGATTTCGATATCGCATATACACCTGGGAAAGGTAATGCGGTAGCCGATGCCCTAAGTAGGAGACATGCCAGTTTAGGGGCTATGTTTCTTGAATGGAAGCAACTGGAGTATATCGCGGGGTTTGATTTCAGACCAAAGTGCGAATTGGATCCAGTCTTGCTAGCTAGTTTGGCGATCAGACCCACTTTGATAGAGCGGATTGGTTCCAGCCAAAGGGACGATCCTAATCTATTGGAAATCATCTCCAAATTAGAGATGGGTATCAATGAGGAGATGAACAAGTATGGGCTTGATCGAGATGGATGGCTTAGAAAGGATGGAAGACTAGTTGTACCCAATGTCAATGGACTGAGAGATGAAGTACTTAGAGAGTGTCATCACTCAAAACTGACTATACATCTCGGTGGTAATAAGATGTATCGAAACATGAAGCAGACTTACTACTGGGAAGGGATGAAAAGAGACGTTGGGAAGTTTATATCCAAATGCATGAGTTGCCGGCTAGTTAAAGCCGAGCAAAAGAAGCCTAGTGGGTTGTTGCAACCATTAGAAATTCCCGAATGGAAATGGGAGCAAGTCTCGATGGATTTCATCGATGGTTTACCAAGAACTAGATTGGGACATGATAACATTTGGGTAATTGTGGATCGATTGACTAAGAGTGCAAGATTTATACCAGTCAAATCGACCAGAACGGCAGCTAAGTTAGCAGAATTGTATATGAAGTGGGTAGTGAGATTTCATGGGGTACCTAAAAGCATTGTGAGTGACCGAGACCCGTTGTTCACTAGTGGGTTTTGGAAGAGCTTACAAGAGGCTCTAGGGTCAGAGTTACATCTCAGTACCGCATATCATCCTCAGACCGACAGTCAGACGGAGAGGGTGAATCGTATTTTGGAAGATCTCTTGAGAGCATGTATATTGGATTTTGGTGGATCATGGGATGACCATTTGCATCTAGTAGAGTTTGCATATAACAATAGCTACCAATCCAGTATCGGTATGGCTCCGTTTGAAGCTTTGTACGGAAGACCGTGCAACTTACCATCATGTTGGATAGAGATGGCGAGAAGTTTATGCTTGGACCAGATGTGGTGAGGGAAACTTCAGATAAGATCAAGATCATTCAACAACGAAAGAAGGCTGCCCAAGATAGGCAGAAGAGTTATGCTGATAAGAGGAGAAGAGACTAAAAATTCTCTGTTGGTGACTTGGTGTTTGTCAAGATTTCTCCGTTGAAGAGCGTGATACGATTTGGCAGGAGGGGCAAATTAGCACCAAGATTTGTTGGCCCATTCCCTGTTCTTGAACTAGTCGGGAATTTGGCATATAGAGTTTACTTACCAGAGAAGATGGCGGGAGTTCACAATGTATTTCATGTTTCCCAACTAAGGAAGTTCGTCCACGACTCAGATATGACTATTTCACCTGATCAGTTAGAGGACTTCGAAGTAGAACCCGAGGCGGTTGGGAACCGCAAGGCGACCCGTATTGTCGAGCACGATACGAAGCAACTTCGAAGGAAGGCGGTGAGGCTAGTCAAGGTTCAGTGGGGCGAGGACGAGAATGATTGCACTTGGGAGACAGAGGAGAACATTAGGAAGACATATCCAGAACTCTTTGCCTTGTAAGATTTTGACTTCGATTTAGTTTTTCCGCATGCTAGGTTATGCTTGTTTGCTTGTTTTGTATGTTTGATTGTTGTATGTGGCTGTTAGGCATGCGGGATTCTTTGTATGTTTTAGGTTAAGGAATTTCAAGGACGAAATTTCTTAAGGGGGGAGAGTGTAACGACCCGCATTCTACGCATCATAGGATCATAGGATATTTATTTCTTTCACATATGAAGTCGTATGGTCATGTAACTTTGGAAGACGACTATTGGGGTCATTTCCCATATTCATGATTTTTCCCGATTTTTAAATGACCATTTTACCCCTAGTTGGTACTGTTTTGTCCATAACTTTTGACTGGAAAGGAATTTTGACCTGAAACCACTTCCATTGGCTCCGGATGATGGTTTGCAATTCCGTAGAGTGGTCACATTAGCCAAACGGACTCACCGTTTGAGAGATATGGCTGAAACAAGTTTCAAATAGTGAAAAACAGCTTAATCGGGCTTAACCGGGTGATTAACAGCTAGGCCCAATGGGGGATTTCGGGATTAGGGTTATGAGGAGGCTGAAATCGGTTAGAGAACGATCTTATCCTCATTTTCCAGCCGCCTCTTTCATTCTTGAACCCTAACAATGGCTGCCAACATCTAGAAACATCCCCAAATCACTTTCTAATCAAGTTTTGGCTTAATCTACATCAAATTAAGGAGACGAAACACGAAAGCAAGGTTAGAGCTGCTATTAGACACCAGTGTTCACCCAAATCAGCGAGGTTTCAGTTCTGAGAATTTTATTTGTGGCCAAGGTGAGTGATTAGCATTGTTTTGACACTAATTACAGTTAATTAAGGGTAATTAGTGAAGATTAGCGAATTTATACACTAATAAATTCTAGAAAAATATCTATAAATTCGGAAATAATATTTTATGCCCCTGGTAGGAATTTGGTTTAATTTGGTTAAGTTTTGTTAACCCTAGGATTAGTTTTGCTTAAACATGCTTAAGGTAAAATATGGAGTTTTGGGTATATTTGATCCATTTTGACATGTAAATTCATTATTTTGGTGTTTGTGGTTAGTTTGCTATGTTACCATGACTGTTTGGAATGATTTGTAGTTGATTAGAGTAGTTAGATTGGTCGATAACGTCGTCGAAGGGCGTAAACAAGTTGTTGGAAAAAGTTGCAGAAAGTTGTGTAGGGTTTTGGATCGGATATGGGCTCGGATCGGATAGGAGAGCTGGACAAGGAACCCGACCCGAACTGGAATCTAGCACAAAAGAAGTTGGCAAGAAGGAAGGCCATTGCTTAGAGTTGGAGTTGGACAGGGGAACGGATCGGAGCTATGGAGCAGGATCGGATCGTAATAGGCTAGGGAGCGGGAACGGATCGGAGCTACGTAGCAGGATCGGATCGGCTTAAGGACGAAGGGCTCGTACCGGAGTATGGTGAAGGAATCGGATCGGATTAGAATAGGGAACGGGACCAGACGAGGCACAGGAGCTGGAGCATGAACTGAATGGGGGATGGCAACCCGACCCAACCCGAAGTGGAACACCCGACCCGAACCGATGCAACGCTGTGAACCCGAACCGAACTGAACGGGGAGACAGGGGATGATTTATCCGAACCGAACCGACTGAAACAGATGGGGCCAAGCCGAATTGAACTTCCGTCTCTTCTATGCGACGACTCTTTTGAAGACCAACTCCAATTCGATCAAAACCCGAGATGCAAAGGAAGTCCAAATGAGGAGCTTTGACTCAGGATCCAGCTGGGGGCCAATGAGTGGGCTTCATGATTGGGCTTTGCTACGGGACGTGTGCCAAGGGGCTATCGATGCCTATGACTTTGGATCACTATGTATGGGAGGTACGTGAACGGATTCAGGGCCGCAGTGGCCTAGGTACGACTAAAGGGCTATAAACCAATGAAGTGGGGTCATTTGTAAAGATTTGGTCATGACTCCATGTGGTAAGCTTGGTAGTAGCAGTAGTTGTACAAGTTGAACACCGTCACTACTTCGATGGGTCTAGTGATTGAAAGTGGTGGACATCGAACGCTTTACGCATTGAGTGAGAGATGTGAGGATGGTTGCTATGGTTGATTTGTCTGCCATCATTATGACATGCACACCCCACCCCTGTATTCTTTACACTATTTATTATGGCACCTTAGAGTACTGTACGGTATGTGGTACTAACTCTTTGGTTGCAGGTCCAGGTTCAGGTATGGTTTAGTATACTTGTTATTGTTCTGTTTAGATGCTTATCGCTCATACCAGGCTTTATGTATGACCCAGAGTTTTATGTCTCTTCTTATTACTCTGGGTGCTCACACGAGCAGACTAGAGACAGGTTAGCTGGTGATGCATGGGTAGATGATCCGGAGACGAGCAGAAGGCTTCCACGTAATATATATATATATAGTATTCTCCCTGTGTTGTTGAAGATCACTGCTTGGGCATTAGTGGTGCATCTTCTACTTTAGCTTTCTTTTTGTTTAGAGACAGTAAATTTTGAAAGTTGCAATAAGCTGTATTTGGATTTCCGCTGCTCTGATGTTGATGTTGGTTTTAGTTATCAGCTTATGCACTGTCTCACCTGTTTTATGTCAAGTATGTTATTATTATATTTTATTCCATGCGCTGTGAGATGATCTACAGGTTCCTCGTTAGTTAATTCCCTTCTTTCCATTCTTCTGACGACCGTCCTGTGCTAGTCGGGCATGTGTACAACACACTTTCGGAGGAAATGCAGGCTGGTGCGGGGCGGGCCGTCACATTAGAACTGACTGGAAATTAGTTGTGTTGGATGGCTTTCTGGGTATCGATCTGATGTTGGTTTCGACCTTCGGGGTTAATACGTAGGGGGTTGTTCTCTTACTAGTTACAGTTAGAGACTGATATATGCGAAAAGATAGTGATGCGTGGATCAGAAATGGAAACGTTTTCCAAAGTTAATAACGTATATTTCTAAAATTAGAAAATAAGGATTTGATGAATATATGGAAACGAGAAATGGGAAAATGAATAAATGTTGATTGATGATTGATCGATAGAATTTCCATCTGGAAATAATATCGTTGTTTGCACACATGTTTTCCTTGGTTAGTTAAATCACCGACTATCAAAGATTTTGACCATTTCCGTTGTCAATACGGAGAGACCGAGATCAGATATATTATCTGAAAACCACTCTGTATAGGCATTAGCGGTGCGATCAAATATGATGAAGATAATTGAAGATGGACTTATGCAAGGGTTGTCCTATTTACAAAATAGTACTGTAACAACCCGGAATTTCAGAACAAAATTTAAATTTTAATTTAAGCTATTTTAAGGGATATAAAGTATAAATTTGTTATTTTTATGAAATAAAATTTTTAGAATAAATTTAATTGACTGTTTTAAAAAGAGAAACACATGCTTATGTTTGTATGAAAATAAAACAAATGAATATAAATTTGTATATGGTAGTTAAGGATATTAAT
This sequence comes from Allium sativum, assembly GCA_030737875.1. Taxonomy (NCBI): domain Eukaryota; kingdom Viridiplantae; phylum Streptophyta; class Magnoliopsida; order Asparagales; family Amaryllidaceae; genus Allium; species Allium sativum. The sequence continues at coordinate 53,465,597 of CM060913.1, forward strand.
TAGGGGTTCCTCATTTGATTTATAATCATGCATTGAATACTTTCCCATTTTTCTGTTTCTTATTTTATTTTTAATTTTGAATAAGAAATAAATACGCTACCTCATGCTTAGTCCAATTGAATATGTTGCATAAATTATGATACTTATTGTTATGTATTTTAAAAAGTCATATGACTTTCTTATAGTCAGCATCAGACAACAAATCATGTATTCATTTCTTTTTGTTATCATTTTTCCCTATGTAATTTTTCTTTCGAATATAGAATAATAAATAAAAGTTGATAAGAGTGACATCTTGTGCTTAGTCAGTAAATTTATTTACTTCGTAACCTACATAATATGAAGGGCCACATTAGAGAAATAAATAAGGTAACTTTCTCAAATCCCTTCCTTATTCTTATGTTTCTTCTTTGCAATTGTCTCTCTATTAATATTCTCTAATTCTAATTCCAGACCTTAGCATACTCCTCTTCCTTTATTCTCTGTAAACAAAAATGAGCAGCCACCATTTTGTTCTTTTCTTTCCTTAAAAAAAAGAAAGGATTCTAACCAAATCACTCCATGAAAAAAATTCTAAAAGAAGTTTTGATTAATATCATCTTCGATTCTATGCGATTGTCCAAGCATATGATGGTGAAATTGAGGAACGATGAATGGGTTCGAAATGGTTCAGAAAAGAGCGATGAAGAAGGAGCAGTATTGACCCTTGGATCAGAGGATGAACGGCCAAATGGAAATATGATTAAGGTTAAGGCCTAATTAAAGTTTAATTAAAATTATTTAATTATTAATGTAATCAAATCTTGAAACGATCATATCTTTTGCAATCGAAATCAGAATTCAGCAAACTGGATTGCGTTGGAACCATATTTCCAAGATCTACAACACGGAGTTGACCAAAACAGATTTAGATTTCGTGTAATTTTTGTCAGAGTGGAAAGCTTTCGGTGAGATCTCTAATTTAAAAATTAAAACTTAATTTTAATTTGCGATGTGAAATCTTTATGTGTTCGTTGTTAATATTCACTTAGATATTGTACGAGATTTGTTTCGATTTGTTGTTGTGATTGTGATTACGGTTTGAGATTACGATGATGAAATGGATTAAATTGTTCATGTTACTAAAGGTCCTTCTTTTATTTGTATTCATGAACATAAATCTGATAAAATTTCTTCTGTTATTTAGATCAATGAACATGGAATTTAAATATACAATAAAAATCTTATTTTTATTGTTTACATGAACACTGAATTTAGATTCATAATAAAAATCTTATTTTTATTGTTCACATGAACATAAAATTTTGTTTTCAATAAAAATACCTTTTTATTGAATTTAGAAACATGAACACAAGATTTTGTCAATATTTTTTTTTAAAATTTTTTTTTTACTAGAAACGTAAGTGTCATCATATTTTGTTATGAAACAAATATCACATTTGTATTGTCATTTGGAAACCAAATCATCATGTTGTGTTAAAAATATAATCTATAAATATTGAAATAAAAATGGCATCTTCATGTATGTTAAAAATGTCTATTATTTAGATAATGTCATTTATGTTAGCGATAAATTGTCATTTATGATTAGCGATAAATTTTCATTCATCTTAGCAAAAAATTGTCATTTTTGTTAGTGATAAATTGTCATTTATGATTAGCGATAAAATTGTCATTTATGATAGCGATAAACATGACATTTATGTTAGAAACTTATCGTGCAAATAGACATGACATTTATGTTAGAAAACTTGTTGTGCAAATAAACATGTTATATAATAATGTCATTATATTGAGATTATCATTTATTTAGACCATGTTATGTTAAACAAAATTGTCATTTTGATTGTGAATTGCCACGACATATAAAATATCATTCTGGTTATAAATTGTACATTAAAATTCAAATATCATTTTGGATAGAAATGTACATTGCGATTTAAATAACATTTTAGTTATAAAATGTTACATTGAAATGAAATAACATTTTTGATTAAGAAATGTATATTAGACAAAAAAATATATATCATTTTTGTTAAAGAATGTACATCAGAATAAAAATACCCTTTTTGTTAGAAAATGTACATTAAAATAGAAATTACATTTTAGTATAAAATGTTCCATTAGAAAAAGATTACATTTATATGTAATGAAAGAATGAATAGAAAAAGATAACATTTATATGTAATGAAAGAATGAATAGGAAAGGATTACATTTATATGTAATGAAATAATGAATAGAAAAAGATTACATTTATATGTAATGAAAGAATGAATAGGAAAGGATTACATTTTTAATGTAATCAAAGAAAAGAATAAGAAGATTACATTTTTAATGTATCAAAGAAAAGGTTAAAAATGTTCATTTATTTGAAATGAAAATATGTTGACGATAAAATTGACATTTTTATCGTATATATAGAAAAGATGGAAAATGATCATTTTTTTGAAATAAAATATTGAAACATTTAAAATCAAATTTTTAATGTAAGAATGAAATGAGATATTCTCATTGTATTGAGAAAAATGTGAAAACATTAAAAAATCTATTTTTAATGTAAGGTATTATTTATGTAAATATACATTGCATAGATAGAAATGCTGAAAACATTAAAATTTACATTTTTAATGTACTGAATGAATATATATAAAATATTCATTATATGACTATAAATGTTGAAACAATAAAATTGACATGTTATGGTTGATTGATTGAATGGATTGTGCTCGACCAGTTTATGAGCAAAACATGTTTTACATTTAGCATTGGGTGGGTAGAAATATAAGTACGCTAACACCTTGTGAAACACTTCATGATTTGACTATAAAGTTTTTAGCGATGTTGTTTATTTCAAAATTAATGAATGATTTTGAAAACTGATTTTCTTAAGTAAAAAAAAAAGAATTATTCCCGATTTTGGAAAGGGAATGTTTTATAAAATATTTTATAAAACATAAAGAATTTCGAGGACTACACCCGATGATTTCGAAATGATTTGAAAGTAGAAATCTACGTAGATTTGATTATACTTGTGATTATGTTGTGAAATGATTTTCCCTACTTCGGGATATAAAATGATTTAGCAAGCATGTGGCTAGAGATCGGGTGACCCAAGAGCGACTAGAAGTGGAGGACGGTGCATGTTATCCCCCATTGGTGGGATGGTGCATCGTTAGTGTAGCCTGCCCCTAGATGGGAGGTGCACACACACACACACACACACACATATATATATATATATATATTGGTTAGGGCACGCACTGCCTGGTCTGAGGGAACATGACCGATATTTGGTTGCATACTTGTTTTTATGCATGGTTATGTTTTGGAATTCATATTTCCAAATGTTTTGTTTTCAAATCCCGAAGTGAAATCTACTTTGATATTATAAAAGCTAGATATGTTTTTCAAATGATTTGAAATAAAAAAAATCAGGAAATAAAGTCCAAAGGAATAATTTCTGTAAAGAGAATTAGATTTTGAAATCTAAGTTTAGGGATTAAGCCTAAATGGGTAGATTGAGGAATTGCATGTTGATTGATGCATTTTTATCAATAAGTTAATTTATGGTAGTAGTATATGCACTGGCAATCCAATGGAGTAAACCTGTTCCGTGTTAGCGGCGTGGTCCTGTGATTGACCTTATTATAAGATAGGTTAAGTAAAGATTTGTCATACCAGTCCCATGACTGGACTGTAGTTTGTTTCACTGGCAAACTCGAGTGCCCATATTTTCCACACGGGCAGTCGAGTAGCTTGTTTGCAGATATCTATTCTTTTAGCAGGATCCTGGATCGAAGCTTAAAGCTGTGTCCAGAGCTTTTGATAGTCTTCCGCTGCACTGTATTATATTTAATATAAAATTTATCTTCCGCTGTATTATTATATTCGTTGTACACTAATATTTTGTACTCTGATGTAACATTATTATAATGTTTATAAAAGTCTGATGTTATTGTTTGAATGTCTTGTATTCCCAAAGTTAAAGTATTCGAAGATTTCCAACTTTTGGGTCAGACCTGTGCGGTTTATGGTCGATTCAAAGGGAGGAAATTTTCGGGTCTTTACAAGTACCTTTGGTTTGTCCAGTCCCTGGACAACTTGAATGGACAAATGTCTGACATAGTATATCGGTTGATCGCGTAAGTTGATCATTTCAAATGTATTTACGTTGGTGGTAGAGGCATTCGTTTCTCTTAGCTTATACCCGTGGTATTTTTGGGGAAATCAATTTGTGATTTGATGGGTATGACGACGTGGCATTCAAAGTAATTAAAAGAGTGATCTGTTAAAAGATACGTTATGACCTCAAGCCTCATCAACTGGGAAATGACAGAAATCGGGCTGGCAGCATGGCTAAGTAGGTCGCACCCAATTAGGGTATATTGTCACCATCTAGAGAATTTTCATATTTGTTACTTCTTTCTCTTATGTATCCTCCGGGAACGGTTATGTTGGTATACCAACCATAAGGTGATAATATATTCGGAACATTCAAGCGAAATGAATGGCCGGTCATGTGTGGCCGAGTTACAAGATGTTCTTGTTGAACTCCAGTGTATCACTTCTAGAGTACACTGATCGGAAGGTGGTTCCATACCTTGTCATAGTTGGAAATCCATTTCCCAATAAGAGCCCGCGGTTTTTATTGTATATTATATATGTAGAACGTGAGATGAAAGCGTTCTTCTAAATTTCTACTTACTTGGTCTGGACATTATTATAATATCAGACAAGTATTGTTTAGAAAAATATTTTGGGTTATCATAAGGTAAAAACCATCCGTGTTTATGTGTGGATCGGTCTTACGATTATCCTTTGTTTCAAAAGGATTTTTGAAAAGTTAAACAAATGATTTGAGTTTACTCACACCAGTCACATGACCGACGCAGAGTTTGTTTTGTTTTGTTTTCCCTAATCTCTCGGGTGCCCAATTTTGTACGGGCAGTCAAGTAGTCGGGATTTACAAATACTTGAAGAGCTGGAGCAGGAGGCTTCAGGATTATATAGATTGTCATTTCCGCTGTGTTGTAAGTGTTATACTCTAATAATGGTATTGTATACAGATATTGTTTTATTTCAAAGTTATGTTATGAAATATATTTATTCGTTCCGTTGTAAGATTCGTGTTTACTCTGATGTTGTATGTTCTTCTTCTTCTATTCTAAGTTTCTATCTTATCTATTCTCACCCTCTAATTTCTTTCATGGACTATTCGATATTTCCGATGCTTTAATAGTTGACATTGAGTTTATGTCAATAACCAGGATCGCGAAAACCTGGGTCGTTACAAATATAAAACATCATTTTTTTGTCATTTTGTTGAACTAGAGTTTTCAACAAAAATGAGGGATCAAATTTACCATTGTGTTGATCAAGAAGATTCTCCAAAAATGAAATATCACCTTTTATACATTTTGTTGAATCAAATTTTTTAACAAAAATGAAATATCACTTTTTGTCATTTTGATTGAAGTAGAATTTTTAATTTAGAATAAAATATCACTTTTGCCATTTTGATTTAATTAGAATTTTCGCTCAAAATGAAATATACACTTTTGTCATTTGATTGAATTAGCATTTTAAATCAAAATGAAATATCACTTTTGCCTTTTTGGATTGAATTAGAATTTTCAACCCAGAAAAATATAAATTTCTATCATGGAATTAATATAAAAATAGAAATGTTCATGTTTTTAAAGTAAGAACATGATTACATTAAAAAGTTCACATTTCTAATGTAATGTTAGAACATGGAAAATATTCATGTTTCAAAATGAAGACATGTTTTACATTAAAAATTCACTTTTTAATGTAATAATAGAATTTAGACAAAGATTCATGTTTTAAAATGAAACCATGTTTTACATTAAAAATTCACTTTTTAATGTAATAATAGAAATATAGAAAGAGATTTATGTTTTAAAATGAAAACATGTTTTACATTAAAAATTCACTTTTTAATGTAATAATAGAAGTAGACAAACATGCATGTTTTAAAATAAAAACATGTTGACATTAAAAACTTTGTTTTTAATGAAATGAATGAATCACAAGAAAATGTTCATTTTTAAAACAAAGGCATGTTAAAATTAAAAATATCATTTTTTATAAAAGAATGATTCCTATGAAAATTGTTCATATTTGAATAAAAGTGTTGAAACATTAAAATCATAATTTTTAACGTAAAGTTTGATTTATTGGAAATATTGACCATTTGACTAAAAATGTTACAACTTTAAAAATTCCATTTTTAATATAAAAGTGATTCGGTAGAAAACATATGTTAGAAAACATTTGTATGTTAAAACATTATTTTTAACATGCTAGGAAGAAGGAAAATGAAAACATCGCTTTCATACATTTTGTTTAAAAATAGAATTGTTAACATTTATATTTACATTGCATATATTAGAACTTATATGCATTGTTAAAATTACATTTATATTTACATTGCATATATTAGAATTTATATGCATTATTAAAATTATATTTATATTTACATTGCATATATCAGAATTTATATGCATTGTTAAAATTACATTTATATTTACATTGCATATATTAGAATTTATATGCATAGTTAAGATTACATTTATATTTAACAATGCATATATTAGAATTTATATGCATAGTTAAAATATCATTTTATTTACAATATGTACATTTGAATCTGTATGAATTATTTTTATTATACAATCATTCACTGAAAACTTTATACAAATAAAATATTCCCTTTTTATTTGTCAAAGTTAAAAATAGAAATAGAAATACAAATAAAAATTAGCTTTTATTTGTCATTGGTTCAATTTTCATGTAAATGAAATATATTTTGGTTGACATGATGAATATGTAGATATGATATGCCAATAAAAACATTCTTTTATTTGGCATGTTAAACACATTAGTGGAATCGTTGAATGGTTTATATTTATATAATTATATATATAAATTAAAATTAGGTGAATTGCGCACGGTAGTCCGCTTTTCGGAATCGTAACTTTAAACGATTATACCGAAAGATTCGACTGTCGGATTTTCCCAAAACTGGAACCGTTAGGACCATTTTGGGAATATCTTTCCATCGATATAAACTTTGTTAAAATCCAGCGGTTAGATTTCGAGATAAGTATAAATCAAATTTTGATAAAAACAGCGCCAGGGCCGCCTATTGTCCCGACGCATCGTTAAATTAATTTAGCTATTTTTATATATATATATATATAAATAGCGATAAATAGTTATTAAATACTATTAACGATATGAAATGCTTTTAAACTATATAGATGCATGAATCATTTGAAAAGATCGAGTTCAATCTCATTTCAAATGATTATACGACGATTTAAATCGAAGATATTGAAGACGGCGATTGAAGACCGACGATCTTCACATCGAATGAATAACTATTGATGCCCGGTATTGGTTAGCTCCTAGTAAAGGGTTAAAGTGGTGGTTGTCCGGACGTACTTGTTGATTGTCCGGATAAGCGAGCACCTCTCTTCCGTGTTGGACATACGGGACGAGGAATAAGGCGACTCTGGTTTCGTTCAGACCCAAAACGGACTTGTAAATGGATGTGTGTCTGACATTGGATTTCATTCCATGTAAATTGGTTTCTATTTAATATATATCTGTGGTGGCAGAGAATTTATTCTCTTGCTTAACACCCTTCTCTAAGAGGCATGAGCTCAGAGGTTATATATTGGTAGTTATCGATCGCATGGCGTGAATTGTCAATGTGACATGCCAAGATGCAATTGATCGAGGCTTTTGTTGAAAAGCAGAGCCTTGTGGATGATGATCAAAGCATAGCCTATTTCGGCATATCTTTGTGTATAACATTACCTCACAAGCCTCACACTCCAGTGAGATTCAGAAACGGGGCAAGGGAACACAGGGAGTGCACACGTTTCTTTCTAGCTAGAAGTGGTATCAGGATTTTGTAATCCCTGACATTTTACTTATGTGGTTGATGGAATGAGGCACCTCGGTTATATTAGTCGATAGTGACCATTTTATAAGTCTAATAGGATCGAGAAGTGTATTTTCAGGCATAACTAATCCACTAAAGTATTTGTGGACTGGCCCTGCAGGATCCAAGGGTTGTGCGTAGGTGTGATCCTGAGACATTGCTAGAGTGTCTTGAATCGGTGAGGAGTCCGTCCCTAGCCTTGACTCATGATGGAAACCCAATTTCCAATACGACATTACGGTTTTGATTGTAAACCTATGTATGGCGACATAGTATATGGTAGCTATGTCATCTAGGATTGATACATTTACTTTGAAGTATTTTAAAACTGATTAGACACTAATAATAATATTAAAATATTATTTTCTATGTATCAAGCATTTTTTATCATTATAAGGTAAAACTTTATCCTTCGGTTTGCGTTGTATTGTGTGATGGGACTTGAGTCTTATAATGATTTCATTTTTCTAAAAAGCATTGCGTTATTTTTGAAATAAAATTTATTAAACATATGCACTGGCAATCCAATGGAGTAAACCGGTTCCGCGTTAGCGGCATGGTCCTGTGATTAGCTATATTGTTAGTTAAGAAAGATTTCTCGTACCAATCCCATGATTAACTCGTAGTTTGTTTCACTTTGCAAACTCGAGTGCCCTCTTTTCACACGGGCAGCCAAGTGACAGGTTTAGGTATGTGTAGTGACCCGAAAATCCGGTCCAATTTGAGCTGACTAAATAACACAAGTCCAACCACAAATTGCACTGGAAATTCAAGAAACTAATAGAAAGAAGATAGAGGGTGAGGAAAGATAAGGTAGAACTATTAGAATAGAAGAAGAAGAAGAACATACAACATCATCAGAGTAACACGAATCTCGCAGCGGAACGAATAAAATATAACATAACTTTTGAAATACAAAGTTATAACTGTATATACATACCATTTCAGAGTATAACATATAACATCACAGCGGAATAAATAATAGCTATCGACTGCTAAAGCCTCCTGCTCCAAGCTCTTCAAATATACCTGTAAATCCTGACTACTTGACTGCCCGTACAAATTTAGGCACCCAAGAGTTTAGGGAAAACAAAATAAACTCCGGGTCAGTCATGTGACTGGTGTGAATAAATTCAAATCATTTAAACAGGTATATGATATCTCATAAGACCACGCCGTGAATACGGAACGGGTTTTTTCCCTTATGAGCATCCAAATAACTTTTCAAAGCAATATCATTCTGATATTATAATAATGTCTAAGTACAAATAAATATCAATCTAGCAGAAACGCTTGCATCTCACGTTACTACATATATAGTATACAATCAAAATCGCAAGCACGTATTGGATGATTGGATTTCCAACTATGACAAGGTATGGAACCACCTTCCGATCAGTGTACTCTAGGAACGATACACTGGAGTTCAACAAGAACATCTTGCAACTCAGCCACACATGACCGACCACTCATTTCGCTTGAGTGTATCGAATGTACATCACCAACGGTTGGGGTCAGCAACCGTTCCCGTATATATATGGGACATCATTGATAGATTTAAGAAAACAAATGAATATTCACTAGATAGGTGATTATACACCCTACTTCGGTGCGACCGACTTAGCCATGCTGCCTGCCCGATTTCTGTCATTTACCGGATGTGAGGCTAGAAGCTACGCTTTATCATCACAATGGATTCACTTCGAATGCCACATTGTCAGATCCATCGAAAATCACTAATTGACGTCTACAACAATACATTACGTGTCAGCTAAAAGAAGTTTCCTTCTCCGCTTCCACTCTTGGTACGGTTGAAGAAATCAATGTACGTGACCTTTCTGGAAATACTCTGTCAGACATCCATCTATACAAGTCATCCTCATTCACTTAGAATGTCACATCGTCATACCCGCCAAATCACAAATTGACTTATCCAAAAATAACATGGGTATAAAGCTAAGAGAAACAAATTCCTCCGCCACCAAACGTGAATACGTTTGAACAGATCTACTTACACGATCCATTGGATATACTCTGTCAGACCTTCATCCATACAAGTTGTCCTGGGACTGGACAAACCGAAGGCACTATTCTGTAAACAGGATAGTGCTTGCATTTTACTCCGTCTTCAATTATCTTTGGCATATATGATTCGCGACGCTTATGCCAATACAGAGTGGTTCTTTGGATAATGATCCAACCGGTCTCTCCATATTAACAACGTTAAAATGGTCAAAACTTCGATAGTCTGTGATTTAACTATCAAAGAAAACAAGTGTGCAAACAACGATATTATTTCCAGATGGAAATTATATCAACCAATCATCATTTAATATTTATCTCTTTAGTTCATTCATTTACTTACCTCCTGTTTCCCTATATTCTAAATTTCTTATTTTCATATTTTAGAAAATATACTTTATTGACAATGGAAAACATTTCCATTTCTTGTTTCCTATATTAGAAAACATTTCTGATTTCTTATTTGGAAAACATTTCCAAAGTTCCTTCATTAGATTTAAACAGATGTTTTAAATAAACATCGCTATGCCAACTCAAACTATTTACTGAATTCACTTAACCATCATTCACTATCAAACCTTACCATTCCTTAGTTAAGAAGGAAGTCAATCAAGTTGGGGTATAATTACCTCTCAGACCTTAACTGAACAACATTATAACTTCGAAATAGTAACAGTTTATCTTTTAAACCTTTAACAACTTCTTTACGTAACTCTCGGATTCAATTTACGAATCCACTTCTTTATTGAAAACATTGGTTATAACGATAACGTTATAATCCCTACTTATGCAATATCTAACTTCAATTATAACCTTTATTCTTTAATTCGAATAATTAAACCTAACCCAAATTTATTAGTGTATACTTTTGATTTAAAAACTGGAAGGTAAATATTACTTTCCCGAATTCGATATAATTGAATTCGACGTATAATTCTCTTTCGAGTAATCTCTATTTGATTAACTCTTCTTCGAATATCCTATATTCGATTATCTCTCTCTTCGAATAACTTATATTCAAAATCTCTCTTTTAAACTATATTCGGTCTCTTCTTTCGAATATGCTATATTCGATAATCTCCTTCGATTAACTAATCGATAACTCCTTTTGATTAAACTAAAATCGATAACTCCTTTCGATTAAACTATAATCGATAACTCCTTTCGATTAAACTATAATCGAAAACTCCTTTCGATTAAACTATAATCGATAACTCCTTTCGATTAAACTATAATCGATAACTCCTTTCTTTTAGCTCTATTCGAATAAGCTATATTCGACTAACTCTATTTAACTCCGTTTAACTCTATTCGAATAACTAATATTCGATTAACTCCTTTGGATTAACTCATCTTGACTAACTTAACTTAATTAACTCATCTCGATAACTTAACTCGATTATCTTAACTCGATAACTTAACTCGATTATCTTAACTCGATAACTTAACTCGATTATCTTAACTCGATAACTTAACTCGATTATCTTAACTCGATTATCTTAACTCGATAACTTAACTCAATTATCTTAACTCGATTATCTTAACTCGATAACTTAACTCGATTATCTTAACTCGATTATCTTAACTCCTATCGAATAACTAATATTCGATTAACTAACTTCGAATACCATATTCGATTAACTAACATCGAATACTATATTCGATTAACAAACATCGAATACTATATTCGATTAACTAACATCGAATACCATATTCGATTAACCAATCTTCGACTAACTAATAGTCGATTAACTCTTATTTGCTTAACTAACATTCGACTAACTAATAGTCGATTAACCTACTTCGACTAATTCGATTAACTTTTATTTGATTATCTTTAATCGATTTACTTTATTTGATTATCTCTAATTGAATAACTAATATTCAATTAACTCTTTTCAAATAACTAAATTCGATTAGCTCCTTCGAATACTAAATTCGATTTAACTCTATTCGATTATCTCTTTTATATCTCGTCAATTTCCTTTTTATAACGTTTATTTTCCGTTACATCTATCCCCTTTTTTTATAACTTCTAATTACCGTTACAAATATTTCCTATTTACAACTTCTATTTACCGTTACAAATATTTCCTATTTACAACTTCTATTTACCGTTACAAATATTTCCTATTTACAACTTCTATTTACCGTTACAAATATTTCCTATTTATAACTTCTATTTACCGTTACAAATATTTCCTATTTACAACTTCTATTTACCGTTACAAATATTTCCTATTTACAACTTCTATTTACCGTTACAAATATTTCCTATTTATAACTTCTATTTACCGTTACAAATATTTCCTATTTATAACTTCTATTTACCTTCTAAATAAATATTCCTGTATTCTATTTATTTTCTAAATAAATATTCTTCTTTTCAATTCTATTTATTTTCTAAATAAATATCCCTTTTATAAAACTCTATTTGTTTTATAAATACTTCCTTTTATAAAACCGTGTTTGTTTTATAAAAAAATTTCCTTTTATAAAATCCTGTGATTTTATAAAATTCCTTTATTTCGATATATATTGAAATATCCCTTTTCACAACTCAGGGTTTCTTATGATATGTAAAATATCGAATAACAATGATTAATATCATTCTAACACACATAATCCAGAACAGATTATATAACACATCATATAACACAATATATGAAAACAGTAAAATAATTGTTGAGGAACCCAGTCGGATTCCTCCAACCTGTCTCCCTGCATCCACAGATGTTACACAGTATAATATATATCATATTTCATTTTGAAATGAAATCTCCTGCTGTACAGAACCATATTTGATTAACAGTACATAGATTAACTATAACTACGTTTTCAATCAAATCTATTTAACAGTCCAGTTTAACAATCAATATACAGCAGTCAATAAATAAAGTACAATTTATATTAAAACATAAATTGAGGAGAGTTAGCGAGTTTTACTCACATTGGATGATCATTGTTTATAACGATAACCATCGTTGATTGTTCATTCGTTTTATCCTGTCGTAAATCCTGATACGCTCCGAATTATTCCCAAGCTAGTTGTATTGGTTAGCGTCCGTCCATACGATTGTATCGGATCTAGTTTTACCGAATTTTCGATAACCTTGTATCTCCTTTTTATATTGGGCTCTCAGCTTCAGCCCAACACCCTTCCCTCCGGCCTGCTACCCGCCTTCTTCTAATTCCATCCTTCACAAACCCAGCCCACAAGCTCCCAGGCCCACGGTTCAGCCCAGCCCAATCCCCCTTGCTCACAACTCAGACAACAATCCTCCTTCCCCGTTACACAGCACTTGCTGTGTCTTCCCGTTCCATTGAAATCGCCACTGAATCAAACGAACTCCTCATCAACATCTGCACCAAGCAAAACACCCTGACTACATCGCGATTTAAACAGCGTCGCTACCCAAGTGTACTGCAAAGCAAAACTCACAGACTTCCACCTTATGCTCTCAGTAAAAGAATCATACTCGAACATCGAACCCAGCATGATCCCCCCCTTAATACCGCATCAAACCCGCATGAGCTCCCTTCTGTACAGCCCATTCCCATGCGCGCCTGTAAGCTTCCACCGTGCTTCACTGAACTCGAACTGGTCTGCCTCGATGCGCTGCCTCCAGGTCCACGCACACTCCAGCTATTTCCAAACCCTCCAGATCAGCCGAACTCACCAAAGCTTCGTCGACCAACCCTTACTCACACTGGGTAAACTCGACCTCCAAAAATCCCGATCGCACCCTGTACGATCTACACAGAGATGAAGCTCTCCCTTTGCTGATTCCATAAGTGTTTGATTTGGGATTTAAGGATTTTAATTTGATTTTTATCTTGAATTTCGAAGTGGAACTTTTGTTTTGCTGTAGGAAATGGCGGCTACACTTGCATCGTTGACCACAGGGAAAGTGTTTTAGGGTTGGAGAGGATATGAGTGGTATTTTTATAGAAATAAAAAGGTAGCTTACAAATGCTTGGTCCTTAAGTGATAAACGTATAGCATAAAACAACCACACAACTTAGACCTGCGTGAAAGGTGATTCGACTGGATTAGCACTGGGTAGCTGTGAAGGAAGAATTTTCTAAGTGGTTAAGTATCAGTACACTTGAAGGGGTGGTTCTCCATTGTTCTTTTTTTTTATACTTCAAGGTCTTGCGTCACGTGTGAACCACTATGGACAGAAGTAAACATACCGTTGTAATCAGCTCGGTGCCACGATCCCAAAAATATAATAATACCGGTAGTTTAACTCATATTTTGAAACACCAAAATATTGATTACAGGGTGCAAAATACTCTAAATAAAAAAAATTGCTTATTTAATTAATTAAAAATTTCAGTAAAATTCTAAAAATTAAACTGTAACTACGTCTAGGAGGGTTTATCCGAATTCGATACTAATATTCCATTATATCGAAAACTCCTTTATAACGTATATAAAGCGTTACGAATTATATACAAATTCTATAGCGTAGTTCTGGAAATTTGATTTGGACATAACTTACAATCTATCTGACGAAATCTCGATCTTTCTCTTTCATATGAAAATTATTAACAATAAGATTCACACGTTTCTTGTTTCACGGAAATCCGACTTGGTATGGATTTTGTATATTCAGTTGAAGTTCGGTTCGCCAAATAACGAACTACCGCGTCGTTACGCGCTTGATTATAATTATATTATAATTCAATACGATCAACTGTCGTTTATTTAATATATTCATTATTTAAATAATTAAATAACTTCGTTATTACGTTGCTGAAATCCCGGGTCATTACATTCTTCCCCACTTAAAATAATTTCGTCCTCGAAATTGCTAAGTTAGAGGACGACCCTGTCTATTGGAATTCCTAAGATTTGTTTACCTCTCAACTTCAGTTTCAACTGCACCAATTAATATTGACTAAAATATTAATTTATTCCGACTAACTAAAATTTCCAAAAATTCTGAAAATTTTCTAACACTTTAAATTTTCGAAAAATTTCGCCAGCACTTCCTTTGTACTGGTCAATAGGTCAAACTCCAACTCGCCTCTCTGGGCCATCTCCAACCCAAAAGAAAATCAAACAGCCAAGCGGCTTGCCAATTCGGCTCATAAATCTCATGCTTATATCAAATGTAAACTTGTACCTTTTTGTCGGGCATATTATTATATTCCCTACCACCTGTTACCAATTCACGTATACCCATATCATCTTAATCTAACCCTCAACTCAAACACTTGGTTCTATCCAAGTCAAATACTATTCAAACTCCCATATCTGATTTCAAACTCTTAACCCATCAACTCAATTCCACTCCAGATTATCTTCAAATCCATTTCAGTTTTACTTAACTCCACAAATTACAATTAAATTCTAGAATTTAAATTCCTGGGTTTTCTTTCAAATCAACTTGAAATCATAATCAACAATTCAAAACGTTTGAATTTCTGAACACCTTGTTTTCACAAAAACAATTTTTAAAACTAAATCCTTGGTAGTAATCCGTCACTTAGAAACTCGAAAATGAATACCGATGATGGTCGACTTCGCCATCGGAATCTACTTCCCAGCTATCGAAGTGAGTTCAATAATATAGCACTTTCAAAACACATTTTTAAATCTTTCCACTTTGAAATTAATTCCCATATCCTTTTATAATGTTGTAAACAATTTTTAAAGTCTCCCAGGATCTTAAAATTCACATATATTATATCCAGATTCATTTACAAACACCTTTCCCATTTCTGGGATTTTAAATTCCAATTCTGATCTAAATTCAGATTTAATTCATTTCAATTTCATTTAATTAACTTGTATAAATTCTGATTGGTTATATATAACCATTTCACATGTTATAATCTTATCTGATTATAATAACAACCAACACAACTAATATACTATATCAAAACATACTATGTCGGTTCATCGTATTCAAGTGTTTATAGAACTCCTACCGATACAGTGGATCAAACTGATCGACCAGAATTCATAAGCCACTCAACCAATGAGTCTCCACAATATAAAACCATTTTATATTAACTAACAAATACGCACTCGTATATATACACTCAAACTCAGTCTAGGATATTACTAATCCCATCTCTACTGAATTTCGCCACAGAGCCAAGTAATTCTTAACTTAAGCTCTGATACCAATTGTAGTGACCCGAAAATCCGGTCCAATTTGAGCTGACTAAATAACACAAGTCCAACCACAAATTGCACTGGAAATTCAAGAAACTAATAGAAAGAAGATAGAGGGTGAGGAAAGATAAGGTAGAACTATTAGAATAGAAGAAGAAGAAGAAGAACATACAACATCATCAGAGTAACACGAATCTCGCAGCGGAACGAATAAAATATAACATAACTTTTGAAATACAAAGTTATAACTGTATATACATACCATTTCAGAGTATAACATATAACATCACAGCGGAATAAATAATAGCTATCGACTGCTAAAGCCTCCTGCTCCAAGCTCTTCAAATATACCTGTAAATCCTGACTACTTGACTGCCCGTACAAATTTAGGCACCCAAGAGTTTAGGGAAAACAAAATAAACTCCGGGTCAGTCATGTGACTGGTGTGAATAAACTCAAATCATTTAAACAGGTATATGATATCTCATAAGACCACGCCGTGAATACGGAACGGGTTTTTTCCCTTATGAGCATCCAAATAACTTTTCAAAGCAATATCATTCTGATATTATAATAATGTCTAAGTACAAATAAATATCAATCTAGCAGAAACGCTTGCATCTCACGTTACTACATATATAGTATACAATCAAAATCGCAAGCACGTATTGGATGATTGGATTTCCAACTATGACAAGGTATGGAACCACCTTCCGATCAGTGTACTCTAGGAACGATACACTGGAGTTCAACAAGAACATCTTGCAACTCAGCCACACATGACCGACCACTCATTTCGCTTGAGTGTATCGAATGTACATCACCAACGGTTGGGATCAGCAACCGTTCCCGTATATATATGGGACAGCATTGATAGATTTAAGAAAACAAATGAATATTCACTAGATAGGTGATTATACACCCTACTTCGGTGCGACCGACTTAGCCATGTTGCCTGCCCGATTTCTGTCATTTACCGGATGTGAGGCTAGAAGCTACGCTTTATCATCACAATGGATTCACTTCGAATGCCACATTATCAGATCCATCGAAAATCACTAATTGACGTCTACAACAATACATTACGTGTCAGCTAAAAGAAGTTTCATTCTCCGCTTCCACTCTTGGTACGGTTGAAGAAATCAATGTACGTGACCTTTCTGGAAATACTCTGTCAGACATCCATCTATACAAGTCATCCTCATTCACTTAGAATGTCACATCGTCATACCCGCCAAATCACAAATTGACTTATCCAAAAATAACACGGGTATAAAGCTAAGAGAAACAAATTCCTCCGCCACCAAACGTGAATACGTTTGAACAGATCAACTTACGCGATCCATTGGATATACTCTGTCAGACCTTCGTCCATACAAGTTGTCCTGGGACTGGACAAACCGAAGGCACTATTCTGTAAACAGGATAGTGCTTGCATTTTACTCCGTCTTCAATTATCTTTGGCATATATGATTCGCGACGCTTATGCCAATACAGAGTGGTTCTTTGGATAATGATCCAACCGGTCTCTCCATATTAACAACGTTAAAATGGTCAAAACTTCGATAGTCTGTGATTTAACTATCAAAGAAAACAAGTGTGCAAACAACGATATTATTTCCAGATGGAAATTATATCAACCAATCATCATTTAACATTTATCTCTTTAGTTCATTCATTTACTTACCTCCTGTTTCCCTATATTCTAAATTTCTTATTTTCATATTTTAGAAAATATACTTTATTGACAATGGAAAACATTTCCATTTCCTGTTTCCTATATTAGAAAACATTTCTGATTTCTTATTTGGAAAACATTTCCAAAGTTCCTTCATTGGATTTAAACAGATGTTTTAAATAAACATCGCTATGCCAACTCAAACTATTTACTGAATTCACTTAACCATCATTCACTATCAAACCTTACCATTCCTTAGTTAAGAAGGAAGTCAATCAAGTTGGGGTATAATTACCTCTCAGACCTTAACTGAACAACATTATAACTTCGAAATAGTAACAGTTTATCTTTTAAACCTTTAACAACTTCTTTACGTAACTCTCGGATTCAATTTACGAATCCACTTCTTTATTGAAAACATTGGTTATAACGATAACGTTATAATCCCTACTTATGCAATATCTAACTTCAATTATAACCTTTATTCTTTAATTCGAATAATTAAACCTAACCCAAATTTATTAGTGTATACTTTTGATTTAAAAACTGGAAGGTAAATATTACTTTCCCGAATTCGATATAATTGAATTCGACGTATAATTCTCTTTCGAGTAATCTCTATTTGATTAACTCTTCTTCGAATATCCTATATTCGATTATCTCTCTCTTCGAATAACTTATATTCAAAATCTCTCTTTTAAACTATATTCGGTCTCTTCTTTCGAATATGCTATATTCGATAATCTCCTTCGATTAACTAATCGATAACTCCTTTTGATTAAACTAAAATCGATAACTCCTTTCGATTAAACTATAATCGATAACTCCTTTCGATTAAACTATAATCGAAAACTCCTTTCGATTAAACTATAATCGATAACTCCATTCGATTAAACTATAATCGATAACTCCTTTCTTTTAGCTCTATTCGAATAAGCTATATTCGACTAACTCTATTTAACTCCGTTTAACTCTATTCGAATAACTAATATTCGATTAACTCCTTTGGATTAACTCATCTTGACTAACTTAACTTAATTAACTCATCTCGATAACTTAACTCGATTATCTTAACTCGATAACTTAACTCGATTATCTTAACTCGATAACTTAACTCGATTATCTTAACTCGATAACTTAACTCGATTATCTTAACTCGATTATCTTAACTCGATAACTTAACTCGATTATCTTAACTCGATTATCTTAACTCGATAACTTAACTCGATTATCTTAACTCGATTATCTTAACTCCTATCGAATAACTAATATTCGATTAACTAACTTCGAATACCATATTCGATTAACTAACATCGAATACTATATTCGATTAACAAACATCAAATACTATATTCGATTAACTAACATCGAATACCATATTCGATTAACCAATCTTCGACTAACTAATAGTCGATTAACTCTTATTTGCTTAACTAACATTCGACTAACTAATAGTCGATTAACCTACTTCGACTAATTCGATTAACTTTTATTTGATTATCTTTAATCGATTTACTTTATTTGATTATCTCTAATTGAATAACTAATATTCAATTAACTCTTTTCAAATAACTAAATTCGATTAGCTCCTTCGAATACTAAATTCGATTTAACTCTATTCGATTATCTCTTTTATATCTCGTCAATTTCCTTTTTATAACGTTTATTTTCCGTTACATCTATCCCCTTTTTTTATAACTTCTAATTACCGTTACAAATATTTCCTATTTACAACTTCTATTTACCGTTACAAATATTTCCTATTTACAACTTCTATTTACCGTTACAAATATTTCCTATTTACAACTTCTATTTACCGTTACAAATATTTCCTATTTATAACTTCTATTTACCGTTACAAATATTTCCTATTTACAACTTCTATTTACCGTTACAAATATTTCCTATTTACAACTTCTATTTACCGTTACAAATATTTCCTATTTATAACTTCTATTTACCGTTACAAATATTTCCTATTTATAACTTCTATTTACCTTCTAAATAAATATTCCTGTATTCTATTTATTTTCTAAATAAATATTCTTCTTTTCAATTCTATTTATTTTCTAAATAAATATCCCTTTTATAAAACTCTATTTGTTTTATAAATACTTCCTTTTATAAAACCGTGTTTGTTTTATAAAAAAATTTCCTTTTATAAAATCCTGTGATTTTATAAAATTCCTTTATTTCGATATATATTGAAATATCCCTTTTCACAACTCAGGGTTTCTTATGATATGTAAAATATCGAATAACAATGATTAATATCATTCTAACACACATAATCCAGAACAGATTATATAACACATCATATAACACAATATATGAAAACAGTAAAATAATTGTTGAGGAACCCAGTCGGATTCCTCCAACCTGTCTCCCTGCATCCACAGATGTTACACAGTATAATATATATCATATTTCATTTTGAAATGAAATCTCCTGCTGTACAGAACCATATTTGATTAACAGTACATAGATTAACTATAACTACGTTTTCAATCAAATCTATTTAACAGTCCAGTTTAACAATCAATATACAGCAGTCAATAAATAAAGTACAATTTATATTAAAACATAAATTGAGGAGAGTTAGCGAGTTTTACTCACATTGGATGATCATTGTTTATAACGATAACCATCGTTGATTGTTCATTCGTTTTATCCTGTCGTAAATCCTGATACGCTCCGAATTATTCCCAAGCTAGTTGTATTGGTTAGCGTCCGTCCATACGATTGTATCGGATCTAGTTTTACCGAATTTTCGATAACCTTGTATCTCCTTTTTATATTGGGCTCTCAGCTTCAGCCCAACACCCTTCCCTCCGGCCTGCTACCCGCCTTCTTCTAATTCCATCCTTCACAAACCCAGCCCACAAGCTCCCAGGCCCACGGTTCAGCCCAGCCCAATCCCCCTTGCTCACAACTCAGACAACAATCCTCCTTCCCCGTTACACAGCACTTGCTGTGTCTTCCCGTTCCATTGAAATCGCCACTGAATCAAACGAACTCCTCATCAACATCCGCACCAAGCAAAACACCCTGACTACATCGCGATTTAAACAGCGTCGCTACCCAAGTGTACTGCAAAGCAAAACTCACGGACTTCCACCTTATGCTCTCAGTAAAAGAATCATACTCGAACATCGAACCCAGCATGATCCCCCCCTTAATACCGCATCAAACCCGCATGAGCTCCCTTCTGTACAGCCCATTCCCATGCGTGCCTGTAAGCTTCCACCGTGCTTCACTGAACTCGAACTAGTCTGCCTCGATGCGCTGCCTCCAGGTCCACGCACACTCCAGCTATTTCCAAACCCTCCAGATCAGCCGAACTCACCAAAGCTTCGTCGACCAACCCTTACTCACGCTGGGTAAACTCGACCTCCAAAAATCCCGATCGCACCCTGTACGATCTACACAGAGATGAAGCTCTCCCTTTGCTGATTCCATAAGTGTTTGATTTGGGATTTAAGGATTTTAATTTGATTTTTATCTTGAATTTCGAAGTGGAACTTTTGTTTTGCTGTAGGAAATGGCGGCTACACTTGCATCGTTGACCACAGGGAAAGTGTTTTAGGGTTGGAGAGGATATGAGTGGTATTTTTATAGAAATAAAAAGGTAGCTTACAAATGCTTGGTCCTTAAGTGATAAACGTATAGCATAAAATAACCACACAACTTAGACCTGCGTGAAAGGTGATTCGACTGGATTAGCACTGGGTAGCTGTGAAGGAAGAATTTTCTAAGTGGTTAAGTATCAGTACACTTGAAGGGGTGGTTCTCCATTGTTCTTTTTTTTTATACTTCAAGGTCTTGCGTCACATGTGAACCACTACGGACAGAAGTAAACATACCGTTGTAATCAGCTCGGTGCCACGATCCCAAAAATATAATAATACCGGTAGTTTAACTCATATTTTGAAACACCAAAATATTGATTACAGGGTGCAAAATACTCTAAATAAAAAAAATTGCTTATTTAATTAATTAAAAATTTCAGTAAAATTCTAAAAATTAAACTGTAACTACGTCTAGGAGGGTTTATCCGAATTCAATACTAATATTCCATTATATCGAAAACTCCTTTATAACGTATATAAAGCGTTACGAATTATATACAAATTCTATAGCGCAGTTCTGGAAATTTGATTTGGACATAACTTACAATCTATCTGACGAAATCTCGATCTTTCTCTTTCATATGAAAATTATTAACAATAAGATTCACACGTTTCTTGTTTCACGGAAATCCGACTTGGTATGGATTTTGTATATTCAGTTGAAGTTCGGTTCGCCAAATAACGAACTACCGCGTCGTTACGCGCTTGATTATAATTATATTATAATTCAATACGATCAACTGTCGTTTATTTAATATATTCGTTATTTAAATAATTAAATAACTTCATTATTACGTTGCTGAAATCCCGGGTCATTACAGTATGGATACATTCTGGATTGGAGCTTTCTTAAGGAAGAAGATGAAGAACATTTTTCTTTTATCTTTTTATTACTACTTGAGACATTTATACATTGATCTTTGATGTATTTGATGGAGAATGAGACTTATTTCTCTTTTTGTTGAGACTTCTATTTGCTAAGTGTATCCTGTAACTGCGTACTCTGATGTCTTGATGTTATGATGTTGATGACATTCTTATTTCTACTGCAATGAATTATGTGTTATGCTATTATCTTAGATCTGCTATAGTTGTAATTATATTATGCGCCTATGATTATCCTTGCTTTCAAACTACGGAAGTTTGGGATTGTCACACATTTACACATTTTAATAACAATTTACTATAAGTTTATATCGTTTACTATTCATTTAATAATTTCTTATAACTCTATAAATTTAAATAATTATAAAACAAGTATATTAAACTTTGATATTTATATTTATAATCAAATTGTATTTCAAATATATATAAATATAACTTTGAAAACATTTCACAATCGATTTAAAAATCTTTTCTTTTACCGACAGTACTAAAGAAGAAAATATCGGCTGAAGTACCAAACCGTGAAATATATTCAATTTCACATCCAAATGAGCATAACAAATCATATTGATAAATATTATCATTATCATTGAGCAATCCTGTTGGATTTCCCCAACCTGTCAATTCAATGCAAATAATGGGTTACCGCAATTCAAATTATTCAGTGCAATATGGCCAATCAATAATTGTTTCCATCCAAATAGATGAAATAAACAGTTTAATAATAACAGTTAACACTGGAATGTAACAGTCAATAATAGGACGATAAGGACAATTCAAACATCCAATTGTTTATTTAAAACATTTATATTATTATAAACATAACTATTGGGGTAAGTTACCTCAATAGGATTTAATCGTTAAATATAACGATTTGGTTTAATTAAGTTAAACGAACGTTTAACTTAACTGTTCAGTCAATATATGAATATAAAATTCCACAATCATCCAATAAAAATCATCTATAACACACAAACAAATAAACCCAACTTATTTAAATATAAGTGGGGGAAACTGAGTGAGGTTAACTCACCTTGATTTGGTACTGTTGTTTAATGGTTGGTTTTAATTAAATTAAACAAGCATTTAATTTAATTAATAATCCCGATTGATTCCAATTGCGCCAAGATTTGTTACATAACGGTGTTCCCGTCAAGACAGTTCCAATGTTTCTCGTACTGTCCAATTCTGATTATATATGATGGAGTTATTAAGAGTTGAAGTTAATATAATTTAAATAAATTAATCGCTTTTAATCCTTATTATATTAATTAATTACATTCATATCCAAAATAGCCGATCCAAATCAGATCTTCCCGCACCCTTCTTGTTATTGTGCTTCTTTTCAAACCGGCTGATACATACACCTGCGCACAATTCATCTTTTTAAAATAATATAATTTAAGTTAAACTAATTAATCTCTTAATCAAATCATTGTTAAATCTAATTACTTTTTATTATATTGATTACGTGGTTTACTCAAAATGATGGATGATCTAAACTTTTGTCCATTCTCACCTTTTGTTCAACGTTTCCGATCGTCCCGCAATTTATATTTGCGTTAAATCCACAGTACAATTTAATGCGTTACATATAATAGTAAATCCATATTATAATAGGTCATTACGTTCTAAATATTTAATAACTAATTTTTACCCAGGTATGCACATCAATTCGTTGATTAGGATTAGGTAACAGCCTAACAGGCCACTTGGTTTGAAACCAACGAGCCCATCATGTGCCATTTCCTCAAAGTTCACGTTGCCCCCTTCTTGTAGTCTTCTTTCATCATCTTCTCAGACCCACGAAACCCCATAAAAACACATCAGGCTTTATCGATTTTTGCACCGAACGTTGGCCACATGCACCTCATCTGAAACCGCCCACCGACACTCCCCAACGCCCGTTGTTCCTGCCATGAACCCCTTGTGCTCCAATGTTGCCATTTGCCAGTAACACCCCTCGAACATCAGCCGTTCGGAGCACCCTCACGATCGCTACACAGCTCCAAACTTCGTCTCCACCGTCCAGACGGAAGAACTTGTTGAGTTGAATGTTTTAACGGTTGGAAATTTTCAAATTTAATCAATGGATTTTCGTAGATCGGTGAAGATAGGATATGAATTGGTGGCCGTTAGAAAGTAAGTGGCGGCGACATTCTTGTTTTGACCAGAACGAACGATATTAGGGTATTGACTACATCAACCAGTATATATAGTGGCCAATGAATTTAATATTAATATATATAACTTAACCATAAATTAAGATTTAGAACTACCACATACAACTTCAGTTTTCCAATAAAAATGCTAATCCTAGCATAAAAAAATATTCCGGACACGATGAGATAGGTTTCGTCGAATTCCGAGGTCGTTTATGAAAGTCCTTTATAAATATCGATGAAAAATCAAGTATTTAAAATTCCTATAATTACAAAAAAAAGTCCAAAAAATATGAGACCTTGACATTTTACAAGACCTCTTCCTAATATATCCAGTGAATCTTGTTTCGTTAAATTTGGAGTTTATTTGGCCAGTCATTTATTCGTTAAAAGTTACCCCTATCCAAATAATCTAAATAATTAAATAGAAACAGAGATGTTTTCGGCCACCGAAGCGACATACGATATTGGTTTGTGAGACGACCCCAAACCCGGTACTGACGGTGGCAAGGGTAATCCGTGGAATATACACATAAACAGATAATAGAAGAACAGAAATAAATAAATACACCAGATAATGAACAATAGAATATACTGGATAAACGTAATCATACTTAGTACAAATACAGTTCAGCTATACATAAATGTCTACAGCAGAAAACAAACAAAATATGTACAATAAGAGCTAAACAGCATAAAAAGAGATAAATAATAGAATCCATCTTCAGCTCCGTCTATCCAGAAAGAACCAGCTAAACCTGAATACAAGGCTGCCCATGTAGAAAAAGGGGCACCCGAGTTTGAAAGTGAAACAAACTACGAGTCAGTCATGGGACTGGTATGAGAAATCTACTCAACACATTTATAATATGGCTAATCACAGGACCACGCCACTTTCGTGGAACGGGTTTACTCCATTGGATTGCAAGTGCTTTAAAAACAAATTTTTCTTTTAAACATCGCAATGCTTTTTATAAAAATGAAGCCATTATAAGACTCAGTTCCCATCACACAATGCAACGCAAACCGGAGGATAGAGTTTTACCTTATAATGGCCAAAATATGCTTGATACGAATAAAACAAAAGCATTTGATATTATTACTAGTGTTTATAAGTGTCAAAAACAATTTCAATCATAACTATCAATCATAGACGGCATGGGTACCATATATCATGTTGCCATATATATATACAATCGAAACCGCACAGTCACATATTTGGAAATTGGATTTCCATCATGAACCAAGGCAAAAGATAGTCCTTACCGACTTCGAGACAATATAGCCCATGTCTCAGGGTTAGAGCGCATCGACCCTTGGATCGTCAGGGCCGGTCCACCGATGTGGATTAAAATTCCTGAACACTACGTTTCCCCGCCCTATGGGGCGTAAATGAGCCAACGAATGACTCCATCGGACACGGATCGTCCGATCTAACCGAGGCGCCTCGCAATAGTAACAACCACATAAGTAAAATGTCAGGCCGTGTAAAAACACTGACACAACTCCTAGCTAGAAGGAAACGCATGCCCTCCCTGAGGTCCTTATCCCGTTTCTGGTTCATACCAGAGTGTGAGGCTCGCGATTTCACGTTATACACAAAGCTATGCCACACAGGCGGTGCTTTGATCATCACCTCAAGACTTTGCTTTTCAACAGAAGCCCTGATCATTGCATCTTAGCATGCCTCATAGGCAATTCACACCGTGTAACTGATGGCTATCAATCACATAGAATAAATTCCAATGTCAGACACACAATCCATTTACAAGTCCGTTCTGGGTCGGAACGAAACCGGAGGCACTATATACCTCGCAAACCCATTGATCACCATGTACGTCTGGACGATCACCACTCATTATCCATATTTCGGGATGCCTCCCAATCAGGACCTCGGTTACCATCCAAACGTGGTGAAGATCTCCGGTCTTCGACCATCGTCTTCATCTTCGATTTCTTATCATCGATTCAGTTATTCAGAATGGGATAAACCCGGTCTTTCTGAGCAACTCGCGTATATAATAAACAAGTGCAACACTAACATACATACGCATCATTTCAATTCATTAGTCACTAACCGTCAATCAGTAAGAGAACGATTTCCCAAATATAAACCCCGAAGGCCGAAACCAACATCAGATCAACATCCAGGAAACCATTTGACTTAGATAACCTTCAGTTAATTTCTAAATCACATCCATATTGTTTATAATATTTTATAATGATTTATCGCTATTTTTATTTATTTTAAAATAGCCCATTTATTCAAAACGACGCTTCGGGCCATAATGCGGCCGTGGCGCTGTTTTTCTTCAGATTTGAATTGAACATTCCAGACAATCCAACCGTTGGATTTTTACAAAGTTGGTGCCGTTGGAAAGATATTTCCAAAGCGGACCCAACGGTTGCGGTTTCGGGAAAATCCTATGGTCGGATCTCCCGCACTAATCGTTTGAAATCACGGTTTCAAAATATGAACTGCAGCGTCGTTATTCGATATATTTCAATTCTATTTATATATATATATATCGATTCTTCGATTTCAAAGCTATATTATTTTCATACATTTGATAAAAATGATAATTTTATCTAATTGTCTTCTATTTCAACACTTCACTATATTTAACAATTCATGTATATAATAAAAATGTGATTTTTATTGTAAAACAATTTCTTTTCAAAACACTATTATTTTATATAGTTCATATAGGTAATAAAAATAGGATTTTATTTATAAAACAATTTCTTTCAAAACAAGGTTATTTTATATAGTTCATACAGATGATAAAAATGTGATTTTTATTATAAAACAGTTTCTTTCAAAATATGAATACCATTCAACACATGAATTTCAATTCAACGAATGAATTTTGATTCAACCCAATGTAACACCCCGTGAATTCTATAACGTTAAGCTTCACGAATTAAAGTATAATTAATTATAAATGATGAAATCAAGGGAAATGGGTTACTCCATTGCGTTCATCTCGAAATTCTGCTTGAGATAGAGTCCAAGTTTGCATAAAACGGATATCGTATGAAGAAGATATGGGCGAACGAAGTTGGGCGAAAAACCAGAAAACGGGTCAGAATGCACTGGCGCACTTGGGAAGTGCGCCAGAACAAAAATGAACTGGCGCACTTGGGAAGTGCGCCAGTACATTTTTGGCCTGGCGCACCTGCCAAGTGCGCCCAGGTCAGATTGACCTACTGGTCAGGTCCTGGCTGGCCTGATCAGGGTCTGGTCGAATTCTGATGCTTGGCTGAGTCACTAGGGCTTACGTGTCACCTTTTGAGTGGCTCTTTGAACTTTGTATGGCCTAGATTCCTCCTATCTTCATCCGACGGCTCAAAACAATTTAAAATTCTATAAATACAACTCAAACCTAACCCTAAACTCACACAAATAATAGAATACAATAGCCGTCATGCTGCTGGAAAGGAACTAGGAATGGCCGTCAATTAGAAACCCCAGAGACAAGCCAACAAGCCTAAGAGACGAATCAAATTAAAAGAAGATCAAAGCTTAATCAAATCATTCAACACAACTTTGCTACCCAAAGGAGAGCATCTCCAAATCAGAATAACAGAAATCAGAAAACAAGAATTCATCACACGTTGTAAGTATAGTAACCTTTCAGAATATGAATAAAAACTGTGATGTGATTCGATGTATATGAAAATAGAATTGTGTTATTATTCTATGTATTGTGATGGTTCTATCATGACTTATGTGTTGATGTTTGTGGCATAAAATTGATTTATGCAAGCCTATTGAACGGTTGTACTTGCAAGTTTATGGCGAAAATTAGAATTTGGTCATTTTATGTATATGGCGATGGCATGGACTATGTCTAAGTTGGAATTTATGTAAACATGTTATAGACCTTTTTTTTATTTTTCTTATGTTTATTTGCAAGTATAATTAGATCTATGTTTCATAAACTATGCAAGTTCATTTGCAAGTATAATTGGACCTATGTTTCATCAAGTATAATTAGATCTATGTTTCATAAACTATGCAAGATTCATGTTTATTTGCAAGTATAATTGGATCTACGTTTCATAAACTGTGCAAGTTCATAGGCTATATGATTAGATGTTAAAATTGTACATTTTGGTGAACATACATCATGTTAGTCTTGTGTTTGACATTATGCCAAATTAAACATGTTTAAAACACAAGTTTATATTAGCCTAAACTATGTCATCTCATATGTCACCTACTTAGTTATATTTTGATTTGAATGCAAGTTCACATGACCCATGTTATATGTTAGTTGAATCGCCAAATTGCAAGTTCATGCGCCACACACCTTTATGTATTACATGCTCTTGATTTCCCCTTTTCCTCACGTTTATAAAGTTGGGCTGAATTGTGACAAACCCAACACATGTTATAACGTTGCGAACAAACGGGGGTAATAACGTTGGGTGTAAAATATGAAAACATATGTTGGCATGTTTGGCACATGCCAATGATTATGACACATAAGCGGTATGAATTGAAATACCCAAAAATAAAAGATATGACATTTACATATAGTTGAAAAGTAATAAAATATGTAAATTTAGAAAACACGATATGCTTAACCCGAGGTTGGATTGAGTTGTGATGTAAACCTGCCCGGACCCGCCCGGCTGTCCAGTAGTCACAACAATACCTATCCACTGTGGGTGGTTAAGCATTGAGCCCAATAAGGACCCGAGGTTAGACTGAGCTACGGTATAAACCTGTCCGGAACCGACCGGCATATCCAGTAACTGTAGCAATACCTGTCTAATGTGAGTAGTCTGGTGCTCCTAAGAGGCTAAGGACAGATGGTAGGGTTAAGTCAACTATAACACTTAACCAAATTCAACATGTTAACAAGAATTGATGGGTGGGGTTAGGTAAATACAGACACTTAACCACTTAACATGTTTGACTAGAAAATCCTGGTAACGAGGGACCCGTTTCAGCAGTAACCCAAAGTTAGGTATCAACGGTACCCTGAAACTAGGCAGGGTGGGGCACGATTACTGGGCTGATTGTAAGCGGTCAAACGACGACGGTGGGTGCACAGTGCAGGTCTAACGGGGTGTGGGCGTGCACACACTCCGGAGCAGACAACCAGGGCACTGGGGACACCAGTAGTATAACCTATGTCTTCTAGTTTTGTGTCGGGGCCGCCACCATGTGTCTTGATACACCCTATGATGGGACCAGCATAGGTATCTACAATTCTTGGGGGCCGTATGACACATGTTAACGCGAGTAGGAGCCGATCTTTAATAAGAATGGGGATCACTCCACCCTCACCATGGGGTGCTAGTTGGAATAAACTCGAGTAGGTGTAGAGATATAGTATGGGTGTGATAGTTCATTCGACACTTCCTTAGCTTGTGACACTTTCCTATTTTTAGTTTATATCCATCATATCCTTTTTTTATTCACATATTGAAGAGTTACTAGATTTACTTAGGCTTTATGTCTGACCCTATTTTCTTTTCGTCTTCTTTTCTTTCGTTTCCCCCCCCCCCCCCGGTCCACAGGGAGGAAACAACTCAACTCAGTCAGGCTCTTTACAAGCACCAAGAACATAGATGTATGATTTGGATCTTTCTTGCTTGGATAATGGCTTTGGATATCACTATGGGGATTTTTGTCACTTTATTTATGTTTTCATGCTTCTTTAATAATCAAGGCAGTTATGAGGTTGTAATGTTGAAAGTATTTTGAGACAATTATGGAAATCTTTGTTTGATACACGTATTAATGAAATAAAAGTTTGTTTGGTTTCCGCTGTTCAGAATATGTGTATTTATATCTGTCTTGAGTTCATCTGTGGCTTTTACTTATAAACCTCCACCAAAGTTAAGGCATTCTCTTTGTGAGTGACCTTAATGGAGGTGGGGTGTTTCACCCATGAAGGTTTTCTATAGTTTGTATATATCGATAAAAAGGTGATTTTTATATTTAAAACACGAATACCATTCAACACGTGAATTTCAATTCAACGAATGAACTTCGATTCAACACATGAAGGTCTTCTATAGTTTCTATACATAGATAAAAAGGTGATTTTTATATTTAAAACACGAATACCATTCAACACATGAATTTCAATTCAACGAATGAATATCGATTCAACACATGAAGGTTTTCTATAGTTTATATATATAGATAAAAATGTGATTTTTTATATTTAAAACACGAATACCATTCAACACATGAATTTCTATCCAACGAATGAATATCGACTCAACACATGAAGGTTTTCTATTCAATGAATAAATATAGTTTCAACAAATGAAAATAATTCAAACACATGAATATTATTCAAAATTTCGGCAGCATAACGGCAGGGTAGTTAAAACCGGGACCGTCCCTAGTACGGCTCCTCGCTCTACCTTAAAACCTCGCGGTTTTTGACAATGGGGAATCATGCATCTAGTTCGCACGCAGGCGGCATGTATATATTTTTCATTTCCACAAATTAATCCTATGTGGTTTCAACCAAATATTTCTCAACCACAAACGGGTATTTTTCAACCACAATCAATCAATATCAACCACAAACAATTCCAATCAACCATTCGCTATCAATCAAATTTCACACCAATCACAACCAATAAATATCGTCCATGGTTTGTGGACGAGGGGCGTATATATATATATATATATATATATATATATATATATAGCAATTCACTTCTATTTCAACACATATATAATTTTTACAACGCATATATAACTTATACATCGAACGTACAACTTATACAACACTTATACAAGAGGTGTACAATGCTTATATAACTCATACATCGACTACATAATTTATACATCATCGTTTTCCATATCGTTTATAAATTAGAAATCTCACATTGGGTTCCACTCCCCCAAAAATAGCAGAAGGTTCAGAAAAATATGCGGTCTCTTCTAGAATGTAGAAGACGTCCACACGAGTCCACTGTCTCTTGTTTCACTGAATTTCGACAAGAAACGAAAAAGATAAGATTTTTACAATGAAATCAAAAACCGTAGCACTTTAAACTGCTATAATATAGTTTAAATTATATTCAGCCATATACCCCGTTTTGATGTTCAAAACTAGGTCAGCAATTTGCATGAAATCCGTGAAGCTTCGCGTCGATCGGCCAGCGCCACGAGGTAGTGCTTCGAAAACAGCGCCTGGGGGTGCCCACCGCCGTCAACTCGCGCGCTAGTGAGGAGGGATTCCAGCTCGAACGGCGCAACTTCAGGGTGCCCGATCTCCCACAGTACTGAGCGATAAATTACAATCCCTATATGGATTTGAAGATCTCGAGACGATCTACAAAAACTTCAATCGGGCCATGGGTTTTTGTTGCGTGTAGGAGGAGGAATCAGAGGGGGAAGTTTTGAGCTGAGGGCGCCGTTCGATTTTGAGTCGGGGAGAAAGAATGTCGGGGGGGGGGGGGGGGGGGGGGGCTGATGTGGACCAATGGGTTTTTTTTATAACTTTTAAAATCTCCAAAATACCCCTTATCTCACACGAACACCAATTCAGACCCAACGACTGTCATCCCTAGCGTTTTACCCCCATTCCGAACATAATGGGATATGTTTCGAAGGCCCATTCGACTGTTTCAGTCAGTTTTCCTTCAAATTAAAATATAGCACATTCAATATTTGATTTGAACGTACATTTCAATTTGCCAGGGCCACAAACTGATTCGAAAAATTCCAGAAAAATAAATCTGGCTATGTTTTGACGATACGGTCCCAAAAAAACTAGTTTTGTCGAATTCTGAGACCGTTTGCAAAAAGGCCCATTTCTGGTTGATCCAATTTAACTATAATTGACCAAAACACGTTTTCCTTTGCCACACTCACATACTAGCTTCAAAAATTATGAAATTTGAAACCTAGCAATAACTTCACATCCCGGATCCAACAAAAGTGATTTCGTCGAATTCCGAGGTCGTTCGCAAAATGGCCAATTTCACGGGCTATATAAATTCCATAGCGGACTTTCTGAAAATTCATTTGGCCATAACTTTTGCTTTCCGCTATGAAACTTCAATTTTTCATATTCGTTAGAAAGGTATTCACTAACAGATTTAAATATTTTTGGTTTCACTCAAATCCGTTTTGTTTTCCACCCGGTACAGTCCGACAAATTTTGAATTCAATTTTTGAAACTGCAGCGCCTTTTCAGGCCTTGTTTATAATTAGAATTAATTATATTCGTTTTCAAACGTCGATTCAAACTCACTTTTCATTGCTATTTAAAATATTTATTTTAAATATTTAAAATCCACTATTTTGGCCAATTTAAAAAAAAAATTGGTTCAGATTTTCCGGGTCGTTACAGTTTGTCACGAAATTTGATTTTCTTACAATAATTTAATGATACGTTCCAATGAAACTAATTTCATCAAAAACTGAGACCGTTTGCAAAATAGCTATTTTAAACGCTTATATAATATCGAATAAAATATTATATAAATTGCAAATAAATAAATAAAATAATAATAAATTATTTTTATCATATATATCCAACCAGAATATATATAAAACTCTGAATATAAATTATATAACTCAATATCACCAATTTCGAGTTAACCGTTATTCAAATTATATTTAAACACTTATAAATATATAAAATAAATGCTATATTTAAATAATGTTTTCCATAGCGACTATTTTAAAATTTGATTTGGACATAATTAACAATCAATAACACGAAATCTTGATTTTTCTCTTCCATATGAAAATTATAATCAATAAGATCCCAACGTTTTTTGTTTCACGGAATTTTGATTTATATCGGATTCTGTATATTATTGAAGTTTAAAATTCAATATTACGAACTACCGCGCCATTTTGAGCTCGTTTTAATTTAAATATAAATTATAACATTCAAACTTTGTTTTATAAACGATTTCAATACTAAAATCCATTAATATTCCAAATATAATATTTAAAATAATAAATTAAATATTTGACCACAAAAAATACGGGACATTACAATCTTCCCCCTTAATAGAATTTCCTCCCCGAAATTATTAAAGTAGGAAAAATGTTACAAACCCATTTATTTAAAAATCCAATTTATATTAAATCAAAAACCAACCCATTATCATCAATAAATTTCAAAAATATCGGAAATTTTCTAACACATTAAATTCCTGGAAAATTCGGCAGAGTCTCTCCTGTACAGAGGGACTTCTGCAATATCGCAGGAACAATTAATATATATACATCGACCACACGGTCAGAAAACAAAATTCAAAAAACCAAAATTTATATTTTCACGTAGGCGTACCTTTTACGAGCGCTATTGAACTTACTTGCTCAATTCACATGCAATTTATTCATCCAAATCAGTCTCAAAGCTTTCCAGCACCTGTTTTTAACTCGGTTCAACATGTAAGTAATCCAATACATGAGACATTTAAATAACTACACAAATTCCCAAAGCATCACTCATATTAAAAAGGTATGTGCAAATACAGGTTTTAATCATCCAGTTTATTTCATATGT
The DNA here is from genome assembly GCA_030737875.1 of Allium sativum. Lineage (NCBI taxonomy): Eukaryota > Viridiplantae > Streptophyta > Magnoliopsida > Asparagales > Amaryllidaceae > Allium > Allium sativum. Next base: position 53,499,594 of record CM060913.1, read on the forward strand.
CGTTCCATTCCAATTTATAATGCTGGAATTTAGTTTTCAATTTATTTAACTTAGTATTAAACCATTTCTGAATCATATTCAATTTATCCACAAACAACCAACAAACGATACACAACAAATTTAACTAAATCAACTGAATTTATTTAGTATTAATATTTACTTTGTTTTAACATATTTGAATATCAATCGATTAAACTCCAACTGATTTCTCTTTAATTAATATTCATTCAAATTCCAAATTTCAAATTTATTTCATTAATTTCAATATCATTCTTAATTTAATTTTACTTAACCAAGTTAAGTTTCAAATTCAAATTTTTAGTCCAATTAGAATATCATTCTAATCAATCAAAAACACAATATCTCAATAATTTGATAAAAAATATTTTCTTTTCTATACAAAAATATATTTTGGATAAAATTATTTCATTTACCCTCTTTACAAAACAATATTTTGTTCATTACCAGTTCAATGCTTCTCAACACTTGAACAGATCAAACAACATAATAAAAACATTTGTATATAAAATTTACAAATACGCTCTCATATATATACACTCAATCTCAATCTAGGGTATTACTAACCCTATCTCTATCGAGTTACGCCACAAAGCCAAGGTTATTACTAAACCAATAGCTCTGATACCACTGTAATGAACCAAGGGTTTTCGACCCTGAAAATCGACACAAAAACACCATGTCGAACATTCAAGCATCGAAAACACAAGAACATTATTAGAAAGAATATTAGAGGGTGAGGTAAGAAAGAAAGAATTTTAGAATAGAAGAAGAAACACATCAGAAATATAGAAATAAATTTTTACTGAGAGCTTGAAATAAAAACTTACAATCATTAGAGTACATCACATATCTGGACAGTTATAATAATCTGTCCTCATATACAATCACATAACGGAATATATAATACCATGCATCGGAACTCTTCCAACTCGTCTCTTCACCGATAACCTGAACTTGTACAACTCGGCCGAACCCAAGAATTTTACAAACGTCGGATCAGTCTGGTGAACTAGAGTGAGAAAAACACACTAAGTTTAAAGGTATCACACAACTTGATTTTAATGTCAAAATCTTTTCGAAATAAAAGGATAATCGTAAGCCCAAATCCACACATAAATACGGATGGGTTTTACCTTACGATAACCCAAAACATTTTTGACAACAATATTATTCTGATATTATGATAGTGTCTAATTACAAATAAATATCAATCTAGCGGAACGCTTGCATCTCATGCTCCACATACATAGTATACAATCAAAATCGCGGGAGCTTATTGGAGAATGGATTTCCTGGCAAGGTATGGGACCACCTTCCCAACAATGTACCTCTGGAGATGAATACATTGGGGTTCAACAAAAACATCTTGCAACCCAGGCTAAACATGACTGATCCCTCACTATACTTTGACAGTACCGAATATATCATTACCACGGTTGGGAGCTAACCAACCGAACCGATAACGTACATACAGAAATAAAAAGGGACAACCGAAGGCATTTGATTTCACCAGATCAGGTAATGATATACTCTTTTGATGGGAGCGACCTACATAGCCATGCGACCTACCCGATTTTATGCCATTTCCCGGTTGATGAGGCTTGGGGTCATAAATTTATTAGTTAATTAATTTATTAATTAATTAATTTTATTTTTTTCTTCTAGACCTGGCCATCGTCCACTTTGAATGCCATATTGTCAGATCCATCAAATCACTAATTGACGTCCACAAATGTACTCTGGTGTAAAAGAGGTGCTCCTCTTTATCACCAACTCGGTATATTTGTAAAAATCAACATACGTGGTTTTTGGGAAATACTCTGTCAGATATTCATCCATACAAGTCAACCAGGAACAGAATGAACCGAAGGTACCCTCCTACCACATCCAATATAGGAATCACCCCATGGATCAGTAGCGAGAAGTCCTTGCAATCTGAAGATTTCAATTATGACAGAATCACAGGTCGTTATAACTCTGGTGGACCAGGCCAGAGAGATTCAACAAGTAACTCTTCCGCTCATGAAGATCAACGGTTTTCAATTGCTCCATCTTAAATTAGCATCTTACACGTATTTGTTGGTCAGAATGGTTTTCGAATATAAATTCGATCCCGGTCTTTCCGTACCAACAAGCGTATAAGCCAGATTTGATAGTCGGTTATTTAACTATCAAATGAACAACAATTCATCCATAAAAATTAATGAATTCACTGATTCAATACCCAACATCATTTAGCCTCTTTAATTAACAGTCTATTAATCAAATTCTTATAAATTTTCCAATATATGGAATTTAGCTTTTACTACTTATTATCGAATAAGAATTCTGTAACGAACCGGGATTTTCGACTCCGAAAATCAACATCAAACTACCATGTTGACCATTCAGACATCGAACATTCCAAATCATTAATAGAAAGAAGTTAGAGGGTGAGAATAGATAAGATAGAAATATTAGAATAGAAGAAGAAGAAGAACACCACACAGAGTCTCACATCGCAGCGGAACAAAATATAATACAGAAATAATCTTTATTGAAAGCTTTAAAATACTTACAGTATCAGAGTACATCATACACTGGGACAGTTATACTAGCCTGTTCCCATATACAACACACAGCGGAATAGCAGCTATATAATATCATACGTCTGAACACCTCCAGCTCGTCTCTTCACAACAGTCGATAACCTGAACCTGTACAACCCGGCCTAACCCGAGCATTTACAAAACACCGGGTCAGTCTGGTGAACCAGAGTGAGATAAACTCGCACAGTAATAAGGGTGAACCATCCAATCATGATTTTAAAGTTCAAAACCTTTTCAGAAGAAAAGGATAATCGTAAGACCAAATCCACACATAAACATGGACGGTTTTTACCTTACGATAACCCAAAACAGTTTTGAAAACAATATCTTTTCTGATATTATAATAATGTCTAAATACAAGTAAATAGCAATCTAGTGGAACGCTTGCATCTCACGCTCCACATATATAGGATACAAACAAAACCGCGGGCGCTTATTGGATATTGGATTCCCACTTGACAAGGTATGGGACCACCTGCCGATCGTGTATCTCTAGAGACGAATACACTGGGTTCAACAAGAACTTCTTGCAACCCGGCCCTCACATGACCGACCCCTCATTTCGCTTGAGAGTATCGAATGTATATCACCGACGGTTGGGATCAGCAACCGTCTCCCGACAAGGGACAGCATCGAAACATAGATTAAGAAACAAATAGGACTTCCTCTAGATAGGTGATTATACACCCTAATGGGAGCGACCCACATAGCCATGTTGCCTGCCCGATTTTTGTCATTTCCCGGTTGATGAGGCTTGAGGCCAGAATTAATTCTTGAACATCTGGTCGTCATTCACTTTGAATGCCACATCGTCAGATCCGTCAGATATCACTAATTGACGTCCACAAAAATACTCTAGCTGGAAGCTAAGAGAGCGGCAATTCTCCGCCAACAACCATAGCACGTTTGAAGAAATCAACGTACGTGATCCTTTGGAAATACTCTGTCAGACGTTCGTCCATACAAGTCATCTAGGAACAGGATGAACCGAAGGTACTCTCCTACTGCACCCAATATAGGAATCACCCCATGGATCAGTAGCGAGAAGTCCTTGCAACCCGTAAATTCCAACTACGACAGAATCACAGCTTATCTCTGCTTGCCAGGCAGAGAATATTAGTGGTTCTTCCGTTTGTGAAAATCCACGATCTTCAATGCTCCATCTCGAACATCTTCTGATATCTCCACGTATTTATTGGACGGAATGGTTTTCGAATATAAATTCGATCCCGGTCTTTCCGTACCAACAATCGTATTGGACAGATTTGATAGTCGGTGTTTTAACTATCAAAATATATACAGTGTTTCAATCATGACACTCCAATGAGTTCACTGGTTCAGTATTCAGCATCACTTGGCCTTTACAAACTGATTTACTTTTTGTTAAATTGAAACTTCCAATTCTTTTAATATTCAAAAATACGATATTTGAATAACTCTAATTGATTAATTAACATTCGTCTTAACTCCATTCGCTTGACTCTAGATCACAGCGATCACAATGGTTACGTCTGATTCCCTCAGGAAACATCCGACCGCCGTAGGCTATCTGCAGCCCTGCGAATTACGCTAGCAGTCGTACGAATTGGCAACTCAGCCGAATAATTATGTTTGGCTAATTCTATCTCGAATAACTATATTCAATTTCCCATTTTGAAATCTCATTTAAAATTCTCCTTTTTACTAGATCTCGTTTTCAAATAACGTTAATGTAAAATTAACGTCTTAACACTTTGAAACTTATTTATATGTTTTGGTTTATCTTAAACCCTTTTATCGAAATCTCCTTCGACTCAATTCAAATAATTAAGTAATATTTAATTCAAGCTCTCATTCTCGCTTAAAATTCCTTTTATAATTTCGTTATAAAACTTAGGTTTAAAATAAAACCTATTCAGGAACTCCTTTCGCCATTCGGTTGTATTTCACTTCAATTTGATTACTTTTAAATGCATTTTCATTTAAAAGGTACTTTTCTAAATTATCATTAATCAGACTAACAATTGCTTGATCAAATAATTATCCAAGCTAAACCATTCGGCTTATTTCTTATTTCCATACTTATCAAATCTGATTAGCTTTCTAAAATCACTAAATAATAAATCAAAGTCTTAAATAAGTAAACTATTCATTTATTTCTCTTTATATAACTTTTATCCAAAATAGTATTCAAAAATCTATTTCTAGTTATAAAATAAATTTTATAACTACATCTCTATCGATTCACCTGACGGTAAATCAATATCTGTAACCCGATTGATTTTTAAAGGCCATACTCTGTCAAACACTTAACCAATATCGCCCATTGGTTCAACCCAAACAGATGTTGAATATTCAGTCAATATCAATCATCAAATCAATCACACAAACAGATCAGTTCATATATTAGCATATGAAAATAAATAATACATTTGAGGAATCCGGTTGGATCCTTCCAACCTGTTCGTCCCTGTATTCAACTGGTTTTCTCAAATCAGACTGTTTAGTTTAACTTAACTGATAAACTAAAATAACAACCATTTAACCTTAACCACAAGCAATTCAAACAATGCAACCATTTTAAACACGTTTATAAACAAACGTGACCAACCAAAGTGAGTTACCTTTATTGGAACCAATCGTTACAATATAACGATTTGGTATTTTCACTGAAATTAAACACAGTTTAATTTCATCGGTTAAATCAACAGCTAAATAGATAACTAGCAAACAGTCAACCATTGGCAAGCAGAGCACACAAAATAGAAATACCCAATTTATAAAATATAAAAAGGGTAACTGAGTGAGTATAACTCACCTTGTCGTTGTCAAGACAGTTTGTTTTACAAGCCTCCAGCTACATTCAACTTTGTCCGCTCCACTCCCATAATATTACGTCTGTCGGTAAGGGTCCAACGTTCTTCGGTTTGTCTGATTCTGCGGTCATCACACTGCCATCATGTGTTCCGCATGCACCCCTCTATCATCTCCAGTTCGCCACTGTTAACAGCCTCTGCCCCACATCCCCTCTCCTTCCTTCCGCTACTTCTCCTTACTGAGTCACGTCCCTTCCTCTTGTATTAACACGAACCCCTGCTTCCTTTATACCTTGTTCGCACCTTCGCCCGTACACAGCTATCCCCGCTTGTACCCCTTGCTATCGTTCTACACTAACACACTAGACCCAACTGTTTTGATGAACGAACAGTCGCTTTCCTTTCGCTCAAAAAAATAGTGCAGCAGGCATTTTATACTTATTTCTTGTTTGCTGGAAGACATATGATGTTTGCGAGTATTTATAGGGAAGACTCCTTGGCTCTTACGTAATTGGGGTACAGGGTAGCACGTGAATAGGTATTAGGATAGCTGCATATTTTCGAACACTGTGTAAAGGCTTGCCCAACAATATGATAGAATGAAAGCTCGTACGTGGTTGGCATGTGGTTTCAGAAACGTGGTCGGCAAGGGGTTGTAGTTTGGCAGGCAAGAAATGAAAGGTTTGCTGCACAAGGAATCAAAAGTAATGTAAACAAAAAGGGAAAAGCAAATGGGATAGTTTTAAATTTATATTTTAACGTGCAAAATTTTGTTATGGGAAAAACGTGCTAAAACCCACTACATACGATCTCTGTCTACTGATAAAAAGGCTGTTCTTGATGTAAAACGATATTCCGGATCCAATGGAACAAGTTTCGTCGCAATCCGAGGTCGCATGAAAAAATTTCCTTTATGAAACCAGAAATGAACACACGTTTAATTTTTCCACGATCACCAGATACATCAAATCCACTTGAAACTGCGAACATTGATAATAACTTTTCGATACGAACCCAACGGCACTAGTTTCGTCGCATTCTGAGACTGTTGCCCCGGTAGGCTGTTTTTACCCCGAACCGCCCTACCCTTTTTAACGCCAAATTTCTCGATCTCTAAAAATAACAAACTATATACATATCCTGACTCTAATCGACGATACGAATTCAACGGAACTGGTTTCGTGGCCTAATTCGGTCGTCTGCTCAAGTTACACTCAAATATCCTTTTATTTATTTAAATACGCGCTATAGAAAATGAACGAGTGTTTACGGCTACCATGGTCACATACGATATCGGTTTTCCACGCAATTCACCACCGTTCAATAATTTAGCGATACGGTTCTAATGAAACTGATTTTGTCGAAATCTGAGTCCGTTTGCAAAACGGCCATTTTAAAGGCCTATAATTTAATAACGATTTTCCATAGCGACTATTTCAAATTTTGATTTGGCCATAACTATCAAACTATAACACGAAGTCTGGATTTTTCTCTTTCATATGAAAGCTATTGCCAATACGGCTCCAACGTGTCTTGTTTCACAGAAATCTGACTTATATTGGCTTCTGTATACTCAATTAAAGTTCGAAATTCAATATTACGAACTGCCGCGCCATTTCGAGCTCAATTTAATATATATATAAATATATATCGTTCAACTTCATTTTATTATCGAATTAAATATTAAATTCCATCGATATTCCCAAATAAAACATTTAAAATAAATAAATTGAATTAAATATTCGATGGCCAAAAACACGGGTCGTTACAAATTCTTAAACCCATGCATTCAACTTATAAACTTCTCTAATACAGTTTATAAAATCATTCACGGAAATCACAACTTATATTTCCCTCAACTCCTCTCATTTATAAACTGATACCATCCTTGGATAACATGAAATCGTTTAAGTTGGGGTAATCTATTTACCTCTCAGACCTTGATCAACAACATTCATATCTCCAGAATAGATATAAGTTTATTTACACATCTGTTTCCTTTTAAAAATTCTATTTAAAATCTCAACACGTTTACTTAATTGATTAAGTAATCTCTTATTTATAATTATCTTCATTTCTTATAAAACTCCTTTACAATATAATACACAAGTCTCGATTCAATTATAATACGGATCCTTTATAAGTTTCTGCATTATCTCTTTATAATATATTTTACCAACAATTGCAGTAATAAGTATTTATTGATTAAAATTATAAATAAACATTCTCTACAAATCTTTGATAAATATCTTCCCAATCTTAGATGAACCCCTTTCAAATTTAATTTGAGATCTTTTACAAATCTTCTGTTTTAATAATCAAAATAACCTTACTTAACTTCTATATCAAACGTTGCAGATTATAATTCCAAATTTTTTACTTCCATTTATCGAACGTTGTTATTTCGTTCCCAACAACTTATTTGTTGTCTAAAATCGTATAATGATTCTTTAATAAGATCTTCGATTTATTAATCATATAGTTTAATTTATCGTTTGTGACAAATGTTACGAATTCCCTTTTCGAAACTTAACATCATTTACATATTCCATCATTAGCGACGAGTTATAATACGTATTCATTTCCCACTCTCATCTTCGATTAACATTCTGAACTTCGGAATAAACCTCCACTTGATAAACACTCCGAACTTCGAAATATCACATTCCGAACTTTGAAATAAAACTCATCTTAGCCAATTTACATCATTTCCCACTTCTCAAATTGTACTTATCCAATTCCGTTATATTTGGAATTTATTCACCACTTTTTCACATATAAATCAACTCATATTCGTATGTCCAGTTACACTACATTTCGAAAAATCTTGATTTAACAATCTATTCTAGCTATGGGTTTTAAATCCAGATATAAATCTCTATTTATCATTTCAACTCGAATTCTATTTATAAACCCATATTTATATTTTCAACTCCGATTTCATTTAAAAATCCTTTAATCCCATTTCCAAATCAATACTCATTTCCATTTCCATTGATTCGTTAATCTTATTCACGAAATGTTATTCAATTACATTTCGTATATTTAAAACAATGTTTGTTTAAAACAATCATTTATTACAAAATATCACTTCTCAATCTCTTTAATATATTCTCGTAAATCCACGATTCAATTATTTCATTTCAATAATTTGAAATCAATTAAAATTTACTTTACGACTGTTAAGGCCTTTACAAACCATTCACTCGTTCTAATAAACAATTTACTATAAGTTTATATCGTTTACTATTCATTTAATAATATCTTATAACTCTATAAATTTAAATAATTATAAAACTAGTATATTAAACATTGATATTTATATTTATAATCAAGTTGTATTTCAAATATATACAAATATAACTTTGAATACATTTCACAGTCGATTTAATATTGATTTAAAAATCTTTTCTTTTACCGATGGTACTAAAGAAGCAAATATCCACCGAAGTACCAAACCATGAAATATAATCAATTTTATATCCAAATGAACACAACAAATCATATTGATAAATATTATCAATATCATTGAGGAATCCTGTTGGATTTCCCCAGCCTGTCAATTCCCTGCAAACAACGGGCTACCACAATTCAAATTATTCAGTTCAATATGACCAATAAATAATTGTTTCCATCTAAATAGATGAAATAAACAATTTAATAATAACAATCAACATGGGAATGTAACAGTCAATAATAGGCTGGTAAGGACAATTCAAACATCCAATTGTTTATTTAAAACGTTTATATTATTATAAACGTAACCATTGGGGTAAGTTACCTCAATTGGATTTAATCATTAAATATAACGATTTGGTTTAATTAAGTTAAACGAACGTTTAACTTAATTGTTCAGTTAATATATGAATGTAAAATTCAACAATAATCCAATAAAAATCATCAATAACACACAAATAAATATAAAATATAAGTGGGGAAAACTGAGTGAGTTTAACTCACCTTGATTTGGTGCCGTTGTTTAACAGTTGGTTTTAATTAAATTAAACGAGTGTTTAATTTAATTAAAAATTTCGGATGATTCCTATTGCGCCAAGATTTGTACCATAACGTTGTGCTCGTCAAGACTGTTCCAATGTTTCTCGTGCTGTCCAATTCTGATTATATATGATGGAGTTATTAAGAGTTGAAGTTAATATAGTTTAAATAAATTAATTATTCTTTTGATCCTTATTATATTAATTAATTACGTTCATATCTAATATGGCCAATCCAAATTAGATGTTCTCGCACCCTTCTTGCTATTGCGCTTCTTTTCAAACCGGCTAATACATACACCTGCGCACAATTCATCTTTATAGAATAATATAATTTAACTTAAACTAATTAATCTCTTAATTAAATCATTGTTAAATCTAATTACTTTTAATTGAATTATTGATTACGTGGCTTACTCAAAATGATGGCTGATCTAAACTTTTGTCCACTCTCACTTTTGTTCAACATTTCTGGTCATCCCGCGATTTATATCTGCATTAAATCCACGGTATAATTTAATACTTTATATATAATAGTTAATCTATATTATAATAGGTCATTACATTCTAAATATTTAATGACTGATTTTTACCCAGGTTTGCACATCAGTTCGTTGATTAGGATTAAGTAACAGCCTAACAGGCCGCTTGGTTTGAAACCAACGATCCCATCATGTGCCATTTCCTCAAATCTGGATGGTTCACGTTGCCCCCTTCCTGTGGTCTTCTTTCATCAGCTTCTCAGACCCTGTAATGACCCGCATTTTCCAGGGGTATAACTTATTTATTTAATTGTTTAAAATAGTGATATAGGAAATTTAATCGTCGTTAATTAAATAATATGGAATATTTAATTAAATTAAATAATTAAATAATACATTTAATTTAGAAATAATCAAAAATATGGGAAATCACAATATAATGTGAACAGGGTCATCCCTTAGATTTAATTCAGCTTAGAGTTGAATTATATTGATGAATATATTCAATCGACGATAGTTTGAACGTAGAATTATAATATAATTAAAATAGAGCTTGAAATGGCGCTATAGTTCGCGATTTGGCGATTTGAACTTCAACTGAATGTACAGGATTCGTTTTAAGCCGGATTTCTGTGAAACAAGAAACGTGTGGAGCTGGTGGAGTATATCTTTCTAGTGGAAGAGAAAAATCGGGATTTCGTCGTGTAGATTTTGATTTACGTCCAAATCAAATTTCAGAAAAGTCGCTATGGAATTCCTTTATAATTTATAAAGGAATTATTTATATTTTAAAAAGGAATTTCAATATAAATCGAATATCGGGTTGACCCAGATTGAAATATCGAGTTAGGAATCAATATAGGAATATTCTGAAGCTGTATGGTATTCCACTATGATTATATACGATAATATTTATTTTTAAATATTAAATTTAATTGTTTTTAAAAATATTTATATATTTAAAAAGGGTTATTTAGAGCTTTAAAAATAGCCAGTTTTGTAAACAACATCAGAATTTAATATTCGTTTTTCATTAATTTATATTCAGTCGAATTTAATTAAATCGTCAGTTAAAATTAAATATCTTTTTCATACGATCGAATTGAACCGTGGAAACTGCTCCAATGAGTTCAGAATAGCGATATTACCCTAGAAATGACATTTTTTCCGTTTAAATAGGAGTTCGTATGAGCGCGGTAATTTAATTAAATAAATTTATCGGTTAGGATAAATATGGTAGCCAACTCGTAATAATAAGGATGCTGCTCCTATTCTTTCACCAAAGGGAAACGTTGTATTTCTTCTCTGTCGTTCATTTCATTCACCGTCTGCCTCCTTCCACGTCTGTATCTTCATGTTTCCCTCCTCCACCACAAACTAAACCAACCGTTCACCCCTATATAAATTAAGCCATCACACTCTTATTTTCTTCATTTCTGGAATCCGAAATCGTTTTCCATTCCTTCCTTTTCTTTTGAATCCTTCATTTCACCGTTCCTCGAATAAAAAGGGTAAATCAAAATCCGAATCATTATTGATAATCACTGGTTCTTCTAGGGCTGGAGAGGCGCTCGCGGATTCCTGAAACCCGTCATCAACACCTGAGCGTTCGCGACTAGGGAGGAAGGGTTTGAATGGGACGAACTAGAGACTGATGAGGGTCCGACACCTGTGTGGGCAATTGGAAGTGTAGTCACGGATCTGCGGTTCTGGAGTGGAGGTTGCGAACTCGATCTGAAGTGGTGCGATTAGGGTTCTAGTTTATACTGAAGTTCGGTGTGGAGCATGCAAATCAGGTGCTGTGTTTTTCTGAAAAGCCGAAGCTAGTGATGAGTTCGATCTTGGTATTTCTAAAGTAGTGTGGGTCGGTGGTTTTAGATTTGGGAAAGGGTGATTGTTTTGTGATGAACTAGATAAGTTGTTGTTGAGTTTGGTAGTGGAAATATGTGAGAAGGTGATGGTTGTTTGTTGAACGTTTTGGAAGTCTGTGCTGGAGTGAAGTTGACTTTGTAAATGACGAACTAAGACGGATGGGAAAATCTGGAGTGCGGCAGTGCATGATAAGGAGGTGTTTGGGAAGATGGATCTGTGTGGAGTAGTTCAAACTGGAAAGGGAGGGGATCTGCAATGGGTTTTGGTGAAGTACGAAACTGTTTAATGGAGTTCAACTGGATGAGGGTTGAGGTGGCAATACAACAGTATGGGTTTAAGGCTTTGTGAATGGTGATATGGAAATGATGTTGTGGGAGAGTTGTTGCACAGCGGATGTTAAGCAGTTTCTTAAAGCATTTCAGTTGCTTTGTAGGAGTGATCAAATTACCTTGATCTGATGGCAATGCTGTTTAGGAGGAGAGCGAAGTGTTTGGGCAAAGGTTCGAAATAGTGTGAAGCCATTCATAGATTTTCTATGTCGATAAGGAAGGAATTTATTCAAGGAAATTCAAGACGACTGTAGACACGACGATTCAGAATTTAAACGGGAAATTCAGCTAAGGAATAACCGAGGTGAGTAAAACTCACCAACTCTGAACAGTTTATAATTTCACGTTGTATTTTTAGAACTGTTAAATATTGGTTGATTGACCGTGTGTTGATTGTTTGATTGAACTGCTAGTCAGTTAGTTGAATTTCTATATTTGATTCTGTCTAACAGAACATTTCACTTTGAACTGAAAGTGATGTTATCTATATTGTTTAACATCTGTGGATGCAGGGAAACAGGTCGGAGGAATCCAATTGGATTCCTCAACATTATTTTACTGTGATTTATACATTGTGGTATAAAATGGGATATATAATCTTACGTTGATTTTGTGTGTTGGATGATATTTATCATTGTTATATGGTGTGTTAAATACCATAAGAAATACCAGAATGTGGAAAAGGGATTTTCAAAGTATATTTTGAAAATAATTTAATTATATAAAATCAATGGATTTTATATTATAAAAGAAAAAGGATTTTTGAATAAAAGAAATATATTTGTAAATCAAATATAAGGGAATTATATTTGATAATCAAATATAAGGAATTTATTTGTTAATCAAATATAGAAGGAATTTATTTGTTAATCAAATATAAAGGAGATATATTTGAAATGAAATATAAAGGAATATATTTGAAATCAAATATAATAGGAAATATATTTGAAAACAAATATAAAGGAATATATTGGTAAAACATAAATAAAGAGTTAAAAGAATTTATTTATTTAGGAAATAAATAAAAGTAAATGGGTTTATTTATTTAGGAAATAAATAAAGATTAAAGGAGATATTTATTTGGTAAATAAATAGGATTAAAAGAAGATATTTACTTGTTAGAATAAATAGAATAAAAGGAATATTTATTTGATAAATAAATAAGAACTAAATCAAAAGAATGTTCAGAAGATGAATAGAAAATGGAAATTTGGTTTTAACAGATAAATAGAAAGGATTAATTTATAAATAATAGTTTATAAATTAAATAAATATTTATCATTTGATAAATGAAGTATATAAGTCTGAACTTATATAGAGGAGAGATATTGGTTTCAACACCGATAGTTTAAACAGAATATGTACCCAACACTTGTGTAAGTGAAGTAACATTATTAAAGAGGACATTTATAAAGTGAAGAACCGTTAATAAAAGTAAATCTTTATAAATGAATAAACGTTATCAAATAGGAGTTATTCGAATAGGAGAAATCGATTAGAGTTAGAGTTAATCAGTTAGAGTTAACCAGTTAGAGTTAATCGAATTAGTTATTCGAATAGAGTTAAATAAATAAGAGTGATTTGAATTAGTTATTCGAATAGAGTTAAACACGAAGGAGTTATCGATTAGTTAAATCGAAAGGAGTTATCGATTAGTTAAATCGAAAGGAGTTATCGAATTTAGTTATTCGAAAAGGAGTTATCGATTTGTTAAATCGAAAGGGAAGATTATCGAATATCGTTTATTCGAGAGGAGATTATCGAATATAGTTTATTTGAAGGAGTTATCGATTATTAGTTAATCGAAGTGAGTTATAGAATATTAGATAAATCGAAGGAGTTATCGAATATAGTTTATTCGACGGAGTTAATCGATTAGAGTTAAATCAAATGAGTTAATCGAATATAGTTTATTCGAATAGAGAAAAGGAGTTAATCGAATATAGTTTATTCGAATAGAGAAAAGGAGTTAATCGAATATAGTTTATTCGAATAGAGAAAAGGAGTTAATCGAATATAGTTTATTCGAATAGAGTTAGAGGAGTTATCGAATATAATTTATTCGACAGGAGTTAAGTGAATTAGTTAAGTTAAACTAAGTGAATTAGTTAAGTGAATTGGTTAAGTTAACCAAAGTGATTAGTTCAGTTAATCGAGATAAGTAAATCAAGTTAGGTTAATCGTGTTGAATTTGTCAGTCGAGTTAATAAATTGAGTTAGTCAAACCAAGTAAAACCAGTTAGAGTTAATTAATTAAGGTTGACCAGTTAGAGTTGATCGGTTAGAATTAACCAGTTAGAGTTAATCAATCAGAGTTAATCAAATAGAGTTAAGTAAAATTAGAACTGACTAGAGATTAGTAAATTGAATGGTTTTCTAAGTGCATATCTGATGTTGGTTTCGGCCTTCGGGATTTATACTTAGGGGATTGTTCTCATACTAGTTTACAGTCAGGGACTGATAGTTGGGGAAGAGTAGTGATTTGTAAATAAGCAGATGGAAACTTTTCCAGTGTTAATAACATATATTTTCTAAACATAGAAATTAAGGCAATGTGAATATATATATAGATATATGTTGATGATTGATCGTTATAATTTCCATCTGGAAATAATATCGTTGTTTGCACACTTGTTATTCTTTGATGGTTAAATCACAGACTATCGAAGTTTTGACCATTTTAACGTTGTTAATATGGAGAGACCGGTTGGATTATTATCCAAAGAACCACTCTGTATTGGCATAAGCGTTGCGAATCATATATGCCAAAGATAATTGAAGACGGAGTAAAATGCAAGGACTATCCTGTCTACAGAATAGTGCCTTCGGTTTGTCCAGTCCCAGGACAACTTGTATGGACGAAGGTCTGACAGAGTATATCCAATGGATCGCGTAAGTTGATCTGTTCAAACGTATTCACGTTTGGTGGCGGAGGAATTCGTTTCTCTTAGTTGTATACCCGTGTTATGTTTGGATAAGTCAATTTGTGATTTGGCGGGTATGACGATGTGACATTCTAAGTGAATGAGGATGACTTGTGTTGATGAATGTCTGACAGAGTATTTCCAGAAAGGTCACATATATTGATTTCTTCAATTATACCAAGAGTGGAAGCAGAGAAGGAAACTTCTTTAGCTAACACGTAACGTACTGTTGTAGACGCCAATTAGTGATTTTCGATGGATCTGACAATGTGGCATTCAAAGTGAATCTGATGTAATGATAAAGCGTAGCTTCTAGCCTCACATCCGGTAAATGACAGAAATCGGGCAGGCAGCATGGCTAAGTCGGTCGCACCGAAGTAGGGTGTATAATCACCTATCTAGAGAATATTAATTTGTTTCTTAAATCTATCAATGCTGTCCCATATATATACGGGAACGGTTGCTGATCCCAATCGTTGGTGATGTACATTCGATACACTCAAGCGAAATGAGTGGTCGGTCATGTGTGGCTGAGTTACAAGATGTTCTTGTTGAACTCCAGTGTATCGTTCCTAGAGTACACTGATCGGAAGGTGGTTCCATACCTTGTCATAGTTGGAAATCCATTATCCAATACGTGCTTGCAATTTTGATTGTATACTATATATGTAGAACGTGAGATGAAAGCGTTTCTGCTAGTTGATATCTATTTGTACATAGACATTATTATAATATCAAAAGGATTTTGATATAAAGATATTTTGAATTCTCATAAGGGAAAAACCCGTTCCATTCTGCGGCGTGCTCTTATGAGATATCGTTTGCTTGTTCATATACCTGTTTAAACTGTTCTACTCATACCAGTCCCATGACTGACCCGGAGTTTACTTTGTTGTTTTCCCTAAACTCTTGGGTGCCTAAATTTGTACGGGCAGTCAAGTAGTCGGGATTTGCAGATACATTGAAGAGCTGGAGCAGGAGGCTTCAGAATCCTATAGCTATAGTTTATTTCCGCTGTGTTGTAAGTGTTGTACTCTGATAAGTGCTATTGTACACATAACTGTTATATTTCAAAGTTATGTTATATATTATATGTTATTCGTTCCGCTGTGAGATTCGTGTTACTCTGATGATGTAAGTTCTTCTTTTCTTCTTCTATTCTAAGTTTCTACCATATCTATCCTCACCCTCTAATTTCTTTCATTAATTACCAGTATTTTTCGATATTTTGGTTATCGACATCGAGCTTATGTCGATAACCAAAGTCGCTCAAAATCCGGGTCGTTACAGACCCGCGATACCCCATAAAAACACAGCAGGCTTCATCGATTTTTGCACCGAACGTCGGCCACATGCACCTCATCTGAAACTGCCCACCAACACTCCACAACGCCTGTTATTCCTGCCATGAACCCCGTGTGCTCCAATTCTGCCATTTTCCAGTAATACCCCTCGAACATCAACCGTTCGTGGCACCCTCACGATCGCTACACATCTCCAAACTTCATCGTCGCCGTCCAGATGGAAGAACTTGTTGAGTTGAACATTTTAGCAGTTGGAAATTTTCAAATTTAATCAATGGATTTTAATGGATCGATGAAGATAGGATATTAATTGGTGGCCATTAGAAAGTAAGTGGCGGCGGCATTCTTGTTTTGACCAGAACGAACGATATTAGGGTATTGACTACATCAACCAGTATATATAGTGGCCAATGAATTTAATATTAATATATATAACTTAACTATAAATTAAGCTCTAAAACTACCACATACAACTTCAGTGTTCCGATAAAAATGCTACTCCTAGCATAGAAAAATATTCCAGACACAATGGGATAGGTTTTTTCGAATTCCGAGGTCGTTTGTTAAAAGTCCTTTATAAATATCGATTAAAAATCAAGCGTTTAAAATTCCTATAATTACAGAAGAAATCCAAAAAATATAAGACCTTGACATTTTACTCGACCTTTTCCTAACGTATTCAATGAATCTAGATTCGTTAAATTTGGAGTTAATTTGGCTAGTCATTTATTCGTTAAAAGTTACCCCTGTCTAAATAATCTAAATAATTAAATAGAAACAGAGACGTTTTTGGCCACTGAAGTCACATACAATATCCTTTTGTCATGAAATTTGATTTTCTTACAATAATTTAATGATACGGTTCCAATGAAACTAATTTCATCGAAAACTGAGACAGATTGCAAAAATGGCTATTTTTAACGCTTATATAATATCAAATAAAATATTAAATAAATTCCAAAATAAATAAATAAAATAATAATAAATTACTTTTATCATATATACCCAACCAGAATATATATACAACTCCAAATATAAATTATATAACTCAGTATCACCAATTTTAAGTTAATCGTTATTTAAATTATATTTAAACCCTTACAAAAATATAAAATAAACGCTATATTTAAATAACGATTTCCATAGCGACTATTTTAAAATTTGATTTGGACATAACTAACAATCTATAACACGAAATCTGGATTTTTCTCTTCTATATGAAAATTATAATCAACAAGATCCCAACGTATCTTATTTCACAGAATTTCGATTTATATCGGATTCTGTATATTCAGTTGAAGTTCAAAATTCAATATTACGAACTGCCACGCCATTTTGAGCTCGTTTTAATTTAAATATAAATTATAACATTCAAATTTCGTTTTATAAAGGATTTCAATACTAAAATCCATTAATATTCCAAATATAATATTTAAGATAATAAATTAAATTAAATTAAATATTTGACCACAAAAAATATGGGACATTATGCATCGTCACCACGGCGATCGTTGTCCCCCTCTCCCCCATCGTCGGCTATATGGGTCTCCTCGAACGTCTCAGGCACATGAAAATTGAGGCAAAATGCCGACCCTTTGAGGCCAGAATTCGCGAAAACCACAACGTTAAAAATGATCCCCACCACACAGCTTTTAGAACACACCGAATGTTACAATTTTCATGTATTAAGTTTTGCAAATCATTCAACGAATTAGGAAAATTTAATGGAAGAAATTTGGAGCTTGCAGGCCATTCGATACATGATGGCGGCAGCTGAAGCTTAGTGGAGAATTAGGGTTTGGATTTTTATATTTATACCCCTTTATAATATTATTTAATTCAAATATAACTTGTTTATTTTCCGAACTCCAAATCGAACCCAACGACTGTCGTTCCTAACCAAATACCCCACTTCCGGACACAATGGAATATGTTTCATAAGCCAGTTCGATCGTTTCAAACATTTTTTATCAAAATTAAAATATAAATTAATATAACGTTCAATACTGAATTTCAACATACATTTTAATTTACCGAGGTCACATACTAATTCCAAAAATTATGAAATTTGAAATCTTGCTATGTTTTGACAATACGGTCCTAACAAAATTAACTTCGTTGAATTTGGAGACCGTTTGAAAAATGTCATTTAACTAGCTTATTAAATTCAATTGAATTTACAAAACGCGTTTAAATTTACTACGCTTACATACTGATTCCAAATGACATGAAATTTAAATTTGAGAATAATTTGACATTACGGATCCAACAAAATTAGTGCCATCAAAAATCGAGATCGTTTGCAAAGTGGCTACATTTATGGGCTATATATAATATTAAAATATAAATAAGTTCCATAGCGACTATTTTAAATTTTAATCTGGACATAACTTACAAGTTATAAAACAAAATCTCAATTTCTTACATTCGTTAGAAATATATAATTAATTAGATCCTAACTTTTCTTGTTTTACTGAAATCCGATTTATATTGAATTTTGCCTATTCAATTAAAATCAAAAATCGAATTTTCAAACTACCACCCCATTTCAAGCTCTTTTTAATTAAATTTTAAACTTATACGTTCAAACTTTGATTTAAGTAAATTTTAAATCATTAGTTCTCAAAATAAATCATTTTAAACATTTAAAATCCAATAAAACAATTAAAAATAAATTTTAAATTGGTTCTAAAAATTCAGGGTTGTTACAATAAAGGGAATAGTCCGTTAGCGTAACCTACTTCTGGATTAGAGCTATTAAGTCGCTAGATCCACCTTTAAAAGTTTATTAAGTGATCTGGAGCTTGCCTCACCAAAAATATTAAGTATTAGATGGCTAATTGAGGGTGAGATCAGTAATCTCTACAGTTGTCACTTCCTCTAGGTAGTAAGTGACTGGGATGGAATCCTCCTTGGGATAAGGTATTAAATGACGATTATGGAGGTACCATACATCTGCTATCATGCGGGAAGTTTTAAGTGACTAAGGGATTATCTAATAAGGCCAACTAGATAGTAACACGGGGGTCCGTTAGGGGAAGGTCGTAAATGATGATATGTCGTCTACCTATCCTATAGGTAATAGTTGCTTACTATCTCCCGCCTTATGAGGGGCTTGGGTATATGCGTTAATGACAGA
Organism: Allium sativum; assembly: GCA_030737875.1. Lineage (NCBI taxonomy): Eukaryota > Viridiplantae > Streptophyta > Magnoliopsida > Asparagales > Amaryllidaceae > Allium > Allium sativum. The sequence goes on from CM060913.1 coordinate 53,519,043, forward strand.
AGCCTTAAATTAGTAGGACTTAGTAGCTAATGTCCTCTAATTTATGTTAGTGTAGGGTAAACCACCGAGTAAAGCATTAAGTGATCAATAGGCCCGCCTGGGTCTTAAGTGGTTGAAAGGATCCACCCTTATCTTATATTGATTGTGAGCTCTTAAGTGGCTGTATAAAGTAATTTACCTCCTTGTAGCGTATTGAGTAGTTTGAAGCCCGCATCTTAGTTTTCGGTAGTGGAATGAATGGTGGTTTAAAGGCTTCATACTTTTGCGTGAATGTTCCATCTTAGTATTACGATATCATTTATCCTTGGGGATACTACCTTGGGTATGGTAGTTAGCCGTCATTCGTAAATCTTTATAAGGTTAGGTTAGAATTGCTAGTCTTGTTGGACATGTGTTTTTGTTGAGATCAAACGGCATATTTCTATGCATTGTAGACAGTGTTTTTCATTTTCTACTCATCAGGACTTGTTGTTATAGCCCCCACCTCATAACAACTCTCAGGCTTATCTTGGGGAAGACATGTCTTAATATGCATTCAGTTTTGTTTTTGGTTCTCATTCTCTTATGCTCGATATTGATGTGTTGATTAGCTTAAAGGTAGTTTCCTTAGTCAATATCAGTTATTATAGCTTGTTTCCGCTGTGAGTTGGTTTTATTGTACTCTTATTATGCTCATTATTTACAGGTACCAGATATATACTCTCCATGCTTGGATGGGTTTGATTTTCGATTTTTATCAAAATTTGGGCTTAGAAAAGTGTTGGGTTTTACATTTAGTATCAGATCGTCGGTTTAGATGATCAAAAGAATTATTAAATTCGGATTTGTGAGAGAACGTATTCAATTTTCTTTTATGTTTTCTTCAGTTTTTCTTACTTGACTCTAAATTATATTCAATGATGAAATAGTCGTGAACCCATTTATTGAAGACGGGTTTAAAACGACAAAGAGTTAGAAGTATTTTGAGTTCTAGTATTCGACCAACCCCAACATACCCTGCAGTGCATTGGGTGATATTTTTTGAAAAGCATAAGGAAGACATATAGTGTATCCCATGGATTTGAACTTGGTGACTGGACAGAAAGTTAGCTACAAATGAAATAGTCATGATTTCTTGTCTTTGGTTTTGTTTGGGAGTTCCAGTCGATGACCTTTTCTTGGTCTTGAAATGGGAAATCCACTTTAGTGGGTCGTTATAGTTCGGAAATATAATTGTGACATTTATCCATTTGATATTTCATTTTGTAAATTCGGATATACTTTCATTGGAACTCTTTATTCAAGTCCTTGGTCCTGTATTTAGAGAGATTTCATTCTTTAAACTGGTTTCGAAAATAAAAAGGGTTTCAAAAGGTTTAACTTACGGTTTTCAAGAAATTATTTTATAAATAAAGATTTGATAAATAAATAAGATTTTAAAATTTTAAATCTATCCATGTTTCAAATTGTTCGGTTTTGTGTAATTTTAATAAATAATCCGTTTTGGTAAAAAGGAAGGAAACTGGAAATGATAAGAAATATGCCTCAGAATTTAAAAAACTATTATTGCCATTTCCTTGTGATTTTTAGTATTCCTCTTTTTGGATATTTTAGATAATTTGCTATACAAATCAGATTATAATTACTTTACAAACCCGATTATAAATATTGATTTATATATAAAAGCTTTATTTTATATAACTCATATAAAATATAATTTAAAATCTTTCTTTTGTTATAGAAAAGATAAATTTTGTAACTTCAAACTTAGATTTTAGGCCATTTGCTGCCATTACTTAACCAATACTATTTATTGATTAATATCACATCAATGTTGAATTTAATTCAACAATCATTGTCCAATCAAATTTTAATGTTACTTATGTTAAACAGTTCATATGTGTAACGAACAGGAATTTTCGGCCCTGGAAATTGACATAATTACCTTTACTGTAACTCATGCCGACCTTCCAAACATCGAAAACACTGGACGTTATTAGGAAGAATTTAGAGGGTGAGATAAGAAAGAAAGAAATAATAGAATAGAATAGAAGAAGAATGTAACGACCCGTATTCTACACATCATAGGATCGTAGAATATTTATTTCTTTCGCATACGAAGTCGTATGGTCATGTAACTTTGGGAGACGACTATGGGGGTCATTTCCCATGTTCATGATTTTTCCCGATTTTTAAATGACCATTTTACCCCTAGTTATCACTGTTTTGGCCATAACTTTTGACTGGAAAGGAATTCTGACCTGAAACCACTTCCATTGGCTTCGGATGATGGTTTCTCTTTCCGTAGAGTGGTCACATTAGCCAAACGGACTCACCGTTTGGGAGATATGGCTGAAACAAGTTTCAGATGGTGAAAAACAGCTTAATTGGGCTTAAGCGGGTGATTAGCAGCTAGGCCCAAGGGGAATTTCGGGTTTAGGGGGATATAGGTGCTGATTAGGGTTAGAAGACATTTCTTTAGACATTTTCCAGCCGCCACTTTCATTCCTCTTAACCTAGCCATGGCCTTCACTCTCTAAATCTCTCTAAAACACCCAAAATCGCTTACTAATCAAGGATTAAGGCTTAGAGGCATCAAATCAAGGGGGATTAGCACAAGAACCGAGGTAGAGCTGCTGTTATACATTGGAATTCGTGCAAATCAGAGGTCCACTTCAGGTCCGAAAGTTTTATAGTGGCAAAGGTGAGTGATTTGCATAGTTTTGCACTAATTACAGTTAATTAAGGGTAATTAGTGAAGATTAGCGAATTTATACGTAAATAAATTCTGGAAAAATTCTTAAAATTCTAAAATAATGTTTTAAGGCTCTGTTAGAAATTTGGGTTAATTTCGATGTGTTTTGCTAATCGTATGCTTAAACATGATTAAGAGGGATTATAGGAAAATGTGAGGTTTTGGCCACTTTTGATCCATTTTAATTCATTTAAATTGTTGTTTGTTGCTTGTGGTTGCTATTACATGTTGCTATGACTCTATGGCATGTTTTATGATTTATTAGAACAGCTAGATTGGTCAAAGACGCCGTCTTATGGCGCGAAACACTCGCTAGAAAAGCTGTAGGAAATGCTACAGAGATCCGGATCGGATCGGGTAGGGGATCAGATCGGGTAAGGATCGGATCGGACATATCCGAACCGGACCGGGGCGTGGTACTTTCTGGAGCATGACGTGAAGAGGCAACAAGGAAGGCCTGGTCGGATCGGAGGGGCGTAGCGTGGGATCGGAAGGAACAAGGAGGACTGAAGTGGAAGAAAGAGGAGCATGGATACCATATTCCGAACCGAACCGAGAGCAATACCCGAACCGAACTGATGCTGACGAGACGGAGACGGAGACATTCAAGCTATGGGGTATCCGAAACGAACCGCTTCAGAATCACCGAACCGAACCGCATGAGGGAGAAGGACCCGAACCCAGAGGATGGTGGCACTCCGAACCGAACCGGGGGACGTATCCGAACCGAACCGAGCATGGGGAACCGGACGTGTACTTTTACTACTTCGTGATGACTCTTCTGAAGACCAACTCCAATTCGACCAAACCCGAGATGCAAAGGAAGTCCAAATGAGAAGTTAGAGCTCAAGATTCAGATGGAAATCAACGAGTTCGCTTCATGGTTGGGCTTTGCTGCGGGACGCGTGCCAAGGGGTTATCGACGTCTATAGCTTTGGACCACTATGGTAGGAGGTACGAAGGCGGATTCAGGGCCATTATGGCATCGGTAGAACCAAGGGCTACGACCAATGAAGTGGGTCATTGAAATGTTTGGTCATGACTCCAAGTGTTTGGCTTGGTCACAGCAGGGTTTCTACAAGTCGGGATTCGTCGTTACCTCAGTTTGTCTAGTGTTCCAAAGTGGTAGATGTCGTATGCTTTACGCACTGAATGAGAGATGTGAGGATGGTTGCTATGAATGATTTGTTTGCTATCATTGTGACATGCACACCCCACCCCCGTATTCTTACACTATTTATTATGGCACCTTAGAGTATTGTACGGTATGTGGTACTAACTCTTTGGTTGCAGGTCCAGGTTCAGGTATGGTTTAGTATACCTGTTATTACTCTGTTTAGATGCTTATCGCTCATACCAGGCTTTATGTCTGACCCAGAGTTTTATGTCTCCTCTTATTACTCTGGGTGCTCACACGAGCAGACTAGAGACAGGTTAGCTGGTGATGCACGGGTAGATGATCCGGAGACGAGCAGGAGGCTTCCACGTACTATATACATAATATTCTCCCTGTGTTGTTGAAGATCACTACTTGGGCATTGTTGGTGTATCTTCTACTTTAGCTTTCTTTTGCTTAGAGACAGTAAATTTGGAAAAGTTGTAATAAGCTGTATTTGGATTTCCGTTGCTCTGATGTTAACATTGATTATTAGTTATCAGCTTATGCACTGTCTCGCCTGTTTTGTGTCAAGTATGTTATTATTATATTTTATTCCATGCGCTGTGAGACATTCTACAGGTTTCTTGATTAGTTCATTCTCTTCTTTCCTTTCTCTTGACGTCCGTCCTGTGCTAGTCGGGCATGTGTACAACACACTTTCGGAGGAAATGCAGGCTGGTGCGGGGCGGGCCGTCACACTTGGTATCAGAGCTCTAGGTTGCGTAGTTAACCTAGGGAAGTTATCAGGGAGAGATAATACACGTATACGAGAGAGCGTATTTGTGATTACTTTGGTTTTTAAAAGCTATATATATATATATACTATTAGTAGTATAAGGATGAAGTCGTACTGCACTAGCACCACTATGGAGTCGTTAATCATTTCCTTTTTCAGATTGACGATGAGCCGATATACTAGAGGTGCTGGTAGGGGAGCCAACAATGGGAATGCTGCTGACATGAGGACGATGTTTACTGACCTCATGAGAGAGATGCTTAGAGATGTGCAGAGGGAAGCTCCCAATGGTGGAAATGGTGGTGCTCCAATGGTGCAGGCGCCAAGAGTCGACTTCGCCAAGCTGAATAAGGATTATACTAGTCTTGGTGGGAAATCATTCCACGGAACGGAGTCGGCTACGGACGTTCAGGATTGGTTGGATAGTTGCGAACGTATCTTCGAGGATTTGGGTATCGAGGATGCGATGAAGAGAAAGCTAGCGTCCCGTCAGCTGCAAGGGCGGGCAATGAATTGGTGGAATGCTATAAAGGCAGCTACTCCCGAAGACCTAATTACTTGGGAGCAGTTTAAGGCTCGCTTCAGTGAGAAGTTCATTCCAGCTGCTCAGAAGTCAATGTTGTTTAAGAAGTTCTTGGAGCTCAAGCAGAATGGCAGAGCTGTCTCGGAGTATATTGCTGAATTTGACACTTTGTCAAAATATGGGTTATCTCTTATTGATACTGCCGAGAAAAAGAATGAGAAATTCATAACTGGGTTGGATCAGTACTTGGGGGAAAAACTTATTAACCACATCGATGAGACGTTTGAATCGATTGTGGGGAAAGCGTTAAGATCGGAAAGTCTCTACCCTAAGTCGAAGACTGAGGTTGCATCCGCAGATGAGCCAAAACCACAAGCTAGTGGTGGAGGCAAAGGTGGTTCTCAGAATAAGAGAAAGCAGAATCAGGCTAAGGACGGCCAGAAGAAAAAGAATAAGCAAGATGTGGAGTGCTTCAGCTGTGGTAAGAAGGGCCATTATGCTAGTAATTGTCGGGCCAAGCCAGCGGATAGGAAGTGCTTCAACTGTGGCCAAATGGGACATCACAAGGACAAGTGTCCACAGCCCCCTAAAGAAAAGCAAATGGTGAAAGCCTACGCCCTTAATGCTATTCCTTCTTCGTCGAATGCCCCAACTGCGGCAGAGAAGGGAAAGAATGTCGTCATTCAAGGTATGCTTTCTGTTTATGATGTTCCTGTTAGAGTTTTGTTTGATACCGGAGCTTCCAGTTCTTTCATATCTAGTGACCTGGTAGATAGATTGGGATTGGAGCCTGAGATTGTCGATAGACCTTTAGTAGTGACGAACCCGATTGGTGGTTCGACTAGCCTTAGCATGATTTGTCGCAATGTGGTCTTATCGAGTCATGGATGCATGTTTGTTTGTGATTGCTTTGTTTTGGGCTTTACTGGGTTTGGCATTATTTTGGGAGTAGATTGGCTCCAAAAATACGGGGTGGTGGTAGACTGTGAGGGCTTGTTGGTGACAGCTAGAGCGGATGATGGGCGGAGGATAGTGTTTGGTGGTCTACCCAGTAAGGGGGTATTGGCTAGTTTTCTAAACTCCCTCGACATTCCGCATAGTGAGTTGTCAGGTTTTCCCGTGGTTGGCCAGTATCCGGATGTTTTCGAGGAAGTGACCGGACTTCCACCACACCGAGAGATTGAGTTTCGTATTGATTTGGTAAAGGATGCCAGACCTATAGTGATGCCACTTCGTCATATGGCACCAAGGGAGCAGCGAGAGCTCGAGGTGCAAGTCAGCGATCTTTTGAAGAAGGGATTTATCAGAAGGAGTGTTTCTGAATGGGGAGCACCAGTTGTGTTTGCTACCAAGGCAGATGGTTCCCTTCGGTTGTGTGTAGACTACCGCGAGTTGAATAAAGTGACGAGGAAGAACAAGTATCCTCTTCCGCGGATAGATGATTTGTTTGATCAGTTGAGTGGCGCGAGAGTATTTTCTCAGTTGGATCTCGCGACAGGTTTTCATCAGCTTAGAGTGGAAGCTGAGAGTATAGCTAAAACGGCATTTCGGACGCCGTCTGGGTTTTATGAGTGGTTGGTCATGCCATTCGGGCTGACCAATGCCCCGGCATATTTTGTGGATCTTGTGAATAGGGTATTCAGAGATCAGTTGAATAAGTTTGTCCTTGTGTTCGTTGATGATATTTTGGTCTATTCGAGGACAGAGGAAGAACACAAGGAACATTTAAGAGTAGTGATGGAGGTGTTGAGAAAACACCAATTGAAAGCAAAGTTTTCTAAGTGTCACTTCTGGAAGAGGGAAGTGAGGTTCTTGGGCCATGTTGTATCAGAGAATGGTATTGCCGTAGACCCGGCAAAGGTGGCTACGGTACAGGATTGGCCTACGCCCAAGAATGCAACAGAAGTAAGAAGTTTCTTGGGGTTAGCGGGATATTATCGTAAGTTTATCCAAGATTTCTCCAAGATAGCGGCACCATTGACCCAGTTGACCAAGAAGAGTCAAGCTTTTGTCTGGGATGAAAGGTGCAAGAATGCATTCAAAAGTTTAAAGGACAAGTTGACAAGCGCACCAGTGTTAGTCATTCCTAAAGGGGATGAAGAGATGACGGTATACACGGATGCCTGTGGTACCGGACTGGGTGCTGTATTGATGCAAGGCGGTAGGGTTGTAGCTTACGCAAGTCGGCAATTGAAACCGCACGAGAGAAGATACCCTACCCATGATTTAGAATTGGCAGCGATCGTGTTCGCGTTAAAAATGTGGAGACACTATCTCTTGGGAGAAAGATTTGAGCTGTTCACAGATCATAAGTCGTTGAAGTATCTATTCTCCCAGAAGGATTTAAATCTCCGTCAGCAGAGATGGTTAGAGTTCTTAGCTTCCTATGATTTTGACATCGCATACACACCAGGAAAGGGCAATGCGGTGGCTGATGCATTGAGTAGAAGACATGTCAGCTTAGGGGCTATGCTCCTTGAATGGAAGCAACTGGAGTTTATCGTGGGGTTTGATTTCAGACCAAAGTGTGAATTGGATCCAGAAATGTTAGCAAGTTTGACGATCAGACCCACTTTGATTGAGCGGATCGGCTCTAGTCAGAGGGACGATCCTAACCTATTGGAAATCATCTCCAAGTTAGAGATGGGTATCGATGAGGAGATGAACAAGTATGGGCTTGATCGAGAAGGATGGCTTAGAAAGGATGGAAGACTAGTCGTACCCAATGTCAATAGATTGAGGGATGAAGTGCTTAGAGGATGTCATCACTCAAAACTGACTATACATCCCGGTGGTAATAAGATGTATCGAGATATGAAGCAGACTTACTACTGGGAAGGGATGAAAAGAGACGTTGGGAAGTTTATATCCAAGTGCATGAATTGCCAGCTAGTTAAAGCCGAGCAAAAGAAGCCTAGTGGGTTGTTGCAACCATTAGAAATTCCCGAATGGAAATGGGAGCAAGTCTCGATGGATTTCATCGATGGTTTACCAAGGACTAGATCGGGATATGACAGCATTTGGGTAATTGTAGATCGACTGACTAAAAGTGCAAGGTTTATACCAGTCAAATCGACTAGAACGGCAGCTAAGTTAGCAGAATTGTATATGAAGTGGATAGTGAGATTTCATGGAGTACCTAAAAGCATTGTGAGCGACCGAGACCCGTTGTTCACTAGCGGGTTTTGGAAGAGCTTACAAGAGGCTTTAGGGTCAGAGTTACATCTCAGTACCGCATATCATCCTCAGACCGACGATCAGACGGAGAGGGTGAATCGTATTTTGGAAGATCTCTTGAGAGCATGTATATTGGATTTCGGTGGATCATGGGATGACCATTTGCATCTAGTAGAGTTTGCATATAATAATAGCTACCAATCCAGTATCGGTATGGCTCCGTTTGAAGCTTTGTACGGAAGACCATGCAACTCACCATCATGTTGGATAGAGACTGGCGAGAAGTTTGTGCTTGGACCAGATGTGGTGAGAGAAACGTCGGATAAGATCAAGATCATTCAACAACGAATGAAGGCTGCCCAAGATAGGCAGAAGAGTTATGCTGATAAGAGGAGAAGAGACTTAAAATTCTCCGTTGGCGACTTGGTGTTTGTCAAGATTTCTCCGTTGAAGAGCGTAATACGATTTGGCAGGAGAGGCAAGTTGGCACCAAGATTTGTTGGCCCATTCCCTGTTCTTGAGCTAGTCGGGGATTTGGCATATAGAATTGACTTACCAGAGAAGATGGCAGGAGTTCACAACGTATTTCATGTTTCCCAACTAAGGAAGTTCGTTCACGACTCAGATATGACTATTTCACCTGATCAGTTAGAGGACTTCGAAGTAGAACCCGAGGCGGTTGGGAACCGCAAGCCGGCCCGTATTGTCGAGCACGACATGAAGCAACTTCGAAGGAAGGCGGTGAAGTTAGTCAAGGTTCAGTGGGGCGAGGACGAGAATGATTGTACTTGGGAGACAGAGGAGAACATTAGGAAGGCACACCCAGAACTCTTTGCCTGGTAAAATTTTGACTTCGATTTAGTTTTCCGCATGCTAGGATAGGCTTGTTTGCTTGTTTTGTATATTTGAATATTGTATATGGTTGTTAGGCATGCGGGATCCCTTGTATGTTTTGGGTTAAGGAATTTCGGGGACGAAATTTCTTAAGGGGGGAAGAGTGTAACGACCCGTATTCTACACATCATAGGATCGTAGAATATTTATTTCTTTCGCATACGAAGTCGTATGGTCATGTAACTTTGGGAGACAACTATGGGGGTCATTTCCCATGTTCATGATTTTTCCCGATTTTTAAATGACCATTTTACCCCTAGTTATCACTGTTTTGGCCATAACTTTTGACTGGAAAGGAATTCTGACCTGAAACCACTTCCATTGGCTTCGGATGATGGTTTCTCTTTCCGTAGAGTGGTCACATTAGCCAAACGGACTCACCGTTTGGGAGATATGGCTGAAACAAGTTTCAGATGGTGAAAAACAGCTTAATTGGGCTTAAGCGGGTGATTAGCAGCTAGGCCCAAGGGGAATTTCGGGTTTAGGGGGATATAGGTGCTGATTAGGGTTAGAAGACATTTCTTTAGACATTTTCCAGCCGCCACTTTCATTCCTCTTAACCTAGCCATGGCCTTCACTCTCTAAATCTCTCTAAAACACCCAAAATCGCTTACTAATCAAGGATTAAGGCTTAGAGGCATCAAATCAAGGGGGATTAGCACAAGAACCGAGGTAGAGCTGCTGTTATACATTGGAATTCGTGCAAATCAGAGGTCCACTTCAGGTCCGAAAGTTTTATAGTGGCAAAGGTGAGTGATTTGCATAGTTTTGCACTAATTACAGTTAATTAAGGGTAATTAGTGAAGATTAGTGAATTTATACGTAAATAAATTCTGGAAAAATTCTTAAAATTCTAAAATAATGTTTTAAGGCTCTGTTAGAAATTTGGGTTAATTTCGATGTGTTTTGCTAATCGTATGCTTAAACATGATTAAGAGGGATTATAGGAAAATGTGAGGTTTTGGCCACTTTTGATCCATTTTAATTCATTTAAATTGTTGTTTGTTGCTTGTGGTTGCTATTACATGTTGCTATGACTCTATGGCATGTTTTATGATTTATTAGAACAGCTAGATTGGTCAAAGACGCCGTCTTATGACGCGAAACACTCGCTAGAAAAGCTGCAGGAAATGCTACAGAGATCCGGATCGGATCGGGTAGGGGATCAGATCGGGTAGGGATCGGATCGGACATATCCGAACCGGACCGGGGCGTGGTACTTTCTGGAGCATGACGTGAAGAGGCAACAAGGAAGGCCTGGTCGGATCGGAGGGGCGTAGCGTGGGATCGGAAGGAACAAGGAGGACTGAAGTGGAAGAAAGAGGAGCATGGATACCATATTCCGAACCGAACCGAGAGCAATACCCGAACCGAACTGATGCTGACGAGACGGAGACGGAGACATTCAAGCTATGGGGTATCCGAACCGAACCGCTTCAGAATCACCGAACCGAACCGCATGAGGGAGAAGGACCCGAACCCAGAGGATGGTGGCACTCCGAACCGAACCGGGGGACGTATCCGAACCGAACCGAGCATGGGGAACCGGACGTGTACTTTTACTACTTCGTGATGACTCTTCTGAAGACCAACTCCAATTCGACCAAACCCGAGATGCAAAGGAAGTCCAAATGAGAAGTTAGAGCTCAAGATTCAGATGGAAATCAACGAGTTCGCTTCATGGTTGGGCTTTGCTGCGGGACGCGTGCCAAGGGGTTATCGACGTCTATAGCTTTGGACCACTATGGTAGGAGGTACGAAGGCGGATTCAGGGCCATTATGGCATCGGTAGAACCAAGGGCTACGACCAATGAAGTGGGTCATTGAAATGTTTGGTCATGACTCCAAGTGTTTGGCTTGGTCACAGCAGGGTTTCTACAAGTCGGGATTCGTCGTTACCTCAGTTTGTCTAGTGTTCCAAAGTGGTAGATGTCGTATGCTTTACGCACTGAATGAGAGATGTGAGGATGGTTGCTATGAATGATTTGTTTGCTATCATTGTGACATGCACACCCCACCCCCGTATTCTTACACTATTTATTATGGCACCTTAGAGTATTGTACGGTATGTGGTACTAACTCTTTGGTTGCAGGTCCAGGTTCAGGTATGGTTTAGTATACCTGTTATTACTCTGTTTAGATGCTTATCGCTCATACCAGGCTTTATGTCTGACCCAGAGTTTTATGTCTCCTCTTATTACTCTGGGTGCTCACACGAGCAGACTAGAGACAGGTTAGCTGGTGATGCACGGGTAGATGATCCGGAGACGAGCAGGAGGCTTCCACGTACTATATACATAATATTCTCCCTGTGTTGTTGAAGATCACTGCTTGGGCATTGTTGGTGTATCTTCTACTTTAGCTTTCTTTTGCTTAGAGACAGTAAATTTGGAAAAGTTGTAATAAGCTGTATTTGGATTTCCGCTGCTCTGATGTTAACATTGATTATTAGTTATCAGCTTATGCACTGTCTCGCCTGTTTTGTGTCAAGTATGTTATTATTATATTTTATTCCATGCGCTGTGAGACATTCTACAGGTTTCTTGATTAGTTCATTCTCTTCTTTCCTTTCTCTTGACGTCCGTCCTGTGCTAGTCGGGCATGTGTACAACACACTTTCGGAGGAAATGCAGGCTGGTGCGGGGCGGGCCGTCACACTTGGTATCAGAGCTCTAGGATGCGTAGTTAACCTAGGGAAGTTATCAGGGAGAGATAATACACGTATACGAGAGAGCGTATTTGTGATTACTTTGGTTTTTAAAAGCTATATATATATATACTATTAGTAGTATAAGGATGAAGTCGTACTGCACTAGCACCACTATGGAGTCGTTAATCATTTCCTTTTTCAGATTGACGATGAGCCGATATACTAGAGGTGCTGGTAGGGGAGCCAACAATGGTAATGCTGCTGACATGAGGACGATGTTTACTGACCTCATGAGAGAGATGCTTAGAGATGTGCAGAGGGCAGCTCCCAATGGTGGAAATGGTGGTGCTCCAATGGTGCAGGCGCCAAGAGTCGACTTCGCCAAGCTGAATAAGGATTATACTAGTCTTGGTGGGAAATCATTCCACGGAACGGAGTCGGCTACGGACGTTCAGGATTGGTTGGATAGTTGCGAACGTATCTTCGAGGATTTGGGTATCGAGGATGCGATGAAGAGAAAGCTAGCGTCCCGTCAGCTGCAAGGGCGGGCAATGAATTGGTGGAATGCTATAAAGGCAGCTACTCCCGAAGACCTAATTACTTGGGAGCAGTTTAAGGCTCGCTTCAGTGAGAAGTTCATTCCAGCTGCTCAGAAGTCAATGTTGTTTAAGAAGTTCTTGGAGCTCAAGCAGAATGGCAGAGCTGTCTCGGAGTATATTGCTGAATTTGACACTTTGTCAAAATATGGGTTATCTCTTATTGATACTGCCGAGAAAAAGAATGAGAAATTCATAACTGGGTTGGATCAGTACTTGGGGGAAAAACTTATTAACCACATCGATGAGACGTTTGAATCGATTGTGGGGAAAGCGTTAAGATCGGAAAGTCTCTACCCTAAGTCGAAGACTGAGGTTGCATCCGCAGATGAGCCAAAACCACAAGCTAGTGGTGGAGGCAAAGGTGGTTCTCAGAATAAGAGAAAGCAGAATCAGGCTAAGGACGGCCAGAAGAAAAAGAATAAGCAAGATGTGGAGTGCTTCAGCTGTGGTAAGAAGGGCCATTATGTTAGTAATTGTCGGGCCAAGCCAGCGGATAAGAAGTGCTTCAACTGTGGCCAAATGGGACATCACAAGGACAAGTGTCCACAGCCCCCTAAAGAAAAGCAAATGGTGAAAGCCTACGCCCTTAATGCTATTCCTTCTTCGTCGAATGCCCCAACTGCGGCGGAGAAGGGAAAGAATGTCGTCATTCAAGGTATGCTTTCTGTTATGATGTTCCTGTTAGAGTTTTGTTTGATACCGGAGCTTCCAGTTCTTTCATATCTAGTGACCTGGTACATCCCGGGCTAATCCGAGCATTTACAAAACACCGGGTCAGTCTGGTGAACCAGAGTGAGAGAAACACACCAAGTTTAAGGGTATCACAACCTGATTTTAAAGTTAAAATCTTTTCGAAAGAAAAAGATAATCGTAAGACCAAATCCACACATAAACACGGACGGTTTTTACCTTACGATAACCCAAAACATTTTTGGAATCAATATCTTTTCTGATATTATAATAATGTCTAAATACAAGTAAATAACAATCTAGTGGAACGCTTGCATCTCACGCTCCACATATATAGTATACAATCAAAACCGCGGGCGCTTATTGGAGATTGGATTCCGACCTTGACAGGGTATGGGACCTCCTGCCGATTTGTGTATCTCTAGAGACGAATACACTGGGTTCAACAAGAACATCTTCCAACCCGGCCCTCACATGACCGACCACTCATTTCGCTTGAGTGTATCGAATGTATATCACCAACGGTTGGGCTCAAACCACCGTTTCCCGAGAAGGGACAACATCGAATATAGGTTAAAGAAGCAAATGGATTTTCTCTAGATAGGTGATTATACACCCTAATGGGAGCGACCCACATAGCCATGTTGCCTGCCCGATTTTTGTCATTTCCCGATTGATGAGGCTTGAGGCCGGAATTTACTTTTAAACCATCTGATCACCATTCACTTTGAATGCCACATTGTCAGATCCGCCAGATATCACTTAATTGACGTCCACAAAAATACTCTAGTTATTTGGCTAGAGAAAAACCATTTCTCCGCCATCAACTATGGTACGTTTGCAGAAATCAACGTATGTAATTCCTTTGGAAATACTCTGTCAGACATCCGTCCATACCCGTCATCCAGGAATAGGATGAACCGAAGGCACTCTCCTACTGCATCCAATATAGGAATCACCCCATGGGTCAGTAGAGAGAAGTCCTTGCAACCCATAGATTTCAACCACGACAAAACCACAGTTTATCTCTGGGAGCTAACCAGAGATTATTAGCGGTTCTTCCGTTTAATGAAGATCCATGGTCTTCAATGCTCCATCTCGACCATCTTCTGATATCTTCACGTATTTGTTGGTCAGAATGGTTTTCGAATATATATTCGATCCCGGTCTTTCCTTACCAACAATCGTATTGGACAGATTTGATAGTCGGTGATTTAACTATCAAAATAATCAGTGTTTCAATCATGACAATCCAATGAGTTCACTGGTTCAGTATTCAACACCACTTGGCCTTTAAATTAAAACAAATGTAAATTCACACTCTTAAATCTTTCGATCTTATAAATATGGTTTCGCTTCTTATTTAACATAAGAATCGTCTTTAAACCAATTCAATTTCTTAGGAAAATCCTATATCATATTCAGTTGTCTATTTTCACTTTCAAATCATTTACCACATTATCATATAATATTAGGAAATCAATTCCACTTATCTATATATAAAACAACGTTACGCCATATCTTTTATTCATTACTATCCTCTTTTACCATTACAACTAATATCACCTTCAGATACTCCCGCTGTCGTTCAAGTTGGGGTATTTATTTACCTCTCAGACCTTGATCAACAACGTTCATACCTAAAGATAAATATAAGTTGTAATCCCAAAAACCAGTATTTTAATCTAATATCAATTCAATTTCCCTTTAACTATTTCATTCAAAATACGGTTTCATAAACCTTCTTATTATTTTGAAAATCTCTTCCTCGGATATAATAATTAAGTAACTTCTTTATAAACATCACTTTTAACCTTTTTCCCTTTTTAAACAATTTCATTTACAATTCGGATTTGATTACAAAACCTGATGACCCATTTCTTTAACCAATTCACTTTTACCAATTCCCCTTCAAATCCCTTCAACCATTTCTCGCTCGACATTCTCATTTCAATTGCCCACTTTTACTCAAATCCCATCTTTATGTAACATTAATTTAGAATTAACGATATAACACCTCACATCTCTTTTATATAACTCTGTTTTATAATAAAACATTTTTTCCTCTAAATTTCCTTTTACTTAATTTAAATAATTAAGTAACATTTATTTTAAGCTATAATATTCGCTTAAAAATTTCTTTTATAACCTTGTTATAAAATTCAGGTTTTAAACAAAACTGATTCATCGACTCCTTTTCACCAACTCAATGAATTTCATTTCACCTTTGATTACTTTTAAATGAATTTCCATTATAAAGTAATTCACTAAATTTTTATTAATTAAAATAATAATTTTCTTAGGTCATTAACTACTGTAGAGGTAGTTAATTCCTTTGTTAACTAAAATAATATATTTCAAAAATCTATCTCTAGTTATAAAATAAATTTTATAACTTTAGTTCTATCAGTTCACCTGACGGTAAACCAATATAAACAAAACAGTTTATCTTTAGGCCATTTATTGCCGATTACTCAACCAATATAGCCCATTGGTTAAAACACAACACGGGTTGACTTTTTGGATCAATGATCAATACTCAAACCAATCACCCAAACATGACAGTTCATATGACAATATGAAATAAATAATATATTTTAAGGAATCTGGTTGGATTCCTCCAATCTGTTCTTCCCTGTGTTCAAATGGTTATCTCAAACAGATTATTCAATTCAAACAGATCAAACAATTCAAATAGATCAAACAATTCAAATCATTAAACACGTTTATTAATGTGGCCAACAAGGTAAGTTACCTTTATTGGAACCAATCGTTAGAATACCGATTTGGTATTTCACTGAAATTAAATGACGGTTTAATTTCATCAGTTAAATCAGCAAGCAACCAGTCAATCATTGGCAAGCAGAGCACACAAAATATAAACCCAATTTATATAAAATATAAATGGGAAAAACTGAGTGAGTTTAACTCACCTTGAGTTGTCGTTGAAACAGTTGGTTTTAATTAAATTAAACAGGCGTTTAATTTAATCAAAAATCCCGGTTGATTTCAAATCTTGCCCAGTTCTGTTCCATGATGAAGTATTTACCGGTACGGTTCCCAGATAGCTTGTTTGGTTAAATTCTGATAAGATATGCATAAGATATTAACGCTTTAATATCACGACTTAATTAAATTAATAGTTTCCTAATTAAACTTTAATTAACTAAATAATTATACAAAATTACATTTTAAACTAGGGATAACAACGTCGATCCTTCTTTGTGTTTTCACATCCCCGTTCGTATTTGTTCCTGTTCAATCAAATAACTTTTATAAGATACGTGATTTAATTAAATAAATAGTTTTCCTTAATCAAGTTTAATTAAAATTACTTACACTATTAGACTTAACCAGGCCAATTCTTGTTTCAGCATTTTCGTTTCTCTTTATATCTCAACATTTCCGGCTGTTCCCTGTTCAAATTCGAACAGTAAAAACCCACGGTCCTTCATTCGTTTGCCTTCCTTTCTCCATCTTTTTCTTCCTTTATGCGAATACCCCTCTCACCAGTTACCTATATTATGGCCACATCACAACTATATTTAATTTAGCACATTAATACATGGAATAGACCCTATAGATATACATTAAAAGTAAACTACACTTAAATCAAAATTTAGTTAGGCCTTACGATATTGAAACGAGCCCAGTATTCAATGCCTCTTCCCTTCTTCAAGTATACACAGTAACCCATGAATATTTTTACAGCTCCACTACCCAAACCTTCCCCTTAAATCCTTACCGCCGACGAACCCTACGCCTGAACCGGCCACCTTGACATCTCCATAACCCCGCGCCTCCTAGCACCCCTCGTCGGCTGACCTGAACTACTCACGGACCCGCCACCCTGGTTTTACTTAGTTGTTGGAAGGGAAATGCTTGGTGGAATGGAAAGTGTGGTTTTTCAATCTTACAGAGGAGAACGGGTTTGGTTTAATTCCATACCGAGAAGAATTGAAAACGAGGCATATATATAGTTGTATTGAAACTTGGATGGCACGTTTAGGTTTAGGTTAGGACAACAATAGGTGTAGTTTTCGAACAGTAGCATGTGCGGTTCAACATAAAGCTGCTCTAATTGGTCTACCTTGTTCTCTGTACATGGTTTAGAAGGGCATGATAGGAATAGGGTAGAGTCTTATGCATTTGGTCTGTACGTTTTGCTACACAGGCGTGGGTAGGAACTAGCATAGATGTGTGCATTTCTCAGATGAGGCATGTGCTTCCAGTTCCTTGGATGGGAGCTGACATATGTTTATACTTTGTAGTTTGAAAGACAAGGCAATGCCTCAGATGATATGATGGGTACTGCACCATCGTTGCCACCAAAAGATGGTATGGTATATAGAAGATGGTATAGGGCAGCTACTTCACATTCAGTCTGAAGGGAATTTAAAGTTTTTGTACAAAGTAGGGAACATAGGTAGCTTGGATATATTTGTATAGTTATAAGATAGGTCTGCATGTGCGAGAGCTTTGATTTAAAGGAAATTAGAGTGGGTAGAATAGAATAGGGTAGCAGTGTTCTTTCACATCTTGATTGCGGTCATATTTGGGGAAAAACTATGTAGGCTGATATACAAAAAGAGAAATATAGTTATTATATTCTCGTGAAACTTGACGGTGAAGTATCACGTAAAACTAATCACAATCGATTCATGTTTACTGATAAAAATGCTAATCTTGATGTAAAAAGATATTCCGGATCCAATGTGACAAGTTTCGTCGAAATCCGAGGTTATATGAAAAAATTTCCTTTATAAAATCAGAAAAAAAACACGCATTAAATTTTTTCACGATCACCAGATAAATCAAATCCACTTGAAACCTTGAGATCCTAAAATAATTCTTCGATACGAACCCAACGGCACCAGTTTCGTCGCATTCTAAGACTGTTTCCCCGGTATACGTGCACCGTAATGCCCTTTTGAACACCAAATTTGCCGGTCCCTAAAAATAACAAACTATATACCTATCCTGACTCTAATCGACGATACGAACTCAACGGAAGTGGTTTCGTGGTTTAATTCTATCGTCTGTTCAAGTTATACTCAAATAACCCTTTATTAAATTAATTACGCGCTATAGAAATTGAACGGGCGTTTGTGGCTGCCGCGGTCACATACGACATCCATTTGTCATGCCATTTAACATCATGCAATAATTTAACATTACGGTCCCAGGGAAACTGATTTCGTCGAAAATGAAGTCCGTTTGCAAAATGGCCATTTTAAAGGCCGATATTTAAATAACGATTTTTCACAGCGACTATTTTAAAATTTGATTTGGCCATAATTAACAAATTATAACACGAAATCTGGAATTTTCTCTTTTATATGAAAATTATCATCAACACAGTTCCAACGTTTCTCGTTTCACAGAAATCCGACTTATATCGAATCCTGTATTCTCAGTTGAAGTTCAAAACTTCAATTTGCGAACTGCGCGCCATTTTCAAGCTCGATTTATATTATATATGAATATATATATCGTTCACTTCATTTTAAATAGCAATTTAAATATAAAAATCCATTTATATTTCAAATAAAATATTTAAAACTAATTTAAATATTCCGATTCAAATGGTCGAAAAACACGGGTCGTTACATTCTTCCCCCCTTAAAATAATTTCGTCCTCGAAATTGCTAAGGTAAGAAAGAACATTACTAACCCATTATCTTTCGAATCCAATTTATTTAAATCAAAAACCAATTCAACACCGTATATAAATATTTTCAAAAATATCGAAAAATTTCTAACATCTTAAATTCCCGAAAAAAAATTGGCAGAGTCTCCCCTGCACGGAGTGACATCTGCGATAACGCAGGAACAAATAATATATATTCATTGACCAACGGTCGGAAAACAAAAATCAAAACCCCAAAATTTCATATTTTCGCGTAGGCGTACCTTTACGAGCGTTATTGAGCATACTGGCTCAACGTATATGCGATTTACTCAACCGATATCAATCCGCCTAGCCATCTGGCACCTATACTTAACTAAATTTACATATCAGTAACAGATATATGAAATTCTGAGATAATATCTCATTAATCAACAATATAACTACACCCATTTCCAAAATCAAATAGATACCACCAATACTTTATCAAATGCCAGGTTAAATCATAGATTCCAATTCATATGAAGTTTCCTTCCAGTATAATTACACCGGAATTTATTCTTTAGTTTATAAATTCATTTAGCTCCATTACCTTGTTAATTACTCCCATTCAAACAAACTGTCACCCAATAATAAACAATTCACAATCGACAACCAATATACAACTAAATCAACCAAACCGATTGAATCTATATTCAATATTAATATTTCATTTTGGTTTCTCATATTTGAACATCAATCGATTTATGTCCGATTGATTTTCTTTTGATTATTATCTATTCAAAATTCCAATTTCCATATATGTTTTATTTAATTTCAATATCATTCTTTACTTTAATTCCATTTAACAAAGTTAAATTTTCAATTCACATTTTCAATCCAATTTGAATATCATTCAAATCAATCAAACACACAAATATCTCAATAATTTGATAAAATTATTTTCTTTTCTCTACAAAAATATAATTTGGGCAAAATTATTTCATTTACCCTTATTTCAAAACAATATTGTATCCATTGCCAGATTTATGCATCTTAACACTTGAACTGATCAACAAACACAATACAAAACATTTGTATTTTAAAATTTACAAATACGCTCTCATATATGTATACACTCAATCTCGATCTAG
Organism: Allium sativum; assembly: GCA_030737875.1. Classification (NCBI taxonomy): domain Eukaryota; kingdom Viridiplantae; phylum Streptophyta; class Magnoliopsida; order Asparagales; family Amaryllidaceae; genus Allium; species Allium sativum. The sequence continues at coordinate 53,538,967 of CM060913.1, forward strand.
GGTATTACTAACCCTATCTCTATCGAGTCACACCACACAGCCAAGGTTATTACTAAACCAATAGCTATGATACCACTGTAACGACCCGAACGGCAGTGGGCTAACCTCCCACCGTGGCTTACAGAGATACCTCAGAACTGCTTTTACGGCCAGCCTCTCGACTCGACCAACCCACATTGTCGGGAGATGTAGGGGTAAGAATCTCCCGTTCGCCACCAAACGCGAAGCGAGAACCCCCTATCATCCGTACCAATTAAGCAACCAGCTTTGATACCATTGTAACGAACAGGAATTTTCGGCCTTGGAAATCGACATAATTACCTTTCTGTAACTCATGCCGACCTTCCAAACACCGAAAACACTAAACGTTATTAGGAAGAATTTAGAGGGTGAGATAAGAAAGAAAGAAATAATAGAATAGAAGAAGAAGAAGAATCACCACAACACAGAATCAGAGTCTCACATCGCAGCGGAACATAATATAATATTAAAATAAATCTTTACTGAGAGCTTTAAAAATACTTACAACCATCAGAGTATATCACACATCTGGACAGTTATAATAACATGTCCTCAGATACAACACACAGCGGGCTAGTAGCAATATAATATCATACGTCTGAACATCTCCAGCTCGTCTCTGGACTTCACAACATTCGATAACCTGAACCTGTACATCCCGGGCTAATCCGAGCATTTACAAAACACCGGGTCAGTCTGGTGAACCAGAGTGAGAGAAACACACCAAGTTTAAGGGTATCACAACCTGATTTTAAAGTTAAAATCTTTTCGAAAGAAAAAGATAATCGTAAGACCAAATCCACACATAAACACGGACGGTTTTTACCTTACGATAACCCAAAACATTTTTGGAATCAATATCTTTTCTGATATTATAATAATGTCTAAATACAAGTAAATAACAATCTAGTGGAGCGCTTGCATCTCACGCTCCACATATATAGTATACAATCAAAACCGCGGGCGCTTATTGGAGATTGGATTCCGACCTTGACAGGGTATGGGACCACCTGCCGATTTGTGTATCTCTAGAGACGAATACACTGGGTTCAACAAGAACATCTTCCAACCCGGCCCTCACATGACCGACCACTCATTTCGCTTGAGTGTATCGAATGTATATCACCAACGGCTGGGCTCAAACCACCGTTTCCCAAAAAGGGACAACATCGAATATAGGTGAAAGAAGCAAATGGATTTTCTCTAGATAGGTGATTATACACCCTAATGGGAGCGACCCACATAGCCATGCTGCCTGCCCGATTTTTGTCATTTCCCGGTTGATGAGGCTTGAGGTCGGAATTTACTTTTAAACCATCTGGTCACCATTCACTTTGAATGCCATATTGTCAGATCCGCCAGATATCACTTAATTGACGTCCACAAAAATACTCTAGTTATTTGGCTAGAGAAAAACCATTTCTCCGCCATCAACTATGGTACGTTTGCAGAAATCAACGTACGTAATTCCTTTGGAAATACTCTGTCAGACATCCGTCCATACCAGTCATCCAGGAACAGGATGAACCGAAGGCACTCTCCTACTGCATCCAATATAGGAATCACCCCATGGGTCAGTAGTGAGAAGTCCTTGCAACCCATAGATTTCAACCACGACAAAACCACAATTTATCTCTGGGAGCTAACCAGAGATTATTAGCGGTTCTTCCGTTTAATGAAGATCCACGGTCTTCAATGCTCCATCTCGACCATCTTCTGATATCTTCACGTATTTGTTGGTCAGAATGGTTTTCGAATATATATTCGATCCCGGTATTTCCTTACCAACAATCATATTGGACAGATTTGATAGTCGGTGATTTAACTATCAAAATAATCAGTGTTTCAATCATGACAATCCAATGAGTTCACTGATTCAGTATTCAACACCACTTGGCCTTTAAATTAAAACAAATGTAAATTCACACTCTTAAATCTTTCGATCTTATAAATATGGTTTCGCTTCTTATTTAACATAAGAATCGTCTTTAAACCAATTCAATTTCTTAGGAAAATCCTATATCATATTCAGTTGTCTATTTTCACTTTCAAATCATTTACCACATTATCATATAATACTAGGAAATCAATTCCACTTATCTATATATAAAACAACGTTACGCCATATCTTTTATTCATTACTATCCTCTTTTACCATTACAACTAATATCACCTTCAGATACTCCCGCTGTCGTTCAAGTTGGGGTATTATAAATATAAGTTGTAATCCCAAAAACCAATATTTTAATCTAATATCAATTCAATTTCCCTTTAACTATTTCATTCAAAATACGGTTTCATAAACCTTCTTATTATTTTGAAAATCTCTTCCTCGGATATAATAATTAAGTAACTTCTTTATAAACATCACTTTTAACCTTTTTCCCTTTTTAAACAATTTCATTTATAATTCGGATTTGATTACAAAACCCAATGAACCATTTCTTTAACCAATTCCCCTTCAAATCCCTTCAATCATTTCTCGCTCGACATTCTCATTTCAATTGCCGACTTTTACTCAAATCCCATCTTTAAGTAACGTTAATTTAGAATTAACGATATAACACCTCACATCTCTTTATATAACTCTGGTTTATAATAAAACCTTTTTTCCTCTAAATTTCCTTTTACTTAATTTAAATAATTAAGTAACATTTATTTTAAGCTATAATATTCGCTTAAAAATTTCTTTTATAACTTTGTTATAAAATTCAGGTTTTAAACAAAACTAATTCATCGACTCCTTTTCACCAACTCAATGAATTTCATTTCACCTTTGATTACTTTTAAATGAATTTCCATTATAAAGTAATTCACTAAATTATTATTAATTAAAATAATAATTTTCTTAGGTCATTAACTACTGTAGAGGTAGTTAATTCCTTTGTTAACTAAAATAATATATTTCAAAAATCTATCTCTGTTATATAATAAATTTTATAACTTTAGTTCTATCAGTTCACCTGACGGTAAACCAATATAAACAAAACAGTTTACCTTTAGGCCATTTACTGCCGATTACTCAACCAATATAGCCCATTGGTTAAAACACAACACGGGTTGACTTTTCGGATCAATGATCAATACTCAAACCAATCACCCAAACATGACAGTTCATATAACAATATGAAATAAATAATATATTTTGAGGAATCTGGTTAGATTCCTCCAATCTGTTCTTCCTTGTGTTCAAATGGTTATCTAAAACAGATTATTCAATTCAAACAGATCAAACAATTCAAATAGATCAAACAATTCAAATCATTAAACACGTTTATTAACGTGGCCAACAAGGTAAGTTACCTTTATTGGAACCAATCGTTAGAATACCGATTTGGTATTTCACTGAAATTAAATGACGGTTTAATTTCATCAGTTAAATCAGCAAGCAACCAGTCAATCATTGGAAGGCAGAGCACACAAAATAAAAACCCAATTTATATAAAATATAAATGGGAAAAACTGATGAGTTTAACTCACCTTGAGTTGTCGTTGAAGCAGTTGGTTTTAATTAAATTAAACAGGCGTTTAATTTAATCAAAAATCCCGGTTGATTTGAAATCTTGCCCATTTCTTTTCCATGATGAAGTATTTACCGGTACGGTTCCCAGATAGCTAGTTTGGTTAAATTCTGATAAGATATGCATAAGATATTAACGCTTTAATATCACGACTTAATTAAATTAAAAGTTTCCTAATTAAACTTTAATTAACTAAATATTTATACAAAATTAGATTTTAAACTAGGGATAACAACGTCGATCCTTCTCTGTGTTTTCACATCCCCGTTCGTATTTGTTCCTGTTCAATCAAATAACTTTTATAAGATACGTGATTTAATTAAATAAATAGTTTTCCTTAATCAAGTTTAATTAAAATTACTTACACTATTAGACTTAACCAGGCCAATTCTTGTTTCAGCATTTTCGTTTCTCTTTATATCTCAACGTTTCTGGCTGTTCCCTGTTCAAATTCGAACAGTAAAAACCCACGGTCCTTCATTCGTTTGCCTTCCTTTCTCCATCTTTTTCTTCCTTTATGCGAATACCCCTCTCACCAGTTACCTATATTATGGCCACGTCACAACTATATTTAATTTAGCACATTAATACATGGATCAGACCCTATAGATATACATTAAAAGTAAACTACACTTAGATCAAAATTTAGTTAGGCCATACGATATTGAAACGAGCCCAGTATTCAACGCCTCTTCCCTTCTTCAAGTATACACAGTAACCCACGAATCCTTTTACAGCTCCACTACCCAAACCTTCCCCTTAAATCCTTACCGACGACGAACCCTACGCCTGAACCGGCCACCTTGACATCTCCAGAACCCCGCGCCTCCTAGCACCCCTCGTCAGCTGACCTGAACCACTCACGGACCCGCCACCCTGGTTTTACTTAGTTGCTGGAAGGGAAATGCTTAGTGGAATGGAAAGTGTGGTTTTTCAATCTTACAGAGGAGAACGGGTTTGGTTTAATTCCATACCGAGAAGAATTGAAAATGAGGCATATATATAGTTGTATTGAAACTTGGATGGCACGTTTAAGTTTATGGTAGGACAGCAATAGGTGTAGTTTTCGAACAGTAGCATGTGCGGTTCAACATAAAGCTACACTACTTTGTCAACATAAAGTTGCTCTAATTGGTCTACCTTGTTCTCTGTACATGGTTTAGAAGGGCGGATAGGAATAGGGTAGAGTCTTATGCATTTGGTCTGTACGTTTTGCTACACAGGCGTGGGTAGGAACTAGCATAGATGTGTGCATTTCTCAGATGAGGCATGTGCTTCCAGTTCCTTGGATGGGAGCTGACATATGTTTATACTTTGTAGTTTGAAAGACAAGGCAATGCCTCAGATGATATGATGGGTACTGCACCATCGTTGCCACCAAAAGATGGTATGGGATATAGAAGATGGTGTAGGGCAGCTACTTCACATTCAGTCTGAAGGGAATTTAAAGTTTTTGTACAAAGTAGGGAACATAGGTAGCTTGGATATATTTGTACAGTTATAAGATAGGTCTGCATGTGCGAGAGCTTTGATTTAAAGGAAATTAGAGTGGGTAGAATAGAATAGGGTAGCAGTGTTCTTTCACATCTTGATTGCGGTCATATTTGGGGAAAAACTATGTAGGCTGATATATAGAAAGAGAAATATAGTTATTATATTATCATGAAACTTGACGGTGAAGTATCACGTAAAACTAATCACAATCGATTCCTGTTTACTGATAAAAATGCTAATCTTGATGTAAAAAGATATTCCGGATCCAATGGGACAAGTTTCGTCGAAATCCGAGGTTGTATGAAAAAAATTCCTTTATAAAATAAAAAAAAACACGCATTAAATTTTTTCACGATCACCAGATAAATCAAGTCAACTTGAAACCTTGTGACCCAAAATAATTCTTCGATACGAACCCAACGGCACCAGTTTCGTCGCATTCTGAGGCTGTTTTCCCGGTAGGCTATTTTTATGTGCACCGTAATGCCCTTTTGAACACCAAATTTGCCGGTCTCTAAAAATAACAAACTATATACTTATCCTGACTCTAATCGACGATACGAACTCAACGGAAGTGGTTTCGTGGTTTAATTCGATCGTCTGTTCAAGTTATACGTACCCAAATAACCCTTTATTAAATTAATTACGCGCTTTAGAAATTGAACGGGCGTTTGTGGCTGCCGCGATCACATACGACATCCGTTTGTCATGCCATTTAACATCATGCAATAATTTAACGTTACGGTCCCAGGGAAACTGATTTCGTCGATAACGAAGTCCGTTTGCAAAATGGCCATTTTAAAGGCCGATATTTAAATAACGATTTTTCACAGCGACTATTTTAAAATTTGATTTGGCCATAATTAACAAATTATAACACGAAATCTGGAATTTTCTTTTTCATATGAAAATTATCATCAACACAGTTCCAACGTTTCTCGTTTCACAGAAATCCGACTTATATCGAATCATGTATTCTCAGTTGAAGTTCAAAACTTCAATTTGCGAACTGCGCGCCATTTTCAGGCTCGATTTATATTATATATGAATATATATATCGCTCACTTCGTTTTAAATAGCAATTTAAATATAAAAATCTATTTATATTTCAAATAAAATATTTAAAACTAATTTAAATATTCCGATTCAAATGGTCGAAAAACACGGGTCGTTACAATATGCGTAAAATATGAAAGCAAGTAACATTCAAAACATTGAGGAATCATGTTGGATCCCATCAACATGTCCCCCGCAACACAGATCATATATATATATATATATATATATATATATATATATATGTGCATATAAATAGATAATATAATCTAATTCATTTAAGATGAATCTTCCAATTAAAAGCAGGTAATGTCAGAGGTCACCTATTCAAGGATGGGAATATATATATATATATGTATGTATGTATGTATGTATGTATATATATCGACAACCACCAACAAAGCAATAAATCATCCAAACACACAATTTATATACTAACAACAATGAATATTATTATATGAAATAATAACATTCACAATGTTCCAAAAAGTGTGAGAGTTAACTCACAATATATTCCAAACGACGATTTCGCATCATTTTATCTAAATTCAAACAGACACTTGAAATTAGATAAAATTGCAAACTGCTCCAAATCACTCCGTCCTAACTCGTATGTGTACCTATCATCAACATGAACCCGACACAATCTGTTTCGTTCAAATCCGACCTTGTACGAGACATATACAATCGTTACAAGTTTTGACCAATTTAAAACACCGTTAAATAAATTATTAGTTAATTAATATACCTAATCAACACTTAAAACCTTCTTCCCCATTTCAAACAAATCTCAACTAGCCTATACATACCCATTCCATGCGTGACTTTCATCTCCCTTTTCTAACTCGTTTCACCATGAAACTCCATGAAATCACCACCGTTCAACTTCTCCTTGCTCCCTCTTCGGAAAACACCCTACCCCCTTAAGCCCAAACTCACCTAACCCACCGCATCTTCGACCATCCCCAACGTACTACGATATAGGTTGTGACAAGAATCTGAACTGAACCCCACAAAAACCCACTACATGATGATAAATTTCATTCCCAATACAAATACAACCTTCATTTTGTGAACTGAAGAATTAATCTATAGCTCAAAATCTCCAACCATAGCTTAAAGCAGTGCACAACATTATTGTCACACCCACCCAATTGATGTCGCACCCCTCAACGCTCATATAGATATGAAGATCTCGAAAATGTGTACTCAAAGATCTTTGTTTTGCATTTACTGGATTTTCATTGGTTTTTTCTTGAATTTTAAAGCTCACACTCCTTTTTAATTTTCATTTACTGTCATTGACAATGAGATGGAGGAAAGAGAGGACGAGTTATTTAATTTGGGTGGGATACGGACATTATATAGGCAACTTTTCAAAATATTTTATTCACTCATTTTTATCTTTTGCTATTTATAACTTGCACCTTCACACAGAAGCTCTAATCGCCATGAAACTGGAAATCCTAAACCATTATTCTCAATCCGATGAAACTAGTTACATTGAATTCTAGGACTATTTTCAAAAACACTATTTTTAATTTCAAATCATTAATCGATACGCGTTTATATCGTGCACGATTACACAAAAATTCAGGTTGATACGAGACTTTAAATCTTATATTAACCATTACGGATTTTATAAAATTGGCTTCGTTGAAATCTAAGATACTTTGAAAAATGACTATTTTCGTGTGTTTTTGAAATAAAGTAAATAATTTATCGATTCCAAAACACTCACAATCATTGATAATAATTTCTTATTATCATTATATCTCAAATAGAATTTTACATAGCTTCTAAATTAAATTAAGTTTGAATTTAAACACAACATTTCAATCTTAGGTTAATTTAGCATTCAAATTCTCACTTAAATAAATTTCAAGTCATTAACTCCTAAATTAATCATTTTTATATTTCAATTAATTAAATATTAAAAATCTTGGTTGTTACAAATTATGTGTAACATAAAATTTGAATAGAAAACTTTTGCTTTACATTGAAGATTTTATTTTCATTAAAATTTCAAATCATTTCCTTTTACTAAAGCCTAAATCATTTTCTATATGGAAATATCAAATGCATTTATACATTTTGAGGCTTTATTTCATCTTTTGAAAGCTTCAACATCTCATATTTATGCATATTAACTTCAGATTCTTTTTTTCACATACTAGAGAATTTGTTTACTTATGAGTTTGTAATTTTTCCTTTTCAATCTCTGTTTTAGTGATAAATCAATATTACTATTAAATTTAAATGCTACAACATTATAATTCATACCCATAATTTTGTTGGATATACATCAAAAGAACATCTTTTCTAGTGATAGTCTTTCTTCAGTCTTTTCAAAAATATCATATATGAAAAGTAATAGTAGATAGAGAAAGATAAAATTAGATCCACCTCCATATCGTTAATAATGAAAACAATACATATATAATCAATGGTCCATCAAATTGGATTTGAAAAACTCAAAATATATCTGTAAAGGATGAAAAGAATAAATCTAAACACATATTTAGGGTTAATGAAACAATTAGATTTGAAAAAGTAGATCTATTAGAACCCAATCTCAATCAAGAAAAATTAGAAATAGATCTAGAAGTGTGAATAAGGATTCTTAAATAGAATATAGTTACAAACAAATTCATAGACCCATTAATCATAGATTCTTAAATAGAAAATAACTACAGATTAAATCCATAAATCAAGAATTTTTAAGTAAAAATTACTTACATAGCCGATTCATGAATATAGATCTAGAAGATTCTAAACCAAGATATGAAAAACTAAAATAGGTCTAAAAAAATCTCGTGTTGAAAAGTGTTATAAAGTAAATCAAGAATAAAGCATATTAAGGAGATAAAATAGAACATATTAGGAAGGGCAGACCCATTATTTTCTATTGATTCAGATAGACTATACAATGTTAACAGGATTTTATTAATAAACTCTACTTGCTCCGCAAATTACATTAATACCCCTAAGCATGTTGCATATTCACCTTTATTATTTTTGCATATTACAACATAGGGATAAATTACTAATTAATTTTTTTTGCTTATGTCAGGTGATGTCTACTATATAAGTAGAATTTCCCATTAAATAATTATGCTGATCCAGTTGAACAAAGAAATAGATTGGGTATAAAAAATCAAATTTTAATGAATTTTTTTATGTATTTCAATATGCTAAAAAGATAAAATTTGGATGCCTTATTTGAGGGAAAAAAATCCACCTATCAAAATCTGCAGTTTATATGTGATATTGGGTCAACAAAACTATAGGCTTACATTTGGCCTGCTTATATCAGCAATTCTCTAGCTTGAATCCAATCAAAATTTGAAATCTCCTCTATCCAAAAATGATGATCAAAATTATTATTGCCCAAATTTTATTATTTGAAAAACAAGAAAATATTGTGAAGGACAAAGCTAAAAGCATTTTAACAACAAGGACAACCAACTAAAATTTTATTATGAAGGACAAAATGTTAAACCTAATTATCATGCGTTTTCTTATTCTCCTTTTTAGATCTCGTCGGCAACTCCATTACTCCCCCTCCGACCATGGAATTCTATGCCACCAACTCCGTTGAATTCATCAGCTTTAGATGAACCTTTTGATCACCGTGGATCACAAATGCGTAAAATTTTGATAAACCTAGAAATAAGGTGAATGCGAGGCGTAATGGTTATAGATCTCAATTTTGACCAACTGGAAATGATCAGAGACCGCCACGGTGCTCCATATATAAAGGCGGCTTATCCATACAAAGATTAACCGCTTTGAGGTATTCAAGCTGAAATAAGCATCGATCGTGCTCTAACTCTGTATTCTTATATCCTTCACCAATAACTACTAGGGAAAATTAAACACATTTTATATTACGTGATCCATTCGGTAATCATCGAAGATCCACTGAAGTATGTTAGTGCCAAACATTCATTTTAATATATTTTTTGGATTAATTTTTTTATTAATCTCATCACTAAATTTTAGTTAGCTGTTTTACAGTGTGTGTTATATTAGAATTTAGGTATCAGTCGTTATGTATCAGTTGTACAATGTGTATGGTATCAAAATTTAGCTAACAGTTTTACAATGTATATGATATCGGTTTTTAGGCATTAGTTTTTAGTTATTGACAACGGTCTTTAAATATCAATTTTTGAAAAAGAAGCAAACTAAATTTTATTCTTAAAATTATTATTTGCAAGTTTTTTTCCACCTTTGGCTATGTATGGATTCTCTTAAAAATCTAGATAATTGAAAATGGTACTGATAATAACATGTATGGATTTGAACAAGCACGTTCTTAATTCTATAAAGCTGGTGGTGCTAGTACTATGAATTTCTTGAAGGATAAGACTTCTGATAATTGAACTGGTTTGCTCATAAAATGGAAAGGAAGATTTCCATATGTTCAAAATAAACAAAACAGATGTGGTGTACGAAAGCAATACAATCACAATAAGAATAATTGTCATGGTTCTAAATATATATGAACTTACTAAGGTTGCATGTGTACTTAGGCAATTTTATGTAAATGAACTTGGTTCAATAACGATATTGGTTTAGTACATACTAATATGAACATTGATTTGCTTTTTGTAATTAAACTTGGTTATGTATTATCACTTCTAATTAGTTAACATGAGTTTAGAATATATAGACTGCATAAGAAATGGAAAGTTATTTTTTTATGTTGGTCAAGTTGTTCAAAATGTTTATAGTTTAGTATCAGTTTGTAGTACAATTAATGTCAGTTTCATGCATGCGAAACTTTAGTATCAACTTGAGCATGATATATATTAGTATAACTTCCAAGTATTACAAATTAAGATATTGATTTTTACATGTTTATAATATCAGTTTAGATATAAACAGTTACGGTACCATTTTTGTTTGCTATTAATATCATTTGTATATGATAAATTTTAGTTCCTTTCTAGTTTTGAAGTGATTGCAATGATTTGTTGAGTTGACATGTGCAAAACTATGAGCTTAGTTGTCAATATATCGTTTACATCATGTTATAGTGGAATATAACCAAACATGAATTGGACTCAAGATGTTACAGGATGTGAAACGACCCAAACTTCCCAGTCAAGGAAAGCCCGGATTGCTTTGAGAACAATACCTATCAGAACACAAACTGAAGAACATTTTATTGCTGATTACAACAATTACATCAGAGTACAAGAATATAACAGAGTATGAATACTTATTACACAATAGAAATACAATAATATCAGAGATTTAAATTACATTTTAATAGTAGCGGGAAAATAATACAAATATACAACTGGAAGGAATACACGGATACAGAGCTTTCCGAATACCGCTTCAGCTGTAAGCCAGGATCCTGTAAATATATCTGCAAAAAGCTACTCGACTGCCCGTGTGGAAAATATAGGCACCCGAGTTTGCCAGTGAACCAAACTACAGGTCAGTCATGGGACTGGTATGAGAAATCTTAACTTAACTATCTAATAATAATGCTAATCACAGGACCACGCCGCTAACGCTGAACGGGTTTACTCCATTGGATTGCCAGTGCATAAATTAAAGTAAATCGTTAAACAACGCAATGTTTTTTAGAAAAATGAAACCATTATAAGACCCAAGTCCCATCACACAATGCAACGCAAACCGGAGGATAGGGTTTTACCTTATAATGGTCAAAAATGCTTGATACGATAAAACGGAGTTAACACTAGTGTATATCTATGGGTATATATAATTCAAAAACAATTTCAATCATAATGTATTAATCATAGACGGCATAGTACCCCATCCTACTATGTCGCCATACTAGTTCTACAATCAAAACCGCAAGGTCGTATTAGAAATTGGATTTTCATCATGAGTCGAGGCTAGGGGCAAGCTCCTCTCCGATTCGAGACACTCTAGCAAATGCCTCAGGATCCCCCGCAGTGAACCCTTGGATGCGGTAGGGCCGGTCCCCGCCTATCGGCAGTGGATTAGTTATGCCTGAACACACGTTTCCCGGTTCCTTTGAACCTATAATATGACCACTATCGGCCTATAAAAATCCGAGGCAACTCAAAATCCATCATCCACATAAGTAAAATGTCAGGCCGTGTTAAAGCACTGACACTACCACTAGCTAGAAAGAAACGTGTACACTCCCTACGGTCCATATCCGGTTTTTGACTCATACCGGGGTGTGAGGCTCGCGAAGTCACGATATACACAAAGCTATGCCGAAATAGGCTATGCTTTGATCATCCCACAAGGCCCTGCTTTTCAACAAAAGCCTTGATCATATGCATCTTGGCGTGCCACATTGACAATTCACGCCATGCGATCAATCACTATTAATATATACCAGGGTGTTAAGTAGAGAATAAATCCTCCACCACCAAACAGACATACATTAACAGAAATCGATTTAATTCACACGGAACGAAATCCAATGTCAGACACGCATCCATTTATTAGCTTATGCTCTGGGTCTGAGCAAAAACTAAATCCGAACAATAAACAATAGTCCAGACAACCACCACTGAAGCCCCTTTAAGGTAGCTACTCCTATCATGGGTCTCTGTAGCAACACATCCGTTCGATGTGAAGATCATCGGTCTTCAACCACCGTCTTCATCTTCGACTCTTCATCGTCGTAGAAATTATTCGGAATGGGTTAAACCCGGTCTTTCCGAATAACTCTCGTATTTTTATAATTAAAAATCGAGTACTATAAAAACACATCCAACGCCTCATTCCAATTTAGAATATTCTTTTAAATAAAATATTCAAATTATTCTATCAAAGATAAATTCTTTATATTTACTCTTAAATCTTTCTTTTAAAAATTTATTCAAAACACCATTTGGTTTTAAATATCAAAAATCATTATTAAATGATTCTTTAGATTTAAGAGATAAATCTTATTCTTAACTAGGTTAAAGAACTAATGTCATTTAAAAACATAGTTCACGGTAAACCCGAAATCGTCTTCCATAAAATATGGGATTTTCACAGAAATCAAATCGATATATAATCGTTATAAATTTCTGTATCCGACCAATAATATAAATGGAATAACGGCAAAGCCTCTTAAATTCCATATGTAGTATCGGTCTTCTTTTATAGAAGATTATCTCGGTTATTATTAATTCAAATTCCATTCAACTCCAATTTAATATATTAAATTGGAAAACTTTACTTTTGGAAAATTTCCATTTAAATCTTAATAAAAGATTTATAAATTCTAAATCCTAATTTCACTATCAGTTGGGTTAAAGAATAAATGTCGCTTAAAAACACAGTTCACAATAAACATGACTCACACTTCATTCTTATTTCAATTACTAAATGAAAACTTTAATAATCTAAATTAAAAGATTATTCTTTTCATATGGGGTTTAAGAACAGTGTTATTTAAGACGCTATTCACGACAACCCAAAATCTAATTTATTTAATTTAACTTCAATTAAATCTTAGCAAATTGGAAAACTCATTAAATCTAAATTTTTTGATTTATTCTAATTAATAACTAGTTTATTTCAATAAAAATATATTTTCTCAAAATATATTCTTTTTCCAAAATATTCTTTTCATATCTATATTTTCTACAATATTCTTTTCCTAGAATATTCTTTATTGGAATGTGACTCAACCAACAACCATATATTTTGTATGGAATTAACAATCATGATAAATAATTATCAAACATCCAAATGACGACCAAAGTGGAATCTATAACTGTGTGAGCATTAAAGTAAATAACTGACGCTCATCACAGACTGTCAATTCATCGATTGACAGATAACTAAATATTGGGATTAGTGTGTATCCAAAATCATCCCAATACCCGTGTGGGGTTTCATCCATCAAGCAAATCATAAATCATTTGTGCGCTTGGGCGATGTGTGAAAATTATTGTCCCAATCACATAAACAAGTCGGGTAACTTGTAAATGGGAGTGTACATTTCAGCATCATAACATATATAATGATGAATCATTTCATATATAATAGAAATGTAAGTTCTCATGTTGACATAATTTATCAAAAACAATGAATCTTTTCTACTGATTCATTTACATAAAAAAAATGTGAGTTCTAATGTTGACTCACTTACACTGAGATGTAATCTCTTTATATTACATACAAATGACATTCTTTTTACATTGTATAAAATGTAATCTTTATTTTACATTAAAAATGATATTCTTTTTCTAAGTTTCTAAGGTTAACCTTAAAAATGTGTTTTTAAGGTGAAACATATTTCACAATGAAATACGTATATTTTCTACTCTTTCTATTATTAGCATAAAAAAAAGGGTTTTTCCTATGTTTTATTCTATTCTTGCATTTGTAACAAAAATACAAATGAAAATTGTCTTCTTTAATCTAGGCTCTTATTTGCATTTTTAATTGCAAACAAAAAGTGTAACCTTTGTAATTCAAGTTTTTATTTGCATCAAAGAATGCAAATAAAAATCCAACCTTTTAATTTCATGTTTATTCCAACAAGGAATACAAATAAAAATATAAATTTTTATTTTAATGTTCGTTTGCATCTAAAATTGCAAACAAAAATATAACTTTTCCTTCTAGTTTTATTTACATCAAGGAATGTAAATAAAAGATCAACTTTTAATAACCAATGACAATAAGGATCTTAACTCTTATTTATTTATCAAAATGTATATTTTTAGTCTCCTTCATTTTAATGACAAAATACATATCTCTACTTCATACTTTTTAATGTGACGAAAATGTCCATTACTAATTCATTCTCTTTTTATTAATGTATAAAGATATACAATACTAGTTCATTCTTTTTATGTAAAAAAAATATACATTTTCCAATTCATTCTTTTTAATGTATAAAAATATACATTTCAAATCCATTCTCTTTTATGTATAAAAATACATTTTCCAATTTCAAAATGTTAATTTCTCTACAGTAACATTTTATAATAAGAATTTTAATTTCTCTAAAGTAACATTTAACATAAAGATATAAATTTTATCTTATAGGACAATTCATATTCAATAAACATGACATTTCAATAATGATTCTAATATAATGACCCTTTTTAATTCAACATAAATATAATCTAAATAAATGACACTTTTATGTGACATACATATAATCTAAATAAATGATATTTTAATATTGACACAACATTTTCTAAATAAATGATATTTTAATTCACATGACATTTTCATTGTGTAACAAATCCTAATCCAAATAAAGATGACAATTCTATACTGTCAATTCTAATTTTAATAAAAGATGACAATTCTATATTGTGTAACAAATCCTATGTTTCAATAAAAAGAACATTTTCTGTGTTTACATATGTACAGATAAGGAGAGTTTTAGTTGTATAGCAAATCTTACCAATTTTGTCATCAACATATAAAATAAAATGGATTATGTCATTGTATAACTAACTTGACAATTTTATTATCAAATTTCTAATCAAAATGTCATTTTTATTTTGCATAACAAACTTCGAATAAAAATGTTGTTTTTATTTTCATAGCAGATTTCAAATCAAAAATATCATTTTGATTTGCATAATCATATTTCAAGCAAAATGTTGTTTTTAATCAACAGTATGATTTTCTTTTGATGTAAACAAAATAATGATTCTTGTCT
The DNA here is from genome assembly GCA_030737875.1 of Allium sativum. Classification (NCBI taxonomy): domain Eukaryota; kingdom Viridiplantae; phylum Streptophyta; class Magnoliopsida; order Asparagales; family Amaryllidaceae; genus Allium; species Allium sativum. The sequence goes on from CM060913.1 coordinate 53,554,705, forward strand.
AGTATTTTTTTTATGTAAACAAAATAACTATTTCGTCTAACCTTTTTGAATAAACCAAAATGTTTCTTTTATCATATTTAACATTTTTAAACAAAAGTATTCTTTTTAATCCTGTTTAACATTTCTAATTGACAAAAGTGTTTAATTTGTTTAAATCAATCTAATTAACACAAAATTGTTTAACATAATCTAATTAACACAAACCACAACAACCATCATCATCAACAAACAACAAATACAATACCATACATCACAGAATTGAATTTAATTAACATACACACGTGGAATTTAAATAACGAAATATAATCAAATTTTAATTATTTTTAAATATAGAAATCTCACCTTGCTGTTTAATTCAGATCTGAAATCTTCCTCGAATTTTGATTTGCTCTATTTTTGTCGTGGACAGTTCCATCGCGTAGATCTTTCGAAGACGATTCCGACGCTTCTGAAATTTTTGAATTCCAATTTAATTTAATCAAGTTATCATCATTTAAAGATCAACTATAATATTAAATAAAATTACTTAAGTTAATTACATCATTAAGGAATAGATCCCTTTCTTCTTTGTTCTTTAATTCGACGCCTTCTAGAACCCATTTGCCACCGCCGTTGACCATCTGCGCGCCGCCCCTCAGGCCATGACCAGCCAATCGGAATCCACCCCTCAAACCGCCACGCCACGAGCCACCCTCGGCCAGAAGCCCGTGCAACTCGGTGGTCCCTACAGCCAGCAGCACCCCCACGAACGGCGCCATTTCCCGCCCTAATTCCAGCCACCATGCTACGTTAAACTCCATCATCTCCGTACCAAAATCTAGATCTTGAAACCCTCTTCGTATCGGTATATGGTATGTATTCTAATTCGTAGTAGGGAGGAAGAAATTAAGGGATTAGTTTTCGGTTGATTTCGGCCAATCACGAAATACATACGGCGGCTGGTATGTTTGAAATTAGGGTTATACGTATACCAAGTGTATTTATACTAGTATTTTCTTATTTATTTTAATTAATTTAATTCTATTAATTTGTATATCGTCCGGAACTCCAAATTAAATCCAACGAATGTCGCCCCTAGCTAATAACCCCCGTCCCGGACACAATGGAACATGTTTCGTAACCCAATTCGGCTGTTACGATATGTTTTTCTTTAAATCATTAAATTATTAAATTCAAAGGTACATTTTAAATTACCGGGGCCACATACGAACTCTAAAAATTACAGAAAAATTATTTCTAGTTATGTTTTGACGATAAGGTTCTAACGAGACAAATTTCGTTGAATTCTGAGGCCATTTGAAAAATGGCTATTTTTAAGCTGATTAAATTTGACCGAAACTGACAAAACACGTTTTCCTTTGCCACGCTCACATATTGATTCGAAAAATTATGAAAATTGAAACTTAGCAATAATTTGACATTCCAGTTCCAACAAAAGGGGTTTCGTCGAAAACCGAGGTCGTTTGGAAAATGACTATTTTTAAGGCCAATATATTTAATATTAAAAATACATTTTTAAACAAATAAACTCTGAAACTCAAAATATATAAATGTTTACTGTTTTTCAATGCAGAAACGTCATCCCGAACTCAATGGAAGTGGTTTCGAGTCGAAATTCCTTCATATGTGAAAAGTAGCCTTTCGGGCCTTATATAATATATATATAAATTCTACAGCGACTTTTCTAAAAATTGAATTGGCCATAACTTTTGATTTTTAAAACGAAATTTCAGTTTTTCAGATTCGTTAGAAAGATATGATTGAATAGATTTAAATATTTCTTGTTTCACTCAATTCTGATTTAATTTGCATCTTGTACATTCAGTCAAAGTTCAAATTCAAATTTTCAAATTGCAGCGCTGTTTTAAACTCCTTTTATAATTAAATTGAATTTATTCGTTTTAAAGAAAAAAAATAGTCGTTATTATTTAAAATAAATTATTCTAAGCATTAAAATCCATTAAAATTTTCTAAAATAAAAATTTTAAATTGGCCCCAAAATTCCGGGTCGTTACAATCGCCCCCACTTAAAATCTTTTCGTCCTCGAAAAGGAACGAAGCTAAAAGTTGTTAAATTAACCAACTCAACTTTAAATTTTTATTTATTGGTTTAATTAATTATCATTTCTATACTTTTATTAGTTAGACTAATAATCAAACATCACAACCAGCAATCAATTAGTTGATTAACTTTTTAAATATATATAACTTTTATATATAAAATCAAAAATCAAATTTCTAGTGCAAATCACAGCAATGTGTACTGACTAGGTGTTGGCTCTCATACCAGTCAATGGAAATATATAGAAATTCCACTTTCGAGACTCGAACATAAATACTGGTGATGGTCGACCTATCACCAGAATTACCTCCAGGCGACTAGAGTGTGATTCTATATCTATCCAATATATTAAAACTTCAAATATCCGTTAATTACTCGTATATTCGAAATCTTTATATACTCGATTGTCCACAATAAAATATAATATACTCAAATACGTATTTAAGATAAAAATTTCAAAACTAAATTTGTTTTCATTTTTATTTAAAAGAAAATAATACTCTTCACACTCGTTCTAGGATACTACTGACCCCATCTCTAACGAGTTATTCTTATTGGATATTACTAATCCAATGTCTGATGAATTCTTTTGTTCGGTTCTAATGTGTCTTGTTCTCGAGCTCTGTAAACCAAAGCTCTGACACCAAATGAAACGACCCAAACTTCCCAGTGAAGGAAAGCCCAGATTGCTTTGAGAAAAATACCCATCAGAACACAAACTGAAGAACATTTTATTGCTGATTACAACAATTACATCAGAGTACAAGAATATAAAAGAGTATGAATACTTATTACACAATAGAAATACAATAATATCAGAGATTTAAATTACATTTTAATAGCAGCGGGAAAATAATACAAATATACAACTGGAAGGAATACACGGATACAGAGCTTTCCGAATACCGCTTCAGCTGTAAGCCAGGATCCTGTAAATATATCTGCAAAAAGCTACTTGACTGCCCGTGTGGAAAATATGGGCACCCGAGTTTGCCAGTGAAACAAACTACAGGTCAGTCATGGGACTGGTATGAGAAATCTTAACTTAACTATCTAATAATAAGGCTAATCACAGGACCACGCCGCTAACGCGGAACGGGTTTACTCCATTGGATTGCCAGTGCATAAATTAAAGTAAATCGTTAAACAACGCAATGCTTTTTAGAAAAATGAAACCATTATAAGACCCAAGTCCCATCACACAATGCAACGCAAACCGGAGGATAGGGTTTTACCTTATAATGGTCAAAAATGCTTGATACGATAAAACGGAGTTAATATTAGTGTATATCTATGGGTATATATAATTCAAAAACAATTTCAATCATAATGTATTAATCATAGACGGCATAGTACCCCATCCTACTATGTTGCCATACTAGTTCTACAATCAAAACCGGAAGGTCGTATTGGAAATTGGATTTCCATCATGAGTCGAGGCTAGGGGCAAGCTCCTCTCCGATTCGAGACACTCTAGCAAATGCCTCAGGATCCCCCGCAGTGAACCCTTGGATGCGGTAGGGCCGGTCCCCCCTATCGGCAGTGGATTAGTTATGCCTGAACACACGTTTCCCGGTTCCTTTGAACCTATAATATGACCACTATCGGCCTATAAAAATCCGAGGCGGCTCAAAATCCATCATCCACATAAGTAAAATGCCAGGCCGTGTTAAAGCACTGACACTACCACTAGCTAGAAAGAAACGTGTACACTCCCTACAGTCCATAACCCGTTTTTGACTCATACCGGGGTGTGAGGCTCGTGAAGTCATGATATACACAAAGCTATGCCGAAATAGGCTATGCTTTGATCATCCCACAAGGCCCTGCTTTTCAACAAAAGCCTTGATCATATGCATCTTGGCGTGCCACATTGACAATTCACGCCATGCGATCAATCACTATTAATATATACCAGGGTGTTAAGTAGAGAATAAATCCTCCACCACCAAACAGACATACATTAACAAAAATCGATTTAATTCACACGGAACGAAATCCAATGTCAGACACGCATCCATTTATTAGCTTATGCTCTGGGTCTGAGCGAAAACCAAATTTGAACAATCAACAATAGTCCAGACGACCACCACTGAAGCCCCTTCAAGGTAGATACTCCTATCAAGGGTCTCTGTAGCAACACATCCTTTCGATGTGAAGATCATCGGTCTTCAACCACCGTCTTCATCTTCGACTCTTCATCGTCGTATAAATTATTCGGAATGGGTTAAACCTGGTCTTTCCGAATAACTCTCGTATTTTTATAATTAAAAATCGAGCACTATAAAAACACATCCAACGCCTCATTCCAATTCAGAATATTCTTTTAAATAAAATATTCCAATTATTCTATCAAAGATAAATTCTTTATATTTACTCTTAAATCTTTCTTTTAAAGATTAATTCAAAACACCATTTGGTTTTAAATATCAAAAATCATTATTAAATGATTCTTTAGATTTAAGAGATAAATCTTATTCTTAATTGGGTTAAAGAACTAATGTCATTTAAAAACATAGTTCACGGTAAACCCGAAATCGTCTTCCATAAAATATGGGATTTTCACAGAAATCAAATCGATATATAATCGTTATAAATTTCTGTATCCGACCAATAATATAAATGGAATAACGGCAAAGTCTCTTAAATTCCATATGTTGTATCGGTCTTCTTTTACAGAAGCTTATCTCGGTTATTATTAATACAAATTCCATTCAACTCCAATTTAATATATTAAATTAGAAAACTTTACTTTTGGAAAATTTCCATTTAAATCTTAATAAAAGATTTGTAAATTCTAAATCCTAATTTCACTATCAGTTGGGTTAAAGAATAAATGTCGCTTAAAAACACAGTTCACAATAAACATGACTCACACTTCATTCTTATTTCAATTACTAAATGAAAACTTTAATAATCTAAATTAAAAGATTGTTCTTTTCATATGGGGTTTAAGAACAGTGTTATTTAAGACGCTATTCACGACAACCCAAAATCTAATTTATTTAATTTAACTTCAATTAAATCTTAGAAAATTGGAAAACTCATTAAATCTAAATTTTATGATTTATTCTAATTAATAACTAGTTTCAATAAAAATATATTTTCTCAAAATATATTCTTTTTCCAAAATATTCTTTTCATATCTATATTTTCTACAATATTCTTTTCCTAGAATATTCTTTATTGGAATGTGACTCAACCAACAACCATATATTTTGTATGGAATTAACAATCATGATAAATAATTATCAAACATCCAAATGACGACCAAAGTGGAATCTATAACTGTGTGAGCATTAAAGTAAATAACTGACGCTCATCACAGACTGTCAATCAATCGATTGACAGATAACTAAATATTGGGATTAGTGTGTATCCAAAATCATCCCAATACCCGTGTGGGGTTTCATCCATCAAGCAAATCATAAATCATTTGTGCGCTTGGGCGATGTGTGAAAATTATCGTCCCAATCACATAAACAAGTCGGGTAACTTGTAAATGGGAGTGTACATTTCAGCATCATAACATATATAATGATGAATCATTTCATATATAATAGAAATGTAAGTTCTCATGTTGACATAATTTATCAAAAACAATGAATCTTTTCTACTGATTCATTTACATAAAAAAAATGTGAGTTCTAATGTTGACTCACTTACACTGAGATGTAATCTCTTTATATTACATACAAATGACATTCTTTTTACATTGTATAAAATGTAATCTTTATTTTACATTAAAAATGATATTCTTTTTCTAAGTTTCTAAGGTTAACCTTAAAAATGTGTTTTTAAGGTGAAACATATTTCACAATGAAATACGTATATTTTCTACTCTTTCTATTATTAGCATAAAAAAAGGGTTTTTCCTATGTTTTATTCTATTCTTGCATTTGTAACAAAAATACAAATGAAAATTGTCTTCTTTAATCTAGGCTCTTATTTGCATTTTTAATTGCAAACAAAAAGTGTAACCTTTGTAATTCAAGTTTTTATTTGCATCAAAGAATGCAAATAAAAATCCAACCTTTTAATTTCATGTTTATTCCAACAAGGAATACAAATAAAAATAAAATTTTTATTTTAATGTTCATTTGCATCTAAAATTGCAAACAAAAATATAACTTTTCCTTCTAGTTTTATTTACATCAAGGAATGTAAATAAAAGATCAACTTTTAATAACCAATGACAATAAGGATCTTAACTCTTATTTATTTATCAAAATGTATATTTTTAGTCTCCTTCATTTTAATGACAAAATACGAATCTCTACTTCATACTTTTTAATGTGATGAAAATGTCCATTACTAATTCATTCTCTTTTTATTAATGTATAAAGATATACATTACTAGTTCATTCTTTTTATGTAAAAAAAAATATACATTTTCCAATTCATTCTTTTTAATGTATAAAAATATACATTTCAAATCCATTCTCTTTTATGTATAAAAATACATTTTCCAATTTCAAAATGTTAATTTCTCTACAGTAACATTTTATAATAAGAATGTTAATTTCTCTAAAGTAACATTTAACATGAAGATATAAATTTTATCTTATAGGACAATTCATATTCAATAAACATGACATTTCAATAATGATTCTAATATAATGACCCTTTTTAATTCAACATAAATATAATCTAAATAAATGACACTTTTATGTGACATACATATAATCTAAATAAATGATATTTTAATATTGACACAACATTTTCTAAATAAATGATATTTTAATTCACATGACATTTTCATTGTGTAACAAATCCTAATCCAAATAAAGATGACAATTCTATACTGTCAATTCTAATTTTAATAAAAGATGACAATTCTATATTGTGTAACAAATCCTATGTTTCAATAAAAAGAACATTTTCTGTGTTTACATATGTACAGATAAGGAGAGTTTTAGTTGTATAGCAAATCTTACCAATTTTGTCATCAACATATAAAATAAAATGGATTATGTCATTGTATAACTAACTTGACAATTTTATTATCAAATTTCTAATCAAAATGTCATTTTTATTTTGCATAACAAACTTCAAATAAAAATGTTGTTTTTATTTTCATAGCAGATTTCAAATCAAAAATATCATTTTGATTTGCATAATCATATTTCAAGCAAAATGTTGTTTTTAATCAACAGTATGATTTTCTTTTGATGTAAACAAAATAATGAATCTTTTCTAGTATTTTTTTATGTAAACAAAATAACTATTTCGTCTAACCTTTTTGAATAAACCAAAATGTTTCTTTTATCATATTTAACATTTTTAAACAAAAGTATTCTTTTTAATCCTGTTTAACATTTCTAATTGACAAAAGTGTTTAATTTGTTTAAATCAATCTAATTAACACAAAATTGTTTAACATAATCTAATTAACACAAACCACAACAACCATCATCATCAACAAACAACAAATACAATACCATACATCACAGACTTGAATTTAATTAAAATACACACGTGGAATTTAAATAACGAAATATAATCAAATTTTAATTATTTTTAAATATAGAAATCTCACCTTGTTGTTTAATTCAGATCTGAAATCTTCCTCGAATTTTGATTTGCTCTGTTTTTGTCGTGGACATTTCCATCGCGTAGATCTTTCGAAGACGATTCCGACGCTTCTAAAATTTCTGAATTCCGATTTAATTTGATCAAGTTATCATCATTTAAAGATCAACTATAATATTAAATAAAATTACTTAAGTTAATTACATCATTAAGGAATAGATCCCTTTCTTCTTTGTTATTTAATTCGACGCCTTCCAGAACCCATTTGCCACCGCCGTTGACCATCTGCGCGCCGCCCCTCAGGCCATGACCAGCCAATCGGAATCCACCCCTCGAACCGCCACGCCACGAGCCACCCTCGGCCAGAAGCCCGTGCAACTCGGTGGTCCCTACGGCCAGCAGCACCCCCACGAACGGCGCCACTTCCCGCCCCAATTCCGGCCACCACGCCACGTTAAACTCCATCATCTCCGTACCAAAATCTAGATCTCGAAACCCTCTTCGTATCGGTATATGGTATGTATTCTAATTCATAGTAGGGAGGAAGAAATTAAGGGATTAGTTTTCGGTTGATTTCGGCCATTCATGAAATACATACAACGGCTGGTATGTTTCAAATTAGGGTTATACGTATTTATACTAGTATTTTCTTATTTATTTTAATTAATTTAATTCTATTAATTTGTATATCGTCCGGAACTCCAAATTAAATCCAACGAATGTCACCCCTAGCTAATAACCCCCGTCCCGGACACAATGGAACATGTTTCGTAACCCAATTAGGCTGTTACGATATGTTTTTCTTTAAATTTAATTACAAATCATTAAATTATTAAATTCAAACGTACATTTTAAATTACCGGGGCCACATACGAACTCTAAAAATTACAGAAAAAATATTTCTAGTTATGTTTTGACGATACGGTTCTAACGAGACTAATTTCGTCGAATTCTGAGGCCGTTTGAAAAATGGCTATTTTTAAGCTGATTAAATTTGATCGAAACTGACAAAACACGTTTTCCTTTGCCACGCTCACATATTGATTCGAAAAATTATGAAAATTGAAACTTAGCAGTAATTTGACATTCCGGTTCCAACAAAAGTGGTTTCGTCGAAAACCGATGTCGTTTGAAAAATGACTATTTTTAAGGCCAATATATTTAATATTAAAAATACATTTTTAAACAAATAAACTCCGAAACTCAAAATATATAAGTGTTTACTGTTTTTCAATGCAGAAACGTCATCCCGAACTCAATGGAAGTGGTTTCGAGTCGAAATTCCTTCATATGTGAAAAGTAGCCTTTCGGGCTCTATATAATATATATAAATTCTACAGCGACTTTTCTAAAAATTGAATTGGCCATAACTTTTGATTTTTAAAACGAAATTTCAGTTTTTCAGATTCGTTAGAAAGATATGATTGAACAGATTTAAATATTTCTTGTTTCACTCAGTTCTGATTTAATTTGCATCCTGTACATTCAGTCAAAGTTCAAATTCAAATTTTCAAACTACAGCGTTGTTTTAAACTCCTTTTATACTTAAATTGAATTTATTCGTTTTAAAGAAAAAATTTAGTCGTTATTATTTAAAATAAATTATTCTAAACATTAAAATCCATTAAAAATTTCTAAAATAAAAATTTTAAATTGGCCCCAAAATTCCGGGTCGTTACAGGATGTGAGTTTGCATTGCTTTAGCATCAGTATTGTCACATGTGCCAGTCATCCTATTCAAAACTTTGTCATCATTTACATGGTTCCCTTCTCTACTCATATTTTTTCTCATTCTAACTTCACTTTCCCTTAATTCTATTCTTATTGGGTTTTTTATAAGCTCATATATTCTTGTCATTAATTTAAGCCTCATTTTAGTATCATTTTTTATTAATTTCAGTAGAAGCTTTTAGGTATCGGTTTTATAGACTATAAGTATCATTTTTGACAAAAATATGCTAATTTTATTTTTGATTTTTTATTCTATAAAGAATAGATTTATTACGGATTAAATATGATGATAAATGAGTTGAATTAGTGTTTTCTTACTATTTAATATTTAATAAAGTCGACTGAGATATCAAATATTTATTATTGAAGTATATGGTTTTTATTATTTTTTGAAACAAAAGGGTACTTTATTACAAAATAGAAAAGTAAAAAAGGTTTGAGTTGGAAACAAATAACACTAACAAGAAACAAAATCTATACAAAAAAAAAGAAGAAACACAAACTCAAACCAAGCATAACAACACATAAGAAAGCTAGGGAGTGTTATGTAACGACGGTTGGAACAAAGCCCCCCTTCCTTGTACGCATATGAGCTGGCACACAACTCCCGTATAACAAAAGGAATCCCTATTGTTACGTGCCTACCAACTCATATTTGTACTCAACTCCTTCAATTTATTCCATGATGTGGGACTATTAATTCCAACCCGGCATTCCTCTTTAACAACATGCGAGACAATCCTAACGGTCTCCCTATTGACTCGCATCCTACGAGTATCTTTTTAGAGCATTGCCTTGCCCGCGTGGCCCAGTCCGTAACCTTCGGCTCCGATACCACTGTTATGTAATGGCGGTTTAAACAAAATCCCCTTCCTTGTATGCATATGAGCCGGCACACAACTCTCATATAACAAAAGGAATCCATGTTGTTACGTGCCTACCAACTCATATTTGTACTCAACTCCTTCAATTTATTCCATGATGTGGGACTATTAATTCCAACCCATCATTCCTCTTTAATAACATGCGAGGCAACCCTAACAAGGAGAACAACTCCAAAATCTAGACCAGGAATGCCAAGAAAGAACCACTATTATCAAAAACCCAAACCACACCAAACTAGAAAGAAACCAACACCACACTATACAAAAACAAAGCACAGCCTGAATCCATGGAATTCCACTATCTTCTCTATCTTTTGTAGTTTTTGACCTTGTTTTAATTTGGGAAATAATCTTATTCCATTCAGGATTTGTCTTCACCAATGGCTCACTAACAATCATTATATTCTCACCTTTTAGTTTGGTAGCTTTAAATTTATTTCTATTTCTTATCCTCTTAACAACACTCGATGAGATGTCAGAATCCTCCATTAACATACCCTAGAGAGCATTGTGCCTACTTCATGCTGAGCAAAACTAATGGAATTATTAACCCTAACTTGATCAAATTTATCCTCAGATTTACTTAGTATTTCTTACGGCAGATTATTAACCCTATCAGCATCTTCAATTTTAACAGTCAAAACACCATAATCATCCATATTATCAGCTTTAATAGTTTTCCCATCTGCTTTACATGGATCAATTGCCATTTCATTTGCTAACAATATTATCCTCTTCAATAACTCTTATTGTTCTTAAAACACCACCCTTTTATTTAAAGCCTTTCACAGAAATATTGTTGCTACTGAGTATTATATCCTTCTCTGCAAGTTCAATACTGGTCCTACTCTGATATTTCAAATTCTCATCAATATCCATCCCACTCACTAAACTTGAATTAACTTTGGGAGCCCAGACTTTGACAGATTTACAAACATCATTTGAAACGTCCAAATTTTTCGCAGTTAGAACACTTTGATGGAACCCATTCATAAACAACTTTTTGCCAAACAACTTCACCATTGAAACGCTGGATAGAAATTGCATCAAGAAAATTAAAATCAAAGTTTTCTTCCACCAGCATTCTAGCATAAGAAATTCGATCTAAACCTTCAGTAACATTATCTAGTTTTAAAGGATGACCCAAGATAGATGTTATTCTACTTGTTGCCTCAACAGACCAGAAATCTAAATCCAAGTTAGGCAAACTAATCCGTATAGGAATGGAATAAAGGAATTCGCGAGTTAGTTTTAAACCCAGTTGCCACTTTTTCATGAAAATTTGTTATAATAATAGGGCCCTGAATTTGAAATTTTATCAAAATCCTCAACATTGTCACATTTAATAATGAAGTACCCTTTTTCCCTTGAGTATAACTGATAATTTCCTTTCAAGTTCCAATTTCTGTCTCTATCTTCCTTTAAGAAATTATAATAAGGTTTATTCCCGAACACATAAAATACTATGGAGTTGAACCATCTTTCTCTTGCTCTATTGGTCAATTCTTCGATTATAGTAGTGAATTTGATATTGTACATGATAATGGGTTCAAAAAATTTGAGCTGAATAGATTTTTGATGATATTTATTCCCTGTAACAACATATATCTAGGCTTTCGATTGTTTAAAACTGTCCTTATTTGTAAGATCTTGATCTTTCGATACTAGATCTAAAAATTCTGTTTTAGAATTAAGATCGGGATAACCAGAAATACCATGGATTGGGGAGATCCCTTGCTCTGCATGTTGCAAAGATGAGCGTAGATCTGGTGGAATAGCCGAGCGATAATTGGAATTTGAGTTTAAGGCGAGCTTTGATTGAGAATTAGATACCTGCGGAGACGACGTCGCCATTTCTTACTTTTGTCCATCTATTTCGGTCAAAAATATTCTATAGTTATTATTATTTTAATTCATTTCAGTAGCAGGTTTTAGGTATCAGTTTTTATATTTTATAGGTATCATTTTTGAAAAGTTGAACTTTTTTTGTTTTTGGTTGTTGAGTACAATGAGGAACGTTTTTAGATACCTTACTTTTCTTTTAGTATCATTTTTTGTAATATTATAATGCTATTTTTTTCACATTTTGTCCGTTTGAATTTTATTTTTTTTACTAAGAAATATAAAAATCGTTGCACTCTTTTTTGCATCATCTCTATCAACTTGTTCACTATTGAATCTATCATGAGTGATATTATCATATCCATCATCTTCTACCAAAGAAACGACAGTTTGCATTATCGTGGAAAATGATAGTGAAAAAAGGAAAATGGAGAATTAGAAGAAAGTGTCGAGGAGTTAAATGTGAAGTTGATAGGGCGAGATGAGTGATGAAAGTAGATGAAAGAGAAATAAAGATTAGGAGATGGAGAAGTATGATAAGGGTTGAGGAGAATACATCATTTTAAGAAAGAGGAATACCCTAAAAATGGACGACGTGATGTGTGTATGAGCGATGAGCTTTGGGCTTGTCCTTGAAAAGAAAAGAAAGAGAAGGTTGTTCTTTTGCATAATATTTTATGGTAATTTATCCTTTAAAATATTTGTCCTTTTGGAAAATGGCAAGTTCTGCTCAAATCCAAGAATTCGTTTAGTAGCATCCTCTAGTTTTAAGAAAGCAAAAAATAATTATTTTCTTGATAATTAGCCCTCTATCTAATAAGAATAAAGAAAACAAAAAATGCACTTTCCTATGTGGTGTCTTCATGACACCACGCAATGTCTTCAGCTTTTGTACTTAATTTTTTTAATCTCAGTTTTTTTTCGTACAAATGGAGGGCTATTTAGCAAAATGAGATTTGAATAGAATTTACCTTATAGAATATTAGGAAGTTTGGGAATATCCAAAAGTGTTCAATTTGTTTTCCTAAAATGCACTACTTCGTGATAAATTGGTGTGATTCAAACCATTTATTTTTTATGATGTATGAATAAGATAATTGTTACTTATGCTTGCACAAGCAAATTACATACAAATCAGTCACGTTGGATTGGCTGTAACAGTGTCTTTGGTTTGTTAAAAGAGTGCGGCTATTTAGACACAAAATTAGATATAAGTTGGCAAACACAAAGTTTTGATTGAAACATTTTACCTTTATACGAAAAGGTGGGAATTATGAGGTAATTCAACGATGAAGATCAACTATGTCACTAATTGTGTTTATTATTTATGTTTAAATAGACTTTCCCTTGTCAAAATGATGATAGACTACATAATTTAGACTTTCTACTTTTTCATGAATGTTAAAATTTTACAACTGTTTAGGATAAATAGCAATATTAAAACACCCCACCTCCGTTAAGGTCACTCACAAAGGGAATGCCTTAATTTTGGTGGAGGTTTATAAGTAAAAGACACAGATAAAACACAAGATAGATATAAACACATATAAATAAGCAACGGAAAAACCAACAGACTTTTATTATCATAAATACGTGTTTATACAGAACATTTCCAACATTGCCTCAAAACAAACTTCCAATTATTACAACCATAATACTGTCTTGATTTTAGAAGTTAAAGAAGCAGGAAACATAAATAAAGCTGCATAATCCCCATAAATGATATCCAAAGCCATGGTCCAAATGAAAGAAATCCAAGCAATACATTCTCTCTCTTCAAGCTGGATGAAAAACTGACTAAGCTGCGGTGTTTCCTCCCTATGGACCTTGGGGGGGGGGGACGGAAGAAAAGAAGACGAAAGGAAAATGGGTCAGACATAAGTCTGGTAAGTCTAGCTATATTCCTAGAATGTTAATAATAAAAAAGATCATGACTTGCATAAAGTGAGAACAGGACGATATCAAGATAATAGACTATCCTAGAACTAGATAAGGTGTCCTAAAACGAACATCCCTTCGCACCCTATTTTAAATCTCTATCTCTGCACCTACTAATTCTTATACAAACAGGCACCCCGAGATTGGGGTGAAGTGATCCCTTTCTCTTTCTTTAAAAGATCGACTCCTACTCGTATATTCACATGTGTCCTACGGCCCTATATGGTAGATACCTATGTTGGTCCCACCATGGGGTGTATCAAGTCCCATGGTGGCGGCCCCGACACAATTCTAGCATGCATATGGTATACTACTGATGCTCCAGTGCCCTGACTTGTCTGCTCCAGAGTGTATGCACGCCCACACTCTGTTAGAACCCACACTGTACACCAACCGCCGTCGCTTTTGACCGCTTACAATCAGCCCAGTAATCGTGCCCCACCCTGCCTAGTTCAGGGTACCATGATACCTAATTGGGTTACTGCTGAAACGGGTCCCCGTTACTAGGTTTTCTAGTCAAACATGTTAAGTGGTTAAGTGTCTGAATGAACCTAGCCCCCATCCATCCAAATTATTTAACATGTTGAATTTGGTTAAGTATTTATTAAATTGACTTAACCCTATCAGTCCTAACTTAGCTCTAATTGTCTTATTAGAGCACCAACCTCTCAGATTAGACAGATATTGTTGTGGCTGCCTGTATGCCGGTTGGGTCCAGGCAGTCTTACGCCACAACTCAGTTTAACCTCGGGTCTTTATTGGGCCCCATGCCTTAACCTCTCACATTGGATAGCTATTGTTGTGACAACTGGACAGCCGGGCGGATCCGGGCAGGTTTACGTCATAACTCAATCCAACCTCGGGTTAAGCGCGTTCGTATTTTCTAATTTACATTTTAATTATGTAAATTATTCAAATTCAAATTACTTTCATATTCATTTCCAATTAATCTCATTAATTAAGGTAATTAATGCCTTTTTATGCCATAAATCACTTATGTGATTAATGACCAATATGTAAATTAGAAAATATTCAAATTACTGTCACATTCATTTCCAATTAATCTCATTAATTAAGGTAATTAATGCCTTTTTATGCCATAAATCACTTATGTGATTAATGACCAATTTATGGCAAGTTCTCCTAAAATTATCATTTTAACCCAACGTTACCCCGTCCAATATTAGGCTAACCATCTCAGCCTAATTTACGTTCGCATGATTTTTGGTATAAAGTATTAGGCTAAAAACTTAGCCTAATTTAATATACGCAAATTGACATAAATTAGCATAAACATGACAAGGGTATAACTTTGGTATTGATGACATAATATGAACATAATAGGGTGTATTTGCAAAATAACTAACATGAACATTTTAGGGGTGAACTTGCAAAATAACTAACATGAACATTATAATGTCATAGGTACGTACAAACTTGCAAAAAGACTAACATAAACATTATAATGTCATAGGTATGAACTTTCACTTATAGGCTAACTCAACATATATGTGTTTTTTAACATAGGCCATATTAACAACATACATGAGAATTAGCAATATGAACTAGCCCATATACATATGTTAATTTGCAAACATAGGCAAATCAACATACGTATATGTGAGTTAGCAACATAGGCTAATCAACATACACATGTGTTAATTAGTAACATAGATTTAAACATACTTGCAAATTAATCCCAACATATGATAAGTGTGAACATGGCATAAGTTTTGCATAAACATGAACATATAGATTTGACAATTGGTCGCATAACTTCACTACATACACCTGCATAATAAACTACACAATTCTCATAAGATGTTACAATCCAAGTCCATGCTTATACAAATAATCTAATCCAATAATCCCAAATTTAACATGATAATAGAATCAAGTCACTGGCATAGATTAATATTATAAAATATAATAAACATCATACTTAATAATTCTCAATTCAACATGATAATAGAATCAAATCACAAACGTATATTAATAACATAACGAGTGTCGTACTATTATCATTTCATCGCAACACATGATATTCATATTAATCGCATTCTAAAAATGTAGCTAAACTTACAATCGTAGACGGTCTTGTTTTTTGAGTTCTGAAATTCTGAATTTGCAAAGCTTTCCTTTGGGAAGACGTTGCTTTGATTCTAATTTGTTGTTGCTTTTTAATCTTTTAGTTTGTATTCGCTATGTTGTTCGTCTCTTTCAAGTGGAGGCTTCCTCTAGTTCTCAGCAGACAGCATGGTGGCTCCAATTTTTTTTTTTTTTTTTTTTTTTTTTTTTTTTTGTGAATTTTTAGTTTGAGACCTAGGGTCTTTTTATAGAGTTGCAAGTTAATTTGAGCCATCGATGAAGCTAGGGTTAACCAGAGCCGTCCGTTGTAAAGAGAAGCCAATTATGTTCACCATTTCTTTCTTAATGTACATTTACTATTATTTGTCAATCCATATAAATACGTACGCATTAGATACATCTCCCCTTTACACATTTATTATTATTCTTGTATGCACATTAGATACATCTCCCCTTTACACATTTATTATTATTCTTGTATGCACATTAGATATATCTCCCCTTTACACGTTTATTTTTGTATTAGCAACTTTAGTGTTAACAGAAATACGGGGTGTTACAAATATAAACCATATAATTTTTTAGTTGACTTCAATTATTATGTCATAATTATGATTTATAATGTGTCTTGCTATTCACGCCCCACTTTTCTTTTTCGGCCACCACAACGTTTGGTTGTTCACCGTCGAACGACCTACTTCCCAAAAAATACACTGTTGTTTGGCCGTTTACTGTAACACCCCTCTCGAAAAGCTAACACAAAAGATATTTCAGTACAGTGGTTAGTGTGTGGTATTGCTTTCCGGAAGGTCGGGGATTCGAGTTGTTCGATACCCACGGTTGTCACACTTACGGCCGATGAACCTGAAGGTAATTCGGCCGTTTATGACCTAACGAAAATATGTGGTGGCCGGAAGAGGAAAGTGGGGTGTGAATAGCAGTACACTTTATAATTACTAATATACCTGACAACAAGAAGAGTATAAGATCAGGCCGAATTTCTTTATTGTGGTCTTATGAATTCTCTTTTGTCTACGAAACATTAGGGAACAACTTCTGATTTCAAGAAACATTTATTTGCTCTTGCAAATTCATTAAGCAGATATAATAGCATTTTGAAATTTTGCATTAGTGGATATGCAGAAGATTTACTCATTTTTGGTACTAATACAGCGTGTACCCTTCTGCAACATCACACATCCTTGCCATCTCTGTCTCCACAGATTTCAGGTACAACCTCAACCATTATCCTTAATTAGCTAATAAGGAAACCCTTAATTTCATATAATGGATTTTTGAACAAAGACTAAACATTACTCCAATATGTTGCAATCAAGTTTGGAACAAAAATAAAAAGTAATCCAAATGTGGGAAGGTAAATAATTTAGTGAATATTGTGTTGCTAGATAGATTTGTAGAACTCATATGAGGCAGACAAAATTAAAGTAACATGGGCAATTGGCCCTTGGGATTCATTTCCTATAAATAAAGGATAGAAAGAAAGAAAGAAAAGAAAAAGAAAAGAAAAAAGAATCAAAACAACACAAAATTCTATTTCATCTTTTCTATTCATCGTCATTTCGATACATATGATTGAATCAAAATTTATACAGTAGAGCATGCAAGGCCATTACATTTGACGCTAAACCACATTTCGAATTTTGAACCTTGTGTAACTTGTTTCAAGTTTTGACTGTGTTTAGTCATGGTACAACCGCATGGGGCTTGGATATAGTTTAATGCAGAGTTTGTGTTCTAAGAAGTACCATATCTATTTCCCTAGCATGAGTTGTATCTGTATCAAAATAAATTAGCCTATGAAGTTGTGCATAAATCTCTAAGGGGCTGTGTTTCTTTAAGGAGTATAAACAACTTTTGCTTAAAACACAAATACCCAAATCAAAGGAATCAGGCTTGTGGGTCTTACATGTTTCAAAAGCATTTGGAGAGATAAGTGAGTATTCTTCTTATTGGCTCTCTTTCTCTTAATTTCATGGCCCTACAAAAGTGCAATAGAATCCCTTCCAACTCTAAAAAAGAAAAAGGAAACGAAACCACCACATCAAAACCAAAGTAACAAATATATACACATATGGGATATATGTCATAATTAAAACACATCCCACATTACTTCATTCCCTCTCTTATTCTTTCTTGCTACCTCTCTTTTGTACTCCCTTTAATTCAAACTACATTCTTCACTTGTTCAAGCTGCAAGGGAAGAGAAATAGAACAAGGAGAAGACAGTTATATCAATAGTGAATATGAATGCCTCAAATAAATCTGTTAGATCAATTTATGGTGCAGTAGCAAGCATTTTCTGTTTTTATCTTTTGTTTTCTTCAGCATTTGAGATTAATGGTGTTAGAAGATTAACGAAAAGTATAACTAATCAAGGATTGCCTTCAAATGCCAAAGCAAATTTTGGTCCTTTTACCAGTGTTAAGAGAAGAGTGCCGAATGGTCCAGATCCTATTCACAACAGGTACTAGCTAGTCAACTTTTATTGTTGCATTACCTGTAAACTTATGCAAGCAATACTTATTTTCATCTTTTCTGGTAACATATGGGTCTGAATACAACTTAAATGCTATGCGTATGTATTCTTTCCTGTTGCCCATGCATAAGCATTTAGCTTCTAAAAATTACTACAAAACACTCATGTTTTTATTCCTCTCTATATTTTATTTTCACTAATTCAGTTCATCGTCGTTTACAAACTGCAATTCAATATTTTATTTCCCAATAAAAGCTGTACTGCTAATAGTAGTTACTGGATAAAGTCATATGTGCATGCAAGCCATGAATAGTTATTTAACTTCATGTTTCACAATAATTAGATAGTACTTATGTGTAAGGTTTCCTTGATTAGGTGCCAAAGCATCTTCTTTGGATACTTAATGGGCCCTATGATAAAATTTCAGAGTCTCTTATAACTTCGATGTTTCAAAATGATAAAAAGAAGTGAAAAAGAAAAGAGTCTCTCACTTTAGTCACACCCTACCCACATTTCATTAATCATGCTTAATTGTTTCCCCCAAGGTACCAAATTAAACACATACTACCCTAATTAGACAATAATTGTATGAACTCTTTACCATATGCACTCATAAAAAGGTTGAGAAATGAGTAGTACCTTGGTTATGCATATGTGTGCCCTTGCTCTTCCATTGTCACATTTACACTGATATCCACTTCCCACTGTATTTTTGTAAACACCAACGATATTCCTACAATATGTTAGGGTAAATATCCGGATTCATAAGACATAACCACGATTTGAACTCTGCATCTACAATTTCTTGGCTTGATGTTGATCAACTTACTGCACTTTGAATTACATAATACATAGTAGAGATCAGCACATTACTAAACCAGCTTTGCTTGATTGAAATTTACAGAAGGGCAGGGAAAGCAAGAAGGCCACCAGTAAAGGCATAATGAGTAGGCGGGGGGTGTAATCGGTGATTTTTTAATATGGGTATGTGGGGGGTGTTTCATCTTGAATGTGAGAAATATTTGAGCTTAAAGAAAATCTCTCTTAAACACTCTTAAATCATATGCCAAAAAATTCATGCTTTGCCAAAGTGCATTGCTTTATGAATTCTTGGTTATGGTGAGGGAGTGCATAAAGAGTGCAATTAAGCTTCCTTAACACAAAATACACATATTCAAGATTCTTGTTGACAAAGACGAATGGTTATTTGAGCTTTTTGCAGCCACTTTTATTTGAATTTCCTTCTGTTTAGATTGTTTAATGAATTAGTGTTAAAGATAAAGATATAAAGAATGAAATTCATATGTACCATAGAAGGTAGGAAGTTCTTTTGGAACAAATATCAAGAAATGTTCTAGCAGCCATCAAGATAGATACAAACATTGTTGCATTTGCATGTTTCTGTATTTGCTTTATTCCAGTTCGATTCAGATTTTGTTTCGAAGAGGTGTTTGAATCATTGTTATTTTTTTATTAACTGGGTTGTTGTGGTTTTCAATAATCGGAAAGGTTTTTATAGTAATGTTCCAATGGTAGATCTGCCTGACAATGCCAATTTTATAATTAATTTTTTCCTCAGAATCCTTGTTACTATTGTTAAAGATAAGTTAGAGAAGGTTGCATTGTTTTGGATTTACATGGAAGTAAAATTGCAGTACAATTTAAAGTTACTGAAATGTTGATTTTAACAAGCTTTATCTTTTCTTTTAAAGCCAAAGCGCAATTGCTTCTACCAAGCTTTATCTTTTCCCTTTTTTATTGTTTGTTTCTTTAATTCTTTTTTGATTCTTTTCTTGGAATCGAGGAGCAAAGACTTGGTCTTAAAGCATAACTCTCAAGATCTGCCTTTAATCTTACCTATGTAATAACAAGAAAATTGTCATTTGTTTGATGAAATATTATATGATTATAGATAGATTTGGAGCTGCAGACGTGCATAAAATTCAATAAATTTGGTTTGACTCACCTTAATAGATGTTAAATTATATATATATATATATATATATATATATATATATATATATATATATATATATATATATATATCAATGAAATGCAGCACCCTAATAGTCCCATGAATTTCACTTTTCATTTATATTAGTTTAAGTTAGTAGGAGGTGAGAGAATAAGTGGAAAGAGAGAGACGGAGAATATATGGTGGAAAAACGGGAGACTGTTGGGATGCTCCATATAGCTATTTGAACACAAATTAGACACAAATATAGAGTCACAAGCTTAGACCGTTGTATTTTTTTTATCCTTACGTGGAGTGATGTAATTCAGAGGGCGTTCCAATGGTGAAGATTGATTGAGTCACTAATTGTGTCAAAATTTTGTGTTTAAGTAGACTTTCCGATATATGTGGAGACGACTATTGGGGCACAAAATCCGACACACATTTAAAGACAAAAATTTTGAACCACCGATTTGTTTGTCTGTGTGAGGTGTAATTCAGGGAAAGATCTAGTGGTTAAGATTGCTTGTATATAAATTTGTGTCACTATTTTGTGTCTAAATAGATAAATTTACATATGTGTGTGCGCGTGTGCACACGCGTTTGGGAGGAAGGGGAAGGGAAGGGGGGCATGCCATGTACATTGGATCTCATTTTTCTATACACGTGTTTATAGTATGATTATATGATACAGATGAAAAATACCGAGTAGTCCATATTGCAATATGAATGTAATCCTCGAAACCATGCATGCTAAATTGGAACTAAGTATGTTAAGGTAGACAAAATTTTCTAAACAAATCACGATTATCGTTGTCTCTGTCTTTGTGTTATATTTTTCAGTTTAGTGTCCCTTAAAACGAAAGTAACCATTGTGTTACTATGATCTCGATCAAAAAGGAAAATACGTAAATTAAACGAGACAAGAAAATATATAAATCTTAAGCTTCGTTAGAAAGGCATAAATTACATTTACATGCTACATAGTTTTGTGAATGCTTCATTAATTGTCTATAATTAAGAGAATTCTAATTCATGGAAGAAGAAAAGGAATCTAATCGTTATTGTTAATTCCAACAACAACGAATCCTTCAAAGTTCTAAGATCCCTCATTAGTATGGTGAAGAACAAATCACAAAAGGAAATTGAATTTTTGATTAATAATATTTTTTGATGAAAAACAAAAGAGTATCTATTTCAAATTTTAATTTTAAATGACATCGGTTTATCTTCTCTTATGCAAACAAAGGGTGTGTTTCTGATGAAGTGAAAGAAGGTTGGAAGGATAATTTGAAATGAACTGAAAATTATGAAAATTCGATGAACAACATATGTGTTTATCAAAAGGACAGACATATGGAAAAGGATTATTATTATTGATTATAACATTTTTTTGCCAAGGACAATTATCATTGCTTAAATGGTTGTTTCTCTCTCTAGTAGTCATAGTAAACGCAGTCAGTCTTGTCAAACCTAATGGAACTAATGGAACTCCAACTTCTGCAGGAAGCTCTTTTATTCATCGTTTCAAACTACGAAGCTTGGAATGAAAGATGGATGCCTGTTCAAAAGGTTAAAAAAAAATCTAGCTACAAGAATTAATTAATATCATTAAACACACATAACTTGTTGATTATACACCTTATCTGATCCAATAAGTTTCCCACCATAACATCCTATGTAGCACCAAAGCATTCCCGAAGTGGTTGTAATATATCAATCACGTATTTGATCCGATTATCAGAAATGGTTAAGAAAATCCTAAAGCATTTCATTATGTACTCGAGTTAACTCGGAAACAGTACCGACAAACCCCTAAGCAACTCTTGTGCCATATTTGTCTAAACCACATAGTAGACTATGTTTTAAGCAACAAGTTCTTTGGAGTGATTAAGTGTAAACTCGTGTCACTTACCACCTAATCTGGAATAGACTCAGGATAACATACACAAACTGTACTTGGAATTAACTCTTATTGTTTGATAACATCAGATTAGGACAAGATGTGTTCCCACCTTTCATAATCTTGCTATTCGGATTAGTTGGTTATGATATGTTCTTGATCCAATTAATCTGATCGGTTTTCGACTTAACTCAAAGCTTGCTTCGGATCAAACCAAATTGAACCCATATCATGCTTCGAGTCTTAGCTCATAAGGATCCGAAGAAGACATTACAGTTGGATTGGCATCAAGCAATTTATTACACGATACTTTAGTTTCTTTATTTTGATGCCAACACATGATGTTTATCCAAACATTGGAAAAGCATCATAGCTTCAATTACATTAATTAACTCACTAACCGTTGTAGAATTCCTTGTTAGAACTTCCATGAAGCATTCTAGCAAACATTTCTGTCTTCTTCATATATTTTTATGTTCCTAACTCAAACCTAGCAATTAGTATAACAACTTCATAACAAATATTATGTCAAACAAAACAATTAAAAAATATCAATTGATATGTACCAATCAATACACTTACTTACTAAGTTCTCTAGTTGGCACAGTCAAAGGTTTAATTTTGTATTATACTCATGGAGCATTATCCATATCATCATTTAAATATCAGCTTTAATCAGTTGCAATCAAATTATCCCAAAATCACATTAACTAGGCCATGTATTTCAACATAATACAAAATGGAGGTTTAAAAGAAAAATATATTATAACGTGTCAATCTATAACATCCCTCATCCAAAAGTGGAACACAAAGTTGTTGCAGTCATATTGGGTTATCTTTCATTTATAGAGATTAGATTAGTGGCAGTGGTCTTAAATAAATATAACATAAATCGACAAAATTAAGAAACGCGACACTACAATTATGGCTTAACAATTCAGTTCCTAAATTTATGGCTATGTAGGAGTCAAAAATACAATAAAATAATGTATGAAACTGCAGACATAAATGATTAGTACGTTGAATCAAACTTTTAATTAATACATCCAGGCCTCTCGCTTCATCTTCAACTCCTTTTTTCGTCCGTTCAAAAGCATCATATCTAAACCTATAAACTCGGAATATTTGAATAAGTATCCACGGGTTTAATGACAACATCACGGATCGCACAAAATTTGGAACAATGTACCACCTTAGACGCGTCTGATAGTGGGACCATGTCGTTTAGGCACAGAACGAGATTTCCCCTCACATTAACAGAAAATTCATGTTAACAATGTAGGATCTAAATTAACCTTAGAGGGGAGGTGAATAGGGTTTATTGCAGTTTTTCACTGAGTAATAAATAATAGCAATACGGATAATAATTAGAGTAAATGCGGAAAAGAAACAACACAGAATTTACGCAGCTTCAGCAAAACCCTGCATACTGCTGAATTTCTCAAGGTTTATACTAGGTATTAAAACAATCTTTACGCTTATAATCCCATGTAAACTCGTGACACCCGCTTCCAACATTCTAATCTTATGCCCAAAACCCTGCACTGACCTATATCCTCAAGATCAGATTTTTCCAAATTATAAACCCATAACTCGTTTTCCTAGTTTAGAAAACTAAAAAACATCAATAAGATTACAAAATAAAAAAACAAAAACAAAACCTTAGTTCCCATTTTTAAACTAAGACTAAGACCCTTTTAACATAAAATAGTCGTCCCTCTTTTCTTTTGCCTTGTGCTATATCACTTGAAAGAAAAAATATCAGCTTCATCCTTTTTCTTCAATGGTGACAAATGGAAAAAATAGGATTTTGCTCCTCCTTCAAAATCACAAATTCAATGTTGATTAGATTTTGTTCTCTGATGGCTTCGATTATTCGATGCTCTCTGGTCAATCGATTTGGCTTTGCAATCAATCAAAAATCTTGAAATCTTTGTGAGTTCTCTGAATTAATTATATTCGATTTTTTACTGCATGATTTCTGATACCTACCCTATGATGAATTGGTGATAATTTATAGTGTTTAAAACATGAAATAATCTATGATTTCATATATTGATCTGGTCGTGATATTTGCGTAAATATTTGCTTTACTTCGACGGCTTTGAACTGAAATGATATACTATTATTTTTTAGGCTTATGTGAAATTCGAATTTGCCGAAAATATACTTGAAATTGATTTGCCAAAAAATAACAAATTTAATATTTCGGCCTTGGTTTCTCCCTAAATATTATACTGCACTTAACCATGCTTTTGTACTTGTTGATCACGACTATACTTGAATTGCTATCCATGCTTCACTAATAAGAACTGATACTATATATGATTTTTGCTTTGGTTTCTTGGCATTTAATCTTCTTTCTGATAACCACTTATGAGAGAAAATGTTTTGAACTTTATGTTGGTTTGCTTATTTGAAACATATATTATACAGATGCTATGTTTGATCTCTTATCATTGCACCTTACTGTTTATACTTGTATCTTTTACACATATGTTTGAAACAAAGCTCCCCGCTCATGTACTTGCATATATTGCATTTGTGTTGAATTTGTGCACCTGTGTGTACATGGATTGTTGCTCCACCCTTATTTATGACACCATGTTGCCACCAGTTTTGCTTACTTATTTCCTTGCATGTAGCATCCTTGTAGTTTGCGCCAATTTTGATTTCAATATGTACTTGCTCGGTCAAGTGTACTTGTGTACTTTAATTTACTTAGATGGTTTGCTTAGTGCTTGTCCATTTGTCATTTGTGAGTTCTTTGGCTATGTACCTTTATGACCTGCTTGAGTTATGCTCATGTTGACCTTTGCCTCTTCCTTGTTAGTTGAGTCGAACTTGTGCATTATGTATTTGTTGCCTTGTCTCTGTGTATGGCTTGACTTGTCTTTTTGTATGGCTTGATTTGTGAGTTTTCTGGCTATGTACTCTATGCTTATGTTGACCCTTACTATTGTGCATTTGCATCTCCCCTATTTCTCTTGTACATTATACTTCATTGCCATGTGTTTTGTCTATGACCTCTGTGTGATGCCAGTCCTCTTGAAATAAACCTTTAGACTTGGAACTCAAGCATGTTGCTGCTAAGCAGGACCTTGTACATGTTATCTCTATCTTTGATGTTGTATGTGTCAGCACTATTTCCATATACATAGATATGTGCATATGTATACTTGTGTACATATATATATATATATATATATATATATACATACATATACATATATATAAGTGTGTGCATTTGACCATCCTTGCTGTTGCACTTTTCTTTGATCACTTCTAGAGCCTGCTGGGTTATGTTTAACCATATTGCCCCTGTTTACCTAAAAAATTTCCTCTGTGCATATACATATAAATATATATATATTTAATATTTCTAATCCAGCAAACCAGTTTTGGATGTGTTGAGGGTGGTCAAGATCAGCAGACCACGTATGTGTGTCGAGGCTAGTCTTGATCATCAGACCACTGTAACTGAGTTGAGGTTCGTTTGCGAGCACTAGAGATTGCAGTCTACGTTGTGGTATTTACAGTAAATTACTGTGAATATCACATGTAGTCCGGACTTAGATAAATATATATATATATATATATATATATATATATATGTGTGTGTGTGTGTGTGTATGTATGTATGTATGTATGTATGTATGAGACCAAGTCTAGAAAGATGATGAGAAACACATCAAATATTTGAGGCAAATAAATATTAAAATATATATTTTCTAGTATTTAAATCTATTTTTTGTTCTAGTTTACTATATGTGTATCTGTGATAGGTGTACAGGTGACTGAACTGGACTGGAAGCATGTGAAGACTCAGTGTGTGTCAGTGTCTATGAATATATATGAGTTTTTATGTGTAAACTGAGTGCTACTGAGTGAACTGTAGTGAGGAATATTTATATATGAAATTGAATGTAACGAATAACAATGAGTTGTAGAATAATGCAGTCAGAAATTTTTACTATTTCGAATATTGAAATAAAATATTTATTTGAATAAAAATACTGTTTGAATATTAAATTGGGGGCACAAGAGTATTATATTCAGTAAATATTTATTTCTGTATGTGATGTAATCTAGAATAGTACTGTTTGCAAACACATTTATGTAATATATATATATATATATATATATATATATATATATATATATATTGTTATCAAAAAAAATCATATTGTTATACTCAACAAACATCTATAAATATAAACCTATATATCGGGCCTTATATTTTCAATTAACTGCTACACGTAGGCCTTGTTTTTTTTTTTTTTTTTTTTTTTTGTATTAACCTTTGGTTGCCAAAATAGGCCTTATGTTGATTGTTTTCATATTTTTGATGCCACCTTCGGCCGTACTCCACACTTTCGACTAACATTGCCACATAAGGCCTTACATTGACGCTTTCAGTTGTGGTTGCTGCACTAGCCCCTACGCCTACGTTACGATTTCGGTTTCTGTAAGGTTTTACACACTTTTTCATTTTTGACCATCACTTACGTGTTACGCCTATACATTTCATTTCTTGCCAACCACCTTAGGTATGACATCACCTACCAAGCATCACTTACCTGTCTAACTAATCATATATTAGACCTTTCATCGGGTATTCATTAAGTTATGTTACTACATTATCATTAATATTTTTAAGTATTAGTATCGGTGAACTTAAGACATAACATAAGTTCTCTTCCGAAAGGAAACTAGTTATGTTTCCAACATCTTTTCGAAGCTATAATACTCTAGGAAATCACTACCCTCGGTCATTTCTGCTGAAGCATGTCTTCATTTAGCTTTGATGACTAAAAGAAATTAAATTTTAAATTTATAAAAGGACCTCTTCTATATAAAATTAACCTTAGGTTTTGAAAATCACCTCACCTTTACTAAAAGTTCGACCCTACCTGTATCTCCTTTCGGTCTTCGGTTGCCACCTTTAGTTCAACAGACATGTCCTCATACTTAGCATCTACCTTTCATTCTTGAGCCTTTACATCAAAAGTTCTATGTAACACCCCGAATTTTCTGTTAACTGTAAATTAACAAATTGAAGTATAATTAATTCTGGCTGATAGAATTAAGGAAAACGGGTTACGCCATTGCGTTCGTCTCAGAATTCTGCTTGAGATAGAGTCCGAGTTTGCATAAAGCGGACTCTGTATGAAGGAGTTATGACCTCCGAAAGTTTCAGAATTCAAATTAAAATTCAAACAGTTCAAAAATCGGTTCAAAATTCGAATTCAGACCCAAACTGGACTGGGCGGGAAAATTCCCGCCCAGGCACCAGGTCGACCTGGGGGTTGACCTGCCCAGTCGACCTGGTTTGGCTCTCGCTGGCCTGGTCGGGTTCTGGTCGATTTCTGAGGCTTAGTTGTGTCACTAGGGCTGACATATCGCATTTTGGTTGGCTCCTCTTGAAGTGAATGGTCTAGATTCGTCTGTGATCATCTGGCGGCTCAAATCAATCTGAAATTCTATAAATATAACTCAACACTCTAACCTAAATTCACATAAGAAATTAGAGACGGAGCCACTATGCTGTCGGGAGAAAACTAGGAGGAGCCTCCACTTGTAGAAAAGCTTAGAGACAGCCAAATTAAAGTTAAAACAATAATCAAATCAACGTTAGTCTACCCAAAGGAAAGCAAATCAAATTCAGAATTCAAAAATCAGAAAACAAGACCGTCGTTTGTTGTAAGTATAGTGATTTTTCCGATGTGAATAAATGTTTGGATTTGATTCGATGTAAAATGGAAATGGAATTGTGTTATTATGTAACAACGATGTTAATTCACATCTATGTATTGACATGATTGTGGTATTGTGATGTTTGTGGTATAGTTGAGTTGATATTGATCCTATTGTATATGTAGAATCACATGCAAGTTGTATAGTTCATATTTTAATCGACACCTATATGTTTATGTGATTATATAGGTTGTATATGATTAAGATTTCATGTATATATATGCTAGAACCTTTATGCTTAAACGATTATGTTCACATACATGCTAGTATGTTTGTAAGAAAGTTGCAAGTTCCAAAATTGGATCCATGTCAAGATCCACTTTAATATGTGTTTCATGTTGTAATTAGACATACGATTGGATCTAGTTCACACACTTGTCATAAAATTATACATACTTTATGAAATTATCATATTCTTGTCATATGCTAGTTATGCTCGATGTTATGCCTAGATCCAAAAACAAGTTTAGGCTTATGTTATCTAAATCATATGCTAAATTTATGTGACACATATTTGGTTAGATACCTATTTCAATGCAAGTTCACATATATGTTGATTTAGGCTATGTTGCAAGTTCACATTCATGTTGACTATTCTGCAAGTTCTCACCTATGATGTTCATATTGACTATGCCAAAAATGCCAAGTTTACACCTATGTCATGTTTATGTTTATGAATTCCCTTATGCCAATTTGTGTGCGCTAAATTAGGCTAAGTTTTTAGCCTAATATTATATGTTAAAAACCATGCGAACGAAAATTAGGCTAAGATTGTTAGCCTAATGTTTAAATGGGGCAACGTTGGGAATATTAGTAAAACTTGACATAAGAAAATATATGAAATTGGCATGTTTGTCACATGCCAAAATTGGTGGCACTTGAATGGTATAAATTCTTATACCAAAAAGGTTAAACTTGGAAAGTGGGTCACAACATTTAATTATTGACAAATTTACATATATTAAGTAATTAAAGACAAATATGTAAATTTAGAAAATACGAATATGCTTAACACGAAGTTGGATTGAGTTGTGATGTAAACCTGCCCGGACCCGCCCGGCTGTCCAGTAGTCACAACAATACCAATCCAATGTGGGTGGTTAAGCATGGAGCCCAATAAGGACCCGAGGTTAGACTGAGTTACAGTGTAAACCTGCTCGGAACCGACCGGCACATCTAGTAACCGTAACAATATCTGTCTAATGTGAGTGGTCGGTGCTTTAAGAAGCTAAGGACAAACTGTCAGGATGGTAGGGTTAAGTTAACTAAAACACTTAACCAATTCAACATGTTAATGAAATTGATGGGTGGGGTTAGGTAAATACAGACACTTAACCACTTAACATGTTTGACTAGAAAACCCTAGTAACGGGGACCCATTTCGGTAGTAACCCAATTAGGTATCATGGTACCCTGAAACTAGGCAGGCTGGGGGCACGATTACTGGGCTGATT
The DNA here is from genome assembly GCA_030737875.1 of Allium sativum. Lineage (NCBI taxonomy): Eukaryota > Viridiplantae > Streptophyta > Magnoliopsida > Asparagales > Amaryllidaceae > Allium > Allium sativum. The sequence continues at coordinate 53,584,347 of CM060913.1, forward strand.
GTAAGCGGTCAAAAGCGACGGCGGTGGATGCAACAGTGTGGGTTCTAACGGAGTGCGGGCATGCACATACTTCGGAGCAAACAAACAGGGCACTGGGGGCACCATTAGTTTAACCTATGCATTTCTAGTTTTGTGTCAGGTCGCCACCATGGGACTTGATATACCCCATGGTGGGGCCAGCATAGGTATCTACAATCTTTGGGGGCCGTAAGACACAGATGATTATGCGAGTTGGAGCCAATCTTTAGAAAAGGGGATCACTTTACCTCTAGCATGGGGTGCCAGTTAAGACAATACAAGTAGATGCAGAGATATAGTGTGGGATGCGATAGTATATTCAATTCAAACTGCTTTGTCTTAGTTTATGACACTCTCCTATTTCTAGTTTATACTTATCATGCCCTTATTCTTAGTCTCATACTGAAGAGTCACTAGACTTACCAGGCTTTATGTCTAACCCTATTTTCTTTCATCTTCTTTTCTTCCGTTCCCCCCCCCCCCCCCCCCGAGGTCCACAGGGAGGAAACAACTCAGATTAGCCAGACTCTTTGCAAGCTTCAAGATAGTGGATGTACGGTTTGGACTCTCTTTCCTTGGCTATGGCGGTTGGACACAATCATGGGGTTTATGCAGTTTTAATCATGTTTTATGCTTCTTTATTTAATAACAAAGACAGAAATGATGTTGTAATGTTTTGGAAGTTGTTATGAGACAATTATGGAAACGTCTTTGTATGAACAAGTATTTTATGGAATAAAAGTCTGTTTGTTTCCGCTGCTTATATATGTGTTTGTATCTGTCTTGTGTTTTATCTGTGACTTTTACTTACAAACCTCCATCAAAGTTAAGGCAGTCCCTTGTGAGTGACCTTAATGGAGGGTGGGGTGTTTCACTTGGTATCAGAGCGTAGATTTACCAGACTAGATAAAAAAATTTGAAACTATTTTCAAAAGAAGTTTAAAGAAGCATTCTTTTTCAAGAAAAAGTCTTGTTTTTAAAAGGCATAAATTCCCCAAAGCCATACGCACCATCTCTCTCTATCCTTTGTTTTGAATACTTTCCTTTTTGTTCTAGCATGTCTGGAGATCTTAACCTTTCGGAAGGAGTACTGATACCCGGTTGGTTCCGAAGGTACCTAGAGGCTAGGGCTAATGGTGCGGGCCCAGCAGGCATTCCTCCTCCAACAGTGGCAGCGGTTCCTCCACCTCCTCCTCCTCCTCGTGGGAATACTTTCGCTAAGTTATGTAGAGACTTCAAAGCTATGGGTGGAAAGGACTTTTATGGAACTGAATCATTTATGGCAGCAAGGAATTGGCTGAAGGAGACCGAGGACTTGTTCGTCATCTTCGAAGTTGATGACAGGCAAAAGATACAGCTAGCAGTGTGGTTGCTGAAAGATGAAGCTTCCTATTGGTGGGAAGTTACCCATGCTGAAAGGTCAGTGGAAACTTGGGAAGATTTTAGGATGCGGTTTGAGATGAAATTCCTCTCCCAAGCTGAAAGAAGCCTGCAAATGGAGAAGTTCCTAACCCTTAAACAAGGAAGTATGACAATTAAGGAGTATGTAAATCAGTTTAATCAGCTGGCCAGATTTGGCTGGATTTAGTAAACACCCAACACAAGAAGGCCCTTCGCTTCGTCAAAGGCCTGAATGAGCCTCTACACAGCCTTGCAATGACCCATATACCCATGGGAGCAACTTATGAAAGCTTGGTGGACATGGCGCTGCTACACGAGGAAGATAAAGGCAAGAAGGAGGCAAAGGGGGAAGTGCCTCAAGAAAAGAAAGAAGGTTTACAGGCTAAGAAAACAGACTTCAAGAAAGGCGGGAAGAACAACAAATCCCATGAAAAGAGAAAGTGCAATTTCTGTGGCATTGTGGGACATATAGCAAAAGACTGCAGAAAGAAGAAGGTGAAAATGAATGGTGGTTGTTTCCATTGTGGAGAGACTGGACACTTGGCTAAGGACTGCCCAAAGAAGCGGGGTAGGGACAGAGGACTGTATCCACCTCAGGAGGACAGGTTCATGCGCTGATGGCACCTCCCCAGGAACGAGGTAGAAATATTTATGTAGAAAGCTTAGTTTATCTGTATGATCATCCAGTTCGCACTCTCTTTGATTCTGGTGCATAACACTCCTTTATTTCATCTACTTTAGTAGAATCTCTGCACCTAGACACTAGTATGGTAGAAGATCCCTTGGTTGTTTCGAATCCAACTGGGGGCTCGGCTTATTTGTCGATGGTTTGCTTGGATTTGAAAATCTCTATTTTAAGTGTTGAATTTAGATGTAGTGCCTTTGTTTTGGGCTTCTCGGGATATGGACTAATCTTAGGCATGGACTGGTTATCTAGTAATGGTGCCATTCTTGATTGTGAGAAAAGAGTAGTTAGGCTCTTGACTCGGCTCGGTAACACTCTAGAAATTTCTCGTAATCCCTTGAATGTTGTTATGCTTAGTTATCTAGAGTCGCTTGATGCTTCTGTTGAGAATTTGCAATCGGTTAGAGTGGTCGGGGAATATCCGGATGTCTTTGAAGAGGTGAAAGGCTAACCTCCGAAGCGGGAAATAGACTTCCGCATATATCTTGTTGATAATGCAAAACCTGTAGCTCTGTCTGTTAGACACATGGCTCCAAAGGAGAGAAAGGAGCTCAGTAAGCAAGTTAAGGAGCTTCTCGAGAAGGGGTTTATAAGGAGAAGTATCTTGGAATGGGGTGCTCCAGTGGTGTTCGCCACCAAAGCAGATGGTTCACTATGTCTTTGTGTGGACTATAGGGAGCTAAACAAGCTGACTAAAAAGAATAGACACCCGATTCCCAGGATAGACGATTTGTTTGATCAGCTTGTAGGTGCGTCGGTCTTCTCCCAACTTGATCTGGCTACTGGGTTCCATCAGCTAAGGGTAGTTGAAGATAGTATAGATAAAATGGCGTTCAGAACCCCCGACGGTTTCTACGAGTGGCTTGTCATGCCTTTCGGTTTGACAAACGCACCCGCTTATTTCGTGGACCTAATGAGCAGGGTGTTCAGAGAATTCCTCAATAAGTTCGTGGTGGTCTTCGTAGACGATATTTTGATCTTCTCAAAGAATGAGGAAGAACATGCTCAACATCTGAAGGAGATCATGGAAACTCTTTGAGTTCATCAGCTAAAAGCCAAATTCTCCAAATGCTACTTTTGGAGAGAAGAAGTAAGATTTCTTGGACATATAGTGTCCAAAGAGGGATTAGCTGTGGACCCCGCGAGAGTGGTGGTAGTGCAAGATTGGAAGACACCAAGAAATTCAACCGAAGTTCGAAGCTTTCTTGGGCTAGCCAGTTTTTACCAAAAGTTCATTAGGGATTTCGCAAAAATCTCAGCTCCACTCACAAGGCTAACAAAGAAGAATCTGCCATTCGCTTGGGATTTAGACTGTGATATTGCCTTCCAACGCCTAAAAAGGACTCTCACAACAACCCCAGTTCTAACTTTGCCAGATGGAAGCAAGACGTTTACAGTATACACGGATACTTGTAGTACGGGACTAGGCGCCGTTCTGATGCAAGAAGGGAGGGTAGTAGCTTATGGTGGAAGACAACTGAGAGTTCATGAAAAGAACTGCCCAACCCACGATCTTGAGTTGGCCACCATCGTCTTTGCGCTTAAGTCTTGGCGCCATTATCTTCTAGGTGAGAAATTTGAATTATATACTGACCATAAATCGTTGAAGTATCTTTTCTCGCAGAAGGATCTTAACTTGAGGCAGCAAAGGTGGATGGAGTTCCTTGCCTCGTATGATTTTGAGATTTCCTATACTCCCGGCAAAGGCAACATAGTAGTAGACGCATTGAGCAAAAAGAGGCTGCCCCTAAGCCCTCTCTTCGTGGAAAGGCAAAGCTTGGAGTATATAGCCAGTTTCGACTTTAGGCCCTCCTCAGATTTTATACCTGGTTTATTGGCATCTCTAGAGGTACAGCCCACTCTTTTAGACTCAATAGGGGCCGCACAACGTGAAGACCCTCAGCTTGTTGATGTGATTAATAAACTAATTAGGGGTGAAACTTCCAGTCACCTCAATAGGTACTCCATCGATGATAAGGGTTGGCTAAGGCAGGATGGAAGGCTATGCGTCCCACAAGCAAGGAATTTGGTAAAGAAGGTTCTCGAGGAAGCACATCATTCCAAGATGACAATACACCCAGGCGGCGACAAGATGTACAAGGATGTAAAGAGAGTTTTCTTTTGGGACGGTATGAAGAAGGACGTGGCAGAGTTCGTTTCTAAGTGCATGATATGCCAACAGGTCAAGGCAGAACAGAAGAAACCTATAGGACTGCTTCATCCTCTAGAATTCCCGCAATGGAAGTGGTATAGCATTTCAATGGACTTCATTGACGGGTTGCCTAGGTCAAGAAGAGGCAATACTAGCATTTGGGTAATAGTGGACAGGCTTACTAAAAGCGCCCACTTTTTACCTATCAAGAGTAGAAGGACTGCCTCGTCTCTAGCTTCTCTTTATCCCAAGGAAATAGTCCGACTCCATGGAATACCCTCCAGTATAGTGAGTGACAGAGATCCAATCTTTACGAGCGAATTTTGGCGGAGTCTGCAAGAAGTTGTAGGCACACAGTTATGCTTGAGCACGGCCTATCACCCCCAAAATGATGGTCAGACAGAATGGGTGAATAGAGTGTTAGAAGATCTTTTGAGACTATGCGTTCTTGACTTCGGAGGGACGTGGGAGGATCATCTTCCTTTAGTGGAATTCGCCTATAACAACAGTTACCAGGCCACTGTCGGTATGGTGCCCTTCGAAGCTTTGTATGGAAGACGGTGCCGATCACCAACTTGTTGGTGGGAGTCTACTGACAAACTTATACTTGGGCCAGACATGATTCGAGAGACTTTAGAAAAAGTAGACCTGATACGAAGGAGAATGAAGACTGCTCAAGATAGACAGAAATCCTACGCCGACAAAAGAAGGACCGACCTTGAGTTTGAAGTTGGGGACAGGGTTTTCCTTAAGGTATCCCCTTTAAGGAACGCCGCTCGCTTTGGATCCGTAGGAAAGCTAGCACCAAGATTTGTAGGGTTGTTCCCTATCATCGAGAAGATTGGGAAAATGGCTTATAGAGTAGAGTTGCCTGAAAGATTGACCGGAATTCACAATGTCTTTCACTTTTCTCATCTCCGGAAATGTCTACATGAATCTGCGGAAGTGGCGGAGCCAAGCATTCTAGAAGAAGCCGAAGTGGAACGCGAAGCAACTGTAAGAAGAGTTCCAACTCGAATCATAGGAACTGAAGTGAAAAATCTACGCAACCGCGAAGTCAAGCTTGTCAAAGTTCAGTGGAGCGATGCCGAGGAAGATGCGACTTGGGAAACTGAGGACAGAATACGCGCCGCCTAACCTTTTCTTTTTGAGGGTATATCTTTGATCTTTCTTTTTCCTTAAGTCATGCTTATATCTATCTTTAGGTATATTTCCTCGATATTATCCTTTATCCTTAGGTAGAAACCCCCTTTGGATGTAAACATGTATTTTGAAACATGTTATGGTTGATGGCTGCAAGTGGTTGCAAATGGTTGCTAGTGGTTGCTCGTGGATATATATACATACACAACCTAAGTTTTAGATCGGCTCAGTCACTTCATAATTGCATATGCATATGTGTATTCATATTTGTATGTGGTTGAAAATTTATATGTTGTCATATGGATGTCGCATTTATATGAATGGTTGCGCACTCATGTAGAATTATGAATAGGGAAAATTTGCATACATAATGGATTCATGGCACTTACATGATTCGCATTAAGGAGGTTAACTGAATCAGTAGACCGCCTGATTTTGCATTAGATAAGGACAAGTACACACACTATGCAAATGGTGAAGCATTAGAAGTCTTTTAAGGACAATGGACGCCTGTGTTTGATGGTTGAGTAGATGGACAATTGGATGTTAGGACTTACGTTCTCCTAGACTTGAAGATTTCGAGGACGAAATCCTTTAAGGAGGGTAGAATGTAACACCCGAATTTTCTGTTAACTGTAAATTAACAAATTGAAGTATAATTAACTCTGGATGATAGAATTAAGGAAAACGGGTTATTCCACTGCGTTCGTCTCGGAATTCTGCTTGAGATAGAGTCCGAGTTTGCGTGAAGCGGACTCCGTATGAAGGAGTTATGACCTCCGGAAGTTTCAGAATTCAAATTAAAATTCAAACAGTTCAAAAATCGGTTCAAAATTCGAATTCAGACCCAAACAGGACTGGGCGGGAAAATTCCCGCCCAGGCACCAGGTCGACTTGGGGGTCGACCTGCCCAGTCGACCTGGTTTGGCCCTCGCTGGCCTGGTCGGGTTCTGGTCGATTTCTGAGGCTTGGTTGTGTCACTAGGGCGGACATGTCGCATTTTCGTTGGCTCCTCTTGAAGTGAATGGTCTAGATTCGTCTGTGATCATCTGACGGCTCAAATCAATCTGAAATTCAATAAATATAACTCAACACTCTAACCTAAATTCACATAAGAAATTAGAGACGGAGCCATCATGCTGTCAGGAGAAAACTAGGAGGAGCCTCCACTTGTATAAAAGCTTAGAGACGAGCCAAATTAAAGTTAAAACAATAATCAAATCAATGTTAGTCTACCCAAAGGAAAGTAATTCAAATTCAGTATTCAGAAATCAGATAACAAGACCGTCATTTGTTGTAAGTATAGTGATTTTTCCGATGTGAATAAAAGTTCGGATTTGATTCGATGTAAAATGGAAATGGAATTGTGTTATTATGTAACAACGATGTTAATTCACATCTATGTATTGAAATGATTGTGGTATTGTGATGTTTGTGGTATAGTTGAGTTGATATTGATCCTATTGTATATGTAGAATCACATGCAAGTTGTATAGTTCATATTGTAATCGACATCTATATATTTATGTGATTATATAGGTTGTATGTGATTAAGATTTCATGTGTATATATGCTAGAACCTTTATGCCTAAACGATTATGTTCACATACATGCTAGTATGTTTGTAAGAAAGTTGCAAGTTCCAAAATTGGATCCATGTCAAGATCCACTTTAATATGCGTTTCATGTTGTAATAAGACATACGATTGGATCTAGTTCACACCCTTGTCATAAAATTATACATACTTTATGAAATTATCATATTCTTGTCATATGCTAGTTATGCTCGATGTTATGCCTAGATCCAATAACAAGTTTAGGCTTATGTTATCTAAATCATATGCTAAATTTATGTGACACGTATTTGGTTAGATACCTATTTCAATGCAAGTTCACATATATGTTGATTTAGGCTATGTTGCAAGTTCACATTCATGTTGACTATTCTGCAAGTTCACACCTATGATGTTCATATTGACTATGCCAAAAATGTCAAGTTTACACCTATGTCATGTTTATGTTTATGAATTCCCTTATGCCAATTTGTGTGCGCTAAATTAGCGTAAGTTTTTAGCCTAATATTATATGTTAAAAACCATGCGAACAAAAATTAGGCTAAGATTGTTAGCCTAATGTTTAAATCGGGTAACGTTGGGAATATTATTAAAACTTGACATAAGAAAATATATGAAATAGGCATTTTGTCACATGCCAAAATTGGTGGCACTTGAATGGTATAAGTTCTTATACCTAAAAGGTTAAACTTGGAAAGTGGGTCACAACATTTAGTTGTTGACAAATTTACATATATTAAGTAATTAAAGACAAATATGTAAATTTAGAAAATACGAATATGCTTAACACGAGATTGGATTGAACTGTGATGTAAACCTGCCCGGACCCGCCCGGCTGTCCAGTAGTCACCACAATACCTATCCAATGTGGGTGGTTAAGCATGGTGCCCAATAAGGACCCGAGATTGGTCTGAGTTACGGTGTAAACCTGCCTGGAACCGACCGACACATCCAGTAACCATAACAATATCTGTCTAATGTGAGTGGTCGGTGCTTTAAGAAGCTAAGGACAGACTGTCAAGATGGTAGGGTTAAGTTAACTAAAACACTTAACCAATTTAACATGTTAATGAAATTGATGGGTGGGGTTAGGTAAATACAGACACTTAACCACTTAACATGTTTGACTAGAAAACCCTAGTAACGGGGACCCATTTCAGCAGTAACCCAATTAGGTATCGTGGTACCCTGAAACTAGGCAGGGTGGGGCACGATTACTGGGCTGATTGTAAGCAGTCAAAAGCGACGGCGGTGGGTGCAACAGTGTGGGTTCTAACGGAGTGCGGGGGTGCACACACTTCGGAGCAGACAAACAGGGCATTGGGGGCACCAGTAGTTTAACCTATGCATTTCTAGTTTTGTGTCGGGTCGCCACCATGGGACTTGATACACCCCATGGTGGGGCCAACATAGGTATCTACAATCTTTGGGGGTCGTAAGACACAGATGATTATGCGAGTTGGAGCCGATCTTTAGAAAAGCGGATGACTTTACCTCCAGCATGGGGTGTCAGTTAAGACAATACAAGTAGGTGCAGAGATATAGTGTGGGTGCGATAGTATATTCGATTCAAACTGCTTTGTCTTAGTTTATGACACTCTCCTATTTCCAGTTTACACTTATCATTCCCTTATTCTTATTCTCATACTGAAGGGTCACTAGACTTACCAGGCTTTATGTCTGACCCTATTTTCTTTCGTCTTCTTTTCTTCCATCCCCCCCCCCCCCCAGGTCCACATGGAGGAAACAACTCAGCTTAGCTAGACTCTTTGCAAGCTTCAAGATAGTAGATGTACAGTTTGGACTCTCTTTCCTTGGCTATGGCGGTTGGACACAATCATGGGGATTTATGCAGTTTTAATCATGTTTTATGCTTCTTAATTTAATAACCAAGACAGAAATGACATTGTAATGTTTTGGAAGTTGTTTTGAGACAATTATGGAAACGTCTTTGTATGAACAAGTATTTTATGGAATAAAAGTCTGTTTGTTTCCGCTGCTTATATATGTGTGTTTATATCTATCTTGTGTTTTATTGTGACTTTTACTTACAAACCTCCACCAAAGCTAAGGCAGTCCCTTGTGAGTGACCTTAATGGAGGGTGAGGTGTTTCATTCTAACTTATTTTACTTTTATTTGGACTCCATGTCCTTTGGCATTTTCTCTTGGTACACGTCGAGAATTGTTTTCTATAAATCTTTAGCTACATTTACATGTATCGACTTCTCATTAATTTAAATTAATCTTTTCATACGGTCTTGATATATTTACAGACATTTTACAAAAATATTATGGAGAATATCTACTAACCAATTATTAAGTGCTTTATTTAAGTTAATTATCTTTCACGCCCCTTTATTTATTCTTTAACCAAGTATACCGCCTTTCGAAAATTACTAATGTTAATCACGTAAAATCCCCATTACAGGAAAATAGCGTGAAGGACAAAATGAATAATAAAATTGTTCCATAAGGACAAGGGGCTAAAATTTTACCCATAAGGATAAATTTTAGTATAAAGGGATAAATTATAATGGTCCACTGAATTCCTCCCTTTACACTAAAATCTGTCCTTATTGATAAAATTTTATCCCCTTGTCTTTATGGAACATTTTTTTATTCATTTTGTCCTTGAGGCTATAAATCCCAAATCATTAAATATATTTATGTGTATTAAAATAATTCGTACCAATTTATTCTCTATATGAAAAAATTATAAATCAAAACTCATCTCTAGCGATGTGTTCCTAACATATTGAGTTTCTTATTACATAAAACATAATGAACATTCATTATTAAATCTATCATGAGTAATTTAGGGAAGGAAATGGGATTATATAATATATTACTCACATATTCCTTAGTTGATTGACTTTTCTAGTTCCTTTGGCTTTAATCTTAATTTCCTTTTTTCTTGATAAAGTCATAATCGCTATTAAAATGCTTCAAAGCTTTATATTTTATTTATAAAAGTGGAATGAAATGAAAAGGGCAAAGCAACTATCTCTATTCCAATGGATAGTTAGGTAGTTGGCCTTTTTCCTTCTTTTTTTATTTAATTCTTTTTAATTAAGCTTTATATAATAATTCTCAATCGTGTGGTTAAATTACTAAGTGATTCTAAACCGATGAAGATGCAAAATTAATAGTAGGGGATATACTGGAAAATAGTGAGGGTGAAAAGCTTTACTGGAAATAAAATAAAATCTACGGAGTTAGTTTGTTTCCGTTGTCACGTCATTTGTACAAAAAAAGGAAATGTATTTTAATCTTATATAGCTAAGTGGAGAACATCATGATTTATGCAACCCTGACTTTGTTATCAGAATGGTTTTCTAACTAATGTTAAGCATCTTAGACTTAGACTTGAGCTTTTTTCGTGACATTGTTCATTAGGTTTAAAAAAGAACTAGTGAAATTAATCTTTTTGTACATTTAGTGTTGCTAAAGCAGATGTTAAAAATCATTGATTCAGTAGGTGTGGCAGATAATATATAGCGGGCCTTTAAGCAAACCCCTTATTTAATTGCAATAAACTGAAAAAGTGCAAGGTTCGAACAGTTTTACATGCTTTAATAGAAATTTAAAGTGCTTTAACAAGGCTTTAACTACACAATTTTTTCATAATTAAATATCCACTCAAGTGCTTATCATGTTGTATTGGCTAGTTTCATGATTTAACCACTTAAAAATTTATTCTCATAATTAACTCCTTAATTAATGTATATTAATGTATGAGCTATAACGGGATTCTTCCTTACAGGAAATTTATCCTTGAAATTAAGATAAAGCGCAATAGGGATACACAAACTTTCACATACCGACTCTTTGTCTTTTCTAAAAACATCTTGACTAAGTACATTTAAAACAAAATATTATTTTATTTTATGATAAAATACTCACAATTGCAACTGCAAATTGCAATCACAAAAATATATATTTAAGGGATTTTAATGCTTCAAATTGATTGGTTATTTCACAAAATAAAAAAGCATATAACATAAATCAAACATCTTTATACAAACAAGATTAGCTAGAGAGTTAGATATATGTTATGAATTACATAATTGCCACATGGGCATACCATTATCTCTCTCAGCATTATTATATTATTGTATTAATAAAATATTATATAAGTTAATGTTATATAAGTTAATCCATTTACAAGTTTTTTCTGGGTCTGAATGAAACCGGAGACACCTTATTCCTCATCTCATATGTCCAATATAGGAGAGAGGTCCTCGCATATCCGATCGGTCTCCAAGTACGTCTGGACGATCACTACTTATTACCTCGTCTTGGGTGTACATCCCAATGAAGACATCAGTAATCATCCAAATGATCTGAAGATCTCCGATCTTCAACCACCGTCTTCACCGTTGACTTTTAATCGTCGTAATAGTTATTCAGAATGGGTTAAACCCGCTCTTTCCGAATAACTCGTCTATCTTATAATCAAGTGCTATAAAAACACATCACACGCCTCATTCCAATCCAGAATATTCTTTTATTCAAATCTCTTGCAAATCATTTCGAAAGATTTTTAATATCCTTTCTCAACTTAAACCAAATTAAGCTTTATCAACTAGTCGGGGTTAACGAACCTATTCATCCTATGGAGCAAAACTGGTAGTACTTCATACCTGACACCCATTGTGTTATTGGTAAAATTAATTACCTTTTCACGTTTCAAATATAATTAAAGATTTAACTATCGCTTGGAGTAAAACTGGTGATACCCCATATCTCGATCATTTCTTGAATTCAGTAAATTTAATTACTTTATTCTCATTTAAATCTAATTAAATATTCGTTTTCAATCTAATTACTTTATTCTCGATCTTTTCTCCTCTTCCTATCTAATTTCTATCTACTTTCGATTCGATTTCTATCTGAATTCTATCTGTTTTTCCACTAAGACCAACTTCAACGATAATTTCGTTGATAATACTTCTGAATACTGTCTGTTTTCCACCATTAAAGTCAGATCTGAAATTTATTTTGTTGCCTTTTTAACCCTATTTTAGGGATTCGCTTTCCATATTTATTCCAGATCCATTAATGTCAGATCTATGCTGATTCTTCACATCTACCCAAATCTTTCAGATCTAATTAGTTTAAGTATGGATTATCAAGACATCGTTAATTATGGATTCGGCATTGCCGGCGCAACTGAAGATTCAGTTCCAAGTTATCCAACCAATCTTCCATTATTAGTTCGCAATCAATTTGGTTTTGGGTAAGACTTTTTGTTTAGATCTTGGGGTAATGGAATCTGGGTTTAATCTGTTTGTTTCTCTCTGGGCTCACAAATTCTATTTTTTGTTGATTCCTCGGATTTAGTTAAAGTGACAATAATCATTAATAGTTGCTGGGAACTATTATTGAATACGGTTTCAGATTAGTCCTTCACAGTAGATTGTTCCAGAAAGATGCTAATTATGTTGATGTTTGTAAAGTAACAAGCCTTTATAACAGTTCTTCAATTTGTTAATGTATTCAACAATGATATAATGAGGAAAAGGCAGATCTACAGATTATATATTCATAATATTTGGGGTTATTTGATATATCTTGTACTGGGAAATTTTATTTTTGTCTGAATTAAATTGGATAAATTGATCGATGAACTTGTCCAGTACTAACAATCCTCACCTCAAATGGACCCTTGGGGAATATGTATTCAATGAACTATTATGAAGTTTTAGTTAACAGTTCATACATGTTTGGAGTTACCCAGTTTCTGAGATCTGGATAAGTGGTACGGGTTTTCTATGTGATGAGTCCATCTTGAACTGGTTTACATTGGGATGGGAAAGTGTACCCTTCTTCATGCTATCAGGTTTGATTCTTAGACAAACATAATATTTTGGAATTGCAGTTTGCTGAAACAACCATTTCCATTCAGATTTTTGCAACAAGAAAGTGCCATTTGGTTTTATATGCTATAATATAGATTCAGACACTAAGATTGATTCACAGGGTTATGAATCATCAACCAGTCTTAGGGTTTGAATTTGAAATTTTTGTAAACTTGGTGCTGTGTTTAATTACTGGTCTTTTATAAGCTGTATAAGATAGCATGTGAACCCTTTTATGCTGTCTAATGAGGTTTGTAAATGATTAGTTTGTAGATGATTTTTGTTGGATGATTTGGATGAAATTGGTGCGAAATGCTATATGTATGATTTGGAAAATGTTGTTGATTCCTACTGTGAAGTAAAACAAATGATAAGAAGATGGAACCTATATAGAAGATGACTGGAAGATGATCTGTGCTCATGGGAAGTGCGGACTTCACTAAGCGTGATGTTGACCTTAGCTTGGGTCATTCTAAGTTTGTTTTACTCTTATAGGTTATTGTATTCTCAGTCTTTTATTTTGTTTGGTTAGGTTAGTATGCTAACCTCTTTCTTGTATGATTTTTCAGTTACTAATAAAGTGAACCAATTTACAAAATAATAATAATAATAATAAAAGATTCGTTAAAACTCCACTTGGTTTTGATCTCAAAAATCATTGCTTATTGATTATTCAAATTTTTGAAATAAATCCGTCTTTACTTGGGATAAATAACCCATGTCATTTAAAATACAGTTTACGATTAACCCTAACTCATCTTCCATTTAAAATGGAACCTGTACGGAACTCATAACAATATATATCGATATAAATTTCCATATCGGACTAATACTATAAGTGGAATAACGGTAAGGCCTTTTAAATTCCATATATAGTAACAGTCTTCCTTCACAGAATCTAATTTCGATTACCAATAAATTGAGTTCCACTCAGTTCCAATTTAACATATTAAATTGGAAAAAAACTTTACTTTAGAAAATTTCTTTAAATCTTCTTGAAAAGATTTATAAACTCCAAATAACATCTTCATGGTTAATTGGGTTTAAGAACTAGTGTCATTTAAAACATAGTTCACAACGAACCCGAAATCAACTACCATTTAATTCCAATTATATTTTTTAATTGGAAAACTTCATTAAATCTTAGTTAAAAGATTTATTCTTTTCTCAACTGGGTTTAAGAAGAGTGTTATTAAAGACACCATTCATGACAAACCTAAAATCCCATTTGATATTAAATACAAGGCTTTGAATAGAAATCATGTCGACTTATATTCAATATCAAATTAACAGATATCGTATTGGTAATAACGATATCTATATCTTCCAAATTTCTCAATGATATCTGTATAATCACGGAATCCTATTCAAATCCTTTCCAATTCATAGGTAGGAAAAAAATCTGGTTACATTAAAACCATGTCAATCTTTTATTCTAGTTGTTAACCATTTCATTCAGATAAAAATATCTTTTATCTTTTCAAACTTGGAGTATTTCAATATTTCTGTGTCCATCGAAAATCAGACATCAAAATCATATTTTGATTCTTCATTGAATATTATATCAAAATATTCGTTCATATTCTGAATCGGAATGTGACTCAATCAATTACCATATAAATTTTATTTGTATGGATTCCATACATCGCATGTATTCAAAAATAGTGATAAAGAACTATCAAATAACCAATTCACATCCAGAGTGTAATCTGCAACTGTTTAAACATTAAGTAGTTAAATAACGCTTACTACAGTCTGCCAATCAATCGATTGACAAACAACTAAACACAAGGGAGATGTGTGAAGTTATTATCATCCTCAGACCTGTGTGGGGTTTTCAATCAACATCCAATGATTATTATTTGCAAACTTGGGCGATGTGTAAAATTATCGTCCCAATACCCGTGTGGGGTTTACATCACAATCCATGTGAACTTATCTAATATTCGGGAAACAGGTGGATAAATTGTCTTCCCAATCATTTATAATATAAACGTTGTATTTATAAACATTTATAATCGTAGTTTCATAATGATACCATTAACACTGTAAATGTCCATCAAACAATAAACAAATATTGCAATCATAGACAAACTATATATGTACAGTTATAAAAATAAATAATTGTACAAAATTTTAAGTGAGAGAGTTCTCACCATTGGTTTCCACTCCGTCATTCTTTAATTGATGATTTTATAAAATGATTTCGTAAAAATCGAGCTGCTGAAATCTGCGAATCAGAGTAACTAACAAGTCACAAATGAAGCAGAAATGGGCCGAAACTCGGCCGAGAAAGAGCCTGGATGGATCTAAACTGTTGACCGTGGTCTCCACCCACCTGTCAACAGTCCAAAAACAGGATTCAGACGTCTGAATTTGCAATTTTCTGAACCAGCAAGGATTTAGTTCATTTTTGAGCTATTTCAGATGTTTGAATTTTTTTGGTCAGACGTCTGAATTAAAATTCAGACATCTGAATAAAAAATTTAAGACATCTGAATTGCTCTGCTTGTTTCATAATTGTTTGAAACAGGTCAGACGTCTGATCCAAAATATTCAGACATCTGAATCATGAACTAGAGCACAATTGCCTAGACAACAAGCTCCAAGTGATATCAACTCATGCCCGAAGGCCTATGATGTTATGTACATGCAAATGAGGTTTCTAAAACTCACCGGGGTAGCTCATAACACTAAACTCACATGCACAAACATCCATACAAGAGATTTTCGATGGTTTTAATTATAAACTCCAAAACGGGCAAATGTTCTAACCAAAACAATCAAATACAATTCAAGCGACTTGTGAAGACTTAGAACTTTATGGGGGTGATAACGAATCTTTACAATATCGCCTAGACCACTCATAGCATATGCATTTGATTGTGTGGACTATTCTAATCATAATTTCCAATTGTAATGAAACCGACTAAGTTTCACTAGCCTATCCAATTCACTAGCATATAAAAACTCAAATGAACACTAAACTACACTCCAACAAGCTAACAACTTATGGCATAGATGTGGGTTCATGTATAAATCACAATGCTCTCACCTTTGATGGTTAGAATCTTTGAATCAATCCAATAGCAAGCTAGAACGATCTCTCTTCGGATAAAACACTAGAATCAACAACCTATGATCAATAAAACATGTTTCCTAAGAATTAGGTCATAGGAATTATGACGAATTGAAGTGGAAATGAGACGGAGAAGATGGAGATGGACTTACCTAAGCTTCTCCTTTGATTTTGCACTTGATTCCTACAAGATTAGAGCTCCTAGAATTAAATTAGGTTTAGGGAATTTTAATTTCCCTTTCCCCATTTCTATTTTTTCTAAGTGTTGAGGGAGAACGAGAGGGAGAGGGCTGATTTGGGGGTTATAAGAGTGGGCTAGGTTTAGCCAACCAAGACCCAACCCAAGTGCTAAAACTCCAAAGCTCAGAATATATCAAAGTCTATACTTTTCGTACACCTAAACGACATTTTGGACTCAGTGGAAGTGGTTTCGAGTCCAAATTCGTCCATATGTAAAAAGTGATATTTTAGTCTTATATCCAATGAAAAAGACCAAAATTTCTCCAGCTCCAAAGGTATCGAAGCTTATAGTTTTCAAACACGCAAACAACATTTTGAACTCAATGGAAGCGGTTTCGGGTCCAAATTCATCCGTATGCAAAATGTGAGTTTTCTACGGGCTATATATACCTTTTAAAAATATATTTAAATTTCATAGAGACTATTCTAAATTTTACTTTAGACATAACTTACAATTTATAAAGTGAAATCTCAATTTCATACATTCGTTAGAAAATTACAATTCAAAATATTCCAATGTTTCTTGTTTTATCAAATTCTGATTTATAGTGAATTCTATACTTTCATTCAAAGTTCAAAATCGAATTTTCAAACTACCGCACCATTTCAAGTTTGTTTTAATTAAATTGTAAATTTATACGTTCCAACTTCGATTAAAAATAATTTTTAACTTGTTTATTCTCAGAATAATTCATCTAAAATATATAATTTCTATGAAAATGAATTAATAATAAATGTTAAATTGGTTCCAAAAATACGGGTTGTTACAATCTCCCTCACTTAAAATCTTTTCGTCCCCGAAAAGGAAGAAGGAACTGAAGGTCGTTTACTTAACCAACTCAACCTTCGGTTGACTCAAGTTCTTCAACTTTTCAGTTTCTAAGAACTTTCTAATTACTCAAAATTTGGCTAACGCCTTAAACTTTTGAAAATTTTCGCCATACCTCCTTTGTACGGGTTGATCAGTACAACCACAAATGTCCTCTACAGGCTCTCATATATCAAAAGAAAATCCAAAAGCCAAGCGGCTAGCCATTCGGCTCATAAAATCATCAAACCCAGTCAATATAATAAACATGTACCTATTTATAGGGCATATAATTTTATTCCTCTTCTTAGCTTCCATACTATGACCTGTTCAATATATATACATGTATATGTATCCAACTCCGATCAATTTTCAATTCAGTTTAATATTTGATTCGATTTGGCTTAATTTAACTTTTCATTTTCATATTGGTTTTATTATTCCAATATTTTAATTAGTCAAACTAATTATCATCCATCGCAACTAGCAATCAATTTGTTACTTAGCTTTTCAAATATATAACTTTTATATATACTCAAAAAACTATATTTCAATGCCACATCACAACATAAACCCTAACTAAGTTTTGGTTCTCACACCAGTCAATCAAAAATATATGGACATCCCACTTTCGGAACTCGAACATAAATGCTAATGATGCTCGAGCTATCGTCAGAGTCATCTCCAGGCGACTAGAGTGTGATTCTATATCTACCCAGTATATCTGAGACTTCGGATATACGTTCATGACGCGTATATGCAAAATATTTGTATACTTGATAGTCCAAACTCTACTTAAATTTCATAATAAGATATAATTTTTAAATCTAAACTTGTTTTTATAAATAACACTCTTCAAACTCATTTTAGGGCATTACTAACCCTATCTCTAACGAGTTACTCTTATAGGATATTACTAATCCTATCTCCGATAAATTCTTTGATTTGGTTCTAACGTGTCTTGTTCTCGAGCTTTGTAAACCAAGCTCTGATACCAAACTGTTACACTCTGAATTCGCCTGACCTCCGAAGAGAGGGAAAACAAGGATTGTAATGAGAACACGACGCATCAGAACACTAACATGAGAACATTTCATTGCTATTACAACAATTTATATCAGAGTACAAGAATATATTAGAGTACGAATAAATAATATACACAACGGAAATACAATATCAAAGATTTAAATTACATTTGAATACATATACATAATATGGAGCAGAAAAATATCAACTACCACAACTGAAAGAAATACATGGATACAAAGCTTTCCGAATATAGCTCCAGCTGTAATCCAAGATCCTGCTAAATAGAAATCTGCAAAACCAAACTACTAGCTACCCTTGTGGAAAATATGGGCACCCATAGTTTAGGTAGAAACAATAAAATCCAAGTCAGTCATGGACTGGTGTGAGAACTAAAACAGTATTAACTTAACTTTAAAAGTTGAAAAATCATGGGACCATGCCGTATGACACGAAGCGGGTTTACTTCACATGAATACTAGTTTAATACATAAAACAACGCTATGCTTTTTGAAAAATGAAGCTACTATAAGACTCAGGTCCCATCACATAATGCAAACACAAACCAAAGGATAGAGTTTTACCTTGTAATAGCCAAACATGCTTGGTACGCTTTAAAACAAATCAATTGGTTATTACTATAAGTGCATAGTGTCAAAAACAACTTCAAATGTAAATGTGTCAATTGTAGACGGCATACTACCCCATCCTACTATGTCGCCATATAGGTTTACAACAAGAACCGAAAAGTCGCGTATTGGAAATTGGATTCCATCATGAGTCAAGGCAAGGGATGGTATCCTTACCGATTCGGATCACCTCTAGCAAGATGACCCAGGATTACACACTCTGGGCAACCCTTGGATCCTCCAAGGTCGGTCCTCTTTTACGTTTGAGGATTAGTTATTCCTGAACACACGTTTCCCGGACCTATCACTTGGCCATTGGTGACCAATATATTCGAGGTGCCATGCAATCCATCATCCACATAATTAAAAATGTCTGCGCTCCATACCATGACACCACTTCTAGCTAGAAAGAAACTTCATGTCCTCCTTGGGTCCCTTATCCCGTTTTTGACTCATACCGGGGTGTGAGGCTCGCGAATTTATGTTATACACAAAGCTATGCTACTTAAAACCATGCTTTGATCATCATCCACAAGGACCTGCTTTTCAACAAAAGCCTTGATCATTTGCATCTTAACATGCCACATTGTCAATTCATGCCATACAACTGATTTCTATAATATATAACCTCTAAGCTTATACGTCTCAGAGAAGGTTGTTAAGCAAGAGAATTAATTCTCTGCCACCGAATAGATACGTATTTAATAGAAATCAATCAATACAGAATGAAATACAATGTCAGACATAATCCATTCACAAGTTCGTTCTGGGTCTGAACGAAACCGGAGACACCTTATTCCTTCTCCCATATGTTCAATACAGGAGAGAGGTCCTCGCATATCCGATCGATCTCCAAGTACGTATGGACGATCACCACTTACTACCTCGTCTTGGGTGTACATCCCAATCAAGACATCAGTAATCATCCGAACATTGTGAAGATCTTCGGTCTTTAACCACCATCTTCATCGTCGACTTTTAATCGTCGTAATAGTTATTTAGGATGGGTTAAACCCGGTCTTTCCGAACAACTCGTGTATCTTATAATCAAGTGCTATAAAAACACATCACACGCCTCGTTCCAATCTAGAATATTCTTTTATTCAAATCTTCTTGGAAATCATTTCGAAAGATTTTTAATATCATTTCTCAACTTAAACCAAATTAAGGTTTATCAACTATTCGGGGTTAACCAACCTATTCATCCCATGGAGCAAACTGGTAGTACTCTATACCTAACACCCATTGTGTTACTGGTAAAATTAATTACCATTTCACGTTCCAAAAATAATTAAAGATTCAACTCACTTGGAATAAAATTGGTGATACTCCATATCTCGATCATTTATTGATTCGGTAAATTTAATTACTTTATTCTCATTTCAATCTAATTAAAGATTCGTTAAAACTCCACTTTGTTTTAATCTCAAAAATCATTGCTTAATGATTATTCAAATTTAGGAAATAAATCCTGTATTTACTTGGGTTAAAGAACCAATGTCATTTAAAACACAGTTCACGATATACCCGAAATCATCTTCCATTAAAAATGGAACCTTTATGGAATTCATAACAGTATATAATCGATATAAATTTCCATATCAGAATACTACTATAAGTGGAATAATGGCAAGGCCTTTTAAATTCCATATAAAGTAATAGTCTACCTTCACAAAAGCTCATTTCGATTATCAATAAATTGAGTTCCGCTCAATTCCAATTTAATATATTAAATTAGAAAAAAACTTTACTTTGGAAAATTTCCTTAAATCTTAATGAATAGATTTATAAACTCCAAATAATATCTTCACGGTTAGTAGGGTTTAAGAACTAGTGTCATTTAAAACATAGTTCACACCGAACCCAAAATCAGCTACCATTTAATTCCAATTATATTTGTTAATTGGAAAACTTCATTAAATCTTAGTTAAAAGATTTATTCTTTTCTCAACTGGGTTTAAGAAGTGTGTTATTAAAGAAACCATTCACGACAAACCTAAAATCCCATTTAATACTATATACAAGGCTTTGAATAGAAATCATGCCGACTTATATTCAATATCAAATTCTGAAACTAACAGATATCGTATTGGTAATAACGGTATCTATATCTTCCAAATTCCTCAATGATATCCGTATAATCATGGAATCCAATATCGAAATATTCCGGAGATTATTTCCATTCAAATACTTTCTGATTCATAGGTTGGAAAAAATCTGGTTATATTAAAACCATGTCAATCTTTTATTCTAGTTGTTAACCATTTCATTTAGATAAAAATATCTTTTATCTTTTCAAACTTGGAGTATTTCAATATTCCTGTATCCATCGAAAATCAGACATCAAAATCGTATTTTGATTCTTCACTGAATATTATATCAAAATATTTGTCAATATTCTGAATCGGAATGTGACTCAATCAATTACCATATAAATTTTATTTATATGGATTCCATATATCACATGTATTCAAAAATAGTGATAAAGAACTATCAAACATCCAATTCACATCCAGTGTGTAATCTACAATTGTATAAGCATTAAGTAGTTAAATAGCACTTACTACGGTCTGTCAATCAATCAATTGACATAAAACTAAACACAAGGGAGATGTGTGAATTTATTAGCATCCCTAGACCCATGTGGGGTTTTCAATCAACATCTAATGATTATTATTTGCATACTTGGGCGATGGGTAAAACTATCGTCCCAATACCCGTATAGGGTTTGCATCACAATGCATGTGAATTTATCTAATATTCGGGAGATAGATGGATAAATTGTCTTCCCAATCATTTATAATATAAACATTTTATTTATAAACATTTATAATCACAGTTTAATAATGATACCATTAACACTGCAAACGTCCATCAAACAACAAACAAATATTGCAAACATAGACAATCTATATATATACAGTTATAAAAATAAATAACTGTACAAAATTTTGAGTGAGAGAGTTCTCACCATTGGTTTCCACTCCGTCATTCTTTAATTGATGATTTTATAAAACGATTTCGTAAGAATCGAGCTGCTAAAATCTGCGAATCAGAGAAACTAACGAGTCACAAACGAAGCCGAAATGGGCCTAAACACGGTCGGGAAAGAGCTTGGATGAATCTAAACTGTTGACCGTGGTCTCCACCCACTAGTCAACTATCCAAAAACAGGATTCAGACGTCTGAATTTGCAATTTTCCTGAACCAGCAAGGATTTAGTTCATTTTTGAGCTATTTTAGACATTTGAATTTTTTTTGTTAGACGTCTGAATTAAAATTCAGACATTTGAATAAAAAATTTGAGACATCTGAATTGCTCTTCTTGTTTCATAATTATTTGAAGCAGGTCAGACGTCAGACCCAAAATATTCAAACGTCTGAATCC
This sequence comes from Allium sativum, assembly GCA_030737875.1. Taxonomy (NCBI): domain Eukaryota; kingdom Viridiplantae; phylum Streptophyta; class Magnoliopsida; order Asparagales; family Amaryllidaceae; genus Allium; species Allium sativum. The sequence continues at coordinate 53,606,352 of CM060913.1, forward strand.
TGAACCAGAGCACAATTTGTCTTGATAACAAGCTCTATGTGATATAAACTCATGCCCAAAGGCCTATGATGTTATGTACATGCAAATGAGGTTTCTAAAACTCACCGGGGTAGCTCATGACACCAAACTCACATGCACAAACATTCACACAAGAGATTTGCGATGGTTTTAATTATAAACTCCAAAGTGAGCAAATGTTCTTACCGAAGCAATCAAATATGATTCAAGCGACTTGTGAAGACTTAGAACTTTGCCGAGGTCACAACAGAACTTCACAATAATGCCTAAACCACTCATAGCATATGCATTTAATCGTGTGGACTATTCTAATCATAATTTCCAATTTTAATGAAACATGAATATATGAAACTGACTAAGTTTCACTAGCCTGTCCAATTCACTTGCATATGCAAACTCAGATGAACTCTAAACTACACTCCTACAAGCTAACAACTTATGGCATAGATGTGGGTTCATGTATAACTCACAAAGCTCTCACCCTTGATGGTTATAACCTATGATTCAATCCAATAACAAGCTAGAACGATCTCTCTTCGAATAAAACACTAGAATCAACAACCTATGATCAATAAAACATGTTTTCTATGAATTAGGTCATAGGAATTATGATGAATTGAAGTGGAAATGAGACGGAGAAGATAGAGATGGACTTACCTAAGCTTCTCCTTCGATTTTGCACTTGATTCCTACAAGATTGGAGCTCTTAGAATTAAATTAAGTTTAGGGTATTTTAATTTCCCTTTCCCCATTTCTATTTTTTTTCTAAGTATTGAGGGAGAATGAGAGGGAGAGGGCTGATTTGGGGGTTATAAGAGTGGACTAGGTTTAGCCAACCAAGACCCAATCCAAGTGCCAAAACTCCGAAGCTCAGAATATATCAAAGTTTATACTTTTTGAACACGTAAATGACATTTTGGACTCAATGGAAGTGGTTTTGAGTCCAAATTCGTCCATATGCAAAAAGTGATATTTTGGTCTTATATCCAATGAAAAAGACCAAAATTTCTCCAGCTCCAATGGTATCGAAGCTTATAGTTTTCGAACACGCAAACAACATTTTGAACTCAATGGAAGTGGTTTCGAGTCCAAATTCATCCGTATGCAAAATGTGAGTTTTCTACGGGGTATATAATTACCTTTAAAAAATATATTTAAATTCCATTGCGACTATTCTAAATTTTTATTTAGACATAACTTACAATTTACAAAATGAAATCTCAATTTCGTACATTCATTAGAAAATTACAATTCAAAATATTCCAATGTTTCTTGTTTTATCAAATTCTGATTTATATTGAATTCTATACATTCATTCAAAGTTCAAAATCGAATTTTCAAACTACCGCGCCATTTGGAGTTTGTTTGAATTAAACTTTAAATTTATACGTTCCAACTTCGATTAAAAATAAATTTTAACTCGTTTATTCTCAGAATAATTCATCTAAAATATATAATTTCTATGAAAATGATTTAAAAATAAATTTTAAATTGGTTCCAAAAATACGGCTTGTTACATGACCTCTATCAGAGCTCTAGCATAATGCATACCGTTAAGTAGTGTATTTTGTATTCAATAGTAAATTGATGTCGGATGTAAAACAGTTTTATGTGTTATTTGTTTTATAGTATTTTTCTTTTGTTTTGCTTTCGGTTTTAGGTTGTTGGGCTAAAACATTTTAGGCCCAAGTCTTTCATTTTGTGTTAAAGACCTGTTTGTTTGAGTGAACATAATGTATTGTGTTCGTATTGTATTTTTTCCATATCTGAAAATAATAAAACTTCTTTTATTCTTCTAACATTCTGAGATTTAGAAAATCGCCATGGTATCCGAGCTCAATTGATTGTCGATTCTTGATTGGTTAGGTTTTTAGCTTCTTTCCTCTTCTCTACTATTAATTCTTTTCTTCGTCTCAAATTCTCAAACCCCTAAAAAAGGCAAATGATGACGAAGACATTGATCCGTAGAATAATTCAATTTCTTTCAATTCAATTGGAGTGAATTTCAATGATCTGTATTACCACTACAACAAATTGACCATATTACAACGGTGGAAAACAGTTGTAAAAGACTTTTTACAACGGTGGAGCCACCGTCGTCTATCAAGAAGTTGTAATAGACCAAAATCTTTTACAACTTTTTTGCACCGTTGCGACACCGTTGTGATACATATATTTTACAACTTTTTTCCACAGTTGTAAGAAACTTTATTACAACAATTATGCACGGTTGTAAAAATATCTTATACTATTATTATGCACCGTTGTTATTGACATTTGCGTTTTAAAAAAAATAGACAGCTTTTGCAACTGAAATGAACAATACACTAAATATAGCAATACTCCATAAACAAATCAGATATTACAGTTATTTGCAAACTAATTTATTAAAATACTCAAATTTTCAGTATTACTAACAATAAGTTTTAGAAAACATTTCACGCATTATTACATACTTGCCCGTTACAAAGCAACTTAGTATAAGCATAAGTTATCCACAAAAAAATTGCATATCCTACGGGAGTACAATAGTCGAAGACAACAAAATCTTTATGCCACCATTTATCTTTTTGGCGCAAGTTCACTGCAGTGATGTGAGACCTATTGCATAAGAATACATTTGTTGTTAGAAAAAAGAACAGAAAGTGTTTTTTTAAGCCAACAATACCAAATCTTAATAGCATCAAACATAACTAGCATTCTATACACAAGTTACAATATATATATATATATATATATATATATATATATATATATATATATATATATATATATATATATATATATAAGAATCGACGTACCTGGACATGCAACAAATCATCGGTTTCAACCCAGTTTTTCTTTTATAATCCATGCCGAAATGAAATCATACCTGGACAAGTTCACATAACATAGTCATGCGAAGTGAAATCATACAGTGACAAAAGATTGCACTCAGGTAAGAATACAAATTGTACAACAGATTACACATTTATTATTTTCAGTTTATGGTCCGACTATTGGCTTTTACAACATGAATAGCAGAACGTTGAATTACAATATCCTATACACATTCTTACTCGTATTACCTGCATAATTTATCTTACATTTTATAACGTTGAATCATACTAACAATTATTAATACCATCTACGTTTACTGAATGGTCATTGGTCAGTACGTGTTCATACAGACTTTCTTGATTGTTCCCTGTCAAGTACAAAAGCTACTTCCTAACTCCTAAGGCTTGTATGGTTGTTCTTGTCAAATTACGATATGTGGGCATAAGTAACATGTTAGTACAGATCACATGAGCAATATAAATATAAACTCATATGCTCAACCTACATAATTAATTCGGTAGCGGTATAACTACAAACTGAAAGATCAAACAATTCAATATATAACATACTTGAACATCTCCTAAAGTTGCTTTGCTTAGCTTAGATTATCTTTTAAATTTTCAACAATAAGGAAACATCACACTGCTATAAATGATTAACATCACAACGGACATTTTCGATGATCTATGACAACCATATTGTTGATTCTTTTCTATGGTTTTTAATTTAAATATTTTTATTTAAATTATTATTCTACCTTAATAATCATAGAATTTGAAATTTATTGAAAATTACTAGTTCAATTCCTTAAAATTAAAGAAGATATTTTATTTAATTTTAATATGGTTTGTGAGTATTTTTTTTTAATATTTTCGAGGATCATTTGTTGTATAATTTGATGTTCAATTTTATCGAATGTTAGACTTGATGATTAATTTATCTTGTATAATTTAGTATTTAAACAACTAGATAATTCAATCCTGCTAGGCAAATATGTCTTTTAAAATGTGGAAACTGAAAAGATTGCACTCAGGTAAGAATCCAAACCCCAATCACCACCCCTGAACACCATTTACTGCTTCGTCTCCTTCACTACCACTGAATGAAAACAAACCAAAAATTCTAATCACTTCACCACCTGCATACAATATATAAAATCCTCCTCAATCCCCATTTACCCAGATTACCCTCTCCAATACAATATATAAAATCCTCCTCAATCCCTGCATACAATCACTCATTTCAAAAACCAATACTTCATGAACTTCTATCTGCCATCATTCTTAAATTTGAACCAAACCACCATGCAATTGCAATGCGCCATTACACTCACTATCACATCCTGCTCTTCCCAAAACTATCCAAATCTAACATCTAATCCTAGCTACCTACTTTTATAGTAATTAAGAAAATCAAAACATGAGCAAAGCAGAGTTTGGTAAATATAAATTATCATTTAATTTCTTTTTTCAAATCTGAAAAAACATCCAAACATGAGCAAAACAGAGTTTACGTGGACTGTAAATGAACATATTCAGTTCATTTAGTGTAAAAGAATGTTTAAAGATCCATGGTATGACAGTGTTTGTGAAGCAAACAGAATAAATATCATCATATCAAACCAAATAGAACCGTATAAAAAAATGAAAATAAGTACCAAAAGGAAGCAGCGTCTTCGGCTTGGATACCGAGGTTTTCATCCGAAAACTCAACTAAATAGTTTAGATTCTGCTACTTCGAACAGATACACCGCGGACGTGAAAGGGAATTCACCTTTGGACATAAAAAGGAAGCAGCGCCTCCTCTTCAAGAGAAAATCATGACAAGACAAGATTTATTCTATTGGGTTCGGTCTGGATAATTTTAGTGGGTTTCGGGTATGGATAACTTAACAGATCTCGAATTCGGATTAGGGTTTGGAATAAAAGCGTCCGGAGGCTGGAGATCGAATTTATTACGAGGTAATAAGTGAGAGAGGACGAGGTATTACAACATCCGAAATTTTTGTTTTGGAGCCAAGAAATTTCGTTCTTCGGAGCCAACAGAATTTGCGTTTCTTTAGCCCAACATGTTGCGTTACATATCAGATCAAACATGGCACGTAATTGTGTACTTATTTGTTCAGACTTATTACTATAATTATTAGTAAATACAGAATTTTAACTTGTAACCACTTTTACATATTATAAAATTTTATTATTATGTATTGATTAGTAGCATTTAATAGTGAATTATTTGTTAATTATTAATTAAATTATGTAGTTAATACTTATTTATTGATTATTAATCAAATACCTTTTTTGGCATAGCTTAATCAAATAATTATCAATTAACTATTAATTATTAACTACTTATTGTTAACAAAAATTATTTCATTTATCAAATTAACTATTAATTTTATTATTCATAGGTAGTTATTAATGTTATATAATAATATTTAATTATTATTATTTAATTATCACTTATTTCTTCTTAGTTATTATTGCATCTTAATTATCATGTATATGTTACTAGATATTAACTATTAAATACTTGAGAGTAATTATTTAAAAATAACCTCAATTTATTAATTATTTAAAATTAACTTCAATTATTTAATAGTAATTATTTAAAAATAATTGATTCCCAAGTTTATTATCAATTATTATTATTAAATAGTATTATTAAATATCAATATAATTAGTTATTAAATATAGATATTAGAAACATGAAGTTTGTACTAGGCATCTATATTAAAACGAATAAAATGAAAAGTTGTGGTATATATGTTTATTACAACAGTGATTTTTTAACAGTTGTAAAAAACATTTATTACAACAGTGCGTTCTGCACAGTTGTAAAAAAACATTTATTACAACTGTGTTTTTCACACAGTTGTAAAATTAAAGTTGTAATATGGTGTTTTTGTTGTAGTGTACTTGTCTAATTCTTGTCATCTAGGTATGCAATTAGGTAGTCATGTTCTTACCGGCACAAATTTTCTGAATTGGTTTGGAACGGTAAAAATGGCTTTGATAGCTAGAAATAAGTTACAGTTTGTTGACAGAATTCTTCCTATGCCTAGTGCATCTTCTGTTAATCTTCAGAAATGGATAAGAAATGATTACATGGTTATGTCATGGATTTTAAATTCAATGGATAAGACTTTAGTTGAGAGTTTTATGTTTGTAAATTCATCTCAACAATTATGGAAAGAGTTGAGTGAATGATTTGGTAAGACTAATGCACCTAGGATTTTTTAATTGCATAAAAGTCTTACTTCAATTCAACAGAATGATGATTTGATACCAGAATATTATGGTAAATTGAAGGGTGTTTGGGATCAATTACAGTTGCTAGAGGGATTTCCTAAATGTACATGTGATGCCATGAGCAGTTGTATTTATGGAATCTTTAAGAAGTTTCTTGAAATTGATCAAAGAAACAAGTTGATGCAGTTTCTCTCAGGACTGAATAAATATTTTGATCAAGTGAAAGTTAATATACTCAGTATTGATCCACTTCCAAATGTTCATAAAGCATATAATATTCTACAACAAGTTGAATAACAAAATAAGCTGAATAGTGTGACTGCTACAAATGGGTTGAGTGCTTTTCAAGTTCAAGCTCTTTAGACTTTTCCAAAGCCTGCATATCAAACTATTAAGAAAGATCTTAAGAGGCAGAAGAGTGAAGCTATTTCTGATCATTGTAAGAAGAAAGGGCATACTATTGAGCAATGTTTCAAGCTGGTTGGATAACTTGAGTGGTGGACAGCTTTGAAAGGAAAGAAGAATTCGAGGATGACACGGAATGTTCAGAATAGTAATGAAGCAATTTTGGAAAAGGTCCTCAGGAAATATCAGAGTCAAGCACAACAAATAAAATTGTTGATCCCATCCTGGCTTCTGCTCTTTATACCGAAGTGATTAAGATGATTCAACAAAACAATAAAGGGAGCATAGCTGAAGATAATCCTTTGTATGCTGCTACAAATTGCACATGTATATTCTCAGCTTCAGTTTTTGATTGTCTAACGAAGAAATTTTACTGTGAAAGTTGGATCATAGACAATAGGGCAACAGATCATATGGCATCTAATTTGGCACTATTTGCTTCACTTAAACAACTAAATAATCCAATTAGAATATCACTGCCTGATGGAACTGTTAAAATGGTTAAATATGTTGGACCAGTTGATTTAAATCATAAAATAATTCTTAAAAATGTTTTCTATATTCCTGAATTTAAGCATAATTTACTTTTTGTTGACAGGTTATTAGATGATAATCATCTAATTGCAAAATTTGAAAAAAAAAATCATGCTATTTTCAAGACTCTTATACTAAACAAGAATATGTTGTTAGATCAAGGCACTTTGTTCCATACAAATTCTGTAAGTCTTCTTCAAAATATGTTTCTTTGATTCAGTTAGTCTTTCTAGGCCTGTTACTTCCAATGCTTCTTTTTCTTATGCAAATAATACCATTACCACAAATGTAAAACCTAGTATTGATGTTATTCATGCTACGTTAGGTCATTTTTCTGTCAGTCATATGAAACATTTTATAGTGTCCATTCCAGGAAAATATGTGTTTGCGGACAAATTAACAACTGTAAACAATTATTTAATTCGTTCGGCTTTCCTAAACAACAAGGGTTGTTGTAAAGGGTGTCGAACTCTGGGACCAAAAATTATTTTACTAATAAATCCAATCAAGTTATTCCAAAATTTTGATTGTTTAAAAATAGCAGAAAATAAACAAAAAGCGAGTTTTTAATAATAAAAGGAAGCAACTAGGGAGCAATGACATAAACTAGATTAATATGAATTAATAACCAAATAGATTAATACAGATCTAATTCATGTTTCTATCACAAACATAAATCAACAATAATTAGATTTCTAGAAACAAATAGGTAAATAACGACAAGCATAGCCTATGCAGGAGCTAAGCTCTTAAACAACCATAGGCTATCAGGATAGATTCACTACTTTATTTCTAAAACCCTGAAAATTAGATCTAAATCTAATAAGCGTTAGATCGAACTCAAATATACCCTGTGAAGGAGCATAGCTCTTAAACGACACAGAATATGAAGGTTCAGATCTAACCGTTGGTTCAGATTTAGATCTATAAACATGAAGTTCTAATCTCTTTGGCTATGTATTTCATATTGAATCTAATCTAAGCGTCATCACCCCCTAATTAAAGGGGATTAGTTAGACATAGCTAAAGAAGAAGAGAAAAATAAAATAAACAACATAAATAAATTACAATAAAAAGTAAAGAGAAAGGGAGAAGAATGATTTTATTCCAAAGAAGAGTTACAGAATAAAACCTAATGTGTTTTCTAAATGAACAAGGTACAAGTGTATTTATAGCTGATATGACAAAGACTAATTGGCTATTTACACAATGTGGGACTAAAGACTTAGCCCAAATAACACATAAGCCAGTGCGGACGCAGCTGTAGAGTGAGAGTCCTTGCAAATGAGCCAATATGAATGCACCATGAGTCTTTAATGAGCCAAATCTACCAAGCTAAGCTCATTTTGCAACCGTTCTTAAGGCTTTAAACTCTTCAAGCTTTAGCAATTTCAAACTTCACTCTTTTTAAGCAAATTCTTCGTGCATTTATCCATCAAATGCTCTAAACCATACTTTTTATCAACAGTCTAAAAACACAGCTATAAATACATAATATCAATTATTTTTAAAAGAAAATAAGATAAATAAGAGGATAAAATATACACATTTACGTGTACATCAAATACCCTCACACTTATCTTTTTATTCGTCCTCGAATAAACTAGACTAAGATATATCATACTTTCGTAGGAAAAACGATTGCATTTAGCGTATACAACAAGCCGTTAAACCCCTAGGTGTCTCTAGTAGGACGAATGTTGTCTCGTGAGGGTTTTCAACGGATACTACCCACAAAATCCAAAGCGTCTTATGTATGGGGATTAATCAAACAATATATTTAAGGTCTTTCACATTCCAAGGATTTCACTTAACTTCAATAATAACGGTTTAGTCCCAAATTGTCCATCCCATTATTGGTGCAAAAATGAATAAAAAAATTCAAGCAGGATCGTAATTCCTTGATAATACTGTAATTGCCTTGAAGGCTAAGAGTGTGGTGTCAACCAAAGTTCTGCACATCGACAATATGCCCAAAGAGAATTTTGTTAGTTCTAAAAATATTATGGATAAGAGGGCAAGTGTATTTTGTTGAATTTCAAGCTACAAAAGGTAAATTAATACTAAGGCACATATGGACGTTTTGTTTCCTGTCAACTCCTCTACTACAATCCTCGCTTCTAAGTACGGTATAATGGATGTGGATGGAATGGAAATGAATGCTTTATAGTCAAGAATGATGAATGACTATTTTATTATCAGATATTTTTTTTTACTTCTTCTTCTTCTTGTTTTTTTTTTTGCATGATGAATGATGAGTGGAGATGGAATGGAATGATCCTGTACATTATTTCATTTGATTCCTCCTCTACTAAGCGAATCATAACCAACACTTCATGAAAGGAAAGTTCTGTGCCCTAGTTATTCTACTTCTATAACCCTAATTCAACACACAAGTCTATATTGATGTTATATAAAAAGCTGAAAGGAAAGATAAACAAAGTTTCTTAAGATAGATAACCCATATAAAATAAGATGTGGTATATGGTTATCCTACCTTAAAACAAATACAGAGTTGGTAGTGTAATATTGGTATAAAAAGTGACGTTTTTGAACCTTTGAAAATATATCAGTACAAGGTTCTTAAGTATACCAATATAAGAAAAACTTGTCGAAACATGGATGTAGTTTGACTAAAACTTGGGTTTGAATAATGTAAGGTATCGAAGAAGAATGCTACAATGAGTCATTTCTCCTTAATTGGGCCAAGTGGATTTTAGAACTTATGATTTTGAAAATTTGAGTGAGAAAAAATATTATGCATGGAAACGAACTCAGAAAATACAACAAATGTACGTGCAAAATCATTATTATTTGATTTTTTTTATTATTTTTACTTGCACATTCTAACATGTATAACAAGGGTTGACACGCTTACTCCAAAACACGACTAAGGTCTGCACAGTCTCAAGCTAGCATCTTAAAAAGACACATTACAACTCAATGAATAAATGATGTTCACTCCCGTCACCCAACAATTCAACTTATCAAACAAGAACCAAGGTGTTATTTATGAATTTTAAGTTTGTCCTTGTTCTACGAATGACCTAGTTCATAAAATTTGATTGCTAATGTAACATAAATCCCCCCTTGAGTGCGTCTGTGTCCTCATAGTCGTTAATCAGACATATCTTAGTGAAAGGGAAAGAAATAAGACGGTAAGCGTGGCTTACCAGATGCACGTGCAGAAAATACACAGTCATCGAGTAGATGAACCGGTCCACAATGGATCAGCCTCATTAAGATTATGAGACACAGCTGAAGCATAGAAAACCAAATCATAAAGGATTTTATATTACGTGTTAGATTTGGAAAAACAAATCTCGTTTTTTCAAAAGTTTGAGTTACTAATTTTAAAATTTTGAGCTTACAATTGATCCTAAAATCGAATTGAATTTATATAGCAATTAAAGAGAGGTCATTGAGCTGGGGTTCAGTAAAAGTTTCGAAAACAAAATTTGATTTCTTCAGATGATGTATAAATTGAGAGACGTGCGCATCACTCTCACCCCCACACTTGTTTTGAGAAATATTGTTCGGTTTTGCTTTGATATTTGAAATTTTGTTAACTAAAGATTTATTCGTAAACCAAAAGTCAAAACCAAACAAATGAATTGTTAGTAAATTTCGAAATCGTGTTTTCTCAAAAACAGTGTTATTCCAGAAAAATTTCATATACTGCAAAAATTTATCTTTGAAAAACAAGTGATCACAGTGAGGTTCAGTTGAAATGATCAAGTCGTAAGGAGTTTCAACAGTTTCAGAAAAATCGTTATTGCGTTTAAGATCGCATTCAATAGTTTCTTTGTTTTCAACCTCAAGAATTTCAAAGTTTTCAAATGTCTCATTTTCAGTTTTAGACCCAACAACATTATCGCCAATCAGTTCAAGAAGTTTTCGCTCATCAAAGTCATCCTCACCTTAACAATTGTTACCAACTTCATCATTTCTTTCAAGTTGACAATATAAATTGCTTAATTTTCAAAATTTCCAAAATTTGAGAGAGGAAGATCAAATTGGAGATTGATATCTTCATTTTTAAGAGAATTTAAATTCAAATCAATCACAGAGCTTTCAACAACTTCATTAAGATCTTCATTAATTTCAAAAGATATTAGTTGAAAGTTTTCGATTTCAATAAGAGTTGAATTTTCAGTAGAAGCATTAGTTTGAGTCTGAATCTCAGTTTCATAGAAATCAGTGTTTTGCACAAGAGATTTTTGAAAATTTTCATTTTCATCAACAGTCATATCGTCAGAATCATCAATAATCGTTATGTAATGTTGTACGAAGTTACTAGCTGATTATGGTTTCCAAAAGAAGTGTTGGCAGAAACTTGTTTGCCACTAGATTGGGATTTAAAGTTGTTGTACACGTTCGTAACTTCAGTTTGAAGAAGGGAAATTTGATACACTATCCTAGTGAAACTTTGTTTGCTATCTGTTATTCTTTGAGCTAGCTCTTTGATGTAAGTCCAGCCAAGTTTCATGAAATTCTCAAATTCATCAACGTCATTAATTCCCTTAAGTAATAACTTTTCTAGATTTTGCCAAAGTTCAATAGTGTATTGAGCCAGTCGTTCAATGATATGCATGTTTTCGATATATTTATTTTCAGAATCTTGTTTTTCATCTAAAGGTCGCGCCCATTCCTTGATTTCCTCACGACAACTCCAAATTTCATGCATTAATTGATCAATTTCACTCAGGCCCTTTTCAATAAAATCGGTAGACACATTAGACTTCAAAATGTCTTTTTTTAGATTCGTCGTTCCTATGTGTTCCTCACTGGTAGACTTTAAAATTTCATCCACCTCATCTCTTAGAAGTCGTCCATTATTTATTTTCCAAAACCAACATCGCCAAAAATTTAGCTTGTTCGCAACACATTTTTCATATTCGATCTGACATCCACTCGTATTATGAAATTCATTTTGATTTTCAAAAATTTCTTTAAAACCCATGTTGCAATTGTTTTGATTTTCAGCACTTTGTTTAGCCATTTTCGCTAAAAGCTGAAGCACCTCAGATAAATTCTCCTCAATCGTAGAATAACGTTTTTTATATTGGGGTTTGATGAGATTTGTGGAAATTATTCGAGAAGTTTTCGGCTTGAAATTCATTCTGATTTGAATTGTAATTAAAATCATTGAAATTTTGAAAAGAATTGCAATTTTGGTTGTACATGGGGCAAGCGCACATGTACTAGAAGAAGAGAGTTTTTGGTCGAAAAATCAGTTTCAAAATTTGTGGCTCTAAAGAAGCTCTTTAAAAGTATGTTAAAATTAACAACTTCAGATTATATGAATACAAGTCCAGGCCAGGTTCGGACATGGGTTATCAGTGTGTCACGAATCACCGTAGAAACATAACTGAAGGTTTAAGAACCTGTTTGAGTTCTAAACTCTACCGTTCCTTGGACACCTCAGAGGGTATTAATCCTAATTTTCAATTTAACAAATATTTTGTCCTATGAGCTTTGGGGAATCCTCAATTTGATTTTAAAAATAATTTATTTCAAAAACAAACTATCCAATTTATCCTACGTTCATTTTAAAATTTCCGACCATACATCAACAAGCAGAATAATCAATCACAGAATAATAAATTGTAGAAACAAAAAAATTACAAGCAAGCCGCGGCACTTGCAGAACATTTTTACAAACAACTTCTATATTTTTCAAGCAACAGCAGTCCCCGTAGTGTTTAGAAAAATCTCACCTAGACTCGCAGTCTGTCCAGTGCAACTGAGTAGCGCTAGCACATTCACACCCCACTTGGTGTGCAACCGCTCCAACCAAATCTGTTAATAGCAAATTGCTTGACCTTTGATTTCTTTATTGCTTGAATTTTATTCTCGTTTCCCTTTGATTCGCTCTTTTTTTTAAAGATGGAAATAAAAAAACAAGATTAAATGGAGGTTAAAAGAACTAACCTTAACAAGTAAAAAAAACTGGTTTTTACAAAAAAAACTATAAAAGAAAAACAAAAGCCAGCGAATTGAATAAAAAAACAAACTAAAAAAAATAAACAAAGGGCTAAACAAAATTAAGACCTAGGCTCATAAAAAAAATAACGGCGGGCTTGAGTTGGTCAACTGGAAAAGGTTGCTCACATGTACAAAGAGTCGAGCACATACTGGGTTCTCACAAAATAAATGGGGACATATAAATTCTCGAAAGAAACAGTCAATAGCGAAAATTAGGTCTTCTTCCTTCCTTGGTACACGCCCTCTTCTTTTCTTGAGTGAAATTGATTTCACTTGAATCTTTTTTTTAAGATATATGCAAAAACAAGTTAAAGATAAGAAACTAAAACAAAACAAAAAACAAAACAAAAACAATTAACAAAGAAATAAACATCCAAGCCCGACCCACAATGGAGAAGACAACGCTAGAAAAAAAACAGATTCCTCAAATCGTAACCACAAATTAAAAGAGAAATCCAAGTACTCGAAGAATCTGGAATTCGAAATTCACAAAATCCATCTTTAATTCCCACAAATTAGTCCTCGACTTCGATCGATCAAGCCAGAAAATTGGTTTGTAGTTTTCGAAGAGGACGGAATTCACGGCTTTTGTTGCAGTGACTTGGGATGCGGCTTGTGATTTCGCGAGTTCGAGGTCAGTTTGGGGTCGGTTTGGACGTGATTTTTGGTGAGGGTGTGATGATTATAGTGGAGTTAGGAAGATGGTAAAAGGGACAGTTGCGTGTATGATGCAGATTAAAAGAAGGGACTGGATTTTATGGGAGATGAAGGATTGTATGACAGTGGTTGTGAGATTTGCAGTTGTGACGTGAAGGAGAGATGGTAGCTGTGTGGACTTTGAGACTTGCGTTCTTTTTTTTTTATGGGCACAGTTTTGAGTTGGGTGAAGCAGTTTGGTTGTGAATGAATTTGTGAATTGACGATGGGATGTAGAACCGGGTTTGTCGAAATCAGATACCATGAACTCCGATTACTAGTTGGTGTTTCAGTTCGAGAGAAACTTGTCGGAAAGGGGATGGCTTTTGATGATGTCTGGTGGACAGAGGTGTTAATTGCGGTTTTGAGCAGGTAGGAATTCGATTGGGAACTTGTGTTGGCTTCACGGGTTCGGTGATCAGAGGGGATTGGAATTCAGTGGTAGGTAGGTGTGTGGCTCTGGCTTGCGTTGTTTATGCAGGGTTTGTAGAAGGGAGTGTAGTGGTTAGTTCGTGAAGATTGAGGGTGCATGTTGGATATTGCAGTTGCATGTTAGAGATAAGAACGATGGTGGTATGCCTTATGTATGGGGATTTGTTGCTGAAATGCTTTGCGGTGGTTTTAAAGAGGGTTTGAATGCGGTGGCGGTGATGAATGATAGAGGTAAAGCGATTGGGTTGTAGGTGCGAGTTGAGGATGGTGGTGACTTTTTGGCTTTGCTGCGTGTTTGAGGGTGTAGCTTTGTGATTTATCTACGGTGATGGGGGCTGATGGATGATGGAAGTGTGATGCATGAGTTGATGGTTATGGGATTGTAGTAACCCGCATTTTTTAGCTGTTGAACAATTTATTTATTTAATTTTTAAATATCGATTTATCGATATCGAGAACGTGAATTAAATAATATTGAATATTTAATTAATAATTTATAATATAATAAAATATATTATAATGTCGATATAATCAAAAATATTGGAAATCACAATATTCTGTGAACGGGGTCATCCCTAAGATGTAATTCAGCTTAGAGTTGAATTATATTGACGAATATATTCAAACGACGTCAGTTGGAACGTATAATTATATTCTTTATAAAAATCGAGCGCGTAACGACGTGGCAGTTCGCTATGTGGCGATTCAGACTTCAACTGAATGTACAGGATTCGTTTTAAGCCGGATTTCTGTGAAACAAGAAACGTGTGGAGCTGGTGGAGTATATCTTTCTAGTGGAAGAGAAAAATCGGGATTTCGTCGTGTAGATTTTGATTTACGTCCAAATCAAATTTCAGAAAAGTCGCTGTAGAATTCCTTTATAATTTGCGACGCTTTATATACGTTATAAAAGGGTTTTTCAATGTAAATTGAATATCGAGGTAATCGGGAATCTGAAATATCAAACTGTATATTCTGATATGATATTCTGGAGCTGTACGATATCATATGTGAAGATATACGATAATATAAATTTATTTATATTTAATTTAATAATATTTAAATATATTTATATATTTAAAAGGGTTAGTTCAGCGCTTGAAAAATAGCCAGTTTTTCATACGACCTCCGTTTTCGACGAAACCAGTTTTGTTGGATCCGCAATGTCGAATAGTTGATAGATTCCAAGTTTCGTGATTTTTAGAGTCACTGTGTGGCCGTACGGATTTTCAGAGTGAAAAACAATCGATAATTTGACCTTTAAAAATACGGTGTGTGAGCAAACAGAGTCGGAGTTCGACGAAACCAGTTTCAGTGTGCCTGAAATGTCAAACTCTAGTTGTATGTCCATTTTCGTGATTTTTGGATACTGTATGTGATCGTGGGAATTTTTAGAGGGATAGATGAATAAAAATCAAATAAAGTCTATTGGAAAAAAAAAACTCCCTATAAATAAGAATTTCCCTTTCCTTAAGCCTACCATTTTCCACTCCGAGGTCTTCAGTATTTCGAGCCGCCACAAAATATTTCTCAAACCAAAATCGGTGGCCTTAAAAAATCAAAAGAATTCGTATAAAATTCTATAAATCAAAAAGCTTAGTTCTTTGAGATCGTGGGGGCTTAAGCTTCGATCTGGTACGCGTTTGGTCAAGTTCGATTGTGTTTCTGGGATCGCCGATTTCCAGCATGAGCTAGGGTTAACCCCTATGGTCGTTTGTTTGCGATTTGGAGCCTAGATCCTGGTTCTTTACATCAAATAGCTTCACTGGGGAAGTTTGGGTAGTTTTGGCAGCAAAGTAGTTCGGTACCTATAGTGCTATTGAGGTTTGGGTGTTCGAACGCGATGGAGAGGTTGAGTGCGAGCTTGACCAGACGATGTTAAGGTGATGTAGTTTCAGCGTGGAGTTGTTACGGTGGGAGTTTTGCTGGAACAGGGTGTAGGCTTCGGAGAAGAAGAGGCTGTTTGGGTTGGGGTTTGACACTGCTGTTAAAAGCAGTAGCGGGGGAGAGGAAGAAGGAGTATTGCAGTAGCAGGTTGGGATTGTATTGGCTTAAGTAGGATGCGGGTGTTGGTTCTGTGAAAATGATGGAGTTCTGTTTTGCGGTAATGGCTTGAAAGTGAAAAGGGAGGTACTGTAGAGCAAGTGACATGTTTTTTTGAGTGGCATGGTGAGGTCTGACAAGTATAAGGGACCGGCTCCTGTAGCTATGTTATTTGGTTGAGGAAGCACGCACCATGAAATGGGGTTGGAATGTCGACCATGTATACGAGAGTTAGGGGTTGTGGAGTGAGAAGATTGGCTTGTGTAGTTGGCTTCAAGTAGGAACAAAATCTGAAGAGAGGGAAGGAAGTTGATAACATGGATTTTAGTTAAAAGGTGATTATGGTAATTAATCCGCCTGTGCATTTAAAGAAACAAAGTATATTATAACTTAGCAAATAATAGTGTCATATTAAATTGTCTTAGGACTTGAGGATTGGACTTTCATTCGTTAGAAGGAGAAGACATTATCGGGTTATTTCCATTGACCTGGAAGGAAACGAGGTTTAGCTGAAGAGAGAAAAAAAAAATAAACAGAACTATTGAATTTTGTGATAAAGTCAAACGCGTGTTTGATTCTAATGAAAACAAAAGCAGGATCATCAACTACAAAACAATGTGAGTAAATCTCACCAACTCTGAACAGTTTATAATTTCATGTTGTATATTTAGAACTGTTAGAAATTGTCTGATGTACTGTGTGTTGATTGTTTGATTGAACTGCTAATCAGTTAGTTAAATTTCTATATTGATTCTGTTTAACAGAATATATCATATAGAACTGAAAGTGATGTTATCTATACTGTCTAACATCTGTGATGCAGGGAAACAGGTTGGAGGAATCCGATTGGATTCCTCAACAGTTATTTTATTGTTTTTCATATATGTTGATATATGATGTGAATTATAACCTGTTGTTGACTGTGTGTGTATGGACGATATTGAACATCGTGATTTGATATGATTGAATACCATGACATACCGGAATATGGATAAAGGAGATTTTTCAAAGTGATATTGAAAAATAGAATATTTATAAAGTGGAATATTTATAAATAAGGAATATTTATAAATTGGGATATTTATAAATAGGAGATATTTTAAAAAAAAAGGGAAATAATTTCAAACCATTTTCTTTTTGAATGGAAAGGCCTGTGTGGCGAGTTTGGGGATTTTCCCGATGCTCCCGATACAAAGGAGGTTATGGCGGATTTTCCCTAGAATTTAAGGAGTTAGAATATTTCAAGAATAAATTTGAAAAGGAAGTATTTGTAAACCATTTACAAATAGAATTGGAAAGGGAACATTATAAAAAGGAAATCATTTTTAAAGTATAGAACCGTTATTTAAAAGTAAATCTTTTCAAATGAATAAAACGTTGTTAAAAAGGAAATCTTTATAAGGTGGATAAAGTAAATCGAATATAGACATTCGAAAGGAGTTAATCGAATATGGTATTCGAAGTTAGTTAATCGAATATGGTATTCGAAAGTTAGTTAATCGAATATGTTATTCGAAAGGGGTTAGTCAAGTCGAGTTAGTCAAAAAGAGTTAACCAGTTAGAGTTAATCAGTTAGAGTTAATCAGTTAGAGTTAACCAGTTAGAGTTAATCAAATAGAGTTAACCAGTTGGAGTTAATTAGTTAGAGTTAATCGATTAGAGTTAAAACGAACTAGAGTTAATCAAATATAGTTATTTGAGACAGAGTTAGTCAAGTTAGTCGAGCCTAGTTAATCGAATCGAATTGGTCGAACCAAGTAAGTCGAGTTAGTCGAGTCAAGTTAAGTTAGTCGAGTTAAGTTCGTCGAGTTAAATTAATCGATGTTAGTTTCATCGAAAAGAGTTATCGATGTTAGATAATTCGAAAGGAGTTATCCATGTTAGTTTCATCGAAAGGAGTTATCGATGTTAGTTTCATCGAAAGTAGTTATCGATGTTAGAAAATTCGAAAGGAGTTATCGATGTTAGATAATTCGAAAGGAGTTATCGATGTTAGTTTCATCGAAAGAAGTTATCGATGTTAGTTTCATCGAAAGGAGTTATCGATGTTAGTTTCATCGAAGGGAGTTATCGATTATAGTTTAATCGAAGTGAGATATTCAAATATGAGATATTTGAAAAGGAAGAGTTATCGAATACTAGTTATTCGAAGAGAGATTATCGAATATCGTTTATTCGAGAAGGAGTTAATTGAATATAGGGTATTCGAAGAAGAGTTAATCAAATAGAGATTTCTCGAAGAGAGTAAATCGGCAAATTCGATTATATCGAATTCGGGAAAGTACTTATACTTTCCAGTGTTTAAATAAGAGATTTATTTATTTATAAATAAATAAGTGTTAGGTTAATTATTCACTAATAAGAATAGAAGTTATAATTAAAGTTAGATAATTCGAAAGTAGGGATTATAACGTTATCGTTATAACCAATGTTTTAAATATAGAAGTGGATTAGTAAAATTGAATCCGAGAAAGGCGTAAAGAAGTTATTAAAGATTTAAAAGATAAACTTTGACCATTTCGAAGTTATAACGTTGTTCAGTTAAGGTCTGAGAGGTAATTATACCCCAACTTGAGTGACTTCCTTCTTAACTAAGAAATGGTAAGGTTTGATCGTAAAGGAGTTTTGGAAATGTTTTCCAAACGAAAATCAGAAATGTTTTCTGATAAAAGAAAATAAGAATTTAGAATATAGGGAAACAGGAGATAAGTAAATAAATGAACTAACGAGATTTATGTTAAATGATGTTTGTTCGATATAATTTCCATCTGGAAATAATATCGTTGTTTGCACACTTGTTTTTCTTTGATAGTTAACTCACAGACTATTGAAGTTTTGACCATTTTAACGTTGTTAATATGGAGAGACCGGTTGGATTATTATCCAAAGAACCACTCTGTATTGGCATAAGCGTCGCGAATCATATATGCCAAAGATAATTGAAGACGGAGTAAAATGCAAGGACTATCCAGTATACTGAATAGTGCCTTCGGTTTGTCCAATCCCAGGACAACTTGTATGGACGAAAGTCTGACAGAGTATATCCAATGGATCGCGTAAGTTGATCTGTTCAAACGTATTCACGTTTGGTGGCGGAGGAATTCGTTTCTCTAAGCTGTATACCCGTGTTATTTTTGGATAAATCAATTTGTGATTTGGCGGGTATGACGATGTGACTTTCTAAGTGAATGAGGATGACTTGTATGAATGAATGTCTGACAGAGCATTTCCAGAAAGGTCACGTACCTTGATTTCTTCAACCGTACCAAGAGTGGAAGCGGAAAAGGAAACTTCTTTTAGCTGACACGTAATGTATGGTTGTAGACGTCAATTAGTGATTTTCGATGGATCTGACAATGTGGTATTCGAAGTGAATCTATTGTGATGATAAAGCGTAGCTTCTAGCCTCACATCCGGTAAATGACAGAAATCGGGCAGGCAGCATGGCTAAGTCGGTCGCACCGAAGTAGGGTGTATAATCACATATCTAGAGAATATTCATTTGCTTATTTAATCTATCAATGATGTCCCATATATATATATATATATATATTTATATATATATATATATATATATATATATACGGGAACGGTTGCTGATCCCAACCGTTGGTGATGTACATTCGATACACTCAAGCGAAATGAGTGGTCGGTCATGTGTGGCTGAGTTGCAAGATGTTCTTGTTGAACTCCAGTGTATCGTTCCTAGAGTACACTGATCTGAAGGTGGTTCCATACCTTGTCATAGTTGGAAATCCATTACCCAATACGTGCTTGCGATTTTGATTGTATACTATATATGTAGTAACGTGAGATGCAAGCGTTTCTGCTAGATTGATATTTATTTGTACTTAGACATTATTATAATATCAGAATGATATTGCTTTGAAAAGTTATTTGGATTCTCATAAGGGAAAAACCCATTCCGTATTCACGGTGTGGTCTTATGAGATATCATATACCTGTTTAAATAATTTGAGTTTATTCACACCAGTCCCATGACTGACCCGGAGTTTATTTTGTTCTCCCTAAACTCTTGGGTGCCTAAATTTGTACGGGCAGTCAAGTAGTCAGGATTTACAGGTACACTTGGAGAGCTTGGAGCAGGAGGCTTCAGGATTCTATAGCTATTATTATTTCCGCTGTTGTTGTAAGTGTTGTACTCTGATCAGTGTTATTGTATACATATACTGATGTTATTTCAAAGATATGTTATGTTATATTTTATTCGTTCCGCTGTGAGATTCGTGTTTACTCTGATGATGATGTTCTTCTCCTTTTTCTATTCTATAAGTTCTATCTTATCTATCCTCACCCTCTGTCTTCTTTCTATTAGTTTCTTGAATTTCCAGTGCGATTTGGGTTGGACTTGTGTTATTTAGTCAGCTCAAATTCCCCCGGATTTTTCGGGTCACTACAGTTGGTATCAGAGCATTGGTTTAGTTATTACCTTGGCTCTGTGGCGTGATTCAGTAGAGATGGGATTAGTAATATCCTAGACTGAATTTGAGTGTATATATACGATTGCGTATTTGTTAGTTAATATAAAGTGATTTATATTGTGTAGATTTATTGGTTGAGTGGCTTATAAATTCTGGTCGATCAGTTTGATCCACTGTATTGGTAGGAGTTTTATAAACACTTGAACACGATGAACCGGCATGGTATGTTTTGAAATTAACATAGTATAATTGGTTGTGTTGGTTGTTATTATAATCGAGTAAGATTATAAAAAGGTAAAATGATTATAAATGACTAATCAGAATTCATATAAGTAAAGTATATGAAATAAAATGAAGAAAAATCTGAATTTAAATCAGATTGGAATTAAAATAAGGAAATTTTAAGTTCCTGGGAGATTTTGAAAACGTTTTTCAAACTGAAAGTGATATAATATTGAACTCACTTCAATAGCTGGAAAATAGATTCTGATGATGAATCGCGACATCATCAGTGTTCATTTCCGAGTTGTAAGTGACGGATTACTACCCAAGATTTTATTTTCAAATTTGTTTTGCGAAAACAAGTTTTTAAGAATTCAAATGTTTTGAATCGGTATTATGATTTCAAATTGACTTGAAATAAGAGCCCAGTGATTTAAATTCTAGAATTTAAAATTTAACTTGTTAAGTTAAGTAAAACTGGGGTGATAAGAGAATAATCTGAAATGGAATTTCATTGATGAGTTAAGAATTTGAAATTGATATTGGAGTTTGAATGGAATTTGGTTTAGATATAACCGAATGATTGGATTTGAGAATAAATCGATTTGAGTTGATTGGAATGGCATCGGTATATGTTGAAGTGATAACAGATTGAAGGGATATAATGATATGCCCGACAAAAAGGTACCAGTTTATATTTGATATGAGTTTGAGATTTTGATGAGCCGAATTGGCAAGCCGTTTGGCTGTTTGATTTTCTTTTGGGTTAAAGAAGGCCCAAAGAGGCGAGTTGGAGTTTGAGATATGGACCAGTACAAAGGAGGTGCTGGCGAAATTTTTCGAAGAGTTAAGGCGTTAGAAAATTTTCAGAATTTTTGAAAATTTAGTTAGTCAGAATAAATTAATATTTTAGTCGATATTAATTGGTTCAGTTGAAACCATATATTAGAGGTAATCAGATAAATTTTTACCCAGTGGATAGGGTCGTCCTCTAGCTTAGCAATTTCGAGGATGAAATTTTATTAAGGGGGGAAGATTGTAGTAACCCGCATTTTTTAGCTGTTGAACAATTTATTTATTTAATTTTTAAATATCGATTTATCGATATCGAGAACGTGAATTAAATAATATTGAATATTTAATTAATAATTTATAATATAATAAAATATATTATAATGTCGAAATAATCAAAAATATTGGAAATCACAATATTCTGTGAACGGGGTCATCCCTAAGATGTAATTCAGCTTAGAGTTGAATTATATTGACGAATATATTCAATCGACGTCAGTTGGAACGTATAATTATATTTTTTATAAAAATCGAGCGCGTAACGACGTGGCAGTTCGCTATGTGGCGATTCTGACTTCAACTGAATGTACAGGATTCGTTTTAAACCGGATTTCTGTGAAACAAGAAACGTGTGGAGCTGGTGGAGTATATCTTTCTAGTGGAGGAGAAAAATCGGGATTTCGCCATGTAGATTTTGATTTACGCCCAAATCAAATTTCAGAAAAGTCGCTGTAGAATTCCTTTATAATTTGTGACGCTTTATATACGTTATAAAAGGGTTTTTCAATGTAAATTGAATATCGAGGTAATCGGGAATCTGAAATATCAAACTGTATATTCTGATATGATATTCTGGAGCTGTACGATATCATATGTGAAGATATACGATAATATAAATTTATTTATATTTAATTTAATAATATTTAAATATATTTATATATTTAAAAGGGTTAGTTCAGCGCTTGAAAAATAGCCAGTTTTTCATATGACCTCCGTTTTCGACGAAACCAGTTTTGTTGGATCCGCAATGTCAAATAGTTGATAAATTCCAAGTTTCGTGATTTTTAGAGTCAATATGTGGCCGTACGGATTTTCAGAGTGAAAAACAATCGATAATTTGACCTTTAAAAATACGGTGTGTGAGCAAACAGAGTCGGAGTTCGACGAAACCAGTTTCAGTGTGCCTGAAATGTCAAACTCTAGTTGTATGTCCATTTTCGTGATTTTTGGATACTGTATGTGATCGTGGGAATTTTTAGAGCGATAGATGAATAAAAATCAAATAAAGTCTGTTGGAAAAAAAACAAACTCCCTATAAATAAGAATTTCCCTTTCCTTAACCCTACCATTTTCCACTCCGAGGTCTTCAGTATTTCAAGCCGCCACAAAATATTTCTCAAACCAAAATCGGTGGTCTTCAAAAATCAAAAGAATTCGTATAAAATTCTATAAATCAAAAAGCTTAGTTCTTTGAGATCGTGGGGGCTTAAGCTTCGATCTGGTACGCGTTTGGTCAAGTTCGATTGTGTTTCTGGGATCGCTGATTTCCAGCGTGAGCTAGGGTTAACCCCTATGGTCGTTTGTTTGCGATTTGGAGCCTGGATCCTGTTTCTTTACAGCAAATAGCTTCACTGGGGAAGTTTGGGTAGTTTTGGCAGCAAAGTAGTTCGGTACCTGTAGTGCTATTGAGGTTTGGGTGTTCGAACGCGATGGAGAGGTTGAGTGCGAGCTTGACCAGACGATGTTAAGGTGATGTAGTTTCAGCGTGGAGTTGTTACGGTGGGAGTTTTGCTGGAACAGGGTGTAGGCTTCGGAGAAGAAGAGGCTGTTTGGGTTGGGGTTTGACACTGCTGTTAAAAGCAGTAGCGGGGGAGAGGAAGAAGGAGTATTGCAGTAGCAGGTTGGGATTGTATTGGCTGAAGTAGGATGCGGGTGTTGGTTCTGTGAAAATGATGGAGTTCTGTTTTGCGGTAATGGCTTGAAAGTGAAAAGGGAGGTACTGTAGAGCAAGTGACATGTTTTTTTGAGTGGCATGGTGAGGTCTGACAAGTATAAGGGACCGGCTCCTGTAGCTATGTTATTTGGTTGAGGAAGCACGCACCATGAAATGGGGTTGGAATGTCGACCATGTATACGAGAGTTAGGGGTTGTGGAGTGAGAAGATTGGCTTGTGTAGTTGGCTTCAAGTAGGAACAAAATCTGAAGAGAGGGAAGGAAGTTGATAACATGGATTTTAGTTAAAAGGTGATTATGGTAATTAATCCGCCTGTGCATTTAAAGAAACAAAGTATATTATAACTTAGCAAATAATAGTGTCATATTAAATTGTCTTAGGACTTGAGGATTGGACTTTCATTCGTTAGAAGGAGAAGACATTATCGGGTTATTTCCATTGACCTGGAAGGAAACGAGGTTTAGCTGAAGAGAGAAAAAAAAAACTAAACAGAACTATTGAATTTTGTGATAAAGTCAAACGCGTGTTTGATTCTAATGAAAACAAAAGCAGGATCATCAACTACAAAACAATGTGAGTAAATCTCACCAACTCTGAACAGCTTATAATTTCATGTTGTATATTTAGAATTGTTAGAAATTGTCTGATGTACTGTGTGTTGATTGTTTGATTGAACTGCTAGTCAGTTAGTTAAATTTCTATATTGATTTTGTTTAACAGAATATATCATATAGAACTGAAAGTGATGTTATCTATACTGTCTAACATCTGTGATGCAGGGAAACAGGTTGGAGGAATCCGACTGGATTCCTCAACAGTTATTTTATTGTTTTTCATATATTTTGATATATGATGTGAATTATAACCTGTTGTTGATTGTGTGTGTATGGACGATATTGAACATCGTGATTTGATATGATTGAATACCATGACATACCGGAATATGGATAAAGGAGATTTTTCAAAGTGATATTGAAAAATAGAATATTTATAAAGTGGAATATTTATAAATAAGGAATATTTATAAATTGGGATATTTATAAATAGGAGATATTTTAAAAAAAAGGGAAATAATTTCAAACCATTTTCTTTTTGAATGGAAAGGCCTGTGTGGTGAGTTTGGGGATTTTCCCGATGCTCCCGATACAAAGGAGGTTATGGCGGATTTTCCCGGGAATTTAAGGAGTTAGAATATTTCAAGAATAAATTTGAAAAGGAAATATTTGTAAACCATTTACAAATAGAATTGGAAAGGGAACATTATAAAAAGGAAATCATTTTTAAAGTATAGAACCGTTATTTAAAAGTAAATCTTTTCAAATGAATAAAACGTTGTTAAAAAGGAAATCTTTATAAGGTGGATAAAGTAAATCGAATATAGACATTCGAAAGGAGTTAATCGAATATGGTATTCGAAGTTAGTTAATCGAATATGGTATTCGAAAGTTAGTTAATCGAATATGTTATTCGAAAGGGGTTAGTCAAGTCGAGTTAGTCAAAAAGAGTTAACCAGTTAGAGTTAATCAGTTAGAGTTAATCCGTTAGAGTTAACCAGTTAGAGTTAATCAAATAGAGTTAACCAGTTAGAGTTAATTAGTTAGAGTTAATCGATTAGAGTTAAAATGAACTAGAGTTAATCAAATATAGTTATTTGAGACAGAGTTAGTCAAGTTAGTCGAGCCTAGTTAATCAATCGAATTGGTCGAACCAAGTAAGTCGAGTTAGTCGAGTTAAGTTAAGTTAGTCGAGTTAAGTTCGTCGAGTTAAATTAATCGATGTTAGTTTCATCGAAAAGAGTTATCGATGTTAGATAATTCGAAAGGAGTTATCCATGTTAGTTTCATCGAAAGGAGTTATCGATGTTAGTTTCATTGAAAGGAGTTATCGATGTTAGAAAATTCGAAAGGAGTTATCGATGTTAGATAATTCGAAAGGAGTTATCGATGTTAGTTTCATCGAAAGAAGTTATCGATGTTAGTTTCATCGAAAGGAGTTATCGATGTTAGTTTCATCGAAGGGAGTTATCGACTATAGTTTAATCGAAGTGAGATTTTCAAATATGAGATATTTTAAAAGGAAGAGTTATCGAATACTAGTTATTCAAAGAGAGATTATCGAATATCGTTTATTCGAGAAGGAGTTAATCAAATATAGGGTATTCGAAGAAGAGTTAATCAAATAGAGATTTCTCGAAGAGAGTAAATCGGCAAATTCGATTATATCGAATTCGGGAAAGTACTTATACTTTCCAGTGTTTAAATAAGAGATTTATTTATTTATAAATAAATAAGTGTTAGGTTAATTATTCACTAATAAGAATAGAAGTTATAATTAAAGTTAGATAATTCGAAAGTAGGGATTATAACGTTATCGTTATAACCAATGTTTTAAATATAGAAGTGGATTAGTAAAATTGAATCCGAGAAAGGCGTAAAGAAGTTATTAAAGATTTAAAAGATAAATTTTGACCATTTCGAAGTTATAACGTTGTTCAGTTAAGGTCTGAGAGGTAATTATACCCCAACTTGAGTGACTTCCTTCTTAACTAAGAAATGGTAAGGTTTGATCGTAAAGGAGTTTTGGAAATGTTTTCCAAACGAAAATCAGAAATGTTTTCCGATAAAAGAAAATAAGAATTTAGAATATAGGGAAACAGGAGATAAGTAAATAAATGAACTAACGAGATTTATGTTAAATGATGTTTGTTCGATATAATTTCCATCTGGAAATAATATCGTTGTTTGCACACTTGTTTTTCTTTGATAGTTAACTCACAGACTATCGAAGTTTTGACCATTTTAACGTTGTTAATATGGAGAGACCGGTTGGATTATTATCCAAAGAACCACTCTGTATTGGCATAAGCGTCGCGAATCATATATGCCAAAGATAATTGAAGACGGAGTAAAATGCAAGGACTATCCTGTATACTGAATAGTGCCTTCGGTTTGTCCAGTCCCAGGACAACTTGTATGGACGAAAGTCTGACAGAGTATATCCAATGGATCGCGTAAGTTGATCTGTTCAAACGTATTCACGTTTGGTGGCGGAGGAATTCGTTTCTCTAAGCTGTATACCCGTGTTATTTTTGGATAAATCAATTTGTGATTTGGCGGGTATGACGATGTGACTTTCTAAGTGAATGAGGGTGACTTGTATGAATGAATGTCTGACAGAGCATTTCCAGAAAGGTCACGTACCTTGATTTCTTCAACCGTACCAAGAGTGGAAGCGGAAAAGGAAACTTCTTTTAGCTGACACGTAATGTATGGTTGTAGACGTCAATTAGTGATTTTCGATGGATCTGACAATGTGGCATTCGAATTGAATCTATTGTGATGATAAAGCGTAGCTTCTAGCCTCACATCCGGTAAATGACAGAAATCGGGCAGGCAGCATGGCTAAGTCGGTCGCACCGAAGTAGGGTGTATAATCACCTATCTAGAGAATATTCATTTGCTTCTTTAATCTATCAATGCTGTCCCATATATATATATATATATATATATATATATATATATATATATATACGGGAACGGTTGCTGATCCCAACCGTTGGTGATGTACATTCGATACACTCAAGCGAAATGAGTGGTCGGTCATGTGTGGCTGAGTTGCAAGATGTTCTTGTTGAACTCCAGTGTATCGTTCCTAGAGTACACTGATCGGAAGGTGGTTCCATACCTTGTCATAGTTGGAAATCCATTACCCAATACGTGCTTGCGATTTTGATTGTATACTATATATGTAGTAACGTGAGATGCAAGCGTTTCTGCTAGATTGATATTTATTTGTACTTAGACATTATTATAATATCAGAATGATATTGCTTTGAAAAGTTATTTGGATTCTCATAAGGGAAAAACCCGTTCCGTATTCACGGTGTGGTCTTATGAGATATCATATACCTATTTAAATAATTTGAGTTTATTCACACTAGTCCCATGACTGACTCGGAGTTTATTTTGTTCTCCCTAAACTCTTGGGTGCCTAAATTTGTACGGGCAGTCAAGTAGTAAGGATTTACAGGTACACTTGGAGAGCTTGGAGCAGGAGGCTTCAGGATTCTATAGCTATTATTATTTCCGCTGTTGTTGTAAGTGTTGTACTCTGATCAGTGTTATTGTATACATATACTGATGTTATTTCAAAGATATGTTATGTTATATTTTATTCGTTCCGCTGTGAGATTCGTGTTTACTCTGATGATGATGTTCTTCTCCTTTTTCTATTCTATAAGTTCTATCTTATCTATCCTCACCCTCTGTCTTCTTTCTATTAGTTTCTTGAATTTCCAGTGCGATTTGGGTTGGACTTGTGTTATTTAGTCAGCTCAAATTCCCTCGGATTTTTCGGGTCACTACAGGGATTGTTTGTGGTTAGAGGGTGATTTTGGTGATCGGAAGTTGATTGGGGTTTGGATGGTTTGAGGTATTTTTGTGGAGTGGAGATGTGGAAGGCCGGTGCAATTTTGTTTGGAGGAGTTCGGTTTTGTGAATGATGAACTAATGAGGCAGTAGTGAATGGTGCGTTATGGCACTGGAAGTTTTGTTGCTGGAAATGAAGGAGAATTGGTGTAGTAGACAAAGATCACTTTTGTAAGGTAGTGGATGTGAATAGAAAGCAGCACAAACAAAGAAAACAACAATCAGACTATAAAGTAATGAAGTTGACAAAGATCACTTGTGCAAGGTCTGTTTACAAGAGAAATGCACAGAGAGCAAGCTAAAAATACTTTACAGAGCAAGACAATTTTTATTTTATTTTTTGGAAAAGCAGAATGTGAACGGAGAAGATGCAAGTATTGTATATGAATTGCAATGTAATGAATGATGTGACAATCAGATTTATGCTGCATGATAGAATGTACAAGGATTGGGAAAAAAATTTAGAAAGAAATAGAAAAAGGATTTATTTTTTTTATTTGTAAAAAGGAAAGAAATTGTAAACAAATCGAAAAGAAATGAATGAAAGAAAGGAAAGAAACTTGTATTGAAAACTAGAAGGAAATAAAGGGAGGAATTGAAACAAAAGGCAATTTTTTTTCTTTTAATTACAAGATTGCGGTGTCAAGGATCACATACCAAATCAACTAACAAGATTTTTTTTCTATCTATACAAGAAAACAAAAGAAAAAAAATTTGTATTTTTTTAATCGAAAAATAGTAAAATAAAATTATAACCCGAAGAATTTACTAATAAAGTTTATTTTGGTCCCCGGCAACGGCGCCAAAATTTATTTGCGAACAAATTAACAACTGTAAACAATTGTTTAATTTGTTCGGCTTTCCTAAACAACACGAGTTGTTGTAAAGGGTGTCAAACTCTGGGACCAAAAGTTATTTTACTAATAAATCCAATCAAGTTATTCCAAAATTTTGATTGTTTAAAAATAGTAGAAAATAAACAAAAAGACAGTTTTTAACAATTAAAGGAAGCAATTAGAGAGCAATGACATAAACTAGATTAATATCAATTAATAACCAAATAGATTAATACAGATCAAATTCATGTTTCTATAACAAATATGAATCAACGACAATTAGGTTTCTGGAAACAAGTAGGTGAATAACGACAAGCATAGCCTATGCAGGAGCTAAGCTCTTAAACAACCATAGGCTATCAGGACTGATTCACTACTTTATTTCTAAAACCCTGAAAATTAGATCTAAATCTAGTAAGCATTAGATCGAAGTTGAATATACCCTATGAAGGAGCATAGCTCTTAAACGACACAGAATATGAAGGTTCAGATCTAACCCTGGTTCAGATCTAGATCTATATACATGAAGTTCTAATCTCTTTGGCTGTGTGATTCATATTGAATCTAATCTAAGCGTCATCACCCCCTAATTAAAGGGGATTAGCAAGACATAACTAAAGAAGAAGAGAAAAATAAAATAAAATAAACAACATAAATATATTACAATAAAAAGTCAAGAGAAAGGGAGAAGAATGATTTTATTCCAAAGAAGAGTTACAGAATAAAACCTAATGTGTATTCTAAGTGAACAAGGTACAAGTATATTTATAGCTAATATGACAAAGACTAATTGGCTATTTACACAATGTGGGACTAAAGATTTAGCCCAAATAACACATAAGCCAGTGTGAACGCAGCTGTAGAGTGAGAGGCCTTGCAAATGAGCCAATGCGAACGTAGCATGAGTCTTTAATGAGCCAAATCTACCAAGCTGAGCTCATTTTGCGACCATTCTTCATGCTTTAAACTCTTCAAGCTTTAGCAATTTCAAACTTTGCTCTTTTTAAGAAAATTCTTTATGCTTTATCCATCAAATGCTCTAAACCATGCTTTTTATCAACAATCTGAAAACACAACTATAAATACACAATATTGATTATTTTTAAAAGAAAACAAGATAAATAAGCGAAAAAATATACACATTTATGTGTATATCAATATGATGATAATAACAATAGTAATTATGATTTTAGTTGTGAAGCTTGTGTTTTGTGTAAACACAATAAAATGCCTTTTCTAAAATCGAATTCTTATGCTGATGAGCATTTTGACATGGTACATGTAGACCTTTGGGGACCATATTCTAGACCTTCATTGTCTGGTGCTAAATATTTTTTTACAATTATGGATGATCATACTAGAACTACATGGACTCATTTGCTTCATTCAAAAACTCAAGTGTATTCTATTATTGTTGGATTTATTGAATATCTTCACACTTAATTCAATAAGAAAACAAAAATGATTAGAAGTGATAATGGGACAGAGATAATTCAAGAATAATGTAGAGTGCTATTTGTAAATAAAGGTATCATTCATCAAAGAAGTATTCCAGGAAATCCTCAACAAAATGGTGGGGTAGAAAGAAAGCACAAACATCTTCTTGAAACTGCTAGAACCATAAGATTTCATGCTGGTCTTCCTTATACTTTGGTGTGATTGTGTGCTTGCTGCAACTCACATTATATATATCTTTTACCTAGTTCTATTTCGAAGTGGATAACCCCTTATGAACTTCTTATGAAGAAATGCCCTGGTTATAGTTATTTGAGAGTTATTGGTTGCTTATGTTTTGCTGCTCAAAAATTAACTGATAAATTTGCTCCTAGATCAAAGAAATGCATTTTATTAGGTTATCCTTATGCACTAAAAGGATACAAGTTATATGATCTGAATTCTCACCAAGTGGTGTTTAGCAGAGATGTCTATTTTGTTGAAAATTGTTTTCCATTCAAGGATGATCCAAAATTGATTCCTTCATCTATTCCTCAAATATCAGAGACTTCCCTTCCTCAAGTTAATCCTGCTTTTAATATTCATGATTTTCAAAATTATCGTCAAACTACAAACCATTTGTCTCAGCATATTTCTAAAAATGGTATTCCAAATTTGGATTCTCCTCAAACTTCTAATACATCTCCTATCAATCATTCAATCACACAAACTCCTAAAGCACCAAATATTAGAGTTTCTTCTAGATTCATTAAGTTGCCAAAGAAATTTGATGATTTTGTCATGACAAAACCATCTACCAGAGTGGTTCAAAATGTTGATTCAGTTAATTCTGCTTCTACTAATATTTATACAGAACCATCTCTTGCTCCTTTAAACATTATGAATATATATAGCTTGAACAATGTCATGGTATCCTATGAACCGTCTTAATATAATCAAGCAAAAAATCATTCTGAATGGGTTGATTCAAGGGAGAAAGAATTACAGGCACTCGAAAAAAATGGTACATGGGAATTGACTGAGTTACCATTTGGGAAGAAGGCAATTGGATCAAAATGGGTGTATATAGAACCAAATTTAAACCAAATGGAGAGGTGGAAAGATGTAAAAGAAGATTTGTTGCAAGAGGAGATAAACAAATATCTGTTAAAGATTATAAGCATACTTTTAGTGCAATAGGTTAATTATTGCAGTTGCTGCTATTAGAAGTGGGATATTCAGCAGCTGGATTTCAATAATGCTTTTCTTCATGGATATCTTGATAAAGAGGTATACATGACTCCTCCTCTAGGAAACAAGAAAGTGAAACCAGATCAGGTTTGCAAACTTAAAAGGTCAATTATGGTCTGAAACAAGCAAGTAGATGCTGGAATAAGGAATTGACAATTTTTTTGATTAATTGGGGTTACACAGTGTAAACAAGATTATTCATTGTTTTTTATGCATAACAATGAGTCTTTTATAGTGGATGTCACCTATGTTGATGATTTGTTACTGACTGGGAATGATAATTCAGTAATGAACAAATTGAAAATTGATATGCATAATATTTTAAAATCAAAGATTTGGGTGGTTTGAAGTATTTTTAGGAATAGAGGTATCAAGATCAAGTTCTAGCATTATTTTAAATCAAAGAAAATACATTCTAGACATGCTTAAAGAAAATCAATTGGAAGAATGTAAACCAATTTCATTTCTAATGCAAAATGGGTTAAAACTTAGTATTTCTAATGGGGAAGATGTAACAACCCGCAAAAATCAGGACCAATTTAAAAATTTTATTTTAGAAAATTTTAATGAATTTTGACAATATAAAATAATTTATTTAAATAATAATGATCACAAATTTGATTCAAATCGAAGTTAGAATGAATGATTTAATTTTTATTATAAAAAGAGTTAGAAATAACGCGGTAGTTTGAAAAGTCAAACTTGAACTTTGACTGACCGTACAGGATGCAAAATTTAACGGATTTTAGTGAAACCAAAAATATTAGAATCTATTTAAATTTATCTTTCCAATGAATCTGAAAAATCGAAATTTCATAACGGGAATCAAAAGTTATGTCAAAATTAAAATCTAGAATGGTCGCTATGAAATTTATAAGGGCCAAAATGCTACATTTTGCAGAATAAGGAATTAGGACCCGAAACCATCTCCATTGGTTTTAGAATGTTGTTTACATATAAAGATGACTATAAGAACTTATATTTTTGAGTTTCGGAAAAATTCCACTATTTTTTGTATTTTTAAATATTAAAAATATACGCCTGAAAAATGGAATTTTTGCAAACGAACTCCGAATTCGACGAAACCAGTTTCTATGGATTCGGAATATTAAATTAAGGTAAAATTCTAAAATTTATAATTTTTGGAATTATTTTGTGGCCTGTATAATTTTTACAGTGGAAATACAGCCTATTTTCAGACTTCGGAAATTTATAATAAATTCATACGGAATCGGAAAATTACGAAATCAGGTTCGTTGGGTTCGTAATGACCTGAAATAATTATGTTTAAAATTTTATTAATTTTGAAATCAGCATGTATTTATAAGAATTTTTGAACTGAAGAAAACAGTTGAAAATTGAGTAATTGGGCACATAATGATATTCGGGCCCAAACCAAAATTAAACCCATGGTATATATTATTTTTTTTTCTGAGTTTTAGGGCTGAAATTCGAAATACACAGCAGGCACTCTCTTTTCCATCATTTTTTCTCAATTTCCATGGCGGCTCTCTCTTCCTCTAAAATTCATAAAAAAATAAAATCTCTTCAAACCATAGCAAATTATATGTTTTCTCGAAGGTCTCGACGATACGAAGCTAATGGTGTAGTCGGTTTTGTCAAACAGCGCTCGGATTCGCCGGAATCTCATCTTAAAGCTCGCTGTTTTCGAAATTCAGAAACTCAAAACGTAAATCAAGAAATTCCCGTGAATCGAGGAAGAATTAGACGAAGTCACGAACACGGAAGTTCTTCGTCTACGCAAGACGAAGATGCTCAGAAAATTTCAGGCAGTTTGGAGGTGTGAGGCGGCCTGTGGGACCCGCGAGGCGAAATCCTTTCTAGGCGATTTCCCGTTGATCGGAGAAGCTTTAGGGGCGGCTCTTTCTGGTGGTGGTGCGTCTCGCCAAGACGAAGACATTGGCGGTGGTCCCGTGGCGTCAGGTGGCCCGAGGCAGCGGCAAAGTGCGGTCAAAGTTCGGCGGTGAACAGTGTTTTTCGGTCAACGGCTGAGGGTATTTTCTATTTTATTTTTAAATTATTTAATTAATTTCCAGAACTTTAAAATTGCATAACTCACTCATACGAAGTCGAAAATCGACGATTTCAGGTGCGTTGGGATCGTGGCGACGAGATGGACGCGTGGATACTAATTTTGTCCAATTCTGAGACAATGAAATTTTTAGGTATTTTTCACGAATATTAATTAATTATTTAATTATGTCCAACTTTAATAAATCATAACTCTCTCGTACGAGGTCCGATTGATGAACCGTAAATTGCGTTGGACTCGTCTTTCCGAGCTCTTCGCGATGGCGTAGACCAGAGCTGAATCCGAGACAGTCAAATTTTCAGCAAAAATCAATGTGAGATTCTATTTTATAATTTATTAAATTTAAATTATTTTTCTTGTGGTTTTGATGTTTGTATGTACATGATTGTGGATTGATGATGTATGATGTCTGTTTGAGAATTGGTGATAGTTGTTTGGGTTATTATGGACAAATTGTTGTTGCATACACTGTTGATGAAATTTGTTGAATCAATAGAAACGATGTACATGATGTAAATGATAAATTCATTTTTATTTATTTATTTAAAATGTATGGAAATTTATATTTAAATAAAAGTTACAATTTTCATTGTTGTTCAGAAAAAAATGAAACTTTGTTTATGTTTACAAAGATTATAACTTTGAATGGGATTAAGAAGATTACAACTTTGTTTTTGTTCTAAAAAAATTACAACTTTGTTTGCGTTTTTTTTTATATATATATAAAATTGAAACTTTATTTTGTTTTTGAAAAGAACAAACTTTATTTTGTTTATGAAAAAGAACAAAACTTTGTTTTGTTTATTGAATAAAAGTTCAAACCTTATTTTGTTTTGTTTAAAAAGAACAAAACTTTGTTTTGTTGGTAAAGATTTAAAACCTTGTTTTTGCTTATAAAAGACTGAAATTTTGTTTTGTTTATAAAGATTAAACTTTGTTTTGGTTATAAAAATTTCATCTTTATTCTGAGACAATTATAATAAATAAAGTTTTGATATTTATTTTAGAATAATTAAAATTTTGACTTTTAATAAAAGATTTTATTTTTATTTTAAGTTAGATAAAGGAATATATTTTATGGTGAATTTGTGTCATTAAATCAAATGAAATAAAAAGGGCAATACCCAATATGTGAACATTGTTAAATTGTGCAAATTGTCTATGTTCCATTTATGCACCTGTATACACTGCCATTTACAAGCGACCCTGGCTTGTTTATGTGAGTGAACGATCAATTTTTACACATCGTCCAGAAGCACAGTTTATTTTAAATATGTGAATTGTGTTGGCTGAAACCCCACACGGGTCAAGGGTTGACTTTTGAATACACGTCACCCTTGGAATAATTAGAAATGCACTTTGGATGGATGTTCTGAAATTGTTATGTAATTAATGTTTGATTTTACGTATAATTAAATTATATGGAAATGGTGGGTCTCATTCCAATTTTGAGTAAAGTAATAAATATGCAAATTAATGAAATAAATTGGAAGTTGAAGTATTTAGATGATTTAATTTTCCATTTAAAAAGGAAATAATAAAGAAGCTTTTGAATTGACAATATTTCCTTCGAATGAAGGAAATAAATGCCCATTTATTATTCAATTAATGATATTAATTGACGCTTGAATTAAGTAGATAAAAACCTTTAACATTTGGAAGGTTATAAACAAATTATTGGAATTAGTAAATCACATTCCAATTATATTAGGAAGATTATAAATTGAAAAGATTACTTTTTATGTTAACATTAAAAATGGAAGATGGATTTCAAAATTTGAAATGTTTTTAAATTGATTTCATTTTAATATTGAAATGGTAGGTTTTAATATCACAAATTAAAACCGTTTTTTTTATAATTATTATTATTATAATATCATAATAATATTGAAAGTTAATATGTATTGAAATGGAATAATAAAGCTTTATATGAAAGAATATTTCAAGTAAGGAATGATATTAAGTAGTAGGATATTTTAAAATATAAAATATTTTAAAATAATATTCTTGGATAATATTTATAAATAAATTTTTTTTTATTGTACCTGGACACGAGGTTAGGTCACATTTATGGCGGAAGTCTGCCCGGAACCAACCGGCATATCCAGCAGCCATAAATGTTGGGCCTAATGTGAGAGGTCCAAGTGCGCAAATACGAATTGGGTCAAGACACGAGGTTAAGCCCAACCTGTGGTAGAAGTCTGCCCGGAACCAACCGGCATATCCAGCATCCACAAGTTGAAGGCCTAATGTGAGAGGTCTGGCCCGCTATTAAATAATAAAATGTAAAGATAAACATAATAAATGGATAAGGAAAATGAATTGGGCTATTCAGTCCATTTTAAAATAGTAACTCCATTTTTAACCCGTATAAATTATGTTATACATTTTATAAAGGAAATCGAAGATGATTAATATTTTATTTAAGATTAAATGAAATACTCTGAAATAAATGATGTCTAATTATATATATTAAATGGGAAATTTATGAAATTTAAATTTGGGTTTATCGTGAATTATGTTTTAAATAACATTTATTCTTTAACCCGAATTTATGATAGAATTAATTCCCTTAAAATTGAATAATCATTTAATAATGACTTTGGAAGATTAAAACTAAATAAGATTTTAATTAAATCTTTAATTAGATTGAAAAGGGAATTAAGTAGTTAAAATCACTGAATTAAGAAAGTGATCGAAAATGGAAAATGAACCATAAAGCAATGAATATTTTCATGTTATAAATGAATAAATGAATGAAAACATGAAATGGTTATATTATTTATATATTTTATATAAATAAAAGTAATGAAACTTTTATTTACTTTTCACATGTAAATAAAAAGATGAAAATAAGAATGAAACTTTTATTTACTTTTCACATGTAAATAAAAAGATGAAAATAAGAATGAAACTTTTATTTACTTTTCACATGTAAATAAAAAGATGAAAATAAGAATGAAATTTTTATTTACATTTCACATGCGAATAAAAAGATATAAATATGAAGTGAAACATGATTTAGAAGCATGAACCGCATATGAAAATTTAACATGTCTTAAAAAGCATGAAGTCGCATATGAAATGCATAATCAAGAAACCGCATATGAAATAAAAATTCATATTTAGAGTAGTATTACTGCATATGAAATGAATGGACGATATATTTATATGCATGAAATGAATGGACTATATTTTGGAAATGAATGGACGATATTTATGAAATGAATGGACGATATATATACATGAAATGAATGGACGATATTTATAAAAGAATAAATAACGATATAGAATGGTTTGCAAATTTATATATGCGAGCATTATTTGGAAAGTCCGAGTTTACTCTCATTCCAAATAATGATACGACGTTCGAAGAGTTGAAGACGGTGATTGAAGACCGACGATCTTCACATCGAATGGGTGTGTTGCTATTGAGACCCATGATGGGAGTAGCTACCTTGAAGGGGCGACAGTAGTAGCCGTCCGGACGTAGTGTTGATTGCACGGATTTGACTTTCGCCCAGACCCAGGGCATAAGTTTATAAATGGAATGTATGTCTGACGTTGTAGTCCCTTATACTACATTCGTTGATCTCTCTTAATATATATCTGTTTGGTGGTTAACACCCTTCTCTGAGACATATGAGCTTAGAGGTTATATATTGGCAGAAATCAATGGTATAGTATGGACTGACAATGTGGCATACTAAGATGCATTGATCAAGGCTTTTGTTGAAAAGCAGGGCCTTGTGGTTGATGATCAAAGCATAGTCTGTTTAGGCATAGCTTTGTGTATATCGTGACTTCGCGAGCCTCACACCCCGGTATGAGTCAAAAACGGGATATGGACCGTAGGGAGTGCACACGTTTCTTTCTAGCTAGAGTGGTGTCAGCGACCTGCCAGCCCTGACATTTTACTTATGTGGATGATGGATTTTGAGGCGCCTCGTTATTTTTATAGGCCGTTGGTGGTCATACTATAGGTCCAAAGGGACCGGGAAACGTGTGTTCAGGCATAACCAATCCACTGCCCATAGGCGGGGACCGGCCCTACCGCTTCCAAGGGTTCACTGCGGGGAATCCTGAGGCATTTGCTAGAGTGTCTCGAATCGGAGAGGATCTTGCCCCTAGCCTCGACTCATGATGGAATCCAAATTTCCAATACGCCCTTGCGGTTTTGATTGTAGAACTAGTATTGGCGACATGCTATATGGTAACCATGCCGTCTAGGATTGATACTTATGATTCAAATCTTTTTATTAAAACATATATACACTAATAATAATATCAAATCCGTTTTATACGTATCAAGCATCTTTTGACCATTATAAGGTAAAACCCTATCCTCTGGTGTGCGTTGCATTGTGTGATGGGACCTGGGTCTTATAATGGTTTCATTTTTTCCAAAAAGACATTGCGTTATTTCTCGATTTACTTTAGTTTATGCACCGGCAATCCATTGGAGTAAACTCGTTCTGCGTTAGCGGCGTGGTCCTTGGATTTGCCTTATTACTATTAGTTAAACTAGTTAAGAATTCTCACACCAGTCCCACGACTGACCTGTAGTTTGTTTCACTTTGTAAACTCGGGTGCCCTCTTTCCACACGGGCAGTCGAGTAGCTTTTTGCAGATATCTCTCTCTTTAGCAGGATCCTGGATCGAAGCCTAAAGCTGTGTCCAGAGCTTAGAAGTCTTCCGCTGTTTAATGTATTAAATCTGTTGTAATTTATCTTCCGCTGTAGTTTACTTTATTTGTACTCTGATATTCTGTACTCTGATGTTATATTATTGTAATGTAATAAAAGTCTGCTGTTATTGTTCTAATGTTTTGTATTCCCAAAGTTAACGTATGCGACTTTTGAACGGTCTTGGTCGATTTTGTGATCGATTAAGGTCGGGCAAAATCCGTGTCGTTACAGAAGAGGTAGAAGATCCTGAAATTTATAGAAGAGTGATTGGTAAATTTTTGTATTTGAATCTTACTAGACTAGACATTTCTTTTGTTGTTCAGCAATTAAGTCAATTTTTATTGTTTCAAGAATGCTACATTATAAAGCTGTTGTGCATGTTCTTCAATATCTTAAAGGCACTATGAGCCTTGGTATTTCTTTTCCAGCAAATTCAAATTTAATACTTACAGCGTATAGTGATGCAGATTGGGGTACTTGTCTAGATTCAAGTAGATCTTTGAGTGGATATTGTGTTTTTCTTGGAAATTCCTTAATTTCATGGAAGACAAAGAAGCAAAAAACAGTTTCTAAGAGCACAACATAATCAGAATATAGGAGCATGAGCTACACATCAAGTGAGATAGTTTGGCTTGAAGGATTGTTGAGTGAGATTGGTATTAATGTTCCTACTCCGATAATTTTATATTGTGATAATGTTTCATCTCAGCACATTGCTGAAAATCCAGTATTTCATGAAAAAACAAAGCACATAAGAGGTAAACATCAAAAGTTAGATGTTCATTATGTGAGAAAGCTTGTGTAGGTTGGGTTTGTGTGGTGTAAACATGTAAAATCAGCTTTGCAGTTAGTTGATTTATATGAAGCCATTGGGAGCTGATCAACACAGATTTCTTTCTTCTCGCCTTGGTTTGGTGAACCACATTATTGTTCAAGATTAGCCTTATTGTTCTAACCCTAGTCCATTTTGAGAGGGGCTATTAAGTAGTGTATTTTGTGTTCAATTATATATTGATATCAGATGTAAAACAGTTTTGTGTATTGTTTGTTTTATGGTATTTTTCTTTTGTTTTGCTTTCGGTTTTAGGTTGTTAGGCTAAAACATTTTAGGCCCAAGGCTTTCATTTTGAGTTAAAGACATGTTTATTTGAGAGAACATAAAGCCTTGTATTTGTATTGTATTTTTTCCAAATCTGTAATTAATAAAACTTCTTTTCTTCTTCTAAATTTCTGAGATTCAGAAATTCATCACATAATCTCGTGTGCAACTGTGCTTTAGCCAAAACATTTAAAATCTCAAGTCGGATTAGCTAGCCAGTTAAAGCCAAGCAACATCCGAAGGATAGAAGGAATATGAGTGAAGTGGCCTAAATGGGATAGTTGGAACTTGCTTTCTCAATTTATCAACCCCATGACTCCATAGAGCTACAGTAAAAGGTTTTCTAGTGATAATGAGATGATTAATCTCAAGAGCTCTCAAAGTACCCTGAATTTTAGCAAATTTGAAGTAGAACATATAATTATAGTGTTGAAATGAAGTAAACCTTTTAGATGCCAGACTTGAAGGCAACAGAAACGAACTACTTCACAAGGAGGAGGGGAGGAGTCCATGAAAAATTCAGAAAGAAAGTCTGATCAGTAACTCTAACCGTCAAGCACAACCTTACCTATGAGGATATTAGCACCGTTGTAAAGGGAATTTTCAAATATTGCAGGGGTGAAAGGCCAACATATCTAGGTATTATCTTAAAGGGAGATGTTCATTGTCCGGACAATAGCAATGACTTAGAGGCTGTAGTGTTGTCATCTTTCACTAATGGAGAAAAACCATCAAGATTAGCCTCACGAGTATCCGAAGTTGTAATATTAGCAACATCCACAATTAGTGCAACATTCACTGACTCACAATCCCAATCTCATTCAAACAAATTTTTCCCAAAGAACCAACAATGAAACCTGGCACATCATTTTCCAGGACAATGACACTTCCATCATTCATACAACCAAGCTTAACAACATTATTAGTTTTAGAAATAGGAACCACAATATCTTTGAAACAGTAAGTCGAAAAAATACCACTGATTCAATTATCAAGTCTAACAGACAAATGATCCTTAAACTCAGACCAAGCTTTATCACGGTATATTGAAGCTAACATTAGAGGGGGTGAGGGAGGGAGGGGGCTCCTACCAATATGGGTGCGTGTTATAGGCTGCCTCATCAAAACAACATCATTCAGAAAAGCAGAGAATGGATTTTGGGTTTTGACATTTGCGAGATTAGCGAGCTGAGGAAATGTAGAAACACTGGAGATACGACATCGACAGAAGCTACAGTTGAATTTGATTGAGAAATCAAGGGATCTAGAATTTAAGATGTGATGAACGACGACGAAGAGGAGTTTAAAGAGCGACCAGAGTGTGTTTGAGATACTCCACTAAGATCCAGATCAGAGGCGGTCATTTACTTATACTTTTTTGGCATAATACGGGAGGCAAAGAACAATGTACGAATGAAGACGAAGATAGCTTAGAGAAGAAAAAAATTTCCCAGAAAAATATGCCACTAATCACCTAGAAAAAAGGATAAATTTATGATGAAAGATATGCAACTTTGTTTGTGTGAAATTCAAATAATGGTGATATAAAACAGAAAAAATTTATTAAAATTTTCAGAAACGTTACTTATCTTGGGATAGAAATTTTAAGGACTTCCCTTATGTTGTCTTAAATTAGCTGGTTTTATTAAGAATTTGAGACATGAAATATGCATGAGAATAATAATAATTCTGTTATGTAAGTGTAATATTAATTACATTTTCATATTTATAACATTTTTGAAAAGGTTAAATTCATCCTTAGTAGATCTATTTAGAATTACTAATTTGATACGAAATAGAAGGTTTATAAGAAATATAAACCCAATATTAAGAGTTATGAACTCATTGCTGTAAAAGACGATGGTTTAGAAAAAACTACATTTATAAAGTTAAGTAATTCTAAAAATATGATCCAAATAAATATGGATTTTTTAAATGAATTATATGAATTATTAAAGTAGATTGGTTATTATTTAAATTGAACTTAAGTTGTGGTAACTTAAAATTTGACTTTGAACAATTCTTATATAAGCGGTAGTAAATAATAATTAATGGTCACTGTTTAAAATTAGATAACTATGATAGTTAAGGTTGATGACTAATGATAGTTAAGGACAATATTGATTTGAATAATGATTAATTATGTTAAGTGAAATACATATTAAAATTAAGATGCCTATTTGATTGCAAACATGTAATAACAACTTAAATAATTCTTAGATACGTGGTAGTAAATAAAATTTAATGATAATATTTTAAACATTGATTACATAAAAGGGAAATATTCATTTAATTACTAGTTAATGATGTGGGTTGGTTATAGATTAATTATATGTTGATAAGGTAGTAAATTTATAGTGGCAACTTAAGGAGTGTATTGATAATAAATGTTAAGATATGAATGTTAGCTTAAAAGGAAAATTTAAAGTGTAAACTTTTGAATGAATTAAAGATATGGATTAGGAGAATGAATTTGAATATAACCTAAGTAAAATTCAAATGTATGTTATGAAATTCTATAAACTATATTTCGGTGACATCAATTTATGTGATTTCCCATTGTATTAAAAATTAGTTCCATTTTGGAATAAATGGCAAGAAGCCAAAATAGGAATGAAATAGGTTGGTACTTATAACATATGTAACAAGTGATTTTATATGAAGTTGTTATTTTTCCTCCATATCTTAAAAAGAATTTTGTATGAATTTTCGAACAATAGATTTGATAATTGAAATAGTGATCCTTATTAATGTAAGTAATTATTTTATTGATTATTTTCAAATAACATACACATATTCATAAAGATGTTTACGGTAAATTTTAAAATTTTCATCTTATGCTAAGTAAGTAATTTTATAAATGAACTTTGTTAAGTATTTTAATTTTGAAGATTATTGGAATTGATATAAATGAGATTTATATAAGTTTATTCAATATAAAACTATGATATTATATAAACAATGCATATTTAAGAAATTTCTTGATTTAAATTTTTATTTCATAAGAAAAATGATGGTTTGGAAGTTATTATAAATAGTATGAAATATTTCCAAAAAAATGAATATCCATGTAGAAAAAAGGAAGCCTTTGAAAAATTTCACTTGGTGTGAAATCGATCAACTAAGTACTTAGAGATCTTGGTCATGCGTATGGCCAACGTATGAACTAAATTCTATAAGAACGAGATAGATATTACTGAATCTCACTCTAATCACCTGAAATTAATTATGGCGATGATTGCGACATCATCGACATTTATTTCTAGGTTCCAAAACCGAGAAATGTATAATATGCCAGTTGAGACATCAAGTTTATAGATAAACTATGTTGAAAGATATCTGAAAATATTAAAACCTTTGGATAATCATCTCTTAATTTATAACAAAGATAAGTAAGAAGTTAAATATATATAAGTTGGTTCTTATGAATAAAATATATCAAAATGCAATATTCTTGCTCTATTCCTTTTCGGAGATGAAAATTTTTGAGTAAAAGAGATTGCAATGACCTGTTTTTTTTTTTGCAAGGTCGACCGGTTTTTAAAGTGGTCTGTAATACTTTTTATTATAATAAATAATAAATACATTATTACAAGAGTAGACAGATTGTCTAGCTACTACTATCGGTTTTTAAGTTGGACTGTCCACCATAGAGGTTTTTATAGTGGTCCGACCAATGCTACTAACCTAGCTTAAATGAAATGACCTGAACTTCCCCGTAAAGGAAAGCCCGGATTGAGTTGAGAACAAGACAAATCAGAACACAAACAGAAGAACATTTCATTGCTTATTACAACAATTCCATCAGAATACAAGAATACATCAGAGTATGAATAAATAATATACATTTGATAAATATCAGAGATTTAAATTACATTTAAATACATAGCAGCGGAAAAATAATACAAAACACAACAGAAAGAAATACATGGGTACAGAGCTTTCCGAATATCCCTTCAGCTATAAACCAGGATCCTGTGAATATAATATCTGCAAAACCCAACTACTAGCTCCCCGTGTGGAAAATAGGGGCACCCAAAGTTTAGGTTAAAACAATAAACTCCAGGTCAGTCATGTGACTGGTGTGAGAACTAAAACAATTATTAGTATTTATTTTAAAGTTAGGCAAATCAAGGGACCACGCCGTATAACACGGAATGAGTTTCCTCCCAAGAATACCAGTGCATAAAACAAACAGCGCAATGCTAAATAAAGGACAATGAAGCTATTATAAGACTCAGGTCCCACCACACAATGCAACGCAAGCCAGAGAATAGAGTTTTACCTTATAATAGCCAAATATGCTTGGTACGTGAAATTTATCTTTTATTATTACTATAAGTGAAGAAATCAACTTCAAATATAAATGTATCAATCATAGACGGCATAATGCCTCATCCCACTATGTCGCCATACTTGGCTCTACAATTAAAACTGCAAAACGTCGTATCATGGTGGCTCTTGATCCGAAAGATCTATCGTGTAGTGAAATTCCCAATGGTTTACGTCACAGGCATGCGAAAACACCTTAATGCACATCCGCACTATACAGGAAACAAGTTACCGTGGCTTACGTCCAAGCATTGGAAAACACCGCTAACTCTATCCATCTGGGAATCAGGGGAGTGTGCCCCTATCCCTACTGTTGTGGGGCGACCACACCCATTATCACCTCGGTCGGCTGAATCCATGACACAACTAAGGTGTCTATCCTTATCTCAAAAGCATACTGATCTAACCATCAGTTTACCACCATACCGGTGTGTGAGGCTCGCGAATTAACGCTACACAAAAGCAGTGCTATATTAAAGCTGTGCTTTGATGATCAACCATAAGACTCTGCTTTTCGATAAAAGA
Organism: Allium sativum; assembly: GCA_030737875.1. Lineage (NCBI taxonomy): Eukaryota > Viridiplantae > Streptophyta > Magnoliopsida > Asparagales > Amaryllidaceae > Allium > Allium sativum. The sequence goes on from CM060913.1 coordinate 53,650,594, forward strand.
CTTGATCAATTGCCACTCAGGCATGCCACACAGGCAATTCACGCCATGTGACTGATGTTTATCGATATATAACCTCTGAGCTCATACGTCTCAGAGAATGGTGTTAAGCAAGAGAATAAATTCTCCGCCACCAAACAGATATATATTTAATAGAGATCAATCAACACAGAATAAAATCCAATGTCAGACACACAGTCCACTTACAAGTTCGTTCTAGGTCTGAACGAAACCGGAGGCACCTTTTCCTCGTCTCATATGTCCAATACAGGAGAGAGGCCCTCGCATATCCGGTCGATCTCCAAGTATGTCTGGATGATCACCACTTATTACCTCGTCTTAGGTGTACAACCCAATCAAGACATTAATAATCATCCAAACGATGTGAAGATCTCCGGTCTTCAACCACCGTCTTCGTCGTCGACTTATCGTCGAATCAGTTATTCAGAACGGGTATAAACACTACCTTTCTGAATAACTCGCGTATATTATAAACAAGTGCCATTAAAACACAACATACGCCTCATTCCAATCCAGAATATTCTTTTGTTCAAATATTCATATCATTTGGGAAAGGTTCCCATTAATTTTATCAAAGATAAATTCTTTAAATTCATTCTTTAATCTCCCTTTGGATATTAATTCAAACCAAATTAAGGGTTATCCAAACTAGTCGGGATTAGCGAACCTTACCGAAGTAATCATTTATTACATTTCCCAATCCCAACCTATTCATCCCATGAATCATAACCGGTAATACTTCATATCTAACACCACAGTGTTATCAGTAAAATTAATTACCATTTCAAATTCAAATCTAATTAAAGATTTAACTATCGTTTGGAGCAAAACTGGCGATACTCCATTCTCGATCATTTCTCAAATTTGATAATTTAAATTATCAAATCCTCATTTCAATCTAATTAAAGATTCATTAAAACTCTAGCTCAGTTTTAATCTCAAAAAATCATTTCTTAATGATTATTTATTCAACTCCTAGGAAAATTAATCCTGTCATTAAGTGGGTTAAAGAACAAATGTCATTTAAAACACAGCTCACGATAAACCCAAAATCACATTCCATCAATTATGGAATCTTCACAGAAAACAGATTAATATATATAATCGATATAAACTTTCGTATCCAACCAATAATATAAATGAAATAACGAAAAAGCCTTTTAAATTCCATATATAGTAACGGTCTTCCTCCACAGAAGCTCATTTCGATTATTACTTAATCGAATTCCATTCCATTCCAATTTATTTTATTAAATTGGAAAACTTTACTTTGGAAATTTCCAATAAATCTTAATAAAAGATTTATAAATTCCAAATCACATTTCACTGCAAATCGGGTAAAAGAACGAATGTCATTAAAAACACAGTTCATGATAAACCCAATTCACATTCCATTTCAATTCCAATTAAATGTTAATCAATTGGTATTCTTCTCTAAATCTTAATTAAAAGATTTATTCATTTCTCATCTGGGTTTAAGAACAGTGTTATTTAAGACACCTTTTCACGACAAACCCAAAATCATATTCTGTTAATAATTGGGTTAAAGAACAATTGTTATTTAAAACACCATTCACGATAAACCCAAAAATCAATTTCCATTAAATTCCAATTAAATATTAATTAATTGGTAAACTTCATTAAATCTTAATAAAAAGATTTAATCTTTTCTCCACTGGGTTTGAACAGTGTTAATGAAGACACCATCCATGACAAACCCAAAATCCGATTTTGATATTAAATACAAGGCTCTGAATAGAAAATATATTGGCTTATATTCAATATCAAATTCTGAAACCAACGGATATCGTATTGGGAACAACGATATCTGTATCTTCCAAATTCCCATAACAATATATGTATAATCATGAAATCCAATACCGAAATATTCCAAAGATTATTTCCATCCCAAACCATTCCAATTTATTTATTGGAAAATTCTGGTTATTTTAAAATCATTTCAGATCCAGTTTTTTTATTTAAAAATATTGGATTATTATTTCTAGTTAATAACTAGTTCCTTTTGATAAAAATATATTTTTATCTTTACAAATATGGAATTTTTCATCCAAATTCTTTCCAAATCATTTATTATGATTTTACACAAATTATTGATAATTTTAATAATTTTATTAACGCCCTTTCAGTCGATTTCCATAAACTGTCATCGAACTGCACTTACAGCGGCCTTTTCCAAATTTGATTTGGACATAATTCCAAATCCAACCGTTAGATTTCGAATCTCTTATATTCGTTGGAAAGCACTTTTCGGTACAAACTCAAGGTTCCGGTTTTAGGAGAATCCAACGGCCGGATCTCCCGTAATATCAGTTCGAAGCCAATGGTCGAAATTCACGAACGGCCGCGGCGCAGCGCGTTCTATTCAGGCCATTTAATATATATATATATATATATATATTATGTATATTTCATCGATTTCTATTTAAAACGTATTTTATAAATTGTTTTAAGTTCGTTTTAAAAACGATTCCAACTACATTTTCAAATTTAAGCCAAAATTGAATATTTCTTATCATTAATATATAAGTGATGATATTTCAAAATATTAGATTTTTGAAATCATTTCCTTTTCGATATTCATTATAAAAATGAATAAAATCATATAAATATCGTTCGCGTCAAAATTGCGAATATATAATTAATGCGGCTTCATATATTTCAATATTTTCGTGTCCATCCAAAATCGGACATTAAAATCAGATTTCAATCCTTTACTGAATATTATTTGAAATTATTCCTTATTTTAAAATATTCATTATTTTAAAATATTCATTATTTTAAAATATTCGTTCTTTCTGAATTAGAATCAGACACGGTCAATTATCATATAATGTTATTTATATGGATTTCATACACACATGTACACAATAGTAATTTTACACAATCAACCATCGTCCAGAGTGCAATTTATAACTGTATAAGCGTTAAAAATAAATAATTAACGCTTATGACAGTCTATCTACCAATCGATTGACATACAATTAAACAATTGGGATTAATGTACGTCAAATATCAACCCAATACCCGTGTGGGGTTTCAACCAATAAATACTGAATATTATTTGTGCAGTTGGGCGATGTGTAAAATTTATCATCCCAATCCATATCAGTCAAATGAGTGTACATAAACAAATCATCCAATTTGTAAATGAATATTTATTTTCATTCATATACCCGTTAAAAATTTTATTTTTAACGATAAATTATTTATTTTAACACATGAATGTTTTATACAGTTCATTTACACAATAAAATGATATTATTATTATTCAAATATTTTATTCAACATATGAATATTTTATACAGTTCATTTCACATCACAATCACAGTCAATTTCCACAACACAATACAGTCAAACAAGTCGTCCATGGTCTGTGGACGACGGGAACCAGTTCATACATGCAGTTATAAAATAAATAACTGTACAGAAATAATTTTATTGAGAAGTTCTCACCTTGGGTTTCCACTCCTCCATTTTTTATTTCTGAACGGTTTGGATTTGGATTTGTTTCCCGATAGTTCCATCGCAATCTGTGTCACACAATTTTTATATTAAAAAGCACATTTTTATTTTAACGCTATATAGACAAAAATCACAATTTTATTTTGCTGTCTTCATAATAAAATCATATTTTTATCATGATGTTTACATTATAAAATTTTCATTTTTAACATCGCAATATATAATTAAAGATCACATTTTTAATCTAAAACCATTTCTGTAAAAATTGTATTTTTACAACACTACTTTTTATATAAAAAATATATTTTTTATATTGCTATTTCATATATAAAAATCACATTTTTATTTTCAAAGCAATGAAATTTTTATTTTTCAAAGCAATGACATTTTTATTTTTCATTCACAATTTTAAAACAATGCTTTATTCATACAAAAATCTGAAATTTTCAACTAAACTAATTAATAACGCTTTAAACGTTACCTTCACCCTTAAAAACGTTGCCATCTTCAATCCTGTTTTTACTCTTTCCTGTATAAACCCAAACTTGTGCTTCCCCTACCTCTCTTCTCGTCGGCGACCCCCAGGTGATCGGCCACTGATCAGCGAGTCCTGAACCCTACGCCACTCCAAGCCGCTCCATTTCCGACTGGTCCCATCATCTGTCCAACCTAGAACTCCACCATTTCCCCTAAAACTGAGCGTCGCCTTGTGAAGAATCCTGACCACCTCGTGCCATTGGAAGCCCAGTGCCGCCATGTGTAGCCAGCCCCCACATCCCCGAACGTTTTTCCCTCAAGGACCATAGTCCATCGCGTCCACCTGGAGGAGACCGAGGAGGCTAATTTTTAGGGCTCGTGAGCCGTTCGTTATTTTTAGAGAGGGAGAGGTGGCATATCTGTTTTGACTACGCACAGAACAATGTAGGGTTTGACTGGTTTAGAATATAAATAAATTATTTAATAATTATTTAATTCGCTTTAAAACATAAAATCGCCACTAACTCCAAATCGAACCCAACGACTGTCACCTATAGCTAAATACCCCCATTCCGGATATAATGGAATATGTTCCGTAAGCCAATTCGGCTGTTACGATCAGTTTTCGCTAAATTTAAAATATAAATCATTATATTTTAAATTCAAATGCACATTTTAATTTACTGGGGCCGCATACAGACTCCAAAAATTCCCGAGAAATAAATCTAGCTATGTTTTGACGATATGGTCCTAACAAAACTAATTTCGTCGAATTTGGAGACCGTTTGAAAAACGGTCAATTTCCAGTCGATTAAATTCAAACTGAAAGTGCCAAACACGTTTAAGTTCACCACACTCACATATAGATTCCAAAAATTTTGATAATTGGAATTCGACAATAATTTGACATTCCGGATCCAACAAGAGTGATCTCGTCGAAAACGGAGGTCGTTTGCAAAATCGCTATTTTTAGGGTTATATTTCCATAGCGACTATTCTGAATTTTAAACTGAACATAACTTTTTATTCCCGCTATGAAATCTGGATTTTTCAGATTCGTTGGAAAGATATTTTCAAACAGATTCAAATACTTCTGGTTTTACTAAAATCCGGTTTATTTTGAATCCCGTACATTCATTTGAAATTTGAAATCGAATTTTCAAACTACTACGCCATTTCCAATTTCTTTTATAATTAAAATGCATATTTATATTCTAATTTCGATTTAAATAAATTTATACATTATTCAAAATAAATTTCTAGTCATTATTATTTAAAATAAATCATTTTAAATATTCAAAATTCATTAAAATTGCCAAAATAAAAAATTTAAATTGGTTCTGATTTTCTGGATTGTTACATTAAAGCACATGAGCTAATTTAAGAGATTAGACTACTCTAAGTTGCCTAAACAACTAACTCATTACTGATCGCACAGGGAACAACAATACATGATATTTACAATTACTTGATTGCTACCAAGAGGCATACAAAATGAAATGTGACAAACACCAAAAACATGCGCGCAAATTACAACCCAATCTAAAGCAACTTCATCAAACCCAAGAGTACTAAACAAGCATCACGCAGCTTGGTCATTGAGAGTAAAATAGGATAGTGGTAGGAATAATCATCGTAGAAGCTGACATAGAGAATTGACCAAAGAAACCTTACTTCAAGGCCAAGGATACAACACAGAACTGCCAATCCACACCAAAGTAGCATCCAACAACAACATATATTTTGACTAATAAAAATATTAAATTTTGAATATAATTGTTATAAATTTAGATTTTCATTGATTTAGTTTGTATTTTGAAATAATTTGATTGTAGTAAAATGAACTGATTATCAAATTGGTAATATACGACCTTTATTGAATAATAAAAATGAAATTAGAACTTATGATAATTTCTAATATTAGAGATGATTATAAATAAATTGACATGAAAGTTTAAATATAAAATGGCAAAGGTGAGTTTGTAATTAATGACTTATTACTAAAACATGTGTTTTGCGTTAAATAAAATGAGTGTATTAATGAAATTAAAATAATATTTTAAGGAAAATAAATTTAAATGTATTATTTTTAATGTAAGTGTAATCCAAAGTAAATATGGAAATAATAATTTACGGCCGATAAATTGTAGTAGTGAATGTTAATCTGAAATTGATTTGATAGAAAAAAAATATAAGTGAACAACATCATATTTTTGCGTATTTTTATATTTCGATTGAATTTAAAATTATCGAAAATGTATATTTTGATATATGTAATAGTGTATTTTAGTTTGGCGATGAAAATGTGCTTTTTTGGGCTTTAGTATGGCTTTGGCCCAACAACCTTATCATTGCCTACAAATATATAGTTATACTAAAACCTAGCAACCTCTATCTCTAACCTAACAATAGTTTGAACTCCTCATTCCCAAATTATCAGATAGTAGCTAAAAAAATCATATAATAGAATTTTTTAATTTAACTTACAATGGAAATCTTATTACTTTATTAGTGGGTTTAAATACCCACCTTTGGTTTTAAGTCTATTTAAAATCCGAACGAGCGAAATTTCCAACAAGCTTCAATTTTAACCAAACCTGTTTTATTTTGTCTAGAATTTTGATATGAGTTAAATAGAATAAATAGCGCGTCAGTCAGAGCTAATATGTAAAAGTTGTCAACGTTACAACATTTTATTATAAATTATAATAACTAAAAAATAATGGCCACTTATAACCTAACATGTCACCTTAGAAACCATCGTCTTTTCGCTCGTGCTATAGTGCCTTCGAACATGTAACCACATTGAAACTGCTACTTTGACCCGCATTATCTCTCTCCTCACCGCACTATAGGACCTTCGACCAACACCAACTAATAGTCCTTCCCAAATGCCTTACAAGCGCCTCTTAACTTCTCCTTTGATCATCAAAAATGCCCTACGCCGCCACTATTAAATTACGGTTTTCAAGCCCCGATCTTTGAATTTTGGTTGCCTCAATTGATCATAGTAGCCGGGATGACCACCATCGTGCTTTGCTCAATGAGCCATTTAATTCCCATAAATCAATTTCATTGATATGTGTTCGGATTGAAAACGCATAATTCAATGTTCAAGTTTTCATGATTTAGTACTCTGATTGCATTTTCTAATCGAACGGAGCCTCAAATCAGAAAACAAACACCATATGCTAACTCCATTTGTCGAGAGATTTCTAACGATATAGTGCGACATATAATTTTGAATGACTATTTGGAAATTCAAATATATGTTAAAATTAAATTCGAATTGACAGCAAATTGACATTGACTTGAACTAACATTTAATTTGTCGTCGAATAATAGCTAGAATGCCTATATAAATTAACCCGTAATCATAGCGATTTATTAGTCAACTTGGATATTATTTGCATGTGTATGATTATTGGTTGCTATGATGGTTGACTGGGTGATTTTGATGATTACTGACTATGATATATCCTTGTTATCACCCTGTATATCATTTAAATTATGTAAATTGTTATATGCATCTTTTGGGCATTGAATATCTGAACTGAGAAATAAGTTGAAATCATATATACTTATGACATTTGATATCAGTCAAAATGATATATATTCATATAATTCAAATTAAAATTAAATGATTACTTGGCCATATGGTAGAAAATTAAATTACAAAACCAAAATTCAGTCAAATGATATGTTTTCAAATTTATAAATTTGAATTTGTTAAATGGAATAGATAAATAAATTTTGATTTAAATTTGTTAGGTTTAAATCTTAACAGTTGAAATAAATATCTAATTTGAATTCAGTGAAAATAAATTATTTCAAGTCTTAAATCTAAAAATTTGAAATCAGTTTAATGCAAATGTGTTTAATAAAAACCAACTTAATGCAATATGTTTAGAATTGGGGATTAAAAATGAAACTGCTTAAATTGAAGTTGATTTTGAATTGGAAAATTGAAATTGACTTGATTATTAATTGAAGCTCGAAATGATTTGAAATTTAGCTTAAATTGGAAACTAAGATTTGAACTGTTTAAAGTGGAATTTGGAAATTTGAAATTGGGTTCAAATGGTTCAAAAGAAAATAAACTGCTTTATTCCAAAGTATTTCATTAAATACTATTCTAAAAGTAGTACTATTTTAACCCAGACTCTTTTTTGTTAAAGCTCTTTTCCATTAAGGTATTTCATTTTGGACTTTTTTTAATTAAAACCATTTAAAATTAAACTATTTTTAAAATTTTAACTATTTAAATTTAACTTTTTATAATAAAAACTATTATAATCCAATATGTTATATATTTGAAACTACCTTAAATTAAACTTAATATATAACTATTTTAACTCAAAAACTATTTTCAATCTAAGCTGTATGAGCCCAAAACAGTTTTGAATATAAAGGAGTATATTTGAAAATTGATATTTATGACATAAAAGTCTGAAATTAAAATATGAACCGAATATTATGATGTGAACTATGAAATTGAAACTTGAATCCAATACAGAACCAATTTGGGATCTGATAATGTGAAATTGAAATTCAAAACTAATATTAAACTAATTTATGACTTGGAGAGATGGTGTTTTGTTGAAATATAAAACGACACGGTGTGTAAAATAATGATTGTTTGTTAAAAAGATCGGGGCTGGATATTGGTATACTCTCTGTTAACACTGGAACAACTTTAACAACTACGTATGTGGAGGACGTCTAGCACGAAGTGGCTGGACTAACGAAAGTCTACTAAATGTGAAGAAAGAGAATGATGATGGATAGCTTTGACACTTGTGTCAAAATTGAAATGACTAAAACATGAACCTATTCTAGAAATTGAAGTTAGCTACCTCTAATACCTTTTAGTATTATTTTATTGACTTGTGATTCGATTGGTACACCTTGATTTGATTCAGGGGTGTTGTTTGTAGTCATTCGTTAGGGGTTACTACCAACCACAAAGGGTAAACTAATAGATTCCTACCTTGGGCATTGCCTTACCTGCCTTGTCATATTTTATCCTTGTTCTAGCTAACTACGATTTTGTTTTAGCATTGTACCAATATGGGACTTACTAGCTACTGACGTTATTAGTTGTGCATAGATTACGTGATTTAAAATGTGTTAAGGTGGATTAATGTAAAGCGTCGGCATTGTTTTCAATATTACTCTTTACTGATAAACATTATAGAACGTATCTTACTATACATAGATAGTTTAACGAGTCCTTAGGAGATGGAAAATCCCATAACATCTCTTAGGGTAGTTGTACACTTGTTTCATGAATTGATTTGACATACATGAGAATTTTATTCCCGACTCGAGTATATTGTTTTTGTAATGACCTGCATTTGCAGAGGTATTATAATTAATTTATTTAATTATATAAATGGGGGTATAGTGAATAAAATGGTCATGGAATTAAATAATGATGAATATTTAATTAAAATAATAAATTAAATAATATATTTAATTTTGAAATAATTAGAATTGGGTGAAATGACGATATGATGTGAACACGGTCATCCCTAAGATTTAATTCAGTTTAGAACTGAAATTGAATAACGAATATATTATATAAATGACAGTTTGAACGTAGAATTATAATATAATTAAAATCGAGCTCGAAATGGCACTGCAGTTCGTAAATTAGCGATTCGAACTTCAATTGAATGTACAGGATTCGTTTTAAGCCGGATTTCTGTGAAATAAGAAACGTGTGGAGCTGGTGAAGTATATCTTTCTAGTGGAAGAGAAAAATCAGGATTTCGTCGTGTAGATTTTGAGATATGTCCAAATCAAATTTTAGAAAAGTCGCTGTGGAATTCCTTTATAATTTATAAAGGAATTATTTATATTTTAAAAAGGAATTTCAATATAAATCGAATATCGGGTTGACTCGGATTTGAAATAACGAGTTAGAAATCCATACAGGATTATTCTGGAGCTGTATGGTATTCCACTGTGAGTATACACGATAATATAAATTTATTTATATTTAATTTATTTATATTTAAATATATTTATATATTTAAATGGGTCATCCAGAGCTTTAAAAATAGCCACTTTTGCAAACGAAGTCGGAATTCGACGAAACAAATTTTGTTGGATCCGCAATGTCAAATAGTTGTTAGATTTCCAGTATCGTGATTTTTAGAGTCACTGTGTGGTCGTACGGATTTTTAGAGTGAGAAACAGTCAATATTTTGACCTTAAAAATACGATATGTAAACAATCGGAGTCGGAATTCGACGAAACCAGTTTCGTTGGGTCCGCAATGTCAAACTCTAGCAGTATGTCCAGTTTCATGATTTTTGGGTATCGTATGTGACCTCAGGAATTTTTGAATGGGATAAATTAATAAAATAAAGTACTTAGCTTAAAATCTAAGCCACTATGTTTTGCTATAAATACCCACCTTAATATCTTCTAACCTAAACTTCCTCATTTCCTAGTTAACGCAGGAAAAACCTTTCAGCCTCCGCTGTTATCTCCCAAACGAGAAATCGCCACTTCAAAAATTCATAGAAAAAGAAATAAAAATCCATATACATATATATCTGAAATCGTTATTCATTCCTCTTCTTTCTGGTATGCTCCGACTTTGGTTCGACGTCGATTTTTGCTAGCTGATTTTCTCAGAGCGAAACTAGGGTTGTAGGAATCCCGAAAGTGGTGTGTTAATTCATGGGATCGAGTTTATGTTTTCGATCAAGTGGTGAAACCGCACCTTGTGTGCGAACTCTGGGGATTTCGGTGAGGTTTGACGTCGCACCTGGGCTTCAGCAGCACGGAGTAGAGCCAGGACGCGATCAGTAGGAGGAGCTCGAGTGGAATAAAAATGGTGTGGACCTGTAGAGATTTGGAAGAGAAGAATTAAAATGATTTTTGTGGATTTAGTAGCGGGGTGTTGATAAGGGAATGGTGGAGTTGAAGTCTTGGAAATGCTTGCGGTCTAACTGTTGAAGGAGGAGCGAGATAATTGTTGGAGTTGGGGGAGAAGAGATGAAAGCGGGCCGATAAATGAGTTGAGCCTGGCTTGATTGTTTAAGGTCCAAATTTAATTAAACACCAAGTTTATTTAATTTAAATTAGTATATAGATTTGTTAATGCTACATTGTGCACATACATTATCAGAATTTCGCGCGGTTGGTTCCATTCAAATCGTATGGAAGAGGGCTACCTTCTGAAACTAGTTCGAAATGATTCGGAGCTCGTCTTGATTTAAGGGAAAATGAAACGTCAATCCGAACAGTCGACAGTTATCGTATTTTAACGATGAACTGCCAATGTGAGTAAAATCTCACTAACTCTGAACAGTTTATAATTTCATGTTGTATTGTTAGAACTGTTAAATATTGGTTGATTTACTGTGTGTTGATTGTTTGATTGAACTGCTAGTCAGTTAGTTGAATTTCTATATTGATTCTGTTTAACAGAATATATCATATGGAACTGAAAGTGATGTTATCTATATTGTTTAACATCTGTGATGCAGGGAAATAGGTTGGAGGAATCCGCCTGGATTCCTCAACATTTATTTACTGTTTTCATATATTGTGATGATGTGATGTATATCTGTTATGGATTATGTGTGTTAGAATGATGTTGATCATTGTTATTCGATATTTTAAATATCATAAAAGACCTTGGGATGTAAAAAGAATTATTTCAATGTATATTGAAATAAAGGGATTTTATAAAATCAACAGATTTTATAAAAGGAAATATTTCGAAAGTAAATAAAAGGGAAAAATGTTTTTAAAACAAATAGAGTTTTATAAAAGGGAAATCATTTGTAAAGTGAAGAACTGTTACTAAAAGTAAATCTTTATCAATGAATAGTTTAATCGAGTTAAAAGGAGTTAATCGATGTTAGTTAAATCGGAAAGGAGTTAATCGATGTTAGTTAAATCAAAAGGAGTTAATCGATGTTAATTTAATCGATTAGAGTTAAAGTAAAAGGAGTTAATCAAATATAGTTTATTCGAATACAAAATAAAAGGAGTTAATCAAATATAGTTTATTCGAATAGAAAGTAAAAGGAGTTAATCAAATATAGTTTATTCGAATAGAAAGTAAAAGGAGTTAATCGAATATAGTTTATTCGAATAGAAGTAAATGAGTTAATCGAATATAGTTTATTCGAAGAAAGTAAAAGGAGTTATCGAATATAGTTTATTTGAAAGGAGTTAAGTGAAATGAGTAAATCAATAGCATTAGTCAAATAGAGTTAATCCAATAGTGTTAGTCCAATAGAGTTAATTGATAAGGGTTAATCGAATAGTGTTAAGTGAAAAGAGTCAATCGAATACAGCTATTCGAAGGAGGGTTAAGTAAGGAAGTTAGTAAAAGGAATATAAAGCGAACTTTGCCTATTTCAAAGTTAGAAATGTTGTTCAGTTAAGGTCTGAGAGGTAGTTCTACCCCAACTTGATTGGCTTCGTTTTTAACTAAGGAATAGTTAAGGTTCGGCAGTAAAGGAAATGGTTTGAGTTGGCATAGCGATGTTTGTTTAAACATCTGTCTAAGTCCAATAAAGAAGCTTTGGAAATGTTTTCCAAATAAGAAACCAGAAATGTTTTCTAATAAAGAAAACAAGAAATGGAAATGTTTTCCATTGTTAATAACATATATTTTCCAAATTTAGAAAATAAGAAATATTGAATCTAGGAAAACAATAGATAAGTAAATTTATGAAATAAAGAGATAAATGTTGAATGATGTTTGATCGATATAAATTTCCATTTGGAAATAATATCATTGTTTGCACACCTGTTTTTCTTCGATAGTTAAATCACAGACTATCGAAGTTTTGACCATTTTAACATTGTTAATATGGAGAGACCGGTTGGATTATTATCCAAAGAACCACACTGTATTGGCATAAGCGTTGCGAATCATATATGCCAAAGGAAATTGAAGATGAAGTTATGCAAGGGCTATCCTGTTTACAGAATAGTGCCTTCGATTCATCCTGTTCCTGGATGACTTGTATGGACGGATGTCAGACAGTGTATTTCCAGACGATCACGTATATTGATTTCTCCAACCGTACCAAGAGTGGAAGCGGAGAAGGAAACTTTTTTTAGCTAACACATAATATATGGTTGAGGATGTCAATCAGTGATTTGATGGATTTAACGATGTGGCATTCAAAGTGAATTTGGTGTGATGATAAAACGTAGCTTCTAGCCTCACATCCGGTAAATGACAGAAATCGGGCAGGCAGCATGGCTAAGTCGGTCGCACCGAAGTAGGGTGTATAATCACCTGATCTAGAGTTTCATTTACTTCTAAAAATCTATTGTTGATGTCGTTCCAATCCCCTGAAACGGTTGCTAATCCCAACCGTTGGTGATATACATTCGATACACTCAAGCGAAATGAGTGGTCGGTCATGTGTGGCCGGGTTACAAGATGTTCTTGTTGAACCCAGTGTATTCCTCTCTAGAGGTACACTAGCGAAAGGTAGTTCCATACCTTGTCATAGTTGGAAATCCATTACCCAATACGTGCTTGCGGTTTTGATTGTATACTATATATGTAGAACGTGAGATGAAAGCGTTTCTGCTAGGTGATTATTATATTATGTTGATAGACATTATTATAATATCAAAAGGGTTTTTGATATAAAGATAATTTGGATTCTCATAAGGGAAAAACCCGTTCCGTTATACGGCGTGGTCTTATGAGATATCGATTACCTACTTGAACCGTTTTAAACTTTTTTACTCATACCAGTCTCATGATTGACCCGGAGTTTATTTTGTTGTTTTCCCTAAACTCTTGGGTGCCTAAATTTGTACGGGCAGTCAAGTAGTCGGGATTTACAGATATACTGGAAGAGCTTGGAACAGGAGGCTTCAGGATCATATAGCTATAGTTATTTCCGCTGTGTTGTAAGTGTTGTATTTTGATAATGATATGTATATTCAAGTACAGATTTGTATTTCAAAGTTATGTTATGAAATATATGTTATTTGTTCCGCTGTGAGATTCGTGTTACTCTGATATTGTGTTCTTCTTCTTCTTATATTCTAACTTTCTATCTTATCTCTCCTCACCCTCTAATTTCTTTCATTAATGACCGGTATTTTTCGATGTTTGGTTAGTCATCAGTGAGTCTTTGGCGATAACTAAAGCCGTCAAAATCCCGGGTCATTACAGTTGGTATCAGAGCTTAAGTTAAGTGAATTACCTTGGCTCTGTGGCGTGACTCGATAGAGATGGGGTTAGTAATACCCTAGATTGAGTTTGAGTGTATATATAAGAGTGAACGTATTTGTTATTGATATAAAAATTTGTTTTATATTGTGGAGATTTATTGGTTGAGTTGTTTATGTGTTCTGGTCGATCAGTTTGATCCACTGTATCGGAAGGAGTTTATAAACACTCGAATACGATGGGTCGTCACGATATGTTTTGAAAAGAGGGTAAATTAAAATAAGTTTACCCTAGGTATATCTCGATATAGAGAAGATATATATATATATCAAAATTATAATATAGTGGATATATTGGTTGTTATTATAATCGAGTAAGATTATAAATTAAATGGTTATGTAAATAACCAATCAGACTTCATATAAGTGAAATACGTGAAATCAGATGAGTTAAATCTGAAAATTTAAAGCAGAGATTGAATTAAAATTCTGGAAAATTGGATAAGTGTTTGTAAATGAATTTGGATCAAAAATAAGGAAAATTTAAGATCCTAGGAGATTATAAATTGTTTTACAAGCAGTATGAATTATATTTTGAAATGAATTTCAAAGTGGAAATGTTTAGAAATGGTTTTATAGTATTAAACTCAGTTCGATCGCTGGAAAATAGATTCTGATGATGACAGCTACATCATCAGTATTCATTTTCGAGTTGTAAGTGACGAATTACTACCAGAGATACTGTTTTAAATTTGTTTCGGGAAAGACAAGTGGTGTTGAATTTCAAAAATGGGATTTATAATATAGAATTTGAATTTTGAAATAGATTTGAAATATTAACTTTTTTTAAAAGAAATAAAATGAGAAGTTCCTTTATAAACGAAGTTTATAAATAGTTCTTCTATAAACGAAGTTTATAAATGAAGTGGAGAGAATTATCATTGGATAATTCAGAAATAAAAATACAAGTGTGAAATTGAAAGGGAAATCTATTTTCCAAAGGTAGAAATATCGATTTCAAAAGGAATTGAAATCGAGACTTATGTAAAGAATGAATAAAGAAAGTTTGAAAAGGAATTTGAATAAAGGAAGTTCAAACATAGAATTTAAATAAGAAAATACAAAGGGTATTTGAATATAGAAAATTCAAAGGGGATTTGAATATAGAAATTCAAATGAGATTTGAATAAAGAAGATTTAAATAATGGAAAATTGAATATAGAATTCATATAGAGTAATAATAGGATTCGAATATAGAAATTCAAAGGGAGTTTGAATATATGAAATTCAATGGAATTGAAATTGAGTTTGAATATAGCAATTCAAATAGAGTTTGAAAATAGAAATTCAAATGGAATTCAAATATAGAATTTGAATATAAAAATATAAAGAAATTCAAATATAGGATTTGAATATATAGAATTTGAATATATAGAATTCAAATGGAATTTAAACTATATAGATTTGAATAATAGAAGTGATATAAAATTTGAATAGAAATTGAATAGAATTAACTAAGTCGAAGAGGAATTAGTTAATCGAGTTTTGAATTTGAAGTTGAACTTTGAAAGGTAAATTGGATCTGTAAATGTATATACAAAATCGAGTATAGAACTTAAATTTGAAATTTGGATTCAAATTAGTTAATAAGCATGTTAAAATATATTTGAACATGTCATGTTCAAATATAAAAGTGAAATAGACTAAAGAGTTAATTAACATATTAATTAACGAATTGAGTTAAAACGATCAGGTATAGTTAAAATAGATTGGGCAGGTATAAATATACATGAGATAGGTATGGATAAGGTTAATGAAGGTATACAAATAGAATGCTCGACGAAAAGGTATGTATTTAATTCATATATGAGATTTTATGCGCCGTATCGGCTAGCCGCTTGGCTTTTTCTTTTTTCTTTTGGATTGGTGAGGGCCATGGGAGGCTGTTTGAAATATCCCGATGCTCCTGGTACAAAGGAGATTATGGCGAATTTTTCCGGAAATTTAAGGAGTTAGAATATTTTTAAGATAGTTTGACAGTTAGAAATCAACGTATCGATATATATATATAGAAGTCGATAAGGAAACGAACTTAGAAATAGAATAGTAAAATCAAAAAGGAAGACTAAGAATAAAATCTAGTAAGAATAGAAAGAGGAAGCGTATACGTGTTTAAAAGTGAATAAGTAGTTGTATGGTATTGATTATTCGAGTAAGTATTCATATCTGTTTTGACGTTATAAATGTTATTCAGTCAAGGTCTGAGAGGTAGTTATACCCCAACTTGATTGATTTCATTATTAACAAATAAATAGTAAGATTTTAGGCTCGAAGATCAATGTTGAATAAGAGTTAGTTGAATATAGTATTTGGGTTGTCGTAACGATGTTTTACACAACATCCATTTTAACCCAAATAAGTGTAAGCTTGGAAATATAATAAAGAATATTTCCTAAGTATAGAAATAAACGAGATTGGAAAAGAGATAAGTAATTGGAATATTTTCCAATTATAAATAGCATATATTTTCTAAAGTTTAGAAAATAAAGGAAGGCGATATTCGGAAATGTTTTCCAAATAACATAAAAGGCCAATATGGTTATTGAAAATATTTGGTTAACAAATATTGATAAAAAAATAGAGAAGTGATTTAACAAATGGAATATTAATTAAGGGCTCAGTGACATGTTCAAAAGGAAAATTTGATTTTTGAAAAGAGTAAACTGTTTAAAAACTCCCAGGGAAAGACTATTTGAATTAAAAACAAATTTAACAGAAATTTGTGAAAGCAAATTTGAAATAAAGTAAAGCTAGTAAAGTGGTAACTGAGATTGAATTAGAATGATATCAAGACAAATTGGATTGTGAGATTCAAATTTGAAGTGTAATGTGACAATCAAGTTAAGAGTTGGGAATCGAGAAGAACTCGAGTTGAAATGATATATGGCTCGGATATAAGCGAAGGGTTGAGTTGTGGATAAAAGCAGATTGGAATTTGATTGGGATGACCCTTGTATCTACTGAATTGATAACAAGTGGAAAGGATAAAATGATATGCCGACAAAGGGTGCAAGTTTATATTTCTATTGGATATAAGATATATGAGCCGAATTGGCAAGCCGTTTGGCTGTTTGATTTTCTTTTGGGATAGAGATGGCCCAGAGAGGCGAGTGGGAGTTTGACCGATTGACCAGTACAAAGGAGGTGCTGGCGAATTTTTTTTTCAAAAAGTTAAGGTGTTAGAAAATTTTCAGGATTTTTGAAAATTTCGTTGATAAGAATTAAATAAATTTTTAATTGAAATTAAATTGGTTCAGTTGAAACTGAAGTAAGAAGTGAACAAATATGTTCTAACTAGTAGATAGGGTCGTCCCCTACCTTTTAGCAATTTCGAGGACGAAATTATTTTAAGTGGGAAAGATTGTAATGACCCGCATTTGCAGAGGTATTATAATTAATTTATTTAATTATATAAATGGTGGTATAGTGAATAAAATGGTCGTGGAATTAAATAATGATGAATATTTAATTAAAATAATAAATTAAATAATATATTTAATTTTGAAATAATCAAAATTGGCTGAAATGACGATATGATGTGAATTGGGTCATCCCGAAGATTTAATTCAATTTAGAATTGAAATTGAATAATGAATATATTATATAAACGACAGTTTGAACGTAGAATTATAATATAATTAAAATCGAGCTCGAAATGGCGCTGCAGTTCGTAAATTGGCGATTCGAACTTCAACTGAATGTACAGGATTCGTTTTAAGCCGGATTTCTATGAAACAAGGAACGTGTGGAGCTAGTGGAGGATATCTTTCTAGTGGAAGAGAAAAATCAGGATTTCGTCATGTAGATTTTGAGATATGTCCAAATCAAATTTTAGAAAAGTCGCTGTGGAATTCCTTTATAATTTATAAAGGAATTATTTATATTTTAAAAAGGAATTTCAATATAAATCGAATATCGGGTTGACCCGGATTTGAAATAACGAGTTAGAAATCCATACAGGATTATTATGAAGCTGTATGGTATTCCACTGTGAGTATATACGATAATATAAATTTATTTGTATTTAATTTAATTATATTTAAATATATTTATATATTTAAATGGGTCATCCAGAGCTTTAAAAATAGCCACATTTGCAAACGAAGTCGGAATTCAACGAAACTAATTTTGCTGGATCCGCAATGTCAAATAGTTGTTAGATTTCCAGTTTCGTGATTTTTAGAGTCACTGTGTGGTTGTACGGATTTTTAGAGTGAGAAACAGTCGATATTTTAACCTTTAAAAATATGCTGTGTAAACAAACGGAATCGGAATTCGATGAAACCAGTTTCGTTGGGTCCGCAATGTCAAACTCTAGCAGTTTGTCCAGTTTCGTGATTTTTGGGTATCGTATGTGACCTCAGGAATTTTTGAATGGGATAAATTAATAAAATAAAGTACTTAGCTTAAAATCTAAGCCACTATGTTTTGCTATAAATACCCACCTTAATATCTTCTAACCTAAACTTCCTCATTTCCTAGTCAACGCAGGAAAAACCCTTCAGCCGCCGCTGTTATCTCCCAAACGAGAAATCGCCACTTCAAAAATTCATAGAAAAAGAAATAAAAATCCATAAATCCATATACATATATATCTGAAATCGTTATTCAATCCTCTTCTTTCTGGTATGCTCCGACTTTGGTTCGGCGTCGATTTTTGCTTGCTGATTTTCTCAAAGCGAAACCAGGGTTGTAGGAATCCCGAAAGTGGTGTGTTAATTCATGGGATCGAGTTTATATTTGCGATCAAGGGGTGAAACCGCACCTTGTGTGCGAACTCTGGGGATTTCAGTGAGGTTTGACGTCGCACCTGGGCTTTAGCAGCACGGAGTAGAGCCAGGACGCGATCAGTAGGAGGAGCTCGAGTGGAATAAAAATGGTGTGGACCTGTAGAGATTTGTAAGAGAAGAATTAAAATGGTTTTTGTGGATTTAATAGCGGGGTGTTGATAAGGGAATGGTGGAGTTGAAGTCTTGGAAATGCTTGCGGTCTAACTGTTGAAGGAGGAGCGAGATAATTGTAGGAGTTGGGGGAGAAGAGATGAAAGCGGGCCGATAAATGAGTTGGGCCTGGGTTGATTGTTTAAGATCCAAATTTAATTAAACACCAAGTTTATTTAATTTAAATTAGTATATAGATTTGTTAATGCTACATTGTGCACATACATTGTCAGAATTTCGCGCGGTTCGTTCCATTCAAATCGTATGGAAGAGGGCTACCTTATGAAACTAGTTCGAAATGATTCGGAGCTCGTCTAGATTTAAGGGAAAATGAAACGTCAATCCGAACCGTCGACAGTTATCGTATTTTAACGATGAACTACCAATGTGAGTAAAATCTCACTAACCCAGAACAGTTTATAATTTCATGTTGTATTGTTAGAACTGTTAAATATTGGCTGATTTACTGTGTGTTGATTGTTTGATTGAACTACTAGTCAGTTAGTTGAATTTCTATATTGATTCTGTTTAATAGAATATATCATATGGAACTGAAAGTGATGTTATCTATATTGTTTAACATCTGTGATGCAGGGAAACAGGTTGGAGGAATCCGCCTGGATTCCTCAACATTTATTTACTGTTTTCATATATTGTGATATATGATGTGATGTATATCTGTTATGGATTATGTGTGTCAGAATGATGTTGATCATTGTTATTCGATATTTTAAATATCATAAAAGACCCTGGGATGTAAAAAGAATTATTTCAATGTACATTGAAATAAGGGGATTTTATAAAATCAACAGATTTTATAAAAGGAAATATTTCGAAAGTAAATAAAAGGGAAAAATGTTTTTAAAACAAATAGAGTTTTATAAAAGGGAAATCATTTGTAAAGTGAAGAACTGTTACTAAAAATAAATATTTATCAATGAATAGTTTAATCGAGTTAAAAGGAGTTAATCGATGTTAGTTAAATCGGAAAGGAGTTAATCAATGTTAGTTAAATCAAAAGGAGTTAATCGATGTTAGTTAAATCAAAAGGAGTTAATCGATGTTAGTTTAATCGATTAGAGTTAAAGTAAAAGGAGTTAATCAAATATAGTTTATTCGAATAGAAAATAAAAGGAGTTAATCAAATATAGTTTATTCGAATAGAAAGTAAAAGGAGTTAATCAAATATAGTTTATTCGAATAGAAAGTAAAAGGAGTTAATCGAATATAGTTTATTCGAATAGAAGCAAATGAGTTAATCGAATATAGTTTATTCGAAGAAAGTAAAAGGAGTTATCGAATATAGTTTATTCGAAAGGATTTAAGTGAAATGAGTAAATCAATAGCGTTAGTCAAATAGAGTTAATCCAATAGTGTTAGTCCAATAGAGTTAATTGATAAGGGTTAATCGAATAGAGTTAAGTGAAAAGAGTCAATCGAATATAGCTATTCGAAGGAGGGTTAAGTAAGGAAGTTAGTAAAAGGAATATAAAGTGAACTTTGCCTATTTCAAAGTTAGAAATGTTGTTCAGTTAAGGTCTGAGAGGTAGTTCTACCCCAACTTGATTGGCTTCGTTTTTAACTAAGGAATAGTTAAGGTTCGGCAGTAAAGGAAATGGTTTGAGTTGGCATAGCGATGTTTGTTTAAACATCTGTCTAAGTCCAATTAAGAAGCTTTGGAAATGTTTTCCAAATAAGAAACCAGAAATGTTTTCTAATAAAGAAAACAAGAAATGGAAATGTTTTCCATTGTTAATAACGTATATTCTCCAAATTTAGAAAATAAGAAATATTGAATCTAGGGAAACAGGAGATAAGTAAATTTATGAAATAAAGAGATAAATGCTGAATGATGTTTGATCGATATAAATTTCCATTTGGAAATAATATCATTGTTTGCACACCTGTTTTTCTTCGATAGTTAAATCACAGACTATCGAAGTTTTAACCATTTTAACGTTGTTAATATGGACAGACCGGTTGGATTATTATCCAAAGAACCACTCTGTATTGGCATAAGCGTTGCGAATCATATATGCCAAAGGAAATTGAAGATGAAGTTATGCAAGGGCTATCCTGTTTACAGAATAGTGCCTTCGATTCATCCTGTTCCTGGATGACTTGTATGGACGGATGTTAGACAGAGTATTTCCAGACGATCACGTATATTGATTTCTCCAACCGTACCAAGAGTGGAAGCGGAGAAGGAAACTTTTTTTAGCTAACACATAATGTATGGTTGAGGATGTCAATCGGTGATTTGATGGATTTGACGATGTGGCATTCAAAGTGAATCTGGTGTGATGATAAAGCGTAGCTTCTAGCCTCACATCCGGTAAATGACAGAAATCGGGCAAGCAGCATGGCTAAGTCGGTCGCACCGAAGTAGGGTGTATAATCACCTAATCTAGAGTTTCATTTACTTCTAAAAATTTATTGTTGATGTTGTCCCATTCGGGAAACGGTTGCTGATCCCAACCGTTGGTGATATACATTCAATACACTCAAGCGAAATGAGTGGTCGGTCATGTGTGGCCGGGTTGCAAGATGTTCTTGTTGAACCCAGTGTATTCCTCTCTAGAGGTACACTAGCGAAAGGTGGTTCCATACCTTGTCATAGTTGGAAATCCATTACCCAATACGTGCTTGCGGTTTTGATTGTATACTATATATGTAGAACGTGAGATGAAAGCGTTTCTGCTAGATGATTATTATATTATGTTGATAGACATTATTATAATATCAAAAGGGTTTTTGATATAAAGATAATTTGGATTCTCATAAGGGAAAAACCCGTTCCGCTATATGGCGTGGTCTTATGAGATATCGATTACCTGCTTGAACTGTTTTAAACTGTTTTACTCATACCAGTCCCATGACTGATCCGGAGTTTATTTTGTTGTTTTCCCTAAACTCTTGGGTGCCTAAATTTGTACGGGCAGTCAAGTAGTCGGGATTTACAGATATACTGGAAGAGCTTGGAGCAGGAGGCTTCAGGATCATATAGCTATAGTTATTTTCACTGTGTTGTAAGTGTTGTATTTTGATAATGATATGTATATTCAAGTACAGATTTGTATTTCAAAGTCATGTTATGAAATATATGTTATTCGTTCCGCTGTGAGATTCGTGTTACTCTGATATTGTGTTCTTCTTCTTCTTCTATTCTAAGTTTCTATCTTATCTCTCCTCACCCTCTAATTCCTTTCACTAATGACCGGTATTTTTCGATGTTTGGTTGGTCATCAGTGAGTCTATGGCAATAACTAAAGTCGTCAAAATCGCGGGTCATTACAGTTTTTTATTATGCTTGGATCAACCTGAGTTACCTCAGTTTTTTTGAAGATGTTGTTCTGATGATGGAGACAGGCAGTCATATTGAATAATGTAATTCCACTGTATTACCAGGTATGCTTGTTGACTGTTAACTATGATATTGTAAAATATATTGTAATCAGCTTTATGATTTATTTATTTGATTATTATATTTTGTCTTTTTGCCATGAGATTATGTATTTTGTTTCTTTCTCATTTGTCATATTCTTATATTTTAAACCCTATTAATATTTTTCCTTTTTTGAATAGTTTGGGTCAGATATATGTGGTTTATTGTTGATTTGAATCATTTGAAAAGGTGGGTCATTACAAAACCTTTGCATTAATATGACATATAACAAAGTCAAAAGCGCATAACCATTAGGGTGGACTTGGAACATAGCCAATCCTAGTTCTTGTAGCATCATCATTGGAAGTTGGTTAAATGGAGGCATGTCACTACTTAATTATAATTATATATATATATCATTGCAAACAATAAAATCTGAAAGAGCTCTATATGTGAATTCGGGTTCTAGTGGTAAGGCCATATCATTCTTTGGAATGTCGTGTGGAAAGCTTATACTCTGAGATGTCTTAGAGTAAGGATCGAATGATTCTGTTTTGATTGATTATTCATAATTATGAATCTAGGATGCAATCAACTAGAACTAATGGCCAAACATCTCCAATGGAACGGGTAGTCTTGGTTTTAGATGGAAAAGGCAAAGCTATCCTGGATCTAACTTCTGATGTTATTGAAGTTCATTCACTAGATTGATGGTAAGGAGGCCCACAAATCATTCTAAACTACAAAACTTGATATTCAACACATTCATATATGTTTTACTTTGAATTAAAGTCCCATGTAACCGACATTCAAAATCCAAGAGAAATTAATGTGTGTTAAGTGGTTTGATTTTGAGCGTCGACTGAGTAAGTTGCGGTGTGTATTCTATGTTAGATGGTTTTAGCATCCCGAACATCACGAATCGACTATCCCATGTAGATGCTCACTTGGGGTTGAAAAAAATAATTTTTATCGCTCCTTTTTACTTCTGTTTTGGTACGTACCAGTTATTTGACTGAGAACCAATAACATATCTATTGTCTGGAGCGATGCGAAAAGCTTTTCTTTTTTAGGACAACTAAAAGTGTAGAGATGGAAAGGCATACCGATGAAATTATCCAGTTTATCCACTTCCAAAGCAAATCGTCGTATTGGAATCTATATGAATTTAAGTATAACTGAAACGACCCAAACTTCCTGATAAAGGAAAGTCCGGATTGCTTTGAGAACAACACACATCAGAATACAAACTGAAGAACATTTTTATTGCTGATACAACAATTACATCAGAGTATAAGAATATAACAGAGTATGAATACTTATTACATAATGGAAATACAATAATATCAGAGATTTAAATTACATTAAAATAGCAGTGGAAAAATGATACAAATAAACAACTGAAAGGAATACACGGATACAGATCTTTCCGAATATCGCTTCAGCTGTAGACCAGGATCCTGTAAATATATCTGCAAAAAGCTACTCGACTGCCCGTGTGGAAAATATGGGCACCCGAGTTTGCCAGTGAAACAAACTACAGGTCAGTCATGGGACTGGTATGATAAATCTTAACTTAACTTATCTAATAATAAGGCTAATCACAGGACCACGCGGCTAACGCGGAACGGGTTTACTTCATTGGATTGCCAGTGCATAAAATAAAGTAAATCATTAAACAACGCAATGCTTTTTAGAAAAATGAGACCATTATAAGACCCAAGTCCCATCACACAATGCAACGCAAACCGGAGGATAGGGTTTTACCTTATAATGGTCAAAAGATGCTTGATACGATAAAACAGATTTAATATTAGTGTGTATATGTTCTAATAAAAACATTTCAATCATAATGTATCAATCATAGACAGCATGGGTACCATATATCATGTCGCCATACTAATTCTACATTCAAAACCGCAAGGTTGTATTGGAAATTGGATTTCCATCATGAGTCGAGGCTAGGGGCAAGCTCCTCTCCGATTCGAGACACTTTAGCAAATGCCTCAGGATCACACCAATGGGCAACCCTTGGATGCGGTAGGGCCGGTCCCCACCTAACGGTAGTGGATTGGCAATTCCTGAACACACGTTTCCCGGTTCCTTTGAACCTATGGTATAACCACTAACGGCCTATAAATCCGAGGCGCCTCAAAATCCATCAATCACATAAGTAAAATGCCAGCTAGTTTAAGCACTGACACTGCCCCTAGCTAGAAAGAAACGTGTGCACTCCCTACGGTCCATATCCTGTTTTTGACTCATACCGAGGTGTGAGGCTCGCGAAGTCACGCTATATACAAAGCTATGCCATGATAGGCTATACTTTGATCATCCCACAAGACCCTGCTTTTCAATAAAAGCCTTGATCATTTGCATCTTGGCAAGCCACATTGACAATTCACGTCATGCGATCAATCACTATTAATATATAACAGGGTGTTAAGCAGAGAATAAATTCTCCACCACCAATCAGATATACATTAATAAAAATCAATTTAATTCACATGGAACGAAATCCAATGTCAGACACGCATCCATTTACAAGTCCGTTCTGGGTTCGAATGAAACCGGAGACACCTGAGAGGTTCTCGCATATCCGGACAGTCAACAATACGTCTGTACGGCTACCACTGAAGCCCCTTCAAGGTACTACTCCCATCATGGGTCTCAGTAGCAACACATCCATCCGATGTGAAGATCGTCGGTCTTCAATCACCGTCTTCAACTTCGACTCTTCATCGTTGTAGTAATTATTCGGAATGGGTTACACCCGGTCTTCCCGAATAACTTGCGTATTTTAATAATTAAAAATCAAGTGTTGTATAAAACACATCCAACGCCTCATTCCATTTCAGAATATTCTTTTAAATAAAATATTCACATTATCTTATCAAAGATAAATTCTTCAAATTTATTCTTAAATCTTTCTTTTAAAGATTTATTAAAACCCCAATTTGGTTTTAAATATCAAAAACCATTATTCAATGATTATTTAAGAAATTAATCTTATCTTTAACTGGGTTAAAGAACTAATGTCATTTTAAAACACAGCTCACGGTAAACCCAAAATCATCTCCCATAAAATATGGGATCTTCGCAGGAATCAAATCAATATATATATAATCGTTATAAATTTCTGTATCCGATCAATAATATAAATGGAATAACGGCAAAGCCTCTTAAATTCCATATGTAGTATCGGTCTTCTTTTACAGAAGCTTATCTCGGTTATTATAAATTCGAATTACATCCAATTCCAATTTAATATATTAAATTGGAAAACTTTACTTTTGGAAAATTCCCATTTAAATCTTAAATAAAGATTTATAAATTCCAAATCATATATTTTCACTGTCAGCTGAGTTAAAGAAAAATGTCGCTTAAAAACATAGTTCACAATAAACCCAACTCACATTTCATCTTATTTCATCTTATTTCAATCACTAAATATAATTGAAACTTTTAATAATCTAAATCAAAAGATTATTCTTTTTCATACGGGGTTTAAGAATAGTGTTATTTAAGACACTATTCACGACAAACCCAAAATCCAATTTATTTAATTTAATTCCAATTAAATATTAGCAAATCGGAAAACTTCATTAAATCTAAATTTAATGATTTATTCTAGTTAATAACTAGTTCGTTTCAATAAAAAATATTTTCCTAAAATATATTCTTTTTCTAAGATATTTTCTAAAATATTCTTTTCTAGAATATTCTTTATTGGAATGTGACTCAACCAACAACCATGTATTGCATGAAATCAACCATCCTGGTAAATAATGTCAAACATCAAAATAACGACCAGAGTGGATTCTACAACTAAATATTGGGATTAGTGTCTATCAAATATCATCCCAATACCCATGTGAGGTTTCATCCAACAAACAAATAATAAATTATTTGTGCACTTGGGCGATGTGTAAAAATTATCGTCCCAATCACATAAACAAGTCGGATGACTTGTAAATGGAAGTGTAATATCCAGTTTGAATATACTAACATTATATTTAACACATTAAACATTTCAACATCATAGACATATATTTCAATTCTTTTTATTGTGAACAAATGACGGAAAAAAAATCTAGTCTTTAAATTCAATTCTTTTTATTATCAATAATGTTACAATAAAATAATCCTTTAATTCTATTTCTTCTTATGAAAGCAACATTATATAAAAATGTAATCTTTTAATTCTTTTAAATGACATTTAAAAATGAACATAAACGACGTCTTATAATTAACATATATGTCATTGTTGTTTTGCATGCAAATTCTAATGTATGCATTTACATTAGAATGATATATGTTCATTATGAATATAATCCTAATGTATATATTTACACTAAATGAGATTTTTCTTATAAATAAAAATGTATATATTTTTAAGTAATCCTTTTAAATATACAAAAATGTATATTTATAACTAATCTTTTTAAATGACCAAAAACAAATATTTTGGTGTAATCCTAATTAATGAACAAAATGTTATTTTTATTTCTCTAACAGGTTTTAACACAAAATGTAGTTTTTCTTCACTAACAGGTTTTAACACAAAAATGTATATTCTTATTACATCCTTTTAATATGAACAAAATGTACATTTTTGTTTAATTCTTTTTGATGACCAAAAATGTACATTTTTGGTTTAATCATTTTTAGTGACCAAAAATGTATATTTTGGTCTTATTCATTTTTAAATAACCAAAATGAATATCTTTGTCTTATTCCTTTAAAATGACAAAATGACTATATTTTGATCTCATTCTTTTTAAATGATAAAATGAATGTTTCTATTCTCATTCTATTACACTCAGCAAAATTGAATGTTTTTATTTCATTCTTTTACATTTAACAAAAACGAGCATTTCACATTCATTCTTTTTAATTTGCAAAAATGAGTATTTCACATTCATTCTTTTTAATTTGCAAAAATGAGTATTTCACATTCATTCTTTTTGCAAAAATGAGTATTTCACATTCATTCTTTTTAATTTATAAAAATATACATTTCTAGTTCACTAACATGTTAACACAAAAAATGTTATTTTATCTCAATAATTATGTTTGACAAAAATGTTATTCTTATTCCAAAAATCATGTTTTGACAAAATTACTATTTTTATATAATCCTTATAAAATGACAAAAATATGATTTTTGTAAAATCCTTATTTAATAACAAAAATGTGTCTTTTTATTTCCCTTCTTTTAAAAGTGACAAAATGAATGTATTTACTAATTCATTTCTCTAAAGTGAAAAAAATGAATTTTTATTTCTAACAAATTTCTAATCAAAAATGTCATCTTGATTTGCAATAACACCTTTCAAATAAAAATGTTGTTTTTATTTTCATTACAAATTATAATCAAAAATGATATTTTGTCTTATCTAAATTTAACAGAACGATGTTTCATGTTGACAATAATAGTAAGATCTTTATTGTTAACATAAACTTAACAACCGATGTCATGTTAATAATAAAAGTGGTATTTTTCTTGTTAATCTAAATCTAAACAGACCATGTTCTATATCTAAATAGAAGATGAAACACATATGAATTATAGATTCAAATAAGAGAAACTCCATTCTAGATTCAGATCTAACACACATAAGCATCAACGATAATAAATTTCAGTCACAAACATCACAGATCAGACTTGACAAACTTTCATACATGGGTTTTCAAATAGCAAATCATAATTAAATTTTAATTAATTATTAAAATAGAAATCTCACCGATAGCTTTTAATTCTGAATAACTAGGATCTGGATTTTGACCAAAATCTAATATGCTTAGTTTCAACTCTAGTCTTTTCCATGATGTAGTGCTCGCTGTTGTGATTCCAACGCAACCGACGGTTCGCAAAACGGACCTCGTATGAAAGAGATATGAATTTTTAAAGATTGGTTAACATTAATTGGATAATTAATTAAAAACTTAAACTAATTACTCATGTTAATCTCTTCCTCCTTCTTCTGGTTCACGCCCAAGCTTTTGAAATCATCCGAACCCAACGCCCAGCCCTAGGGTTCAAAACCGCTCGCCATACTAGACACTGGAACCCGATCCGAAAACGCCACTTCGAAGCCCTCCTCCAGCTCCTCCTACGCCGGCGACCGGCTCCAACTCGGTGGAACCATTTGTCCTCAAAACCACCTCGAAGTCCGCCTCTTTGCTTGCAAATTCTCGCCACCCAAATTCGCCAACGGCGATCATAGCCGTACCAATCTGACGGCCTTTCCTAGCCTTTCAATTTGATATGCGGGTTGAAGTCTAATTCGGTGTGGTTTGGGATTGATTAAGGTTTTAATTTCGGATCTTTATGGCCATTGCTTGATGAATACGGCGGCTGGAAGAAATAGGAATTAGGGTTCGTATGGTATAGCGTATTTATATGCATATTTTCTTATTTATTTAATTTATTAATTCAAGAATTATTAGTGTATCGTCCTGAACTCCAAATTAAACCCAACGAGTGTCGCCCCTAGCTAAATACCCTCGTTTCGGACACAATGGAATATGTTTTGTAACCCAATTTGGCTGTCACGATATGATTTCCTTTAAATTAAATTATAAATCATTTATATATTAAATTTAAACGTACATTTTAAATTACCGGGGCCACATACGGACTCTAAAAATTACAGAAAAATTATTTCTAGTTATGTTTTGACGATACGATTCTAACAAGACTAATTTCGTCGAATTCTGAGGCCATTTGAAAAATGGTCATTTTAAAATCGATCCGATTTGACTTAAACTGACAAAACACATTTTCTTTCGCCACACTCACATATTAATTCGAAAAATTCTGGAAAATTAAACTTAACAATAATTTCATATTCCGGTTCCAACAAAAGTGGTTTTGCCGAAAATCGAGGTCGTTTGCAAAATGACTATTTTCAAGGGCTATTTAATATAATAAAATATATATAAATTTTACAATGACTTTTCTAAATTTTAAACTGGGCATAACTTTCTATTTTCAAAGTGAAATTTCAAATTTTCAGATTCGTTAGAAAGATACGATTAAACAGATTTAAATATTTCCTGTTTCACTCAATTCTGATTTAAAATGAATCCTGTATATTCTGTTAAAGTCTGAAATCAAATTTTCAAACTGCAGCGCTGTTTCTAACTCCTTTAATAACTAAATTAAATTTATTCGTTTTAAAATAAATTTTTAGTCGTTATTATTTAAAATAAATTATTTTAAATATTAAAAATCCATTAAAATTTCTAAAATAAAAATTTTAAATTAGCCCCAAAATTCTGGGTTGTTACAATAACCTTCAAATCAAGAAAAGGAGTTAGCTTGGCCTAGGGTTTCAAGATGGGTCAGATTTGGGAGTTAAAGGCTATGAATTTAAAGGCGACCACCTGAATATGTGGCGAGGACTGGTAGATAGAAGCAGCAATGTTAGATGATTGCTATGTTGAAGTAGGGTGGTATATGGCTAGAGTTCGGTCGGAAAAGAAAGGATTTAACTTTGGTCGGCTCGAGAAGATGGAAGGCTTGTGTAGGGAGAGTCGACAGTGGAAAGCAAAGTGAAGTATATAAATTCTATATCAAAATATTTATAAGGGACAAGTTATGCAAATAACTCGGTGCCACCCTTCATCAGATGTAAACCAAAATCATTATAAGGACTAACATTCCAACATCAAGTACTGCATAGTCTTCGAAGAGTAAATCGTCAATATAGAGAATGGTATTTCAACCGAGACCGTGATGAACAATTAAAGAAAAATTAACTTAGAAGAAAACAATGTCTTGAGGAAACTCACAAACAATCAAATGGGATTCATATGATAGTATTCCAAAACCAGTTTATTCTAAAGCATGCTTTGTTTTCAACAAAACTATACTCGGGAAAGGGGGCTAATGCTAACTGGGTTTTATCCAAGTAAAGATCCAAAGAAGTAAGGACGTCGAGACGAAGCAACATGACAATTGACGACCACACTTTAAAGAAGCAAAGAAGAGGTTCAAAAAAATTTCACAAAGTTTAGAATGTGTGTTATGATGTAGCACCAAGTCATAAGTTATAACTCAAACTCTACCTATCATGGTCCATTCAATCCACTCCAAAAATTCATACCTCTCTTCTGCAAATCTAATAGTCGGATACATGCATTTGCTCTAGAGTTCGAATCAATTTCATTATAGGCGATAATGCGCCCAAAAACGTTAGGACAATTGAAGTGTTATAAAACAGACCAATAGGATCTATTCAAGAACATTTGGAAAGTAGCTTGAAAATTTTGTAAATCAACATGACTTATCCCCAGTTTATAGAGAATAACTCATGCCCAAGTTATCAATATAGCTTGACGGCATGTGACTCTTCCTGCGTAGCATTAAGACAACTCCTAAGCTCTGTTGATGGAAGTTACTAGCCCAACAACCTCCTTACCTTTATAAATACAAACCTATCTGCAGTTGGAAAAGGATATTCTGAAGGTTAATTGCCATTAGTTTGCAGAATTCTTTCTTCTTCTTCTTCTTCCACATAATAGTCATATAGGAGGCTACTATTGACATCCTATGTCAAATTGCAGTACCGATGACATTTTTAATTCAATTTTGGTTCAATCCAATCTTGTAATCACTGTGGTTAGTCAATCAATAAATATTATAAGGTGGACATAGATCAAATTAACCAAACCACTATTAAAAATTTTGTATTATCGGTTATTTTTATCTTTATTTTACTGCATATTACTATATATCGGCCTCTTAATATTAATTAAGGCTTTCATCCACTTTTGGATTGCAAAGTCCAAACTCTAAGGTGACCAGATTCAGCTGACAATATTTATCTGTTAACATAAATCATTTTGGCAAAATACTTCGAATTTGAGTTTGCTCCCAAATACAATGTGTTAACCGGCCTTTTGGCCCCAAAAAGCAGCCCAAGTCCACATGTCTCGGCCCATCGTGTGGTTTAACAAAATAAAATGTTGCTAAGATACCCAGGAACATAACCTAGATGGAGTCGTACAAGAACAGTCATCCCAGCTCGACCAAGTTGCTCATGTTTTCCTAAGTGTTCAGGGTCGGTACGTCTCTTCACCACTATCCAAATTTCGAATTCCGCTCCTCAACGACAATTAGAATCCTTCACTCCCCCGAGTTTCGTATCCTGGAATCCCTCCACATCTCGTATTCGGCCTTCCACACCATTTCGTATCCCCACTCAAACAACACCCCTGGTCGACACAAGCTACAGAACACTTCGCGATACGAAGCACTCACGAGATACGGGGACAACCAAAAATGCAAAGCCCACAAGCAACAAAGTTTAATCATGTAGAAATGCTTCAAAAGAGAAATCTAAGCCTCGGGGGCGTGGGCCCCACACGCCACCTACTCCTACCTGCTCCACTTCCTTCAGCTCTCCTATAAATACCTCCCAACCTGCAGCATGAAAAGGGTTGTCTTTATGCTCTTTGATCACTTGAGGAAGTAAATAAGCTTCCTAGGATCTCTCAGGCATACCCCATCACTCCAGGAAGAAGAAATAAGCCACTTCTTGGGCTTGGACCATTTTTGGCTGCGTAGGCATTTCAAGAAGACGAGATCCATCTCTATTTCGAATATAATAGGGCATTCTTTCCACCATGGCCATTGTAGTTGTATGGAACTATTGTTCCCACCATTATAAACTTGTACAAAGAACATAATAAAAGAACAAAGCCATTCAAAGTGGATGTAGTACTTCTCGGGCCAAACATCTTTAAACACTGTGTTATTTACTTTCCTGCATTTTTCTATTCTAGACGTTTAGTTTCATTATTTTGGATCTCTTTGGGTGTTGCGCTAACTTTTCCACGTCAACATATTGGTGCTTTCACTGTGAAACTAAAGACTTTGCCTTTCTTACCGTTCGATCACCAAAACTTGGAAGCACTACTTAGGTCACTTTAGACTTACCTACCAAGTCTACCGATAATGGAAACTAAAGGATGGACTATCATAACCGGACCTTCTACGATTGATCCTGACTTGGAAAACCCTTCTTAGCCTCAACCCACTGAAGTTCTAACCAATTTGGAAATCTCTACTTCCTCTAATCCTAAGGCTTTACTTACCTGAGCTCAATTTGTTAAAGTCATAAGAAAGTCGAGGGAAAAACAAAGAAGCCTCGGCAAACAAATCACACTTAGCCTTGAGTTGATGCAACGACTTCAAGATTACGCTCAACATGACATCCTTTGCGTTCAAGCAAATAAGGGAGCTCAGCCCCTTTTGAATAATGTCTCATCGAGCTCTATTCCCATTCCTCTCCATCGTAACTGAAACCCACATTGGACAATCAACCACGATGGTGCCAGAATCACTGTTAGAAAGGGAACGCGAAATCCTGACCATTCTGGGTTCGGGCTAGGTCCCGACCAAGGGACTGGCCCTTAATCCCTTCCTAAATAGGATCGAACCGTCGCAATCCAGAAATTGGTGCCCACATTTTAAACCGCAAACCAGGCCTAAGTTCTCGCTTATCGACCTCCGTAAAGTTGAAGAACCGAGGTCAAAGATTCTCTAAATGAAGGCGACATTCATTCGAGAAGATGTCCAAGGCGACATACTCTCAAGTTGGATCACGACCGCTGTGATCCAGCGGAGATCCAAACTCCCATTCTCGCCAACTTGGTTCGCAACATCATGAAAGAATCTCGAGGACACGTCACCGACTACTGGGAAACCAGTGTTAGGCGTAACACCTTCACCGAAGATGTGCTTAACGCCGAATGGCCCAAACACTTCAATATCCCATAGATAGGGGCTTACTTCGGGAAGATTGACCCTCGATACTTCATAAATTGTTATGAATCATGCATGGATTTTGCTCATGACACAAACACCATGAAATGCAAGTTCTTCCTTGTCTTTCTAGAAGGCTTTCCTTTTTTATGGTTTACCCGACTCCCACCAAGAACAATCTCAACCTTTGATCAGCTTGCCAAGGATCTGATGAAAAAATTCGATATGCACATCTCCTAAAACAGTAAGGAAAGTCTGGAAAGCTATCTTGAAAGATTTGAAAATGCTTTGGCGGATGCTAAAGACCCTAAACACTGTACTATCCTAGCCCAGCTCGCCAAGGGCGTTCAACCTGATTCTGTAACACCCTACAATTTTTTAGGCCCAAATTTTGACAAAAATCAAAACTCAAACCCATCTAAGAATAGAGAGTATAAATCTGATACCTGCAAAAAATGAGCATAAGCATAATCAAAGTAAAATAAAACAAACTCATAGTGAAAACAAGATAAGGTAACTAATACCAATTAAAACGGCAACCTTAAAGCACATCGTGACATCGATATTGAGCATGAGAGAACGAGATTCGAAAACCAAATTGAACAACTTTTAAAACTTGCCTTCCCTGAGTTATACCTAAGAGTTGTTATGAGGAGGGGGGTCAGAGCAACAAGTCTTGGTAAGCAGAAAATGTATAACACTGTCTACAATACACAAATGTACCCCGTTTGGTCAAAACCAAAACACATGTCTAACAAGGCTAGTAATTCTAACCTAGCCTAGTGAGAATTTACGCACGACGAAAAACTACCACTCCCAAGGTAGTTTCTTAGACAAAACGGTATCGCAATACCGAGATAAAACGTTTACGCATAATTACGAAGCATTTAAACCACTGCTCAACCGATTAGTAAAAACTAAGAGGTGGGCTCTAAACCACTCACCATACCATAAGGAGGTTAATTATTTTTATATAGCCACTTAAGACCTTACTGCCCATGATAGGTAAGGGTGGATCCTTTCGATCACTTAAGACCCAAGGCGGGACCATCGACCACTTAATACCTTATTCGGTGGTTTACTCTACACTGATATAAATTAGAGGACAGTATCTACA
Source organism: Allium sativum (assembly GCA_030737875.1). NCBI lineage: Eukaryota > Viridiplantae > Streptophyta > Magnoliopsida > Asparagales > Amaryllidaceae > Allium > Allium sativum. The sequence continues at coordinate 53,685,024 of CM060913.1, forward strand.
AGTCCTACTAATTTAAGGCTTCTGTCATTCACGCATATAGCCATGCCCTGCATAAAGCGAGAGATAATAAGCAGTCACTTATTATCTACATGGTAGGCATACGACATCTCGCCATTTATGACCTTCCCCCGACGGACCATTTTGTTACTATCTAACTGGCCTTATTAGATAATTCGCTAGCCTCTTAATACTTCCCATAGGATAGGCAGACCTATGGTACGTCTATAGCGGTCATCTATTACGTAATCCCAAGGCGGACTCCGGACCCAGTCACTTAATACCTAGAAGAAGCGGACTTTCGCATGGATTACCAATCTTGTACCCAACAACCATTTAAAACTTCTAGATTATGAGGAGGTGAGCAACGCGATCACTTAATACCCTTTTAACGGCGGATCTAACTACTTAATACCTCTATCCTAAAGCAGGATTACGCTTATAAATTATTTCCTTTCTAAGGTTTCCTCCTTCGGGACGGGAGGTGGGTCCTACGACCACTTAATACCTCACACTTGAGATAAACCTTATTTTAAGAAATAATCTTCACTGCGCAATTAACTATGGTTATGGGTTCCTATGGTTAACGATATCTCACATCAGTTGTACATATAACCGACTGCTGGAAAGTGCAGACTTATGTCGGATAAGGCAATTGACCTCGTATCATTAACCTACTCGGTCCAACCTTGATTCTTAATTATATTAATTCTAGATTAACTTTAAATAAACAAGGAAAACCTATAACTTCCTATCTTAAGTGTTTATTTATTAATTTCCAATTAGACTTGGTATTTACTACGCCAAACAATACCCATTAATTCCCCTTTTCTATTCCTTTTTATTATTATGAATTAGGCCCCCTTCCACATATAGCCCTAACAGTCATATTTTCCCGTGGCATTGATTTACCTATTGAATGTCATTTATATCAGTCCCATCTTAATTCTAATCTAAATATTGTAACTCCCACTTATTACTATGATTTAATTCCATTGCTTTCTTATTTGTGTATTTATATATACATATGTATATTATTTATTGGATTTCCTAATTGGAGTTACAGTTCCTATTCCTAACATAACTCAAATTGTAACCATTTGGACATGCTCATCCTATTAAATTCATTTCCCCAAATCAAATATGGTTACAACGTTTATTACTTAACTTTTGACCTTTTATTCATTTATAGAAAATCAATTTTATTTATTGTTATAACGGTCATATTATTCATTTCCATTTAACATAGGTTATAATTCCATATATATATATATATATTCCCATAAAATGGAAATGTAACATCCCGCCTTTTGACCGTTCTAAATTCGGTAATTAAAACCAACTTAAAATGTTCAAATCGATGGAACGTTGTTTAGTTTATAGGGTTTGAAATATAAAAACGACACAGAAAAACACAAAAGACAATATTGAATAGCAAAATGAACTTTCATATATTAATCAGCGATTTTAGTACAAGAATTTTCTATACAGCGGAACTAAAAATAAAGTTTAAATACAAGAAAATATGTTTACTGGTTTAAAGCCTTCAGAGTGTGCTATCTCTTAGAATCCCCAGCTTTGCCAGTCTTTCAATCCAAAACTGTAATCTTTAAATTTGAACTGCTCGGGTCTGACCCGAGAGTTCCATGCAAAAACATAAAACACTCGAGTCAGGATTAATAACAGTTCAAGTAAATCAATTCTGATAAAACTAAATATACAACAGTTTCATCAATTAAGTCCCGCACAGGTTTCATATAGTCAAACATATATGGTGTTGACATATACATATACAGGCATGGAGATGCATATACACGTATGCGGTCTACAACAATATTAAAGTCAGGCGCAAGGGTGTATGAGTTAATTTTGCAGCAAAGAACACATGGAATGCGTGTATCAAGGAATGGACCTATCTCACGTTTCAGAAAAATATGCATTGTAAAACGGTGATCCAATGTAGATATCAAGTTCCGCAAAACAAGTAACTAGTGCAGTGTTCATTAAAATAGGCACTCAGCTAATCATAAGTAGGAGGTACATATATATATTTGTAAAGACGAGCATGAAACTTTGATCTTAAAATAATGGAACACTTGCGGTTCCAGGTTTTTCAAAATAGTGCCATAGGTGACTAAATTTGTGAGGCAAGAGAGTTAACAAGGTAACAGTATATTACCCATGAATGATCTATATATGACCAGGTAGGCTTCTGCCATAAAATTTACTCATTCAAAACAAGATAAATCTTCGGACAGCAGGGTTAACAATTGGCAATGATCAGCAAGCATAAGGGAGGCTGACATAACAGCTTAAACACCAAGCAGTTTAACGACAGTAAGTATACAATTCAATCGTTAAGAACAAAACTTTTAATATAAATAATTAACATTACTAAGGTACACGAACTATACAACCAAAAGTCCATAACTGCATAAGCTTTGGCTATCATATTTAGCATATTACATTTCTCCCAACAACTATCACCTTTACTAAAATAGTGGACTCAGCTGTGTTCATTGAATTAGCAATATAGTTTAACTTGATGTGTAAACTATATAATGCATGTTTGAATAAGGAGGATTTTGTGCAACTACGACCCCTCACAAATCTGCTAAATTGCATCAGACCCATGCTGTATACAAATATTACTACCAGGACCAAGTGATCAAATATCAAAGATAATTAAAGTTTAACACAAACTTTAGTTTCAACTTTTCCTTTTAAACTCTCATGAAAATATCATATTTACATGCATATTCTCCTTGTTTATAATTGTGGTCGGGTAAATTTTACAAGAACAACATAAAAACAACAGTCAAAATTTGCAGGATGCTAAACTGCACTTCACTTAAATGCATGATTTAAAAGTTAAATCATCAATAACCACATGTATAGTAACATTTAATATAATATTCTCTCTCTCTCTCTCTCTATATATATATATGTGTGTGTGTGTGTGTGTGTGTGTGTGTGTGTGTGTGCACCTTGGAAATCTGAACCAGCAAATTCTAGAACCAAAATGCTTAGCACTAGTTAAAAACACAATTGCTATATGAGAAAATTTCAAAGGGAAGAACTTAAAGTCTGAATCCAAAGAAAAATAATCCAACCCTTCATTTATACAGTGCATATTTCGCTTTGATGTTCGATATAAGTTGGGTATATCTATTTTTCAAGTAACATTAGAATTAGGACAAGCTGCTGAACTTAAAAGTATGAAGAGTGTCAGCCTAAAAAGATAACTACCTGGGAACAAATATGATCCCCATTGCAAGGTGGTACTCGATATGTTTAACTACTAACGTAACAGGGACCTGAATATCTAGTGCATGACAAGTGTTTACTTCTAATCATTACTGTTTGAAAATTTTGAAACAAAAGAAATGTCATCTACTGTATAAATGTGGCAATTTTGGCAAGGGGAATTCGCACGAAATTTTCCAAGAAAGTTATGGTTACGGTCACCCTCAATCAATGTTTAATGAAGTGATCCGGAAGCTTGCATATACACATGTTACATGTGCACTGCCTCAGCATTCCAGGATCACAGAAATACCAGTGCAGTCGAGTTTTCGAAAGGAGTGGACGAATATATATAGGCAGTCAAGTGCTCACTGACCATAACCACATTAGACACAGTCTGGATCAATTACAAAACTCGAAACATTTATCACTCATTAATGATTAAAGATCAAGGCAAACAACTCGATGATGATAACCTAACAGTGTTGTAACGACCCGCATTCTACGCATCATAGAATCGTAGAATATTTATTTCTGTCACATACGAAGTCGTATGGTCATGTAACTTTGGGAGACGACTATTGGGGTCATTTCCCATGTTCATGATTTTTCCCGATTTTTAAATGACCATTTTACTCCTAGTTATCACTGTTTTGGCCATAACTTTTGACTGGAAAGGAATTTTGACCTGAAACCACTTCCATTGGCTCCGGATGATGGTCTCTCTTTCTGTAGAGTGGTCACATTAGTCAAACGGACTCACCGTTTGGGAGATATGGCTGAAAACAAGTTTCAGATGGTGAAAAACAGCTTAATTGGGCTTAACCGGGTGATTAGCAGCTAGGCCCAGAGGGGAATTTCGGGTTTAGAGGTATAGGAAGACTAATTAGGGTTAGGTTATCATTTTCATTTCAGTTTTGAGCCGCCACAAACCTCCTTGAGACCTTAGTAATGGCTTCCATCCTCTAAAACCACTCCAAAACACATTTTTAGTGAAGATTAAGCCTAAACTACATCAAAACAAGGCCAAATAACAACAAAGCAAGGTTGGAGCTGCTGCTATACATAGGAATTCGACCCAAACAGAGAGTATTTCAGATTTGGTGTTTCATTTGTGGCCAAGGTGAGTGATAGCATCGTTTTGACACTAATTACAATTAATTAAGGGTAATTAGCGAAGATTAGCGAATTTATACGTAAATAAATTCTGGAAAAAATTCTTAAAATTCTAAAATAATGTTTTAAGGCTCTGTTAGAAATTTGGGTTAATTTCGATGTGTTTTGCTAATCGTATGCTTAAACATGATTAAGAGGGATTATAGGAAAATGTGAGGTTTTAGCTACTTTTGATCCATTTTGGTTCATTTGAATTGTTGTTATGTGCTTGTGGTTGTTCTTACATGATGTTATGACTATTTGACATGAATTGTGATTGATTAGAATAGTTAGATTTGTCAAAAACGTCGTCGAACGGCGTAAACAAGTTGCTGGAAAAGTTGCAGGAAATACTGCAGAGATCCGGATCGGGTCGGGTAGGGGATCGGATCGGACATATCCGAACCGGACCAGAGCGTGGTACTTTCTGGAGCATGACGTGAAGAGGCAACAAGGAAGGCCTGATCGGATCGGAGGGGCGTAGCGTGGGATCGGAAGGCACAAGGAGGACCGAAGTGGAAGAAAAAGGAGCCTGGATACCATATTCCGAACCGAACTGAGAGCAATACACGAATCGAACTGATGCTGACGAGACGGAGACGGAGGCACTCAAGCTATGGAGTATTCGAACCGAACCGCTTCAGAATCACCGAACCGCATGAGGGAGAAGGACCCGAACCCAGAGGATGGTGGCACTCCGAACCGAACCGGGGTACGTATCCGAACCGAACCGGGGTACGTATCCGAACCGAACCAAGCATGGGTGACCGGACCGAACCGGATGTGTACTTTTACTACTCCGTTATGACTCTTCTGAAGACCAACTCCAACTCGATCAAAACCCGAGATGCAAAGGAAGTTCAAATGAGGAGCTTTGACTCAGGATCCAGCTAGGAACCAATGAGTGGGCTTCATGATTGGGCTTTGCTGCGGGACGCGTGCCAAGGAGTTATCGACGTCTATAGCTTTGAACCACTATGGTAGGAGGTACGAAGGCGGATTCAGGGCCATTATGGCATCGGTAGAACCAAGGGCTACAACCAATGAAGTGGGTCATTGAAATGTTTGGTCATGACTCCATATGTTTAGCTTGGTCATAGCAGGGTTTCTACAAGTCGGGATTCGTCGTTGCCTCAGTTTGTCTAGTGTTTCAAAGTGGTAGATATCGTATGCTTTACGCACTGAGTGAGAGATGTGAGGATGGTTGTTATGGTTGATTTGGTTGCTATCATTATGACATGCACACCCCACCCCCATATTCTTACACTATTTATTATGGCACCTTAGAGTACTGTACGGTATGTGGTACTAACTCTTTGGTTGCAGGTCCAGGTTCAGGTATGGTTTAGTATACCTGTTATTACTCTGTTTTGATGCTTATCGCTCACACCAGGCTTTATGTCTGACCCAGAGTTTTATGTCTCTTCTTATTACTCTGGGTGCTCACACGAGCAGACTAGAGACAGGTTAGCTGGTGGTGCACGGGTAGATGATCCGGAGACGAGCAGGAGGCTTCCGCGTAATATATATAGTATTCTCCCTGTATTGTTGAAGATCACTGCTTGGGCATTGGTGGTGCATCTTCTGCTTCAGTTTTCTTTTGTTAGAGACAGTAAATTTGGAAAGTTGTAATAAGCTGTATTTGGATTTCCGCTGCTCTGATGTTGACATTGATTATTAGTTATCAGCTTATGTACTGTCTCGCCTGTTTTATGTCAAGTATGTTATTAGTATATTTTATTCCATGCGCTGTGAGACATTCTACAGGTTCTCTGATTAGTTCATTCTCTTCTTTCCTTTCTTATGACGACCGTTCCGTGCTAGTCGGGCATGTGTACAGCGCACTTTTGGAGGAAATGCAGGCTGGTGCGAGGCGGGCCGTCACACTTGGTATCAGAGCTCTAGGTTGCGTAGTTAACCTAGGGAAGTTATCAGGGAGAGATAATATACGTATACGAGAGAGCGTATTTGTGATTACTTTGGTTTTCAAAAGCTATATATATATACTATTAGTAGGATAAGGATGAAGTCGTACTGCACTAGCACCACTATGGAGTCGTTAATCATTTCCTTTTTCAGATTGACGATGAGCCGATATGTTAGAGGTACCGGTAGGGGAGCCAATAATGGGAATGCTGCTGACATGAGGACGATGTTTACTGACCTCATGAGAGAGATGCTTAGAGATGTACAGAGGACAGCTCCCAATGGTGGAAATGGTGGTGGTCCAATGGTGCAGGCGCCAAGAGTCGACTTCGCCAAGCTGAATAAGGATTATACTAGCCTTGGTGGAAAGCCGTTCCACGGAACGGAGTCGGCTACGGATGTTCAGGATTGGGTGGATAGTTGCGAACGTATCTTCGAGGATTTGGGTATCGAGGATGCGATGAAGAGAAAGCTAGCGTCCCGTCAGCTGCAAGGGCGGGCAATGAATTGGTGGAATGCTATAAAGGCAGCTACTCCCGAAGATCAGATTACTTGGGTACAGTTTAAGGCTCGTTATAGTGAGAAGTTCATTCCGGCTGCTCAGAAGTCAATGTTGTTTAAGAAATTCTTGGAGCTCAAGCGGAATGGCAGAGCTGTCTCGGAGTACATTGCTGAATTCGACACTTTGTCAAAGTATGGGTTATCTCTTATTGATACTGCCGAGAAAAAGAATGAGAAATTCATAACCGGTTTGGACCAGTACTTGGGGGAAAGACTTATTAACCACATCGATGAGTCGTTTGAGTCGATTGTGGGGAAAGCGTTAAGATCGGAAAGTCTCTACCCTAAGCCGAAGACTGAGGCTGCATCCGCAGATGAGCCAAAGCCACAAGCAAGTGGTGGAGGCAAGGGTGGTTCCCAGAATAAGAGAAAGCAGAACCAAGCTAAGGATGGCCAGAAGAAAAAGAATAAGCAAGATGTTGAGTGCTTCAGCTGTGGTAAGAAGGGCCATTATGCTAGTAATTGTCGGGCCAAGCCAGCGGATAGGAAGTGCTTCAACTGTGGCCAAATGGGACATCACAAGGACGAGTGTCCACAGCCTCCTAAGGAAAAGCAAATGGTGAAAGCATATGCCCTTAATGCTATTCCTTCTTCGTCGAATGCCCCAACTGCGGCGGAGAAGGGAAAGAATGTCGTCATTCAAGGTATGCTTTCTGTTTACGATGTTCCTATTAGAGTTTTGTTTGATACCGGAGCTTGCAGTTCTTTCATATCTAGTGACCTGGTAGATAGGTTGGGATTGGAGCCCGAGATTGTCGATAGACCTTTAGTAGTGACGAACCCGATTGGTGGTTCGACTAGCCTTAGCATGATTTGTCGTAATGTGGTCTTATCGAGTCATGGATGCATGTTTGTTTGTGATTGCTTTGTTTTGGGCTTTACTGGGTTTGGCATTATTTTGGGAGTAGATTGGCTCCGAAGATACGGGGTGGTGGTAGACTGTGAGGGCTTTTTGGTGACAGCTAGAGCGGATGATGGGCGGAGGATAGTGTTTGGTGATCTACCCAGTAAGGGGGTATTGGCTAGTTTTCTAAACTCCCTCGACATTCCGCATAGTGAGTTGTCAGGTTTGCCCGTGGTTGGCCAGTATCCGGATGTTTTCGAAGAAGTGACCGGACTTCCACCACGCCGAGAGATTGAGTTTCGTATTGATTTGGTAAAAGATGCCAGACCTATAGTGATGCCACTTCGTCGTATGGCACCAAGGGAGCAGCGAGAGCTCGAGGTGCAAGTCAGCGATCTTTTGAAGAAGGGATTTATCAGAAGGAGTGTTTCTGAATGGGGAGCACCAGTTGTGTTTGCTACCAAGGCGGATGGTTCCCTTCGTTTGTGTGTAGACTACCGCGAGTTGAATAAAGTGACGAGGAAGAACAAGTATCCTCTACCGCGGATAGATGATTTGTTTGATCAGTTGAGTGGCGCGAGAGTATTTTCTCAGTTGGATCTCGCGACAGGTTTTCATCAGCTTAGAGTGGAAGCTGAGAGTATAGCTAAAACGGCATTTCGGACGCCGTCTGGGTTTTATGAGTGGTTGGTCATGCCATTCGGACTGACCAATGCCCCAGCATATTTTGTGGATCTTATGAATAGGGTATTCAGAGATCAGTTGAATAAGTTTGTCCTTGTGTTCGTTGATGATATTTTGGTCTACTCAAGGACAGAGGAAGAACACAAGGGACATTTGAGGGTTGTGATGGAGGTGTTGAGAAAACACCAATTGAAAGCAAAGTTTTCTAAGTGTCACTTCTAGAAGAGGGAAGTGAGGTTCTTGGGCCATGTTGTATCAGAGAATGGTATTGCCGTAGACCCGGCAAAGGTGGCTACGGTACAGGATTGGCCTACGCCCAAGAATGCAACAGAGGTAAGAAGTTTCTTGGGGTTAGCGGGATATTATCGTAAGTTTATCCAAGGTTTCTCCAAGACGGCAGCACCATTAACCCAGTTGACCAAGAAGAATCAAGCTTTTGTCTGGGATGAAAGGTGCAATAATGCATTCAAAAGTTTAAAGGACAAGTTGACAAGCGCACCGGTGTTAGTCATTCCTAAGGGGGATGAAGAGATGATGGTATACACGGATGCCTGTGGTACCGGGCTGGGTGCTGTATTGATGCAAGGCGGTAGGGTGGTGGCTTACGCAAGTCGGCAATTGAAACCGCATGAGAGAAGATACCCTACCCATGATTTAGAATTGGCAGCAATCGTGTTCGCGTTAAAGATGTGGAGACACTATCTCTTAGGAGAAAGATTTGAGCTGTTTACAGATCATAAGTCGTTAAAGTATCTCTTCTCTCAGAAAGATCTGAATCTCCGTCAGCAGAGATGGCTAGAGTTCTTAGCTTCTTATGATTTTGACATCGCATATACACCAGGAAAGGGCAATGCGGTGGCTGATGCATTGAGTAGAAGACATGCCAGCTTAGGGGCTATGTTCCTTGAATGGAAGCAACAGGAGTTTATCGCGGGGTTTGATTTCAGACCAAAGTGCGAATTGGATCCAGAAATGTTAGCAAGTTTGACGATCAGACCCACTTTGATTGAACGAATCGGCTCTAGTCAGAGGGACGATCCTAACCTATTGGAAATCATCTCCAAGTTAGAGATGGGTATCGATGAGGAGATGAACAAGTATGGGCTTGATCGAGATAGATGGCTTAGAAAGAATGGAAAGCTTGTTGTACCCAATGTCAATGGATTGAGGGATGAAGTGCTTAGAGAATGTCATCACTCAAAGCTAACTATACACCCCGGTGGTAACAAGATGTATCGAGATATGAAACAGACTTACTACTGGGAAGGAATGAAAAGAGACGTTGGGAAGTTTATATCCAAATGCATGAATTGCCAGCTAGTTAAAGCCGAGCAAAAGAAGCCTAGTGGGTTGTTACAGCCCTTAGAAATTCCCGAATGGAAATGGGAGCAAGTCTCGATGGATTTCATCGATGGTTTACCAAGGACTAGATCGGGACATGATAGCATTTGGGTGATTGTGGATCGATTGACTAAAAGTGCAAGGTTTATACCAGTCAAATCGACCAGAACGGCAGCTAAGTTAGCAGAATTATATATGAAGTGGGTAGTGAGATTTCATGGAGTACCTAAAAGCATTGTGAGCGACCGAGACCCGTTGTTCACTAGTGGGTTTTGGAAGAGCTTACAAGAGGCTCTAGGGTCAGAGTTACATCTCAGTACCGCATACCATCCTCAGACCGACGGTCAGACGGAGAGGGTGAACCGTATTTTGGAAGATCTCTTGAGAGCATGTATATTGGATTTTGGTGGATCATGGGATGACCATTTGCATCTAGTAGAGTTTGCATATAATAATAGCTACCAATCCAGTATTGGTATGGCTCCGTTTGAAGCTTTGTACGGGAGACCATGCAACTCACCATCATGTTGGATAGAGACTGGCGAGAAGTTTATGCTTGGACCAGATGTGGTGAGGGAAACTTCAGATAAGATTAAGATCATTCAACAACGAATGAAGGCTGCCCAAGATAGGCAGAAGAGTTATGCTGATAAGAGGAGAAGAGACTTAAAATTCTCCGTTGGCGACTTGGTGTTTGTCAAGATTTCTCCGTTGAAGAGCGTAATACGATTTGGCAGGAGAGGCAAGTTGACACCAAGATTCGTTGGCCCATTCCCTGTTCTTGAACTAGTCGGGAATTTGGCATATAGAATTGACTTACCAGAGAAAATGGCGGGAGTTCACAACGTATTTCATGTTTCCCAACTAAGGAAGTTCGTTCACGACTCAGATATGACTATTTCACCTGATCAGTTAGAGGACTTCGAAGTAGAACCCGAGGCGGTTGGGAACCGCAAGCCAGTCCGTATTGTCGAGCACGACATGAAGCAACTTCGAAGGAAGGCGGTGAAGCTAGTCAAGGTACAGTGGGGCGAGGACGAGAATGATTGTACTTGGGAGACAGAGGAGAACATTAGGAAGTCACACCCAGAACTCTTTGCCTGGTAAGATTTTGACTTCAATTTAGTTTTCTGCATGCTAGGATAGGCTTGTTTGCTTGTTTTGCATGTTTGATTATTGTATGTGGTTGTTAGGCATGCGGGATCCTTTGTATGTTTTGGGTTAAGGAATTTCGGGGACGAAATTTCTTAAGGGGGGGAGAGTGTAACGACCCGCATTCTACGCATCATAGAATCGTAGAATATTTATTTCTGTCACATACGAAGTCGTATGGTCATGTAACTTTGAGAGACGACTATTGGGGTCATTTCCCATGTTCATGATTTTTCCCGATTTTTAAATGACCATTTTACCCCTAGTTATCACTGTTTTGGCCATAACTTTTGACTGGAAAGGAATTTTGACCTGAAACCACTTCCATTGGCTCCGGATGATGGTTTCTCTTTCTGTAGAGTGGTCACATTAGTCAAACGGACTCACCGTTTGGGAGATATGGCTGAAAACAAGTTTCAGATGGTGAAAAACAGCTTAATTGGGCTTAACCGGGTGATTAGCAGCTAGGCCCAGAGGGGAATTTCGGGTTTAGAGGTATAGAAAGACTGATTATGGTTAGGTTATCATTTTCATTTCAGTTTTGAGCCGCCACAAACCTCCTTGAGACCTTAGTAATGGCTTCCATCCTCTAAAACCACTCCAAAACACATTTTTAGTGAAGATTAAGCCTAAACTACATCAAAACAAGGCCAAATAACAACAAAGCAAGGTTGGAGCTGCCGCTATACATAGGAATTCGACCCAAACAGAGAGTATTTCAGATTTGGTGTTTCATTTGTGGCCAAGGTGAGTGATAGCATCGTTTTGACACTAATTACAGTTAATTAAGGGTAATTAGTGAAGATTAGCGAATTTATACGTAAATAAATTCTGGAAAAAATTCTTAAAATTCTAAAATAATGTTTTAAGGCTCTGTTAGAAATTTGGGTTAATTTCGATGTGTTTTGCTAATCGTATGCTTAAACATGATTAAGAGGGATTATAGGAAAATGTGAGGTTTTAGCTACTTTTGATCCATTTTGGTTCATTTGAATTGTTGTTATGTGCTTGTGGTTGTTCTTACATGATGTTATGACTATTTGACATGAATTGTGATTGATTAGAATAGTTAGATTTGTCAAAAACGTCGTCGAACGGCGTAAACAAGTTGCTGGAAAAGTTGCAGGAAATACTGCAGAGATCCGGATCGGGTCGGGTAGGGGATCAGATCGGGTAGGGGATCGGATCGGACATATCCGAACCGGACCAGAGCGTGGTACTTTCTGGAGCATGACGTGAAGAGGCAACAAGGAAGGCCTGATCGGATCGGAGGGGTGTAGCGTGGGATCGGAAGGCACAAGGAGGACCGAAGTGGAAGAAAAAGGAGCCTGGATACCATATTCCGAACCGAACTGAGAGCAATACACGAATCGAACTGATGCTGACGAGACGGAGACGGAGGCACTCAAGCTATGGAGTATTCGAACCGAACCGCTTCAGAATCACCGAACCGCATGAGGGAGAAGGACCCGAACCCAGAGGATGGTGGCACTCCGAACCGAACCGGGGTACGTATCCAAACCGAACCGGGGTACGTATCCGAACCGAACCAAGCATGGGTGACCGGACCGAACCGGATGTGTACTTTTACTACTCCGTGATGACTCTTCTGAAGACCAACTCCAACTCGATCAAAACCCGAGATGCAAAAGAAGTCCAAATGAGGAGCTTTGACTCAGGATCCAGCTGGGAACCAATGAGTGGGCTTCATGATTGGGCTTTGCTGTGGGACGCGTGCCAAGGAGTTATCGACGTCTATAGCTTTGAACCACTATGGAAGGAGGTACGAAGGAGGATTCAGGGCCATTATGGCATCGGTAGAACCAAGGGCTACAACCAATGAAGTGGGTCATTGAAATGTTTGGTCATGACTCCATATGTTTAGCTTGGTCATAGCAGGGTTTCTACAAGTCGGGATTCGTCGTTGCCTCAGTTTGTCTAGTGTTTCAAAGTGGTAGATATCGTATGCTTTACGCACTGAGTGAGAGATGTGAGGATGGTTGTTATGGTTGATTTGGTTGCTATCATTATGACATGCACACCCCACCCCCATATTCTTACACTATTTATTATGGCACCTTAGAGTACTGTACGGTATGTGGTACTAACTCTTTGGTTGCAGGTCCAGGTTCAGGTATGGTTTAGTATACCTGTTATTACTCTGTTTTGATGCTTATCGCTCACACCAGGCTTTATGTCTGACCCAGAGTTTTATGTCTCTTCTTATTACTCTGGGTGCTCACACGAGCAGACTAGAGACAGGTTAGCTGGTGGTGCACGGGTAGATGATCCGGAGACGAGCAGGAGGCTTCCGCGTAATATATATAGTATTCTCCCTGTATTGTTGAAGATCACTGCTTGGGCATTGGTGGTGCATCTTCTGCTTCAGTTTTCTTTTGTTAGAGACAGTAAATTTGGAAAGTTGTAATAAGCTGTATTTGGATTTCCGCTGCTCTGATGTTGACATTGATTATTAGTTATCAGCTTATGTACTGTCTCGCCTGTTTTATGTCAAGTATGTTATTAGTATATTTTATTCCATGCGCTGTGAGACATTCTACAGGTTCTCTGATTAGTTCATTCTCTTCTTTCCTTTCTTATGACGACCGTTTCGTGCTAGTCGGGCATGTGTACAGCGCACTTTTGGAGGAAATGCAGGCTGGTGCGGGGCGGGCCGTCACAAGTGTCATTTGTGTTAAATGCCATACAGCGTTTATATTTTAGATTTCACTATTCGAGCCGTTTACACAATGACATGCGTAGGAAAACCATATAAAAGGTTTCCATTAGACATTACAATTAGGCCTATCTGTTTGTTAACGATATGCCCAAACATAACCTTCTTATGTCAAATTGGTATTGATTCAACGTGGATAAATACACAGGCCATCCAGGTGGAAATGTGTGCATAACTGGCATACATGAGTATGTATTATATTCAACTTATGCCTAATAAGTAAACAACTCAAAATCTGTTTATACAGTTTTGATAATTATATCACTACAGTTTTAGCAAATATATCACGATAGTTTGGCGAGTGGATCGCTACAGTTTGGCAATTGGATCACTACAGTCTTGTCAAGTAGATCGCTATAGTCTTGACAATTATCCCCCAACAGTTTTGAAAAATATACCACAATAGTTTCTGTTTTTGAAATCGAACAAAAAAATAAAGTAGTTTCCTTTTTCCTCTTTTGATTATAACCCATTATTTGAAGTCGTTTTCTATAAATAGACAATTCAATCATAATCCACAATTTTCGAACATCTAATATGCAAGTATATGAAACAATTATGCAGCAGGTCACACCCGTATTCAAGAACAAAGACAGCAGTCAAACAAATACAAATAAAAACTCAAATCTTGCTATTTTAATTAGTTTTCAGTGAAATTGAGATACTTGAAAGTAAGATTAATCATGAGTGAGATAATTGACCTTAAATCGGTGGAGAGAAACGATAGCGACGAAGGGCAGGAATAGTTTTTGTGTCGTAGGCAACGTTGGGTGTCACGAGGCAGCGGACTGGCTCGAGCGGGGTGCTGGGTTTGAGCGACGACTCGGCTATGGCGACTACATTGGCTTGAAGGTGCAGCAGTGACTTCAATTTGTAAGGAAGAGGAGGAGCGAATCAGATCTGATCGGTTTTGATACGGTGAAGGTGAACGTTGATTGTGAAGGAAGCAATTTCAGGGATAAATAGATTTTTATTGGGAAAAGCTGATGAAAACTTGGAGGAATGAGATCTCGGTGGCCATCAATATTAAAAGAGGAAAGATTTTTTTCTTTAGGAAATGAAGTCATTCGCTCCTACCATTAAAATTGAAAAAGGAGGAAATATATTTGTTACTGGAGGAATTGGGAATGAGGAGTGATTTAAAGAATTAGAAAGGAAGGGATAAGATTAGAGTAACATCAAATAGAATAGGGTAGCGATGATTCATCACATATAGGTCAGTGTAGATTCACATCTGGGGTGGGTTTTTATTTGATTTGAATAAATATTTATTCCAACCGCATATTGTCATGTAGCCATTTGCCGTTTTGAATCCGTACCGGAAACATAGTCTCCAAATATGACCAAATTTATACGTACCCCTTCGTTTCAATATTTTGAATTAAACAAAATAATAATTTAATTATAATCCGACTCTATTTGCGTACAATGATATTTTTATTTATTTTTATATTATTTATCGGTTCATTGATTTTATTTCGTTCGTTCATCAACAGTTCCCTTCGCTTCCAAATTTGGAACGTTAAATTTCAATTCCTTTATACAAACAAATACACACATATCCAAGCCAATTTCCATATATTTTCACAAATAGAATCCTCGTCAATATTGTTTATTTTAAACCTAATCATTTATATTTTTCAATCAAATTTTAAATCCAATTCAATCCAAATATTCATCAATAAATATTTGTTCCTGATTAACCATTAAATTCATAAACGAAACCCTATATTTGATTTTAAATTCCTGATCCAAGTATTAATAAAAATTGATTATCAATAATTAAATCCGATTCCAGTTTGTCAAAATTTCTGGTTCGTTGCAATCTTTCCCCCTTTAAAATTTTTCGTCCTCGAGAAAAAGAGAGCGTTAGAGTTATACCAATATATACTTCAAATTTCATATTTATATGAAAATCGATATTTAAGTCATTGATTCCCTTTCGTTTACCCATCATATTCAATTGGCTTGGAAAAATCAATTTTTTCTTTCTTATAGTCGGGATCAATTTCGATCAAACACGATTTTATTTCCATGCTCTTTAAATTCCAATTAATTTTCTTAGACCCATTTTCTATCTCAAGTCAATTTGAGATATTCCCCATTTCTTATTCTATTTAATCATTTAAGATACCAAAATTTTTATTTTCCAAACCAATCACTTTTTAAATTTCAATTTTTTCATAAATCGGATTACTGTATCTGAAATTTTTCTGAATTTCATTATAAACATCATCTGTCAATGGTACTTACCCATTGTTGCAACTGTAATTGGTCTAGGCTTAACAACCATCAACTCAACCTCCTTACATGCAATCCATTTAATCTTTCCCAATACTCATTGAAGAGTGTCAATAACCTATCATCTTCAAGTTACATATTGTCGACTTGAAAATTTCCAAAGTCTGAAATCCTTTGTGTTTTTATACTGGAAATATTTGTATTACTACTCCGAAATTCGTTTTTTTACTTATTAAATTAGATATATTTTAATTTCAAATTATTTATTTCAAAAATATTTGATAACTCGAAGCTTGACAAGTCTACTGTCGATCTTACAAATGTTAGGCATACGCTGGCCAGGCGTATGACTAAAATCTCCAAGCACCGAATATTCTTGTTTCAACTC
This sequence comes from Allium sativum, assembly GCA_030737875.1. Lineage (NCBI taxonomy): Eukaryota > Viridiplantae > Streptophyta > Magnoliopsida > Asparagales > Amaryllidaceae > Allium > Allium sativum. The sequence goes on from CM060913.1 coordinate 53,701,296, forward strand.
CCAGTGAAAAATATTTCAAAAAAAAAAATCTCTTTAGAAACAGATACGGAAAGCACCAGTGTGATATATGCTGATTATTCATGAATCACAGATACACAATGGTTTCGTCTGGACCCCCTAGAAAACATCTGCATCCATAGGAAATAACTTCCCTGCGAATTTCGTCAAGGACAAATCAACAGAAGATATTTAAGAATCAAAAGACGATCTGAGGTCATTGAGCGTTGACTGCTCTCTCTCTCAGGATCACGAAATCAAATCATCAAATTATGAAGATAAATTAACTCACGAGGACCAATCAAGTCATGAAGACAAACTGCTGCATCATACAGGTGGCTTACTATCTCTAAGATATCTCAAATACTTGCATGGCTCATCATACTACCTTTAGTAACTCTAGTGGTTACATCTCTTTCACCGGTAGACAATTTACCGCGTGGACCGCAGGTACACAATGGTTACGCCTAGGTCCCCCAGGGAACTTCCATACCCGCAAGCTTTCACAGCTCTGTGGATTACGCCCTTAAAATTCGACTGTAGATCGCAGCAGTCACAATGGTTAAGCTTGGTTCCCCAAGAAACATCCGTCCGCCGTAGGCTATCTGCAGCCCAGCAAATTACGCTACACGATCGAATTCAATGACTCTAGATAGCAGCGATCACAATGGTTACGCCTGATTCCCTCAAGAAACATCCGACCACTATAGGCTATCTGCAGCCCTGCGAATTACGCTAGCAGTCGTGCTCAATGGCAACTCATGAGTTTTATGTCCGGACAACTAACTACCACCAGCAGCATATCTCAACCAAGCTCGAAATTCAAAGGCGAAGGAAGGTACTTTCCTTATTTATCTTTGAAAATATATAATACTATGTACATATAGTATTTCCTTCCAAATTCCCCATAAATCATGCATAAAATTTCTTTTCGAATCATATTTCAAACACCTCAATCTTATATAAATTCCCTCATATAAAATTTCATTTCAAATAGATTACCTTCCCAAACAATAATATCCAACTTTACTATATTCTTATATAATTTCCATAAAAGTTCTGGAAACTTCCGAAATTGGATATCTTCAAATTTCAAATTTTCAGTTTTGATCTCCTAATCAACTCAGGCATTTGATATCTTTTCAAACTTAGATTTACAATTCTATTGGTTATAAACCCAATTTTCTTTCAAATCCCTAATTATTTAGTTCATCACTTCATTCACATCGTTATTCTCTCAAATTTCCAGAATTTTTCTTCTTATCACAATTTCCTCCTTCATGCATCATTACTCCTTCACATTCACATCCTTCGACCGTCAATTAGCAAGCAAACAACTTCCTAAGTATCGATTCTGAAGGCCGAAACCAACATCAGATCAACACTCAGAAAATTATTCAACTTAACTAATCTCCAGTCAGTTACTAATTTTCTTAACTCTATTTCTAATTCCTTATCAAATTATCTCTTACGAAATTCTCGAATTCAAATTACAATCCCATTTCTCTTACGTTCGACCGACCTTCGTTTTCGACAGGCGGTTCTTTGTACTTCAGTTCTTACCATTCTGATTTGTCAAAACCCGTTAACTTCTCACGGTCCTTGAAAAACGATTCATATTCATTTACTATAATTCTAGAAAATCTCTTATTACCATTGGAAAACATTTTCATATATTTGCAAATATACTTTATTCTAGGGGGAATATTTATAAATTCATTATTTGTATTAAAACAGATATTAAATACACACCGCTATCCTCACTTAATTGCTAACAGTCATTTCTTACTCCATTTAACCACCTTGGCTATCGAACCTTAACCATTTCTCCATCAACCATAAAGTCAATCAAGTTGGGGTATATTTACCTCTCAGACCTTAACTGAACAATGTTATTAACTTTGAAACAGATAAAATTCACCACTTCAAATACCCACCAAACTTTTATTCTCACAATTTCTGAATTTAACTTGAGAATTTATTTCTTTTTCAATAATCGTTGATTATAACACACCTTCGAAATATTTAACTTTAAAATATGTTTTATTCATTAATCTGAATACATAAACAATTTATTACTAATATATTAAATTTTATTTTAAAACGAAAAGCAAATGGTACTTTCTTGAAATTCGACATAATCGTCTCCTATAAATAATTTCCTTTTGAATAATCTGTTATTCGAATCTTCGATACCATATTCCGAACTTCGGAAAATCTCATTTGATTTATATTTTGAACTTCAGAATTATCTCACTGTACTGGTGAACTCCCTCCCCTATCTCCAGTTTCCTTTGCGACATTTTTGCTTCCAAACGTTATTTTCTTCCAAAATAAATAAATATTAATTCTTTTATACGAATCCGGACTCGGCACATTAAATTAGTTCAAATCTCTTTAAAATCTTTGCTTCATTCACAATTCTCGTTTATAATTCACCTCTTGTTAATTAACCAACCAGTTTATAGCTTATTGCCTAATTCATATATTCGGTCGTTCATTATTGGTTCGAAACCAATTATAATTTATCTTGTCACGTTCTGGATGAATTAATCAAATTTAACACAGTCGTACTCCAATTATATTTCTCTTCCGGTTTTATTTTCATTAACTTATATTTTGAATAAAATTCATCGTTCCATCTTTGAAACGATTTCAAATTTCCCCTACTCAAATTCCCATATGAGTTCTTATTTCCAATTAACTTCAATATCTTTTATTATTAAAACACACAATTACCTAAATTTATTTGTCGATTCTATTATACTTATCTTTCGTTTATACCATTCGATGACGGATTCAAGATTCAAACCTAAGAGAGCCTTATCGAAGAAAAGCTCTCACAAATCAGGATCCGAAGACTGGGGATTCAAAAAAAAAAATCTCAAAACAATTTTTTATATTCGTTGTATCAGATCAAAAATACTAATATTCAAAATATATAATATTTCAAAATAATTTCACTTTCAAAATTTATTTCAATATAATTTTCATTTTCAAAATTTTATAGTCCGAAACCGTTTTATTTTCAAAATCCTTTTTTCTAGTGTCGATCCTACTTACTTCAAACTCAATAAGCTACGCTTTGAATGAACCAAAGCTCTGATACCATGTAACGACCCGTATTCTACACATCATAGGAATGTAGAATATTTATTTCTTCCCCATGTGAAGTCGTATGGTCATGTAACTTTGGGAAACATCCATTACAGTCATTTCCCATGTTCATGATTTTTGTCGATTTTTAAATGACCATTTTGCCCTTAGTTGGTACTATTTTGGCCATAACTTTTGATTGGAAAGGAATTTTGACCTGAAACCACTTCCATTGGATTCGTTTGATGGTTTACCTTTTCGTAGAGTGGTCATAATAGCTAAACGGACTTACCGTTTAGGAGATATGGCTGAAATAAGGTTTGGAGGGTGAAAAACTGCTTAACCGGGCCAAATCGGGTGATTAGTGAGTAGGCCCATAACCCATTTCGGGATTAGGGTTATGGGGAGGCTGAAATGAGATAGAGGATCATTCCATTTCAGTTTTCTAGCCTCCACTTATCACCAAGGAACCCTAAAAATGGCCTCTAACCTCTAAATCACCTCCAAATCATCTTTTGGTCAAGGATTAAGCTTAGCAACCTCTAATCAAGGGAGATCTACACCAAAGCAACATTGGAGCTGCTGTTTAGCATTGGGATTCACATCAAATCAGAGAATTATTTCAGATCTTAGTTTATTTGTGGCTAAGGTGAGTGATTTGCATAGTTTTACACTAATTATGGTTAGTTAAGGGTAATTAGTGCTAATTAGCGAATTTAAGCATGATAAAATTCGGGAAAAATGTTCATAAATTCCTAAATGATGTTTTAGACCTCTGATATGAATTTGGGTTAATTTGGTTAAGTTTTGCTAATCCTATCATTAATTTCACCTAAACATGCTTAGGGGGAAATATGGGGTTTTGGGTATGTTTGATCCATTTTAACCTATCATGTTGATGTTTTGATGTTTGTGGTTGATTATGCATGTTGCTATGACTGTATGAAATGCTTTGTGATTGATTTCAATAGTTAGAATGGTCGAAAACGTCGTCGAATGGCGTAAACACTTGCTGGAACAGTTTCAGAAAACAGTGCAGGGCTCGGATCGGATCGGACATAGGGCTCGGATCGGATATGTTGAACTGAGCAAAGAATCTGATCGGATCAGAACCCAACACCTGGGGAAAAGTGGCAAAAAGGAAGGCCACGCTAGCTGAACTGGGATCGGATCGGATCGAGGAGGACGGATCAGAGCGGAGGCATGAGGATGGATCAAATAGGAGCATGTGAAGGACGAGGAGACGGATCGGAACGGAGGCACGAGCTGGAGGGGAGATGACGCCCGACCCGACCCGAACCGATGGAGGGCACCCGACCCGAACCGCACCAGAAGAAGACCCGACCCGAACAGATGGAGGATACCCGACCCGAACCGATGGCTTGAGAAGGAACCCGACCCGACCCAGTATTGACCAATAACCCGAGATGCAAAGGTAGTCCAATATGGGAAGTTAGAGCTCATGATCCAGTTGGGAACCAATGAGTTCACTTCATGGTTGGACTTTGCTGCGGGACGTGTGCTAAGGAGTTGTCGACGTTCATAACTTCGATTCACCACTAAGAATGAATGATGGGCTACTTATCAGTGCAGTAGGGTCATTATGACCTGAGGGGCAAGATGATGGTAGCAAGACTACATTATCAGTGCAGTAGGGTCATTATGACCTGAGGGGCAAGGTGATGCGTAGTAAGACTATGAGCCAGCGCAGATGGGGTGAATAACTCCATGGGGCAAGTGGACATAGTAAGGATTGGTAAGGCTATGAGCCAGTGCAGTGGGGTTCTTGTGACTCCATGGGGCAAAGTGGACAAAGCAAAGGATTAGTGGCTACGTTATCAGTGCAGTGAAGCCATTTATGACTTCATGGGGCAGAGTGATCGTAGCAAGGTATGTTGGGTGATCGAAGTGGTGAATATCGTATGCTTTACGCACTGAGTGAGAGATGTGAGGATGGATGCTATGTTTGGTTGTTTGCCATCCCTATGACATGCACACCTCCCCCACCTCCGTATCTTTACATTGTTTGATATGGTACCTTAGAGTGTTGTACAGTATGTAGTGCTAACTCTTTGGTTGCAGGTCCAGGTTCAGGTATGTTTTAGTCTACTTGTTATTATTCACTTTAGATGCTTATCGCTCATACCAGGCTTTATGTCTGACCCAGAGTTTTATGTCTCCTCTTTTTACTCTGGGTGCTCACACGAGCAGACTAGAGACAGGTTAGCTGGTGATGCGCGAGTAACTGATTCGGAGGCGGGCAGGAGGCTTCCACGTATGATATATATACACACATTTTCCCTGTGTCGTTGGTGGTCGCTACTTGGGCATTAGTAGTGTACCTCATTTACCTTACTTTTGTTTTGAGACAGTTTGAAATTTGTAATAAGCTGTACTTTGGATTTCCGCTGCTATGATGTTTAGTTCTGGTTTTCAGCTTATGCACTGTCTCTCCTGTTTTATGTCAAGTATGTTATTATTATACTTTGTTCTATGCGCTGTGAGACATTCTACAGGTTCTTTGTATGTTCATTTCCTTCTTCCTTTTCCTTCTGACGACCCGTTCCGTGCTAACTGGACATGTGTACAGCGCACCTTTGGAGTAAATGTCGGTTGGTGCGGGGCGGGCCGTCACATACCACTTGTAACGTCTAGCCTTATGACCGTTCTATATCGGTAATTAAAACCAACTTAAAATGTTCAAATCGACGGACCGTTGTTTAGCTTACAGGGTTTGAAATACAGAAACAACACAGAAAAACACAAAACACAATATTGAATAGCAAAATGAACTTTCATATATTAATCAGCTGTTTTAATACAAGAATTTTCTATACAGCGGAACTAAAAATAAAGTTTAAATACAAGAAAATATGTTTACTGGTTTAAAGTCTTCAGAGTGCGCTATCTCTTGGAATCCCCAGCTTTGCCAGTCTTCTAATCCTAAGCTGTAATCTTTAAATCTTAACTGACCCGGGTGTTCCATGCAAAAACATAAAACACTCGAGTCAGGATTAATCATAGTTCAAATAAATCAATTCCGATAAAACTAAATATACAACAATTTCATCAATTACGTCACGCACAGGTTTCATATAGTCGAACATACATGGTGTTGACACATACATATACATGCATGGAGATGCATATATACGTATGCGGTCTACGACAATATTAAAGTCAGGCGCAAGGGTGTATGAGTTAATTTTGCAGCAAAGAACACATGGAATGGGTGTATCAAGGAATGGACCTATCTCACGTTTCAAAAAAATACGCAAGGTAAAACGGTGATCCAATGTAGATATCAAGTTCCGCAAAACAAGTAACTAGTGCAGTGTTCATTAAAACAGGCAATCAGCTAATCATAAGTAGGAGGTACATATATATATATATATATATATATATATATATATATATATATATTTAAAGACGAGCATGAAACTTTGAACTTAAAATAAGGGGACACTTGCGGTTCCATGTTTTTCAAAATAGTGGCATAGGTGACTAAATTTGTGAGGCAAGAGAGTTAACAAGGTAACAATATTACCCATGAATGAGCTACAAATGACCGGGTAGGCTACTGCCATAAAATTAAGTCATTCAAAACAAGATAAATCTTCGGACATCAGGGTTAATAATCGGCAATGATCAGCAAGCATAAGGGAAGCTGACATAATAGCTTAAACACCAAGCAGTTTAACGACAGTAAGTATACAATTCAATCGTTAAGAACAAAATTTTAATATAAATAATTAACACTATGAAGGTCCATAAACCATACGACCAAAAGTCCATAACTGCATAAGCTTTGGCTATCATATTTAGCATATTACATTTCTCCAAACAATTATCACCTTTATTAAAATAGTGGACTCAACTGTGTTCATTGAATTAGCAATATAGTTTAACTTGCTGTGTGAACTATATAATACATATTTGAATAAGGAGGATGTTGTGCAACTACAACCCCTCACAAATCTGCCAAATAGCATCAAACATATGCTATATACAAATATTACTACTAGGACCAAGTGATCAAATATCAAAGATAATTAATGTTTAACACAAACTTTAGTTTCAACTTTTCCTTTTAAACTCTCATGAAAATCTCATATTTACAAGCATATTTTCCTTGTTTATAATTATGGTCAGGTAAATTTTACAAGAACAACATCAAAACAACTGTCAAAATTTGCAGGATGCTAAACTGCCCATCACTTAAATGCATGATTTAAAAGTTAAATCATCAATAACCACATGTATAGTAACATTTAATATAATATTCTCTCTCTCTATATATATATATATATATATGTGTGTGTGTGTGTGTGTGTGTGTGTGTGTGTGTGTGTGCACCTTGGAAATCTGAACCAGCAAATTCTAGAACCAAAATGCTTAGCACTAGTTAAAAACACAATTGCTATATGAGAAAATTTCAAAGGGAAGAACTTAAAGTCTGAATCCAAAGAAAAATAATCCAACCCTTCATTTATACAGTGCATATTTCGCTTTGATGTTTGATATAAGTTGGTATATCTATTTTTCAAGTAACATTAAAATTAGGACAAGCTGCTGAACTTAAAAGTATGAAGAGTGTCAGCCTAAAAAGGTAACTACCTGGGAACAAAATATGATCCCCATTGCAAGGTGGTACTCGATATGTTTAACTACTAAAATAACAGGGACCTGAATATCTAATGCAGGACAAGTGTTTACTTCTAATCATTACCGTTTGAAAATTCTGAAACAAAAGAAATGTCATCTACTGTATAAATGTGGCAATTTTGGCAAGGGGAATTCGCACGAAATTTTCCAAGAAAGTTATGGTTACGGTCACCCTCAATCAGTGTTTAATGAAGTGATCCGGAAGCTTGCATATACACATGTTACATGTGCACTGCCTCAGCATTCCAGGATCAAAGAAATACCAGTGCAGTCGAGTTTTCGAAAGGAGTGGACGAATATATATAGGCAGTCAAGTGCTCACTGACCATAACCACATTAGACACAGTCTGGATCAATTACAAAACTCGAAACATTTGTCACTCATTTATGATTAAAGATCAAGGCAAACAACTCGATGATGATAACCTAACAGTGCCATTTGTGTTAAATGCCATACAGCGTTTATATTTTAGATTTCACTATTCGAGCCGTTTACACAATGGCATGCGTAGGAAAACCATATAAAAGGATTCCCTTAGACATTCACAATTAGGCCTATCTGTTTGTTAACGATATGCCCAAACATAACCTTATTATGTCAAATTGGTATTGATTCAACGTGGATAAGTACACAGGCCATCCAGGTGGGAATGTGTGCATAACTGGCATACATGAGTATGTATTAGATTCAACTTATGCCTAATAAGTAAACAACTCAAAATCTGTTTATACAGTTTTGACAATTATATCACTACAGTTTTATAAAATATATCACGATAGTTTGGCGAGTGGATCGCTACAGTTTGGCAATTGGATCACTACAGTCGTGTCAAGTAGATCGCTATAGACTTGACAATTATATATCAATAGTTTTGACAAATATACCACAATAGTTTCTGTTTTTTAAATCGAACAAAAAAATAAATTAGTTTCCTTTTTCCTCTTTTAATTATAACCCATTCTTTGAAGTCGTTTTCTATAAACAGACAACTCAATCACAGTCCACAATTTTCGAACATCCAATATGCAAGTATATGAAACAATTATGCAGCAACTCACACCCGTATTCAAGAACGAAGACAGCAGTCAAACAAATACAAATAAAAACTCAAGTCTCGCTATTTTAATTAGTTTTCAGTGAAATTGAGATACTTGAAAGTAAGATTAATCATGAGTGAGATAACAGACCTTAAATCAGTGGAGAGAAACGATAGCGACGAAGGGCAAGAATAGTTTTTGTGTCGTAGGCAACGTTGGGTGTCACGAGGCAGCGGACTGGCTCGAGCGGGGTGCTGGGTTTGAGCGACGACTCGGCTATGGCGACTACATTGGCTTGAAGGTCCAGCAGTGACTTCAATTTGCAAGGAAGAGGAGGAGCGAATTAGATCTGATTGGTTTTGATACGGTGAAGGTGAACGTTGATTGTGGAGGAAGCAATTTCAGGGATAAATAGATTTTTATTGGGAAAAGCTGATGAAAACTTGGAGGAATGAGATCTCGGTGGCCATCAATATTAAAAGAGGAAAGATTTTTTTTCTTTAGGAAATGAAGTCATTCGCTCCTACCATTAAAATTGAAAACGGAGGAAATATATTTGTTACTGGAGGAATTGGGAATGAGTAGTAATTTATAGAATTAGAAAGGAAGGGATAAGAACGGAGTAACATCAAATAGAATAGGATAGCGATGATTCATCACATACAGGTCAGTGTAGATTCACATCTGGGGTGGGTTTTTATTTGATCTAAATAAATATTTATTTCTACCGCATATTGTCGTGTAGCCGTTTATCGTTTTGAATCTGTACCGCAAACACAATCTCCAAATATGACCAAATTTATACGTACCCCTTCATTTCAATATTTTGAATTAAACAAAAATAATAATTTAATTATAATCCGACTCTATTTGTGTACGATGATATTTTTATTTATTTTTATATTATTTGTCGGTTCATTGATTTTATTTCGTTCGTTCATCAACAGTTCCGTTCGCTTCCAAATTTGGAACGTTAAATTTCAATTCCTTTATACAAACAAATACACACATATCCAAGCCAATTTCCATATATTTTAACAAATAGAATCTTCATCAATATCGTTTATTTTAACCTAATCATTTATATTTTTCAATCAAATTTTAAATCCAATTCAATCCAAATATTCATCAATAAATATTCGTTCCTGATTAACCATTAAATTCATATACGAAACCCTATATTTGATTTTAAATTCCTGATCCAAGTATCAATAAAAATTGATTATCAGTAATTAAATCCGATTCCAGTTTGTCAAAATTTCTAGGTCGTTGCAATCTTTCCCCCTTTAAAATTTTTCATCCTCGAAAAGGAGAGAGCATTAGAGTTATACCAATATATACTTCAAATTTCATATTTATATGAAAATCGATATTTAAGTCATTGATTCCCTTTCGTTTACCCATCATATTCAATTAGCTTGGAAAAATCAATTTTTCTTTCTTATAGTCGGGATCAATTTCGATCAAACACGATTTTATTTCCATGCTCTTTAAATTCCAATTAATTTTCTTAGACCCATTTTCTATCTCAAGTCAATTTGAGATATTCCCCATTTCTTATTCTATTTAATCATTTAAGATATAAAAAAAAATTATTTTCCAAACCAATCACTTTTTAAATTTCAATTTTTTCATAAATCGGATTACTGTATCTGAAATTTTTCTAAATTTCATTATAAACATCGTAGGTCAATGCTACTTACCCATTGTTGCAACTGTAATGGGTATATGCTTAACAACCATCAACTCAACCTCCTTACATGCAATCCATTTAATCTTTCCCAATACTCATTGAAGAGTGTCAATAACCTATCATCTTCAAGTTACAGATTGTCGACTTGAAAATTTCCAAAGTCCGAAATCCTTTGTGTTTTTATACTGGAAATATTTGTATTACTACTCCAAAATTCTTTTTTTTACTTATTAAATTATATATATTTTAATTTCAAATTATTTATTTTAAAAATATTTGATAACTCGAAGCTTGACAAGTCTATTGTCGTTCTTACAAATGTAAGGCATACGCTGGCCAGGCGTATGACTAAAATCTCCAAGCGCCGAATATTCTTGTTTCAACTCCCAGTGAAAAATATTTCAAAAAAAATCTCTTTAGAAACAGATACGGAAAGCACCAGTGTGATATTGATATGTTGATTCTTCATGAATCACAGATACACAATGGTTTCGTTTGGAACCCCCAGAAAATATCTGCATCAGTAGGAAATCACTTCCCTGCAAATTTCGTCATAGACAAATCAACAAAAGATATTTAAGAATCAAAAGACGATCTGAGGTCATTGAGCGTTGACTGCTCTCTCTCAGGATCACAAAATCAAATCATCAAATTATGAAGATAAATTAAGTAATGAGGACCAATCAAGTCATGAAGACAAATTGCTGCATTATACAGGTGGCTTACTATCACTAAGATATCTCAAATACTTGCACGGCTCATCATACTACCTTTAGTACCTCTAGTGGTTACATCTCTTTCACCGGAAGACAATTTACCGCGTGGACCGCAGGTACACAATGGTTACGCCTGGGTCCCCTAGGAAACATCCATACCCGTAAGCTTTCACAGCTATGTGGATTACGCCCTTATAATTCGACTGTAGATCGCAGCAGTTACAATGGTTACGCTTGGTTCCCCAAGAAACATCCGTCCGCCGTAGGCTATCTGCAGCCCTGCGAATTACGCTACACGGTCGAATTCAACGACTCTAGATCGCATCGATCACAATGGTTACGCCTGATTCCCTCAGGAAACATCCGACCGCTATAGGCTATCTGCAGCCCTGCGAATTACGCTAGCAGTCGTGCTCAATGGCAACTCATGAGTTTTATGTCCGGACAACTAACTACCACCAGCAGCATATCTCAACCAAGCTCGAAATTCAAAGGCGAAGGAAGGTACTTTCCTTATTTTGCTTTGAAAACATATAATACTATGTACATATAGTATTTCCTTCCAAATTCCCCATAAATCATACATAAAATTTCTTTTCAAATCATATTTCAAACACCTCATTCTTATATAAATTCCCTCATATAACATTTCATTTCAAATTGATTACCTTCCCAAACAATAATATCCAACTTTACTATATTCTTATATAATTTCCATAAAAGTTCCGGAAACTTCCAAAATCGAATATCTTCATATTTCAAATTTTCAGTTTTGATCTCCTAATTAACTCAGGCATTTGATATCTTTTCAAACTCAGATTTACAATTCTATTGGTTATAAACCCAATTTTCTTTCAAATCCCTAATTATTAAATTCATCACTTCATTCACATCGTTATTCTCTCAAATTTCCAGAATTTTTCTTCTTATCACAATTTCCTCCTTCATGCATCATTACTCCTTCACATTTACATCCTTCAACCGTCAATTAGCAAGCAAACAACTTCCTAAGTATCGATCCCCAAGGCCGAAACCAACATCAGATCAACACTCAGAAAATTATTCAACTTAACAAATCTCCAGCCAGTTACTAATTTTCTTAACTCTATATCTAATTCCTTATCAAAATATCTCTTACGAAATTCTCGAATTCAAATTACAATCCCATTTCTCTTACGTTCGACCGACCTTCGTTTTCGACGTGCGGCTCTTTGTTCTTCAGTTCTTACCATTCTGATTTGTCAAAACCCGTTAACTTCTCACGGTTCTTGAAAAACGATTCATATTCATTTATATAATTCTAGAAAATCTCTTATTACCATTGGAAAACATTTTCATATATTTGCAAATATAATTTATTCTAGGGGGAATATTTATAAATTCATTATTTATATTAAAACAGATATTAAATACACACCGCTATCCTCAGTTAACTGCTAACACTCATTTTTTACTCCATTTAACCAGCTTGGCTATCGAACCTTAACCATTTCTCCGTCAACCATGAAGTCAATCAAGTTGCGGTATATTTACCTCTCAGACCTTAACTGAACAACGTTATTAACTTTGAAACAGATAAAATTCACCACTTCAAATACCCACCAAACTTTTATTCTCACAATTTCTGAATTTAACTTAAGAATTTATTTCCTTTTCAATAATCGTTGATTATAACACACCTTCGAAATATTTAACTTTAAAATATGTTTTATTCATTAATCTGAATACATAAACAATTTATTACTAATATATTAAATTTTACTTTAAAACGAAAAGCAAATGGTACTTTCTTGAAATTCGACATAATCTTCTCCCTTAAATAATTTCTTTTTGAATAATCTGTTATTTGAATCTTCGATACCATATTCCGAACTTCGGAAAATCTCATTTGATTTATATTTTGAACTTCAGAATTATCTCACTGTACTGGTGAACTCCCTCCCCTATCTCCAGTTTCCTTTGCAACATTTTTGCTTCCAAACGTTATTTTCTTCCAAAATAAATAAATATTAATTCTTTTATACGAATCCGGACTCGGCACATTAAATTAGTTCAAATCTCTTTAAAATCTTTGCTTCATTCACAATTCTCGTTTACAATTCACCTCTTGCTAATTAACCAACCAGTTTATAGCTTATTGCCTAATTCATATATTCGGTCGTTCATTATTGGTTCAAAACCAATTATAATTTATCTTGTCACGTTCTGGATGAATTAATCAAATTTGACATAGTCGTACGCCAATTATATTTCTCTTCCGGTTTTATTTTCATTAACTTATATTTTGAATAAAATTCATCGTTCCATCTTTGAAACGATTTCAAATTTCCCCTACTCAAATTCCCATATGAGTTCTTATTTCCAATTAACTTCAATATCTCTTATTATTAAAACACACAATTACATAAATTGATTTGTCGATTCTCTTATACTTATCTTTCGTTTATACCATTCGATGACGGATTCAAGATTCAAACCTAAGAGAGCCTTATCGAAGAAAAGCTCTCACAAACCAGGATTCGAAGACTGGGGATTCCAAAAAAAATCTCAAAACAATTTTTTATATTCGTTGTACCAGATCAAAAATACTAATATTCAAAATACTATAATATTTCAAAATAATTTCACTTTCAAAATTTATTTCAACATAATTTTCGTTTTCAAAATCTTATAGTTCGAAACCTTTTTATTTTCAAAATCCGTTTTTCTAGTGTCGATCCTACTTACTTCAAACTCGATAAGCTACGATTTGAATGAACCAAAGCTCTGATACTACTTGTAACATCTAGCCTTATAACCTTCTAAATCAGTAACTAAAACCAACTTAAAATGTTCAAATCGATGGACCGTTGTTTAGCTTACAGGGTTTGAAATACAGAAACAACACAGAATAACACAAAACACAATATTGAGTAGCAAAATGAAGTTTCGTATATTAATCAGCTCTTTTAATACAAGAATTTTATATACAGCAGAACTAAAAATAAAGTTTAAATACAATAAAATATTTTTACTGGTTTAAAGTCTTCAGAGTGCGCTATCTCTTGGAATCCCCAGCTTTGCCAGTCTTCTAATCCTGAGCTGTAATCTTTAAATCTTAACCGCTCGGGTCTGACCCGGGCGTTCCATGCTAAAACATAAAACACTCGAGTCAGGATTAATCATAGTTCAAATAAATCAATTCTGATAAAACTAAGTATACAACAATTTCATCAATTACGTCACGCACAGGTTTCATATAGTCGAACATACATGGTGTTGACACATACATATACATGCATGGAGATGCATATATACGTATGCAGTCTACAACAATATTAAAGTCAGACGCAAGGGTGTATGAGTTAATTTTGCAGCAAAGAACACATGGAATGGGTGTATCAAGGAATGGACCTATCTCACGTTTCAGAAAAATATGCATGGTAAAACGGTGATCCAATGTAGATATCAAGTTCCGCAAAACAAGTAACTAGTGCAGTGTTCATTAAAACAGGCAATCAGCTAATCATAAATAGGAGGTACATATATATATATATATATATATATATTTGTAAAGACGAGCATGAAACTTTGAACTTAAAATAAGGGGACAATTGCGGTTCCAGGTTTTTCAAAATAGTGGCATAGGTGACTAAATTTGTGAGGCAAGAGAGTTAACAAGGTAATAGTATTACCCATGAATGAGCTACATATGACCGGGTAGGCTACTGCCATAAAATTTACTCATTCAAAACAAGATAAATCTTCAGACAGCAGGGTTAACAATCAGCAATGATCAGCAAGCATAAGGGAAGCTGACATAGTAGCTTAAACACCAAGCAGTTTAACGACAGTAAGTATACAATTCAATCATTAAGAACAAAATTTTAATATAAATAATTAACACTATGAAGATACATAAACTATACGACCAAAAGTCCATAACTGCATAAGCTTTGGCTATCATATTTAGCATATTACATTTCTCCCAACAACTATCACCTTTAATAAAATAGTGGACTCAACTGTGTTCATTGAGTTAGCAATATAGTTTAACTTGCTATGTAAACTATAAAATACATGTTTGAATAAGGAGGATGTTGTGCAACTACAACCCCTCACAAATCTTCCAAATAGCATCAAACCCATGCTATATACAAATATTACTACTAGGACTAAGTGATCAAATATCAAAGATAATTAATGTTTAACACAAACTTTAGTTTCAACTTTTCCTTTTAAACTCTCATGAAAATCTCATATTTACATGCATATTTTCCTTTTTTATAATTGTGGTCGGGTAAATTTTACAAGAGCAACTTCAAAACAACTGTCAAAATTTGCAGGAAGCTAAACTGCACTTCACTTAAATGCATGACTTAAAAGTTAAAACAGCAATAACCATATGTATCGTAACATTTAATATAATATTCAATTTATATATATGTGTATATATATATTCCACTGGGATATCTTAACCAATAAATTCTGGAGCTTGGCATCAAAGTCAAAATTCTTAGCACCAGTCAAAAACACAATTGCTATATGAGAAAATTTCTAAGGGAAGGACTTAAAGTCTGAATCCAAAGGAAAATAATCCAACCCTTCAATTATACTCTGCATATTTCGCGTTGATGTTCGATATAAGTTGGGTATATCTACTTTTCCAGTAACATTAAAATTAGGACAAGCTGCTGAACTTAAAAGTATGAAGACTATCAGCCTAAAAAGATAAATACCTGGGAACAAAATATGATCCTCATTGCAAGGTAGTACTCGATATGTTTAACTATTAACGTAACAGGGACCTAAATAAATAATGTAGGACAAGTGTTTACTTCTAATCATTACTGTTTGAAAATTTTGAAACAAAAGAAATGTCATCTACTGTACAAATGTGGCAATTTTGGCAAGGGGAATTCGCATGAAATTTTCTAGGAAAGTTACGGTTATGGTCACTCTCAATCAGTGTTTAATCCAGTTACCCGGAAGCTTCCATATACACACGTTACATGTGTACTGCCTCAGCGTTCCAGGATCACAGAAATACCAGTGCAGCCGAGTTTCCGAAAGGAGTGCACGAATATATATAGGCAGCCAAGTGCTCACCGACCATACCACATTAAACACAGTCTAGATCAATTACAAAACTTGAATCATTTATCACTCATTTATGATTAAAGATCAAGGCAAACAGCTCGATGATGATAACCTAACAGTGCCATTTGTGTTAAATGCCATACAGCGTTTATGTTTTAGATTTCACTATTCAAACCGTTTACACAATGACATGCGTAGGAAAACCATATAAAAGGATTCCACTAAACATTCAGAATTAGGCCTATCTGTTAGTTAACGAAATGCCCAAACATAACCTTCTTATGTCAAATTGGTATTGATTCAACGTGGATAAATACACAAGCCGTCCAGGTGGAAATGTGTGCATAACTGGCATACATGAGTATGTATTAGATTCAACTTATGCCTAATAAGTAAATAACTCGAAATCTGTTTATACAGTTTTGATAATTATATCACTACAGTTTTGGCAAATATATCACGATAGTTTGGCGAGTGGATCGCTACAGTTTGGCAACTGGATCACCACTGTCTTGTCAAGTAGATCGCTACAGTCTTGGCAATTATCTCCCAACAATTTTGACAAATATACCACAGCAGTTTTTGTTTTTGAAATCTAACAAAAAAAATAAAGTAGTTTCCTTAACCCATTCTTTGAAGTCGTTATCTATAAACAGACAATTCAAACATAATCCACAATTTTCGAACATCCAATAAGCAAGCACATGAAAAAACTAGGCAGCAGCTCACACCCGTATTCAAGAACGAAGACAGCAGTCAAACAGATACAAATAAAAACTCAAATCTCGCTATTAATTAGTTTTCACTGAAATTGGGATACTTGAAAGTAAGATTAATCATGGGTGAGATAACTTACCTTAAATCAGTGGAGAGAAATGATAGTGACGAAGGGTAGGCTTAGTTTTTGTGTCGCAGGCAATGTTGGGTGTCACGAGGCAGTGGGCTGGGCTCAAGCGGGGTGCTGGGATTGAGCAACGACTCGGCTATGGCGACTCCATCGGCTTGAAGGTGCAGCGGTGACTTCAATTTGCAAGGAAGAGGAGGAGCGGATCAGATCTGATCGGTTTTGATACGGTGAAGGTGAACGCTGATTGTGGAGGAAGCGATTTCAGGGGAAAATAGATTTTTATTGGCAAAACCTGATGAAAACTTGGAGGAATGAGATCTCGGTGGCCATCAATATTAAAAGAGGAAAGATTTTGTCTTTAGGAAATGAAGTCATTCTCTCCTACCATTAAATTTGAAAAAGGAGGAAATATATTTATTGCTGGAGGAATTGGGAATGAGGAGTGATTTATATAATCTGAAAGGAAGGGATAAGAATAGAGTAACATCAAATAGAATAGGGTAGCGATGATTCATCACATATAGGTCGGTGTAGATTTACATCTGGGGTGGGTTTTTATTTAATTTAAATAAATATTAATTTCTACCACGTATTGTCGTGTAGCCGTTTACCGTTTTGAATCTGTACCGCAAACAAAATCTCCAAATATGACCAAATTTATACGTAACCCTTCATTTCAATATTTTGAATTAAACAAAAATAATAATTTAATTATAATCCGACTCTATTTGTGTATGATGATATTTTTATTTATTTTTATATTATTTATCGGTTCGTTGATTTTATTCCGTTCGTTCATCAACAGTTCCGTTTGCTTCCAAATTTGAAACGTTAAATTTCAATTCCTTTATACAAACAAATACACACATATCTAAGCCAATTTCCATATATTTTAACAAATAGAATCCTCGTCAATATCGTTTATTTTAAACCTAATCATTTATATTTTTCAATCAAATTTTAAATCCAATTCAATCCAAATATTCACTAATATATATTTGTTCCCGATTAACCATTAAATTCATATACGAAACCCTATATTTGATTTTAAATTCCTGATCCAAATATCAATAAAAATTGATTATCAATAATTAAATCTGATTCCGGTTTGTCGAAATTTCCGGGTCGTTACAGGAAACTATTCAAACACATAACAATGCCAACAACATTTATTATAATTTAATATATTTGTGTTAATTACATAGATTTGGACGAATAAGGTTATATATATTTATTTAAGCGCAGTTATTGTAGTTAGTAATTTTATTTATTATATTTAATCATTTATGTTTTGGTCTAAACTAACGACCAAAACAAACCTTTTTTATGTTTAATATTGTTTAAGATTCCAAATCTTATAAAAAGGTTAATAACTATAGTTATTGTAAATATTTGCCCAAAATAGTTAACAAAGGAATAATGCATTTCAAATCACAAAAAATATGTAATAAGTAAATCTTTGGAATGGTTGTTATAAACTACGTACAAATATACGTGAATTAAACATCCCTTCCTATTTGATTTGTACACATTTCTTGTTGATTCCAAATAATGCCTTTTTTTATTAAAAAGAACATAAAAGGCATATTTACAATAACCAAGTAAAAACCCAAATAACATCAAACATAAACATACACATCTTTTTAATCAAAATTTACATAAACCACAAATCAACACCAAATCAAAGAATTTGGAATAATTACTACAAACCTAACAATGATTTAGGGAATGATTTCCAGGTTTAAGGTGTTTACAATAACCACAAACAAATTTATGAACAATTATAGGCAATATAATTTAATTAACCAAAAAGGCCTACAAACTCAATATTTAAACCACAACCTATTATTTCATATTTGACAAAAACAATAAACAAATCTGATAAACTTTTAGGCACATAATTCAGATCTACACAAACGAATTAAATAAGTTATTATAAATGATGTATATAATTTCCTGCTCACTAGAAAGTTATTCAAATCTGATCTAAACAAAACTTTTAGGCCTACAATTCCCAAATCTTACAGATCTACAATTATTTGAAAAAGAGGAATCTTTTAGATTTGTAGATCTGTAAGAAATAGGAAAGAGGGAGGAAATCTAAATGGAAGAATGCTTATTCATAGCACCTTCTCTTTTGCACAAGAATTTGATTTCTATCCTCTCAAATCTATGTTTATTTAATTTGTATGTGTTTAGATTTGATTTAGAAGAAATCTGAAAGAGGAGGAAAATGGTAGAGCTTTGCTACTGCTTTCAGAATTGGGTGCAAAAGAATGGTGGTCTAACCCTTTATTTATGGGGTTAAATGACCCTAGACCGTTACATTTAATTTAATAAAGATATGTTTATATATATAAATTTTAATATTAAAATAAACCCACCAACCCTAGCCCCCACTGCTTGGAACGACCAGGCAGGTTGCACCGCCTCAGTTGACCGCCGGTCGACCGCCCTGGTTGACCGTTCTTGTCGACCTGGCAATGGAAAGCTAGAGCAGTACTGAGGGTCCTCACGCGAAATTCCCAAGCCACTCAATGTTCATCAAGAATTCCAACTGATTGGAACTTTGTCTAACAACTAAATCCTCCGTGATCCATCTTCTGACTCAGGAAGATTTTGCCACAAATAAGTGACTCTGATCCACGACGTTATGGCCTTTATCTCGTCTTGATTGAGTTACGCCTCATATGAACTTAGTTATGTTTATTTCCAGAAATAGTTTGATTTTATATCTTAATTTCGGAAAGTTGCTTGAGTTGTCTTAAAACTGACTTAGTTGTAATCCTTGTACGAGATACCCAAACATTAGCCTCAATCTCGAGATTCACCCATGGATCACCGGAGCGCCGCTACCGCGAATGCAATCAAGCAAGCTCGACCACACTTACCTCCAAGCTCAGGGGCAAGAACACTAAGTCAAACGGATTTAGCTCGACCTACCTACCCTCCAACGTAATTAGGCAGCGGTCTATTGGCACCATCACTAAGTCCAATAGATTTAGCCCGACCTACCTACGCTACAGCATACTCAGGCGACGGTCTATTGGCACCATCTTGACTTCACAATGCCTCGAGATTAACTATTGAAAGGGAGTCTTGAGAGTGAAGTCGGCCTCCTCGAGATTAACTATCCAAGCGATCAGTTCAAGTAAGTTCGTTTATCTAACGTCACACCAATCAACTGCATTATATTCGACTTCGGTCCTAATTTAATCGTGCAATGTCACGTGACGATCCAAGCTTGCTAGTTTGGGTTCAGAATCGAAGAAAACAACACAACTTCCAATTCCCGGAGAAACAGGAAAATTTGTCTAAGTCCTAGAGATGCAAAATAATAAATTCATATCCCCATGTGCTTGCCAGAGATTTTCGTGTTTTCTTGGTTCAACTTCGAGTTCCCAAAGTCTCGAGACTCCTCCAACAAACTCAAATCTAAGTGTAATGACAAGTTAATTAATATGAGTACAGTGCTGGAAAATGTAAAGAGTGCTTGAACACTTAGAACGATATGTGATGTAAGCAAAGTAAATAAACTTTCAGCACTACAAGAAAATTTTACATAGACATTGGCTAAAAAACGATGTCTTCATTTTTCAGGTGTGATAGCTTTGTCGGTGATGTCTAAAATACCTCTTTTTTACATCAGTTAAAAGACGATGTCAAAGCAGTTTTAAGACATCATAAATTAATTAATTAACTATTGTAATAAGTGTTTTACCATATCAGCTTTTGACTGATGTCTATGATGGCTTTATACTGATGCTTATGATGACTTGTTTATGTTGTTTTCTCATCTCATATACATAAATAAATATTTATTAAATGAAATACTATTGCACAGAATTTAATATCAAACAATATTTTTATTCAATTAAACATTTTATTTCAACATATGAAATAGCATAAATTTCTGACTTCAACTACTTTACATTCACATTTCTCATACACAATTCAATACGTTACACAATCAGTTTTACATTCCCATCTCGTTAAAACACTCATCACTCTAGTTGACTTGATCTTAATTTTCATTGTGTAGCATGTGCTCAAGCTGTCCAACTGTCCATTCTTCTGTCCAAATTAACTAAAAGACTATCATGATTAATGAGATGAGATAGTCTAATTTTATATAACTTGTGAAAACAAAAGCAAAAAAATTGCTGTTATATTGTTTTGTCAATGTTAAAATTCATGAAATCAACTCCAATTCCCGTAAAAAGGATGCTAAGTATAATATTCCGTCTAACACCATTATATTTCAAATTGCGAACTTTACATTGCACCAAATTACATCTACCTTTTTAATTACTATATTGCAGTTGGACGGTATATGACACAACGAGCTTTTTGCCTTTATGCATACAATTTTAGCGAAAAACATGTACTGAAGAGAAATAAACCTGATGAATAGGAGGATACATTGAATTTGTGCATACTGGGCATACAAGGAGTTCATTTACTCCACTTCAAGAAGATACACTACATAGCACAACCTGGATTAAAAATCCACAAATATAATAAAAACACAAAACCAACTGCAGGCAGCACAACCTGGATTAAAAAGAAAATTACACTACATAGCAGGGATTGTTTTCCACCATTTTACAGCACTCGCAGGGCAGCAGGTCCCAAATACAAGTTGTGGCAATTAGGCATTTAGTCTGGTAGTGTAGTTCCTCTTTCAAAGTTGTTCTTGATTTCAAGTGTGTATTTTCCGAAAGCTCTCCCTATCTTCTTGTTAAAATGCTCATTTCTATCATTGATTGAATCAATATCTTTATCTTCATGGAACTTACGCCTCCTGCCGAATGACTTGCGCTTCACATCTTTGTCTTGAAGCTCCTTTACCATTTTATCAATATTCTCTACTGGGGTTTTGGCAATCTAGGAAAAACATAATGATTTAAAAAAAAAAAATATTAGGTAAACAAATAAATCATACTCAAAATCATTCCCCCCTTATCATCAGCGTATGAGGATGGAAAAATGAAGAATCAATTATGCATTATATTTTGGATACTTTGTATAACCATGTAAATCCAATAACATGGAGGAGTCAAGTAAGGTAATAGAAAACGCAAGGAGCATTCGGTTGTTGAAGTAAGAGTGCAGAAACAAATCTATTTCTCATGAAATAAGCATATGTTTAGTTAGAGCATAAATCTTTTCGTACTGGAGACTAGAAGCTTCTCGATAGAATTCTGGATCAGCTTCTTTTGCTCTCTGATAAGCTTCCATATCACACTCAATGTTCTTTGTGTGTTTCTTGTAGGCATTGTATAGTATGTAGCGTCAGTTGCTCATCAAATCATCATCATATTGGTATTTAGAACATATATAGTTTAATATAGTGATTACCATGCCAAAAATATAGCGATTTGAAAACTGACACCATGGACTCACCGAGTCAGTTACCATTATACACTATTTCATATAAGAATTTAAATTCCTACATTTTTACTGGGACACTCGGGTTTAAAATGCATTTTATTTAACTAGTAGCACTTTAATCCATGTATATAAAGGCAATGTAATCATGCTTCTGTTTTTGTAGAGAGGACGTTGTCAAGCTAGACACCAAATCATCCATGAAATCAGTAGCTCCCAGATTAAAACAGAAACGTTAAAGACCAATTCTGCTGTAAAATCAAGATTTGCAGTGTTAACCCCAAATTTTGCAGTGTTAACTCCAAGTTTTGCAGTGTTAACTCAAGATTTGCAGCGTTAACTCCAAATCATTAGATTAGAAAATATCAATTGTCGAATTAACACAACAAGTCTCAGTGTTAGAAGCATCTAGGAATCGAATAAGAGTATCACCTGCAGGGAGTTTGTTAGTGGCCACAATAACAGGCACCAAATTGCAAGCTAGAGAAGAACCTGACATTGAAGCAATTTCAGTTATGAGTGACAACAGAGGGCTAGCCAATTGGATTCTTCCTCCCTGGCGGTGGCCATCGCTCCCAATTCCGAGTCTGCAATCCGTCAGAGAAGAATGATTTCATTGATTACTATTTTAGTTGATTACAGAAAGAATGATTTCACTGGTTACGAAGTTAGTTAATCACAGAAAGAATAGTTTTGTACTCACCAATGTTTATCTGAAATTGGCAGGGAGGATTACCGTGTGGCCAGTAATGCTCCAGAAGGAGATCTGCCATTTCAAATGGTCGACAGTTATGTATCATATCTCATTATTCAAAAATCAAGATTTATTCTATAGAAACAAGAATATTACCATTATTCTGAAAGCTTACTCGAACCTTCTGGATGAATCTACCTTGCTGTATACTCACACGGAAGCTCTGATATCAGATCTAGTTGATTTCAGTGAATACCAAAAAACTAGAAGAAGCTGAAAATACTTGATATTAAGGATGTAGAGGATTTGGAGACCCCCATGATTATCTCTAGCTGATGGAGTCGGCATGATTTCTTCTTTGGATGTTAGGGCTGCCGTCGCTTTCTGTTGTTTTCACCTAAATTCTGATTTGGGTTAAAAAAAAAAAAAAAACACGGCCAATTCATCTCAGGCGATACACGAAGGGGTGAAAAGCGAAGCGGGAGCGGGAAACGTGATGAGGGAATTTGCTAATGACCTGGAGTAGGCTGATTGTGGGGTTTTGATGGTTGCGCATTTCAATTTATAAATATTAACTATAAAATATATTAATAAATATTATCTATAAAATATAATTAACTATAAATTATAATTAATAAATATTAACTATAAAACATAATTAATACATAATTTTACTATAAATATAATTATTAAATATTAACTATAATTTACTAATTATTATCCATTAACAATAATACATTTAACAAGTGATGTAATAGACAATAACTATTTTAATAAGTGATGTAATAGCCAAGATTTTTGCTATGGCTTAAGTTCAACTTTTGTAAAAGTGTATTGAAGACATCAGTCGTTCAAAAAATCGATGTCTGAGAAACCAACAACATCACTTTAAAAATTAGCAATGTTAAAAAACGTTTTGACATCAGCTGAATTTACGAGCGATGTTAAAACTGTGATGTATATTCTACTTTTTATTGTAGTGCATTCACAAACCAAAATACATCATTTTACTAACAACGTGATGCACAGCAAAACAACACCGTGCTTCCAAAAGGCGAGGGTCGTACTTGCACATCCTATCGGCTTGCAAAACCAAGAACTTATTTACAACAATCACTTGGACGAGACGTTTTTCTTCTTCTTCTCAGACTCAGTATTGGGCAGCTCGTCCTTCTTCTTCCTTTTCCTCTTAGTTTCCCCACTCCCTCCGGATCCTTTAGGCTCCTATAGCGGAGTTGGAAACGGGCAAGGCTTGAACTCGTACCCACCAGTCAAGGATACAGGAAGGACCCGTAATTCTTCACCTGTAATATCTATGGTCTCAGATTCAAGGAGGACCGCCTTCAGTGGAGGTGGGACAACTTCAATGATGGCCCTCGAAGTTTGCATCTTCTCAGCAACTCTCTTAGCTTTCCTAGCCTCCTTCTCGGCATTCTTCATTGCCTCCTACTCTGCCTTCAACATTTCTTCCTCCCGAGCCTTCAACCTTCTTCATTCCCACTCGGCTCTCTTTCGGATGCCTCGTTCTACGCTTTCTTTCAAGCCTCCTCCTAAACCTTTGCTTGAGCCTCTTCCTCGGCTTTCTCCCTTGCGTCCTCTTGAGCTTTCAGCCTCGCCTCCTCGTCGGCCTTTCTCTTTGCTTCCCCCTTGTCAGACTTCATTAGCAGTTGGACTTTCTGTTATTTGATTAGTTCATGCATTGACTACTCGCCTGCCTTTGTCACTACACCAAAAATGTCAATTAGGCAGTGCTCATGGCCGTATCTAATTTGATTTGGCAGTGCTATAGGCCGTATCAAATTTTGTTGTCTTTGTTAATTTGATACGGCCATTATCCGTATCAAATTGAGAATTTGATACGGTCATTAACAGCATCAATTTTAAATTTGATACGGCCATTAGTCGTATCAAATTCTCAATTTGATACGATGAATGACCGTATCAAATTTAAAAATAGATACGACCGTTAGTCGTAGCAAACTGGAAAAGTAATTAAAAAATACATTGTCCTACTAGAATTTCAATGATCAATACGATCATTTTTTTTCACCAACTATAATATATATATTGTAAAAAAATGATGATGTGAAATTACAACATTGCTTATAGAGAGTGAATGTCAAATTACAGCATTATTGAGTCACAAGTAGGAACACTAAACAAGAAACCTAAAGTCACTCCCTTAAACTTTAAGATGGTGGCTTGTAGTACTTGGTTGCAACAAATGGCATCTATGTTACAACAGCATCATACTACTTCTCTCTAACCAAAAACTTTGCCTCTGTTCCCGTTTTATGGTGTTCGGACTTAACATATCCCATTGCAATATTTTTCGTCAAGCACGGGCTAAATCCACCACTTCTCTTAGCTTTTCACCTCCGGTCGTCAAATTTTCGCTATGAATTTATGCAGGAGGTCAAGTTGAGATGAAACCAACACGCCTAATGCTTGGGCCATCTTGCAGTTGCTTAAGGATGACATCATTCCTGAGGAAGCCGCCTTCTACCCTTCGTCTTTTACCTATTGCCCAGGTTAACCTAGCCTCTACTGGAGTAATATGTTGCTCCATGTCATTTCCATATAAGCAAAGGCCAGCTTCAAGTCTAAGACTGTCCCGATCACACAGTCTTGTTAGCCTCAAGTTCCAGTCAGTAACAAGAATACAACAGGACATGTGTTCTGAAAATTATTATATTTATTTTAAAAGGAATTCCAGTCAGTAAATTTAAAAATCAGTTTGTTCTTAATAATCAAATGTGCTTGTTGTTCTCAATATTTATTTTAAAATGAATTCCAAACAGTAAATTTAAAGGGAACTCTGAATAGCAAGCCAGAGCTTGCTGTTTCAAAACAACAAGCAAGCGTGGGCTTGCTGCTTCGAAACAGCAAGCTCATATTCCGGCTAGAATTGATTTGTATTGAATTTATGTCATATAACATGTATATTACATAGACTAACTTGTGTGATAAATTTATGTTTATATATTGATATAGAATAAGAATAGTACGGATAACATAGATATGTTTCCATTATAAGCGGACTAACCCCGAATCCATAGTAATACGGACATTACATGGACTATTGATATGATATTATATTTTTCTATAGGTTCCTCTTTGTCAAATAAAGATGAACTCACGCCACTTTGGACTGGAAAAATGTAATACGCAAACAGAAAAGTAATAATTTGTTTTTCAAAAATAAAATGATAAATATTATAAGCTGACTAACAAATTACCTTATTAAGAAGCCGATCCATAGTGGCTTCCATTTCAACAATGTCTATTTCTTAACTCGACATTCCTTATGCACAAATATCTCCACCCAGTATTTAACTATCTGAAATATACAGTAGTGAGCATATATTCTCAGAACAACTATATATTTACATGTTCAAAATATACATTATATAACCAGATTACTCAACAATCTGCAACAAGTAAAATACTTCAAAACTTGCATACTCACTACTTCAAAAAAATACATATTTAGCATTACAAGTAGATTCCTGTACAGAAACCTCTACAAAAATATCTTTTAGAAATTCTTTGTTAAAAAGATGAGATCAATTGGTGGCAAGTAATATAACAAAATCATAAAGCATGTTCTTGTAACACCCCGAATTTCAATTAACACTAATGGTTAGTAATTAAAGTATAAATAATCTCAGATGTGAGAATCAGGGGAAACGGGCTGCGTCATTGCGTTCGTCTCGGAAAAATACGCGAAATAGAGTCCGAGTTTGCGTAAAACAGGTACCGTATGAAAGAGATATGGACGAACGAAGTTAGGCAGAAAAACCCGAAACAGGCCAGAAATGCACTGGCGCACTTGTGAAGTGCGCCAGTACAAAAATACACTGGCGCACTTGGGAAGTGCGCCCATGTCGGGACAGGGAACCTGCACAGTTTCTAGAGAGTTCTGTGGTTGGGTGCACCAGTTTGGGGTTTGGGCTTGGTCTTAGGGCTGGTTTCTGGAAGGTTCCGAAATCTAAGGGTCCTAATCTAATTTAGGGTTAATCTAAGGGCCTAAAATACTCACCTAATCTATAAATACACCCTAAACCTACCCTAATCCATACTAAAAATAGAATTGAGGGCTACATGCCACCAAATTAAATCTTAGAAGGAGCCTCCACTAATTTATGAAGAGGGTTGCAAGCTAATCACTCTCTAATCAACCTCTAATCCATTCTAAGCATCTTAATCTTCTTCATTTGGAGTGCAAATTGGCTAGTTGTGAGTTTCTATCACTCTAATGATCAATTGCTAAACTAAGTAGATGAGATATGATGAGATCATATGGTTTTGTTTGGGGATTAATGGGTTTTAAGTCATATGACATGATGTTAGTTTGCTAATGTATGTGGGTTATGCAAGTTTTGTGCTTTGTGATCATATGTTAATATGCAAGTTACATGTATGATAATATGCAAGTTACATGTATGATAATTATGCAAGTTGTATGTTTCTTCATATGCAAGTTTATGAGTTCATATGCAAGTATGTAACATGTTATGCAAGTTCATATGCAAGTTTATGAGTTCATATGCAAGTTATGTAACATGTTATGCAAGTTCATATGCAAGTTATGTGACATATTATGCAAGTTCATACGCAAGTCATGTATTTGTTAATATGTAAGTTTATGTAACATGTTATGCAAGTTAATATGCAAAGTTATGTGACATGTTATACAAGATTATATGCAAGTTATGTGACATGTTATACAAGATTATATGCAAGTTATGTGACATGTTATGCAAGTTCATATGCAAGTTATGTGTTTGTTAATATGCAAGATGGCACCTTTGAAACATGTTCATACATATGCAAGTTGACACCTTTTATATGTGTTATGTCATGGGAACGAAATTACGTGGGGACGATGGGGTTAATTAAATGCATATGTTAATAAGATTGTGTGAAATTAATATAATTATGCATAACATAAAATAAACGAACATAGTATGGGAATTTGCCTATTAAGTTAGGTGTACCCATACTATGTGTTGGGAATTTGCCTATTAAGTTAGGTGTACGCACACTTTGGAGTTGGGAATTTGCCTATTAAATTAGGTGTACCCATATTCCTAAAATAAACATGATGATTAACACAAATTATGGGGGTGATTAATTAGGAGTAATTAATCGATTAAGACACGAGGTTGGACCCGTTTGTAGTGTAAGACTGCCCGGAGTTTACCGGCTTAACCAGGCATCTACAAATGACGGTCCAATGTGAGGGGTCTTAATCATAAATTAAATACGTAACAAGGGTAAATGACACGAGGTTGGACCCGTTTGTAGTGTAAGACTGCCCGGAACCTACCGGCTTAACCAGGCATCTACAAATGACGGTCCAATGTGAGGGGTCCTTTACACGGTTACGGTGTTAATCAATTAAGAAACACTTAACCAGATAAGCATGTAGTGGGGCATGGGGGTTAAGTGGGTACCTTGGGTGGTATGTGGAAATTGCTAGTGGTTGCCAACAGAAAATATGATAAAATACTTAACCAAGATGAAACCTGTAATTAAACATGATTAAAGGGTTAAGTGGGAAACACTAGTGTGTGGGCCAAGCTTAGGGGGATGGCTTGTGCTGGGGGCCCATTTCAACCAGTAACCCATACGTATCTTAGTGGGCTCGACCCATGTCGAGGACGGGACACGCATACTGGGCTTGACTATAAGAGGCCAAAATGGGTTAGCGGTGGCAACGCATGACCAACGGGTTTCATATGCGTGTGTGGACCCGGGCTGGTAAATAAGACGTTGTTGCATCGTGTAGATATAAGCCGTGCACCGCTAATTTTATCAGGTTGCCACGTTGGGGAATGGTACACCCCACGGTGGGGCCAGCACGAGTATCTACGTTAGGGAGCCGATCGAATGGGGAATAGTGTGTACACCTAGTGGATTGTAGGGCCCCGTGGCGTCTACTTAGTCACCTAGGGGTACGCGAGAACTATTAAGTTAATTTTATAAGTCCATGGGTGGGATCAACCTTTAAGTTAGGAATGACTGGTGTGGTGCAGTTTAGTAATTTACCTTTGGAAGGGTAGATGCGTCTTTATCTTTTATCTTAGTTTAGTTGACTGCTTAGTGTAGCCATTCATCCCCATTAGTTACCGTATATCAGTTTATGTCTTCTCTGGTTACTTTAACGATTGTATTGTTAAAGTTATAGGACTCGCTCAGACTTATGTCTGACCCCGTTGTTTTTATCTTTTTTCCCAACCCTCAGGTCCTACGGTGGATCCTAGCAGTAGTGGAGCTTGATCGGATTGCTGTTCCAGTCTTTAGGAGCTTGGATAGATGTAAAGCTCCAGTTACCCAGTTATCTTTTCTTTTGTAATGGCTATTGTATGAGAGTGGGATTATGTACTTCTTTATTTTGATGGATATTGTACTTGACTTTTATTGTGGTTTTATGATGTAACCAGACATGTTTTACTTCCGCTGTTATGAGATGATGTTTTAAATTTCAAGTACTATTTATATCTGTCTTGTTGTAATTTTTCTGTTCTATATTCACTAAAATACTCCACCGATGCTATGGCATTCCCTTAGTGAGTGATCATAGCGGGAGTGGGGTGTTACACGTGGTATCAGAGCTGAAGGTTACCGGAACAGATAAATTTTCGAGAAAAATACTTTTTTTTTTTTAAATAGTAAAGGTATTATTTTTGGAAAAAGTATTTTCAAAAACATGTCTTTTAAGAGAAAAGTTTTTGAAAAAGAAAAGCATAATCCCCAATAGCCATATCTTTATCATTCGGAATCTCCTTTTTGAATCTTTCCTCTTTCGTTTCAGCATGGCTGAAGATCTTAACATCCCAGAGGGCTTAGTTATACCACTATGGTATAGGAGGTTACAAGAGGCTAGGGCCGCGGCTGCGGGTCCAGCCAATGCTACTACACCAGAGGCAACCGCTCCTCCTCCTCAACATAGAGTGGATAATTTTGCTAAGATTTGCAAGGAGTTCAAGGCTATAGGAGGAAAACCTTTTCTAGGTTCAGAGACTTTCGTAGAGGCTAGAGATTGGCTTAAGGAAGTGGAAGAGTTGCTAGATATCTTTGAAGTGGAAGAGGGAAAGAAAGTCAAGTTGGCGGCTTGGTTAATGAAGGGAGAGGCCTCATTCTGGTGGGAGGTCACTAATGGAGAACGTCCTGTTGACTCTTGGGCAGATTTCAAGCAAAGGTTTGGGGCTAAGTTTCTCTCAAGGGCGGAAGAGAATCTGTTTATGGAGAAGTTCTTGAATTTGAAGCAAGGGAATCTCACGGTGAAAGAATATGTCAACAAATTCAATCAATTAGCAAGGTTTGGCATAGAGTTGGTGAATACACCGGAGAAGAAGGCTTTGAGGTTCGTTAGAGGCTTGAACGAACCATTGCAAGGAATAGCTATGACTCACATTCCTATGGGGGCCACCTTTGAGAAGCTTGTCTACATGGCACTTATGCATGAGGATGATAAGAGTTCTAAGGCACCAGAGAAGAAGGGGGATCAGAAGAAACCGCAACAACAACAACAAGGCAAGGGTGGAAAAGGCAATGGTGACAAGGGGAAGAAGAAGAAGAAGAAGTGCTTCAATTGTGGGACCCCAGGCCACCTCAGCAAGGATTGTCGCAAAAAGAAGAAGACCGATTGCTTTCATTGTGGTGAAGCAGGACATCTTGTGAAGGACTGCCCAAAGAAGGGGCAGAAGACGGGGTCTACCTCAGGAGGTCAGGTGCAAGCTCTTATGGCTCCAGCTCAGGCAGGGGGGCAAGTTCAGGCTCTCTCAGTTCCACCGATTCAGCAGAGAGGTAGAACTATTTCCGTTGAAAGTCTGGTTTTTCTGTTTGATCATCCAGTTCGTACTTTGTTTGACTTTGGTGCATCGCATTCTTTTATCTCATCATCGTTAGTTGAGTCACTGCACTTAGACACCAGTCTAGTTGATGATCCCTTGGTTGTTTCAAACCCAATTGGGGGCTCCATATATCTGTCTATGATATGTTTGGGTTTGAAGATTTCTATACTTAGCGTTGAGTTTGGATGTGATGCTTTTGTATTGGGCTTCACGGGCTATGGGTTGATTTTGGGCATGGACTGGTTATCCAGTAATGGTGCCGTTCTTGATTGTGAAAGGAGAGTTGTCAGGCTTATGACCCGCTTGGGTAATACTCTCGAGATCTCTTGTAATCCCGTGGAATCTGTTTTGCTAAGTTATCTTGAATCGCTCGATGCTTCGGTCGAGAGTTTGCGTTCTGTCAGAGTGGTCTGGGAATATCCGGATGTGTTTGAAGAGGTGAAGGGTTTGCCTCCGAAGCGGGAGATAGATTTCCGAATTTATTTGGTGGATAATGCCAAACCAGTGTCTTTGCCAGTGCGCCACATGGCTCCTCGTGAGAGAAGAGAACTTCATAAGCAAGTAGGGGAGTTGCTTGAGAAGGGGTTCATAAGGCGAAGTATATCGGAGTGGGGAGCTCCAGTAGTGTTTGCCACGAAGGCGGATGGGTCCCTCAGACTTTGTGTGGATTATAGAGAACTTAATAAGCTCACGAAGAAGAATAGACACCCATTACCGAGGATAGATGATCTCTTTGATCAGTTGGTTGGCGCCTCAGTGTTTTCGCAGATGGACTTAGCTACAGGGTTTCATCAGTTGAGAGTGGCGGAGGACAGTATAGAGAAGACTGCTTTCCGGACTCCGGATGGTTTTTATGAGTGGCTTGTGATGCCATTTGGGTTGACAAACGCCCCTGCATACTTTGTTGATCTGATGAGTAGAGTGTTCAGAGAGTATCTGAATAAGTTTGTAGTGGTCTTTGTGGATGACATCTTGGTCTTCTCCAAGAGTGAAGAAGAGCATGCCTTACATCTCAGAGAAGTGTTGGAGACTCTTCGAGCACATAGTCTTAAAGCTAAATTCTCTAAATGTCATTTTTGGAGAAGAGAAGTGCGATTCTTTGGGCATGTGGTCTCTAAGGAAGGGATAGCTGTGGATCCCGCAAAGATAGTATCTATCCAGGATTGGAAAGTTCCTAGAAATGCTACCGAAGTAAGAAGTTTCTTGGGGTTGGCAGGATATCATAGGAAGTTCATCAAAGACTTCGCGAAGATATCAGCCCCATTAACCCGCTTGACGAAGAAGAATCTGGTTTTCTCATGGGACGTAGATTGTAATGATGCTTTCCGACGGTTAAAGAGAGCTTTGACCACCGCTCCAGTTTTAGTGCTTCCAGATGGGAGTAAGCCGTTTGTTGTTTATACCGATGCTTGTGGGACAGGATTAGGCGCAGTCTTGATGCAGGAGGGAAGGGTAATAGCCTGTGGAGGGAGGCAATTGAGAGTGCATGAGAAGAATTACCCTACCCATGATCTAGAGTTGGCCGCGATTGTTTTCGCACTTAAGTCTTGGCGCCATTATCTTCTTGGTGAGAGATTCGAGTTGTTCACTGATCATAAATCATTGAAGTACTTATTCTCTTAGAAGGATTTAAACTTAAGACAGCAAAGGTGGATGGAGTTCTTAGCATCCTATGATTTCGAGATAGCGTATACCCCTGGCAAAGGTAACGTGGTGGCGGACGCCTTGAGTAGAAAAAGGCTATCCTTGAGTCCATTGTTCGTGGAACGGCGAAGCTTGGAGTTTCTTTCTTTGTTCGACTTCAGACCTTCTGTTGACTTTGTACCTGGTTTGTTAGCATCCTTGGAGGTTAGACCTACTCTTTTGGGACGGATTGGCGAGGCTCGGCGAGACGACCCACAGTTGGTTGAGTTGGTAGAGAAGCTTATAAGGGGGAAGTCGTCCAGCCATTTGGGTAGATACACCATAGATGATAGGGGATGGTTGCATAGAGATGGTAGACTTTGTGTACCGCAAGATGAGGGTTTGAAGAAGGCTATTTTGGATGATGCACATCGTTCAAGGATGACTATTCATCCCGGTGGAGACAAAATGTACCAAGACATGAAGAGAGTTTTCTTCTGGGCCGGTATGAAGAAAGATGTGGCCGAGTATGTGGCTAGATGCTTAGAGTGCCAACAAGTTAAAGCGGAGCAAAGGAAACCCGGTGGGTTGCTACACCCATTGGAAGTTCCACAATGGAAGTGGGATAGTGTCTCGATGGATTTCATCGATGGGTTACCGAGATCGAGGAAGGGCAATACGGGAATTTGGGTTGTGGTAGACAGACTTACCAAGAGTGCCCATTTTATACCCGTGAAGAGTAAGAGGACCGCTCCATGGCTTGCTTCAGTCTATGTTAGAGAGATTGTTAGATTGCATGGCGTACCATCCAGCATTGTGAGTGATCGAGATCCTATCTTCACTAGTGAGTTTTGGAGAAGTTTGCAAGAGGCGGTAGGGACTCAGTTGTGTTTGAGCACCGCATATCATCCTCAGACGGACGGTCAGACCGAGAGGGTGAACCGTATCTTAGAAGATCTCTTGAGGCTTTGTATCTTGGATTTTGGAGGTACATGGGAAGAACATCTTCCTTTGGTGGAGTTCGCATACAATAACAGCTTTCAGTCTAGTATTGGCATGGCACCTTTCGAAGCTCTTTATGGAAGGCATTGTCGATCTCCTACATGTTGGTGGGAATCTACGGATAAGATCTTGCTTGGGCCAGATATGGTTAGAGAGACTTCAGAGAAGATTGATTTGATTCGAAGAAGGATGAAAGCAGCGCAAGATAGACAGAAATCTTATGCGGATTGGAGAAGGACGGATCTTGAGTTTGAGGTTGGGGACATGGTTTTGTCAAAGTATCTCCGTTGAGAAATGTTGTTCGCTTTGGGTCCGTTGGGAAGTTAGCACCGAGGTTTATTGGGCCGTTTCCTATTAAGGAAAGGATTGGACGGATGGCATATAGGGTGGAGTAGCCCGACAGACTTAGTGGTGTTCATGATGTATTCCATGTATCACATTTGAGGAAGTGCTTACATGAGACCGCAGAGGTGGTAGAGCCGAGCTTGCTTAGAGATGTAGAGGTAGAGCGTGATGCGACGATTCGACGAGCTCCTACTCGCATCCTTGGGTCAGAAACTAGGAAGCTGAGGAACAGAGAAGTTCAGCTAGTTAAAGTGCAATGGGGAGATGACGAAAGCAATGCTACTTGGGAGACGGAAGCGAAGATGCGTTCTTTGTATCCATTTCTTTTTGAGAGTATGTCTTTTAACTTCTCCTTTATCGCTTGTCTAGTACTCATCTTATCTTTAGTATATCCTCTCGCTAGTACCTATGACCTTTAGATAGGGTAAAGCCTATGGTTGAAACATGTGTTTGAAACATGTTATGGTTGATGGATGCATGTGGATGCAATTGTTTGCTAGTGGTTGCTTGTGGATGCATATACACACACATTAGGCACTAGATCGGCTCAGTCACTTCGTGTTGCATATCGCATAAATGGATGTGGTAGTTAGATTGATGGATGTATCATGGCTGTGTTATCATGTGGATGATGCATTTTTGTGTATGGTTGTGCACGCATATAGAAATTGCATGTGTCAATAGGGTTTCGCATACATATTGGATGCATGGCACTATCATGGTTTGCATTAAGGAGGTCGACTGAATCAGTAGACCGCCTGATTTTGCATTAGTATACGGACATATACACACACTTTCTGCATATGTTCATACATCATTAGAAGTTTCTAAGGATAATGGTTGCTTGTAGTTGATGGTTTAGTAGATGGTTGTTTGGTTGATAGGATACGTTCTTCTTGACTTAGAGATTTCGAGGACGAAATCCTTTAAGTAGGGGAGAATGTAACACCCCGAATTTCAATTAACACTAATGGTTAGTAATTAAAGTATAAATAATCTCAGATGTGAGAATCAGGGGAAACGGGCTACGTCATTGCGTTCGTCTCGGAAAAATACGCGAAATAGAGTCCGAGTTTGCGTAAAACAGGTACCGTATGAAAGAGATATGGACGAACGAAGTTAGGCAGAAAAACCCGAAACAGGCCAGAAATGCACTGGCGCACTTGTGAAGTGCGCCAGTACAAAAATACACTGGCGCACTTGGGAAGTGCGCCCATGTCGGGACAGGGAACCTGCACAGTTTCTAGAGAGTTCTGTGGTTGGGTGCACCAGTTTGGGGTTTGGGCTTGGTCTTAGGGCTGGTTTCTGGAAGGTTCCGAAATCTAAGGGTCCTAATCTAATTTAGGGTTAATCTAAGGGCCTAAAACACTCACCTAATCTATAAATACACCCTAAACCTACCCTAATCCATACTAAAAATAGAATTGAGGGCTACATGCCGCCAAATTAAATCTTAGAAGGAGCCTCCACTAATTTATGAAGAGGGTTGCAAGCTAATCACTCTCTAATCAACCTCTAATCCATTCTAAGCATCTTAATCTTCTTCATTTGGAGTGCAAATTGGCTAGTTGTGAGTTTCTATCACTCTAATGATCAATTGCTAAACTAAGTAGATGAGATATGATGAGATCATATGGTTTTGTTTGGGGATTAATGGGTTTTAAGTCATATGACATGATGTTAGTTTGCTAATGTATGTGGGTTATGCAAGTTTTGTGCTTTGTGATCATATGTTAATATGCAAGTTACATGTATGATAATATGCAAGTTACATGTATGATAATTATGCAAGTTGTATGTTTCTTCATATGCAAGTTTATGAGTTCATATGCAAGTATGTAACATGTTATGCAAGTTCATATGCAAGTTTATGAGTTCATATGCAAGTTATGTAACATGTTATGCAAGTTCATATGCAAGTTATGTGACATATTATGCAAGTTCATATGCAAGTCATGTATTTGTTAATATGTAAGTTTATGTAACATGTTATGCAAGTTAATATGCAAAGTTATGTGACATGTTATACAAGATTATATGCAAGTTATGTGACATGTTATACAAGATTATATGCAAGTTATGTGACATGTTATACAAGATTATATGCAAGGTATGTGACATGTTATGCAAGTTCATATGCAAGTTATGTGTTTGTTAATATGCAAGATGGCACCTTTGAAACATGTTCATACATATGCAAGTTGACACCTTTTATATGTGTTATGTCATGGGAACGAAATTACGTGGGAACGATGGGGTTAATTAAATGCATATGTTAATAAGATTGTGTGAAATTAATATAATTATGCATAACATAAAATAAATGAACATAGTATGGGAATTTGCCTATTAAGTTAGGTGTACCCATACTATGTGTTGGGAATTTGCCTATTAAGTTAGGTGTACGCACACTTTGGAGTTGGGAATTTGTCTATTAAGTTAGGTGTACCCATATTCCTAAAATAAACATGATCATTAACACAAATCATGGGGGTGATTAATTAGGAGTAATTAATCGATTAAGACACGAGGTTGGACCCGTTTGTAGTGTAAGACTGCCCGGAGTTTACCGGCTTAACCAGGCATCTACAAATGACGGTCCAATGTGAGGGGTCTTAATCATAAATTAAATACGTAACAAGGGTAAATGACACGAGGTTGGACCCGTTTGTAGTGTAAGACTGCCCGGAACCTACCGGCTTAACCAGGCATCTACAAATGAC
This sequence comes from Allium sativum, assembly GCA_030737875.1. Taxonomy (NCBI): domain Eukaryota; kingdom Viridiplantae; phylum Streptophyta; class Magnoliopsida; order Asparagales; family Amaryllidaceae; genus Allium; species Allium sativum. Next base: position 53,738,067 of record CM060913.1, read on the forward strand.
GGTCCAATGTGAGGGGTCCTTTACACGGTTACGGTGTTAATCAATTAAGAAACACTTAACCAGATAAGCATGTAGTGGGGCATGGGGGTTAAGTGGGTACCTTGGGTGGTATGTGGAAATTGCTAGTGGTTGCCAACAGAAAATATGATAAAATACTTAACCAAGATGAAACCTGTAATTAAACATGATTAAAGGGTTAAGTGGGAAACACTAGTGTGTGGGCCAAGCTTAGGGGGATGGCTTGTGCTGGGGGCCCATTTCAACCAGTAACCCATACGTATCTTAGTGGGCTCGACCCATGTCGAGGACGGGACACGCATACTGGGCTTGACTATAAGAGGCCAAAATGGGTTAGCGGTGGCAACGCATGACCAACGGGTTTCATATGCGTGTGTGGACCCGGGCTGGTAAATAAGACGTTGTTGCATCGTGTAGATATAAGCCGTGCACCGCTAATTTTATCAGGTTGCCACGTTGGGGAATGGTACACCCCACGGTGGGGCCAGCACGAGTATCTACGTTAGGGAGCCGATCGAATGGGGAATAGTGTGTACACCTAATGGATTGTAGGGCCCCGTGGCGTCTACTTAGTCACCTAGGGGTACGCGAGAACTATTAAGTTAATTTTATAAGTCCATGGGTGGGATCAACCTTTAAGTTAGGAATGACTGGTGTGGTGCAGTTTAGTAATTTACCTTTGGAAGGGTAGATGCGTCTTTATCTTTTATCTTAGTTTAGTTGACTGCTTAGTGTAGCCATTCATCCCCATTAGTTACCGTATATCAGTTTATGTCTTCTCTGGTTACTTTAACGATTGTATTGTTAAAGTTATAGGACTCGCTCAGACTTATGTCTGACCCCGTTGTTTTTATCTTTTTTTCCCAACCCTCAGGTCCTACGGTGGATCCTAGCAGTAGTGGAGCTTGATCGGATTGCTGTTCCAGTCTTTAGGAGCTTGGATAGATGTAAAGCTCCAGTTACCCAGTTATCTTTTCTTTTGTAATGGCTATTGTATGAGAGTGGGATTATGTACTTCTTTATTTTGATAGATATTGTACTTGACTTTTATTGTGGTTTTATGATGTAACCAGACATGTTTTACTTCCGCTGTTATGAGATGATGTTTTAAATTTCAAGTACTATTTATATCTGTCTTGTTGTAATTTTTCTGTTCTATATTCACTAAAATACTCCACCGATGCTATGGCATTCCCTTAGTGAGTGATCATAGCGGGAGTGGGGTGTTACAGTTCTACTCTCCAATTATTATCTTAGACATTTCAATTCGAAGTGACCACATCTGAGTAAAACTTGCATTAGGATCAAGTAGACTGTCAACGTAACATCACCTCAAATGCAGACATAACCTAAACCCATAGAAAAAACCTCCTTTGCAAAAGACAGTATATGGAGCTCGTTGCTAAATTAAAAATGTAAACTTAACTCATTGTTATGCTTATCATACTAAATTTGATAACATGGAAATGAGACTTTAAAAATATGGCATAAATATCAATGTGCTGATTTAAATATCAATTTTCATAAAGTGGCAAATAGTGCAACCAGATACATGATTTCGAATGGAAAGAATGTAGAGCTAGTTAATATAATATTACTGCATTCTACATTGCGTCAACAAAGAGCAGCCTATTAAAACAAAAATATACGTTTAGAGGCGACAAAGTTTGTAAAACCAGAAAGTATTACTCTGTTGTATAAAGGAAAGAAGGTCAAACACTAATCAGATACTATTAATTAATATGAAAGAGGATTAACACAATGATGTTGAGATATTTTAATTTTCCACCTAAATATGAATTCAATATAAAAACTAATGTAACTAGGAAATGGCAATTACAATAGATGAAGAGTCAAACAAAAAAAACTCACATGATGTAAATGTTTTTATCTTGCTAGTAGAAGATTTATCTGCAGTCTTCATTGCCTAGCCTGCAAATAAGTTTGGATGATATTTTGTTGTGCTTTGTATAAGGGAAAAAAAGTGATTATTGTCATAACAAATATGGAAGCTATAACCATTAGACATATCAAAGCAAACATGCTATGAATACAAAAATATAAGTTATTTCTTGTACACTGAAAATGAAGCATGCCAAATCCCTTCCAGTGGCTAAATATTTTATGTATGTCATCGGTCATAGAAACCTGAATTTGATTTGGTAATAAAATTGTTAGAAATGCAAGAAAGTAGCAAAGAAATTTTTTAATTAACAAACAAAATTACGTGTTATTTGTATGTAGCAAGAATGTTTGGTATGAATGAGACGCATGATAGTAGAGCGAAACTCCATAGAAACAGACAGATCAACAACTTTTGAAAGAAATAGTTTGTTGTACGGTAATTTACAAACAACTTTAAAATATAAATTCATTTTGCATCCACATGGATAAAATGTAGTGAAGTACCGGAAAAAAAAAGGAGAAGAATACTTACTCCAGCCTTCTCCAACATGTTTCCTGTCAATCCCTTTTGGGTTGTATTACCAACCTCCTGCAAGAATCACTTCACCATCACAGCAATCGACACCCCTAATCGCATCCCTTCCCATATTAGATTGTCATGTTAAACTTGAGAACCGTCAACTGTTTACGAATTCCACATTTCGCGTCCATTTTTGGAGAGTTACACCAGCTGCACCACTAGCAATCTATCGTCGTCGCTAAACAACGCCTTCCACCATCGTTGCTTTCAACCTTGCTTGTCATTAAGTGTGAATTATATTCATGTCATAATGTTTAATTTTTGGGGGATTTAGGCTTTTCGTCAGTCAGACAGATTTGAAACTTCAATCTAAAAAATACACGAAATGCAGTAATCAGTCTATAATGCAAATATATACGGGTATTTTCCTGTTCAAGTAAAAAGTTTTAAAATATCACGTAGTAGATAAAAGTCGACATCACCTCTAGTTTGTTGGGTTGTTCTTTTGCTTTGGCTCTTTGAAATAGATGTAATCATTGATGTCTTGTAATAACTAAATTTAAAACATAACATATTAAGAAAAAATCAATAACATGTATATTTTCTTATGGATATGTATATTTTCTTATAGGTACACATTGGAGAAGAATCCTCACAGCAATAAAAATTGGCAAACAATCGTTGGTTTTTTATAATCTAGTCATTATGAAGCATGTTTCCTATACCTATAGATTTATATTTTCTTAGAAGCATGTTTCCTATACCTATAGATTTATATTCAATAACATTTATTTTATTTTGAAAATCAAATTTGCACTTCCTTTTGTTAACTATTCAATGCATGTAACAAGAATTGAATGTCCAATATGTGTGAGCGGCTAAACATAAAATATCCCTAGAATATTTTTTATCTTGCTAATTCAGGTTTAAAATACATGCATGAAGTTTCAAAGACAAACAAATAAATTTCACCTATGCATATCCTTTCATGGACCTTTTGGTCATTGAGCAATATAAGAACCAAATGATATATTATCATATCAGAAACTAAAAGTTTACTTAAATTGAAATAAGTACAAACTGGAAGCCTAAAATATTTTAATGGCTATCAGTTAAGAAATGCTTATTAAGAGTTATATGCTGCTTGTAAATAGTCACAAATGTAATTTCAAAAATCCCTAATAAGTTTGTTATTTATTTAGTTCAGTAGGGAAGAGTTCAAGATTATATATGGTGCAATTGAAATAATTAATGCACTTCGCAGTAAAATCACTAATGAAACATTAGGAGTAGGTTATGTAATTATGTGACATAATTTGCAATCAAATAACTCACGCAAAGTGTACATATGAAACCAATATCATGTACCACCCATAACACTCTCTTACAAATTATTCAGTTTTTGTTAGAAAATATGAAGGTACTCGCCACACTAGTGTCCATATTCTTTTGCCATATATGCAAAACTAATTCCTTATATGATATGATGTGTCAGTATTAGTTGATCCTGACTTGATAACTAGATCTTATACTACAAATAATCAATTTGTCAATTTGTAGAAACCTTTACCAAAGCAGTAGTATAAACAATTTTAAAATAAAGACATACCATGACTTATATAAGCCAAAAGCAAAAGCAACTTATAATGCTAGAAGAAAGGCCAAACAACAGAGTATGTGTTCAAATAATCGCTCACATGTAATTCAGTGTAATTTAGTATCAATGAGATGAAATAATACAAATCCAGTGTATGCGAACAGTTATTCGTATATCCCACTGTCCATTTTTCCCCCAAAAACATCCATCCACACACACATAACTCTGATCTAGGTTAAAAAACAAGTCATTGATGCTTATTGACTGCTCATTTTAGATTTATTAATACCCAAGGCGATTTAAGATTCGTTGCGAAAAGGAGAAGGTAAAAACTTATAAGTATCTCTAAGTAATGCAAATAAAAAAAAATTCTTCCAAATGTTTTATCATCGTTGGACGTATTTCATATTCAAATATAATGCAATATAGTTCAAATACACAAAATTAGGATTTTCACCTCAGAAGCGAGTTCAGCGATGCATAAAAAAGTGAATAGCGCAGACCAACAAATTAGAATCATGTAAGAAAAAACAAAAATACATCATATTTATTGGAAACGAAAAATGAATAATGCACCCAATCTCTTTGTTATATAATGGTCGTTTATATTCATTATTTAACAAATGGAAATGAAATTGGGAACATATAACAAAATATAAATGTCAGATTAACATATAAGGCTTTGGTAAATATCATAAAGTCTGCATACACTAATCCTTACATCTATCGATCTCAACATCCATCACCAATTGAACAGAACATATGCATCAATACAAAGTAAAAAAGATAAATGACTAAAAACTAAGGTTAACATCCATCATCGATTCCACCATGATACTTCCGATTTCAGAATCAACTAAAAACTAGGGTTAACAAAATAAAAGCTCACCAGTCCCACCAAGTTTAGGGCAATCAAACGTGGGTTCTACGAGCACTGATATAGTTTGAAATTAAAATGGATAATTTCTGGAGCAAACGAATTGATGGAAGGGAAAATGAAAAGAACAAAATGAATTTGATACGGATTGTGAGAAAGGAAAAAACAGCGCCGGGGGGGGGGAGGGAGGGGAGGACTAATCCGAGGCATTCTTGATCTACGGTTAGATTTTAATAGTTTGGGGAGGCGTGGATCGCAAAAGGAAATTGATACGGCTATAAGCACTATCAAATTTGATACGGCTTAAAGCCATATCAAATCTTTGCATTCTTGTGTGCCAAATTTGTTGTTTTGGTGTAGTGGTCCCATCACCTGAGTGATTGCGTCTTGCTTTTCTTTGTCCTCATCAAATAGTCTAGAGTAGTCTTCCATTCCATCTCTCCCATCTCCAAATAAAGGTATTCAGTTCGGTCAATCTCTTCCTATATTTTCCTCTTATAGGCCTCCGCAATAGATCCGGGCTCGACAGTCGTTTGTCGTTTCAATCTCGGCTGTCGCCCCCACTTCAAAGGTACCTGCAAGTTGGGGAAGATGGAAAGTCAGCTTACTTCCACTTCGTGCTATCATCTTTTTAGATACCGGCAAGTAACTGTACATACCTCTTGGAATTTGTTGTAAGGCTCCTGTTGACATTGACACTTAGGTGATTGGTGGAAGAAAACCTATGGCACTCAACCTTGGATGATTTGTATCATACTCTGTAACAACTAGGCCTAGTGCGGAAAGGCCACAAGCGGAAGCGGCAGGAACGACTTGTTGCTGTTGGGAAGCAGCCTCATGAGCAACTATGATGCTCTCGGTTACAATCGCTTTCCACCTTTCAATAGCACGTCTTTCCACCACCTCCTCTTTGGCGTCTTCCTCAATCATTCGTCTCCCTTCTGCCAATACCCAACGTTCCTCCTCTAAGTATTGGTCCATCAGCATCGTCTCATCCACCATCTCTACCTTTCGGGCAGTAGCTTCGTCCTCAACTAGCCTTTCCTAAGTCAAAGCGAGATTTTGGGCGTAGTTACTGACCCGTGAGAGCCCACAGTGTTGAATTTTTTTATCATATGAACCCAAAACCATCAGGTCCATGTCTCTCTCTACCTCCTCTCGAGCTCCCCTAACTTGGGTCCTGAGCTTGTACTCGGTCCTGAGCATTTATTCATTTTCCTTTTAGAGCCTTTCGTTTTCCCCAATTAAACATCAGGTTTCTAGCCTTATCTGCTGCACCTCTTTGTTCTCTTTCTGCAGTCGAAGATTCTCCTTGGATACAACTTTGTTGTCCTTCTCCAGCACAGTAGATCGAACCAACACCGAGGCCAACATGTCTCTTCCCGAGCCTTGTCCATTTCTGCTTTTACTTTTTCTAGTTCTTTTTTATCCCATCTATTTTAGCAACAGAGAGTTAGCGCATAAAAGTGTTACTCGAATACGCGGAAATAGACGCTATTTGAAGTTTTGTCTTACTAATTTCGACATCTGATTTTTGAGGCTCTCATGTTTGGCCTTTATCTCGAGCTATAAGCCTTGAATCTATGCATTTTTATAGAAAATCGGCTCCGAGAGTCTCTTTGCATACTTATATAGCTCCCGAAATTAGTGGAAGACGTCATAAACTCGGAACTGAGTATCTTCGTCAATATGTAGTGGGATCTGATGAAAATTGGGTACCCATAACAACTTTTCGAAATAGAAGTCCGCGAACGACTTGCTCATGTTCTCTTTCTTCTCTGCATTGCTCAGCTCTACGATTGCCGACATATCAGGCATTGTCGGAACCTGCTTCCTTACATCCCTCCCACCGGTTCCTGATCTTAAGTGAGGCCCGTACCTACCTACAACTACCGCCACCGGTGTGGGGGTCGGGATATAAGGAGGTAGGATAATCACTGTCGACTGCTTCATGCCTACAACCTCTGCTCCTTTTCTAACATTTATCTGTCTCGCGCTCGTTTGCGGAGGCGACGAGTGTCGGGAATAATATCGACGACGACAGTTGCTTTCAAACTCGTGGGGCCTTTTCTTTATATACAATTGTGTACTTTCGAAGAAGTCACCCATGATGTTTCCATTCAGTCATCGAGAGTATCCTCTATCTCGATCTTTGTCACTGTCCCAAGTTATGGCTCTTGCACGAAAAAAGTCTTGAATCAGAATCGAACATCCTACGCATACGAACCAAGTGTTGTGTTATGCATGTTGGATCGGGATTAACCCTAGAGGAGGTGAATAGGGTTTATCACAAATTATTGCAGAGTTTAATTATTAAAATATTCACAGATCATAGAATGCAGTAGAAATAAAATTACAAAAAGTATATAACACACGATATACCCAGCTTCGGCAAAATCTTGCCTACTGCTGCATTCCTAAGGTTTCTACTATGAGTTAATAACAGATCGCGCTTACAGACACTGTAAACTCACACTGCTTGCTCCTGTACTAACCCTACGCTCAAAACCCTAGACTGACTGATATCCCCTCGATCAGATTTCCCCTGATTACGACCCTGTAATCAGTAACCTAGATTTTACAGACTCTAGCAACTGTCAGTCAACACCCAGACTGAATCCCCCTAGATTTTACAGACTTTAGAACTGTTGGTTGGATTACAGACGGAAAAACAAAAAGAAACAAAATAATACAAAATAAAACAAACAAAGAAAACAAATAAAACCATAAAATAAACCCTAGGAAATAAGAATAAGGGTCATCCCCTTTGTAAACTTTGCTGACCATTTCTTTTGATGCATCCATTTTAGTTCTGCCCGATCTCTTTAGTCTTTGGGAAAATTTAATAGCAGCTAGTGTTTTATTGTTTGCCCCAAATCGAATTGCAAAACTTCAGAATGATGTAATCTGGTTCTCTAATGAACTTTGATTCTTCGATGGCTAACTCTACGACTGATATAGGGTTTTCTGGCGACCGAAAACTCGGTGAGATTTCTTATTTTAATTCTTTTGTTTTCTCGGTTAATTTAATTGGTTTCGATGGATAAAATGCTAGTGATGAATGGTTGTTCATATAGGATTATAGAATCCAAAAATTGCTTTCTGATTTCATTATATTGACTTGGCTGATTGGCTCGATTTCCTCTTTTGCTTGGCTGATCGATTGCTTCGAATTTAGCTTGAAATGTTGGCATTGAATAATGAATCTGGACTTGATTGAATCTTTGCTTGATTATTAAATGACTGCCCTATATAAAATTATCCTGAAAACAAAGATTGATTGCAAATCTGAAATTGAAAATTCTTGCCATGTATACGTATCAGCGTGAATGATTTCTAGCCACGAATACACTGGAAAAAAAAACTTTCCTGATTTTGATCCCATGAAAAAAGTAATTGAATTTTCTTGCCAAAATATGAGTTGTTTCTGCCCATTTCTGAAGATAAAAGTTACCCAAAAAAAATTGTAGCACTGATTTTTTACTGTGAGTAAATTTCTCTTATCAAAAAATATCTCGAGTTTGTGTCTGATTAAAAACTTGTCAAAAACAGTGTTGAGTGATTACCGAAATTCTTTAATATTGCGGAGATTGATTTAAGAAAAATTGGAAAAAAAACTTGAAACAGTTGATCAATTTTCTTGCCTTGATATTTTTGCAAAATAATACTTGCCAAATACATTGCTCACTGATTTGTTTGATTAAAAACAGTTGCCAAAAATGCTTGACAAAAGTTGGAATGAATTTTCCCTTTTTGTGAATTGATTTCTAAAAAAATGGCAACACAAATTGATTTATTCATACATGAATTCTGACTCATGCAAGTTGGACTTTGCTGATTCGTTGTTGCTCCACTGATTCCACACATCTGCTTATTCACATTAAACATGAATAGATGATCATTATGCCCTACATATGTACTTGTATATGCTGATTTATGTCCATGTCAAAGAATTATTGTATTGCTGCTTCATTCTTTGATTAATGATCCTGTCTATATTTTTCACCATGTATGTTGAGCTTATCCACTATGGGTTGTTCTTCTGGCTTGCATTTGAAAACATGATTTCATTACTTATGCGTCTCTTGGCTATTTCTGAGAATTGATTTCTGCATAGTCTTGATGTTATGTGATTCTTGAGTTTACTGAATGAAACTTGACCCCCAAATTTCAAAAAGAATTTCATGCCAAGAATGATTTGTCAAAATTCACTTGTCCAAAAAAAATTGTTTGAACATGCTGAACCAATTGCATATGCATTGTGCTCGGCCTTTATGCTTCCATGTTAATGACCATATACATGAAATGTTTATTTGATGCTCCACCATTATGCTTTGTCTCCTTGTCTGGAGTTTGACTTCCTTGCATCATTTCTTATCCATGTTGACATGTGCACCACCACTTGATTTGTTTTGCCGAAGTGATATACCATTCACTTGTGTTGTTTTGTTCCCATATGCTTGTGTTTATGCATGCAGCTGAACTTGTGTTGAAACTGATTGCATTCCATTTTGGCTATCTTCATGTATATGCATACTTCTTTCATATTGTTTTTGTATTTGTTTTTTGAAAAACAAACTATCCATGTTGCATTTGATACTTGCATGTTAGAGAATGGCTTTATTATTTGTTGACATGTGCACTGAGTCGAGAAGGTCCACGTGGCTACTCCTCAGTTGCACACTGAATTGGTGAGGCAGTGCACACGTGTATATATACACGTGTGTATATGCAGCTATTCAGTATTCTTTTCTGTTCCTGTACATATACAAACTTTCTGCCTTGTGGTATTTATAGTGTTTCACTGTGAATATCACAAGCTATCTAGACACAGATAAATCAGATCAAGCCATGAAAAATGATGAGAAACACACCAAAATTCTGAGGCAAATAAATTTTCAGAATAAAAATTATATTCGCTAGAATTTATAATATTATTTATGTTCCATATACTGTGTGTATGTGTGTTTCTGTATATGACAGGTAAGCAGATGACTGGACTGACAGTGAGCAGTGACGACAGAAGACTGAAGTCAGAAGGCATTGACTGAATTGATAGTGAAGCATTCAGAAAACACAAGACTAGAAAAATGACAGTGAATGAGTGTAAAATGAAATTGTACAGAGTGAATGTAAATGAATTGTAATTGAATGTACAAAGAGTGTAGAGGAACTGTATATGAGTCAGACAGTGAAAATGTATGTATATATGAATTGTACTGTTATTTGTAATATACAAATTCGTTTGAAATAAAATATTATTTTATTGTTGTCAAACAAACTTGTCTATTTTATTCAGTCAATTTATAAGTACAAATATTCTATGAATGTATTTTAATAGTGGAGTATTAAATAGCCGTACTGTTTGAATGTTGAAATAGAATATTCAATTTAAATAAAATACTGTATGAATATATGAATGTCTGTACAGTCGTATTCTATTTAAATATAAATATTATATTCCTGCCTTTGATGTATTTATAGAACAGTACAGTAACAAACACATTTCAAATAATAAATATTTGGTTGTTATCATCAAACAAAAAATCATATAATTGTGTATACAACACCTTATATACGACAATCTCCCCCTTTTGATGATGTCAAACAAATAAAAGATTTTGAGCACAATAAATGTGTTTGACAGTGAAAATTGAACTCCCCCTATTTAACAGCTCTGATACCACTTGTTGGATCGGGATTAACCCTAGAGGGGGTGAATAGGGTTTATCACAAATTATTGCAGAGTTTAATTATTAAAATATTCACAGATCACAGAATGCAGCAGAAATAAAAATACATAAAGTAAATAACACACGATATACCCAGCTTCGGCAAAATCCTGCCCACTGCTACATTCCTAAGGTTTCTAGTAGGAGTTAACAACAAGTCCTGCTTACAAACACTGTAAACTCGCACTCCCTGCTCCTGTACTAACCCTACGCTCAAAACCCTAGACTGACTGATATCCCCTCGATCAGATTTCCCCTGATTACGACCCTATAACCGGTAACCTAGATTTTACAGACTCTAGCAACTGTCAGTCAACACCCGGACTGAATTCCCCTAGATTTTACAGACTCTAGAATTGTTGGTTGGATTATAGATGGAAAACAAAAAGAAACAAAACAATACATAATAAAACAAACAAATAAAACAAATAAAACCATAAAATAAACCCTAGGAAATAAGAATAAGGGTCATCCCCTTTGTAAACTTAGTCGGCCCATTTCTTTTGATGCATCCATTTTAGTTCTACCCGATCTCTTTAGTCTCTGGGAAAATTTAATGGCGGCTAGGGTTTTATTGTTTGCCCCAAATCGAATCGCAAAACTTCAGATTGATGTAATCTGGTTCTCTGACGAACTTTGATTCTTCAATGGCTAACTCCACGACTGATATAGGGTTTTCTGGCGATCGAAAACTTGGTGAGATTTTTGATTTAATTCTTTTGTTTTCTTGGTTAATTTAATTGGTTTCGATGGATAAAATGCCAGTGATGAATGGTTGTTCATATAGGATTATAGAATCCTAAAATTGCTCTCTGATTTCATTATATTGACTTGGTTGATTGGCTCGGTTTCCTCTTTTGCTTGACTGATTGATTGCTTCGAATTTAGCTTGAAATGTTGGCTTTGAATAATGAATCTGGACTTGATTGAATCTTTGCTTGATTGTTAAATGGCTGCCCTGTATAAAATTTTCCCAAAAACAAAGATTGATTGCAAATCAGAAATTGAAAATTCTTGCCATATATATGTATCAGCGTGAATGATTTCAAGCCATGAATACACTAAAAAAAACTTTCCTGATTTTGATCCCATGAAAAAAGTAATTGAATTTTCTTGCCAAAATATGAGTTGTTTCTACCCATTTCTGAAGATAAAACTTGCCCAAAAAAAATTGTAGCACTGATTTGTTGTTGTGAGTAAATTTCCGTTATCAAAAAATATCTCAAGTTTGTGACTGATTAAAAACTTGTCAAAAACAGTGTTGAGTGATTACTGAAATTCTTTAATATTGCCGAGATTGATTTAAGAAAAATTGGAAAAAAAACTTGAAACAGTTGATCAATTTTCTTGCCTTGAATTTTTTGCAAAATAACACTTGCCAAATACATTGCTCACTGATTTGTTTGATTAAAAACAGTTGCCAAAAAAGCTTGACAAAAGTTGGAAAGAATTTTCCCTTTTTGTGCATTGATTTCTAAGAAAATGGCAACACAAATTGATTTATTCATGCATGAATTCTGACTCATGCAGGTTGGACTTTGTCGATTCATTGTTGCTCCATTGATTCCACACATCTGCTTATTCACATTGAACATGAATGGATGATCATTATGCTCCACATATGTATTTGTATATGCTGATTTATGTCCATGTCAAAGAATTCTTGTATTGCTGCTTCATTCTTTGATTAATGACCCTGTCTATATTATTCACCATGTATGTTGAGCTTATCCACTATGAGTTGTTCTTCTAGCTTGCATTTGAAAACATGATTTCATTGCATATGCATCTCTTGGCTATTTCCGAGAATTGATTTCTGCATAGTCTTGATGTTTTATGATTCATGAGTTTACTGAATGAAACTTGACCCCCAAATTTCAAAAAGAATTTCATGCCAAGAATGATCTGTCAAAATTCACTTGTCCAAAAAAAAAAACTGTTTGAACATGCTGAACCAATTGCATATGCATTGTGCTCGGCCTTTATGCTTCCATGTTAATGACCATATACCTGAAATGTTTATTTGATGCTCCACCATATTGCTTTGTCCCCTTGTTTGGAGTTTGACTTCCTTGCATCATTTCTGATCCATGTTGACATGTGCACGACCACTTGATTTGTTTTGCGGAAGTGATATACCATTCACTTATGTTGTTTTGTTCCCATATGCTTGTGTTTATGCATGCAGCTGAACTTGTGTTGAAACTGATTGCATTCCATTTTGGCTATCTTCATGTATATGCATACTTCTTTCATATTGTTGTGTATACACTGTATTTTTTTTAAAAAAAAACAAACTGTCCATGTTGCATATGATACTTGCATGTTAGAGAATGGCTTTATTATTTGTTGACATGTGCACTGAGTCGAGAAGGTCCACGTGGCTACTCCTCAGTTGCACACTGAATTGGTGAGGCGGTGCACACATTTATATATACATTTGTGTATATGCAGCTCTTCAGTATTATTTTCTGTCCCTGTACATATACAAACTTTCTACCTTGTGGTATTTACAGTGTTTCACTGTGAGTATCACAAGCTGTCTAGACACAGATAAATCAAACCAAGTCATGAAAAATGATGAGAAACACACCAAAATTCTGAGGCAAATAAATTTTCAGAAAATAAATTATATTCGCTAGAATTTAGAATATTATTTCTGTTCCAAATACTGTGTGTATGTTTCTGTATATGACAGATAAGCAGATGACTGGACTGACAGTAAGCAGTGAAGTCAGAAGACTGAAGTCAGAAGACTGAAGTCAGAAGACAGTGACTGAACTGATAGTGAAGCATTCAGAAAACACAAGACTAGAAAAATGATAGTGAATGAGTGTAAAATGAAATTGTACAGAGTGAATGTAAATGAATTGTAAATGAATGTATAAAGAGTGTAGAGGAACTGTATATGAGTCAGACAGTGAAAATGTATGTATATATGAATTGTACTGTTATTTGTAATAAACAAATTCGTTTGAAATAAAATATTATTTATTGTTGTCAGACAAACTTGTCTATTTTATTCAGTCAATTTACAAGTACAAATATTCGGTGAATGTATTTTAATAGTGGAGTATTACATAGCTGTATTGTTTGAATGTTGAAATAGAATATTCAATTTAAATAAAATAATGTATGAATATATGAATGTCTATACAGTCGTATTCTATTTAAATATAAATATTATATTCCTATCTTTGATGTATATATAGAACAGTACAGTAACAAACACATTTCAAATAATAAATATTTGGTTGTTATCATCAAACAAAAAATCATATAATTCTGTATACAACACCGTTATATACAATAATGCAGTGCTTGTAAGTATGTGTGTCCTAAGTGCTCCCCCCACGGACCAGATGCCAACTTCCTTGAAGGGGTAATTTCCCCAACGCTGAGCAATAAGCTTTTGCCATTAGTCTCACTGAGCCCAAAGGAAGATGTCTCTATTGCGACCATATCTATCACCCTAAATTAATGCTCAACTACCATCGACATGGAGGTCCCAGAGGTCGTAGCTGAAGAACTTGGTACAAGAGCCTCCCCAACCTCATCACCTCGGTTGGAGAGAGAAAAGGATCGGGTTGTGAACCATTCTGCCCGGCGGGCTCCTCCTCATTGATGCTGTCGCCACCTATATCTCTCTGAGCTCCTGCAATCTCCTCCTCAACCGAGGACACGTCCTGAAGCATGACAAGGGGCACGTCTTCCTGCGGACCCAGAGGAATTTCACTTTTCAGCTTCCACCACTTCCCCTTCACCCCCATCCATACGGCCCGTCAAGCACCCCTCGGGAAGTAAATCCAATAAGTGAAGGAGATAGTCCGACAACATAATCTGCGCATTACAATATGCACTTAGAAGATTCCTCAATGGAAGGACTCGCTCCAGATATTCACCACTCCTCGAAATCCATGGAATATTTGCCACGTAAAATTTCAAGTTAGCTTAGAGCTTAAGACTCAATTAACTTAGTGATACAATGCAAGTTTCAGAATACTTACGGCCCACAAGCCACCTCCTTGCAAATCCTGGAAGACATTGAACGTAGAACCGGTGATGCTTGAAATAACTGAGTTTGTTTCACGCTCCCAGGATGAAGCGGCTGTTGGCATGCCCTTTAAATAAACAAGGGAAGGCGAGACGGTGTTTCATCTCTTCATAGAGTAGAGGTATCTGATGTCTTCCCCGTCGGTTCTATGTTCAACTACCCTATATACAAGATGTAAGTGCCAAGCATAAAGACATATGCATTCGAGTGAAGCTGCGTTGGTGCTAGACGAAAAAGTACAAAATATCTCGAATGTACGGGCACGACGGGGGCACGTATCCATTGGAGCTCACATGCCTGTTCCTTGTAATATACCCCTCTAGAGGAGCGTGCATCTTATCCTCCCTTCCGAGAACCAGAACTTCATCCCAAGGTATTCCGTATTTCAGACAAATCCGCCTCAACGAAGCTTCATCGATCCACAAGACAAACAAATCAGGAGGATTCTCAAGGATCCTAGTATCTCCCGTTGCGGTGCCATGAAAATACCTTCCTATTGACTGTATCTTCCTCATCTTATGGACCCATTGTTGCAGGCTCTACTTCTTCTTGAACCACCAACTCATCCATGTGCCAATCGAATACTGCAATCCCTTGATTGTCCTTCTTGACCATGCATGCTAGGTGAGCCCACTTGTTGGGAAGAGATGGAAGCTATAGAGGCCTCATGAATGCTAATCAATGGACTAGAACTGTACGAAGACTCATTGGAGTTCGGAGACGCTTTTGGGATTTCGACTGCCAAGCATTGAAGTCGTCTAGAGCTTCTTCTTACCATTACAAACTATACTTGCATGATAATTGCATTAGTTAACACACTGAAACCTGTACCCCCTATGTTGGTGTAAACTAATGTAGAACATGCAAGTGTCGTGCGTGCTAATACAATTATACTAAAACCCTTTGGGACGCGGCGATGGTTCCTAGTTTCACAAACTCAAACTATCGTCGTAGCGAACTGAAGTCATAGAATTCAAGACAAGTCGTGATTACAACACGATTGGGTTAAGAATCAAATTCTGAGGGCGGTGTTTTAGTCATGAGTCCATAGTCTGAGTTTATGCTCTAATCCTATGTGCTTTTAAGAATCGTCAGCTCCGAAACAAGTTCGGTTTTAAATGTTAATGTGTTATGCAACACAACGTCCATTTTCAAACTCAGCCCGATTGCGAAACATCATATGATGACTCGAATTTGCAAAGTGAAGTTTCAGAGTTGAAATATTCGCAAAGTTTCTAGGATGTAAAGCTTTATTTTGTGTCCCTACAAACCCGAAATTTTTTCATCCTCGAATCCTCAACTCCCAAAAGGCGGCTAAGTGTCAGGATACGAAATCGTAGTTCCGTATTCCCGAATACATCGCGAACCATCCCAAAAAAAAATGCTAAGTCCAGGGATACGAAAACCAGTTTTGCATCCCCGAAAAGCTTGGCCAGTTCACATCCCTTAAGTGCCCCACTCCCTTCTACACTGATCTTGTTCTCCTCCTCTTTTTCGTCTTCCCAAGGTCTCGCCCCACTTTGTACTGCCAATTTTTGCTGTCTCATGGGATATGAATTTTCCTTTTTCATATCCCGCCTCCTGATTAACAAAAATTGTCGTCTCATGAGGTACAAAACAAAATTTTGTATCCTAAAGTTAGCCTGTCTTCGAAAGAGTTCCATCCCCTCCATCTGAAATTTCGTACTCCACCCTTATAACCAACCTCTATAACCACCTCCACGAGCAACCACTTTGACTATAGACTCCAACGCCGCTAGGCCTCCCCTTTGCGACCTCTGTTCATCTCACTCCACCGAGTTCAGGTTTAAATAAGATTGGTTTAAACTTGAAGCAATTCAAAAGTTTACCAATCTTTTTTGATTTTGATTCGAGGTGATGTTCTAAAAATTTTCGAGCGTCTGGATGGATTGGGGCGGCGTCGTTGGTTGGTCTACAACAAGCATTGGGAAGATTCAAATTTTCAGGAGTCACAATCCTCTAAGCTTTTGGAGTATGAAAAATGCCAAGTGAGGGAGATGCAACTTCGTATCCAACAGTTTGTTGGTTGAGTGGGTGGATCCCAAGAAAAGTCTAAGTCACGTGACCTAAGGTCGGTACCGATCCCGTATATTAAAAAAACAAAATACAAGGGAGAGAAAGGGAAGTGGGCATACCATACTTGGTTACTCCGGGATCGGTGAAAAATTTCTAAACCCAAACGACAGTGACGAACGTGCATACACGTTTTAGAAGCTTTGACATTGAAACCAACTTGAATCGCTAAACGATTGTGTACTTATGGATCCTAATGATTCTATGGAACATGCCAAACGATCAAGTTTTGATTCAATGACGTTTAGATAATCAATCCGCACGATCATGCGCCCTAACTATGGCTATGATCATGCATACATGCTTTCAAAATCTCGGTCGTTCAAAACGACTCGAGTTGTTAACCAATCGTATACTCGTAAATGTAACACCCCACACCCGCTAAGGTCACTCACTAAGGGAATGCCTTAACTTTGGTGGAGCATTTTAAGTGAGTATAGAACAGAAAAATTACAACAAGACAGACATAAATACTTGAAAATCTAAAACATCATTTCATAGCAGCAGAAGGTAAACATGTTTAGTTACAACACCATAAAGAGTCAAGTACTAAATATCCATCCTGATAAAAACATAAGTACATAATCCCACTACATAAACAATAGCCATAAAAGAAAAGATAAACTGGGCTTTACATCACGGTCCAAGCTCCAGAAGATAGATAAGAAATCTGATCAAAGCCCACTAGTGCTAGGCCCAACCTGAGGACCTGAGGGGAAAAAGATAAAAACAACGGGGTCAGACATAAGTCTGAGTGAGCCCTATAACTTTAACAACACAATCATTAAAGTAATTAGGGTATGATATAAACTTGGCACGGGATGACTGGGGATAAATGACTACACTAAGTAGCCAACTAGACATAAGGTGAACAAGGATAACGGTAAAGACGCATCTACCCACCCAAGGATAATTACTAACTGCACCACACCAGTCATTCCTACTTAAAGGTTGATCGCTCCCAAGGACTTAGAAACTTTACCCAGTAGTTTCGTGTACCCCTAGCTGACGTCTGCCCCTATCTCCACTAGGTGTACCCACTACTCCCAAGCGATCGGCTCCCTACCGTAGATACCCGTGCTGGCCCCACAATGGGGTGTATCACTCCCCAAAGTGGCAACCCGATACAACAAATGGCGCACGGCTTATACCTACACGATGCAACAACGTCTTACCTACCAGCCCGGGTCCACACACGCATATGAAACCCGTTGGACTCGCGTTGCCACCGCTAACCCGTTTTGGCCTCTTATAATCAAGCCCAGTACGCGTGTCCCGTCCTCGACATGGGTCGAGCCCAATAAGATACATATGGGTTACTGGTTGAAATGGGCCCCCACAAGCTACCACCTAAGCTTGTCATTATATCTAGTGCATCACACTTAACCCTTTAATCATGTTTAATTACATGTTTCCACTTGGTTAAGTATTCTAATCGTATTTTCTATTGCCACCCAAGGCAACCCACTAGATTTCCTCATGCCACCCAAGGCACTTACTTGATTTCCACATGCCACCCAAGGCACCCACTTAACCCCTCATGCCCACTACATGCTTATCTGGTTAAGTGTTTCTTAATTGATTAAAAACGTAACCGTTGTAAAGACCTCTCACATTAGACTATCTTTTATGGCAGCTGGATTTGCCGGTTGGGTCCGGGCAGCCTTACGCCATAACCGAGTCTAACCTCGTGTCTATACACTTGTCACGTATTTAGTTTGTGCCTAAGACCTCTCACATTAGGCAAATCATTTGTAGCTGCTGGATTTGCCGGTCCGTTCCGGGCAGTCTTACGCTACAAAAGGGTCCAACCTCGTGTCTTAGTCGATTAATTACACCTAATTAATCACCCCCGAATTAATTTTCCCTAATTAATTCCAATTTTTACGATGTACATAATTGACTCAATTATGTTCATCCACTTTATGGTATGCATAATCATACCAACTTCACACCATTTCATTAACATGTATATTAACCCCATCGTTTCCCTCGTAATTCGCTAACATGACATAAAAGGGAAGATTCATCACAAAAACAATGGGTCCAACTTGCATAACATTAACATGGGTTTTAAAGGTGTCAACATGCATATAGCATCAACCCAACTAGCATAAATAATCAACCCAAACTTGCATGAATCACATATGTCATAAGGAGGTTAACTTGCATAAGTTATTTATGTCATACAAAGGGGTAAACTTGCATATGTATGTATGACATACAAAGGGGTTAACTTGCATATGTATGCATATCATGATAAGGTGTAAACTTGCACATGTTACTTGCATATCATCAAACACCAAACTTGCATAACATGTCATATATGAACATGCATATAATCAAACACCAAACTTGCATAACATGTCATATATGGAATTGCATATAATCGTACACCAAACTTGCACAACATATCATATATGAACTTGCATATAATCATACACCAAACTTGCATAATCATGGTGTCATAATGGATCAATGTTTATCATAGCAACTAGCATCATGAACACTTGCATAACTTGCATAACATCATGATCATATAGCATATAGCTTGCATAACTTGCATAACATCATGAACATGTAACATATGACTTGCATAACTTGCATAACATCATGAACATGTAGCATATGACTTGCATAACTTGCATAACATCACAAACACATAGCATATAGCTTGCATAACATGCATAACATCATTAACACATAGCATATAACTTGCATAACTTGCATTGATCCACATTCATAGCCATAACCTCATTATATCCTATCATAATCATTTCAATAATTAGTCATTAAGGCTATAGAAAACTCACAACTTGTTGATTAGCACTCCTAAGAAGAAGATTAAGTTGCTAGAGTTGATTAGAGATTGATTTGAGATGCTATCTTCTTCTACAAATTGATGGAGGCTCCTTCAAGTTGCATTTTGACGGCATGACGACATTGTTTGTATTTTTAGTATGAATTAGGGTAGTCTTAGGGTATATTTATAGAGTAGTTAGGTGTTTTAGGCCATTAGATTAACCCTAAATCAGATTAGAGCCGTCAGATCTCGTCCTAGCCACCAAAACACAGCCAAAAAGCCAAACTGGTGCACCCAGGTCACCTGGGCTCGACCAGGGAGGTCGACCCCTAGGTCGACCCCTTGGGTCTGGCGGGAATTTTCCCGCCACTTCTGAAATTTGAAATTTCTGTTTTTAAATCTGGTTTTAAATTTTCTGAAACTTCTTCGGGCCATATCTGGGTCATACAGACTCCGATTTTCGAAAACTCGGACTCTATTTCGCGTATTTTTCCGAGACGAACGCAATGGCATAGCCCGTTTCCCCTGATTCAGATTTTTAAATTTAATTCTGCCCTGTTTTATATTATGGTAAGTTATTCAACATACGGGGTGTTACATTCTCCCCTACTTAAAGGATTTCGTCCCCGAAATCTCTAAGTCAAGAAGAACGTATCCTACCAACCAAACAACCATCTACTAAACCATCAAAAACTGGCATCCATTGTCCTTAGAGTTTCTAATGCTGTATGAACATATGCAAGGAGTGTGTGTATATGTTCCCTGTCTAATGCAAAATCAGGCGGTCCACTGATTCAATTGACCTCCTTAATGCAAACCATGATAGTGCCATGCATCCAATACGTATGCGAAAGAACCTTATCGACACATACTATTTCTACATGAGTGCACAATCATTCACCAAAATGCATCATCCATAAGATAGCACAACCATTATACATCCATTAATATAGCTACCTACACACAATTTTTATGCAATATGCAATATGAAGTGATTGAGCCGATCTAGTGCCTAGAGTGTGTGTATATGCATCCACGAGCAACCACTAGCAACCACTTGCATCCACACGCATCCATCGAACATAACATGTCTCAAACATATGTTTCAACCATAGGTTTTACCCCATCTAAAGGTCAAAGGTACTAATGAGAGGACATGCTAAAGATAAGATAAGTACTAGAAAAACGATAAAGGAGAAGTTAAAAGACATACCCTCAAAAAGGAATGGGTATAATGAACGCATCTTCGAAACTGTCTCCCAAGTAGCATTGCTCTCATCTTCTCCCCATTGCACTTTGACTAGCCGCACCTCTCTGTTCCTCAACTTCCTAATCTCTGACCCAAGGATGCGGGTAGGAGCTCGTCGAATAGTTGCATCACGCTCTACCTCCACTTCTTTTAGCAAGCTCGGCTCTACCACCTCTGCGGTCTCATGTAGGCACTTCCTCAAATGTGACACATGGAATACGTCATGTACCCCACTAAGTCTCTCGGGTAAATCCACTCTATATGCCATCCGTCCAATCCTTTCCTTAATAGGAAACGGCCCAACAAATCTTGGAGCTAACTTCCCAACGGACCCAAAGCGAACAACATTCCGTAACGGAGATACTTTGACAAAGACCATGTCCCCAACCTCAAACTCAAGATCCGTCCTCCTCTTGTCCGCATAAGATTTTTGCCTGTCTTGCGCCGCTTTCATCCTTCTTCGAATCAAATCAATCTTCTCCGAAGTCTCTCTAACCATATCGGGCCCAAGCAAGATCTTATCCGTAGATTCCCACCAACATGTAGGTGATCGACAAGGCCTTCCATAAAGAGCTTCGAAAGGAGCCATACCAATACTGGACTGAAAGCTGTTATTATAGGCGAACTCCACCAATGGAAGATGCTCTTCCCATGTACTTCCAAAATCTAAGATACAAAGCCTCAAAAGGTCTTCCAGAACACGATTCACCCTCTCGGTCCGGCCGTCCGTCTGAGGATGATATGCGGTGCTCAGACACAACCGAGTCCCCACTGCTTCTTGCAAACTCTTCCAAAACTCGCTAGTGAAGATAGGATCTCGATCACTCACTATGCTAGAGGGTACCCCATGCAATCGAACTATCTCTCGAAGATAAACTGAAGCTAGCCATGGAGCAGTCCTCTTGCTCTTCACGGGTATAAAATGGGCGCTCTTAGTAAGTCTGTCTACCACAACCCAAATTCCCGTATTACCCTTTCTCGATCTGGGTAACCCATCGATAAAATCCATCGAGACACTATCCCACTTCCATTGCGGAACTTCCAATGGGTGTAGCAACCCACCGGGTTTCTTTTGCTCCGCTTTCACTTGTTGGCACACCAAGCATCTAGCGACATACTCGGCCACATCTTTCTTCATACCGACCCAAAAGAAAACTCGCTTCATGTCTTGGTACATCTTGTCCCCACCGGGATGAATGGTCATCCCAGAACGGTGTGCATCATCAAGAATAGCCTTCCTCAAACCCTATCTTGCGGTACACAAAGTCTACCGTCTCTACGCAAGCACCCCCTATCGTCTAGGGTGTACCTACTCAAATGGCTGGACGACTCCCCCCTTATGAGCCTCTCTACTAACTCAACCAACTGTGGGTCGTCCCTCTGTGCCTCGCTAATCCGCCCCAAAAGAGTAGGTCTAACCTCCAAGGATGCTAGCAAACCGGGTATATAGTCAACGGAAGGTCTGAAATCAAACATCGAGATAAATTCCAAGCTTCGTCGTTCCACGAACAATGGACTCAAGGACAACCTTTTTCTACTCAAGGCGTTCGCCACCACGTTACCCTTGCCAGGGGTATACGCTATCTCGAAATCATAGGATGCTAAGAACTCCATCCACCTTTGCTGTCTCAAGTTCAAATCCTTCTGAGAAAACAAGTACTTCAATGATTTGTGATCAGTGAACAATTCGAACCTCTCTCCCAGAAGATAATGGCGCCAAATCTTAAGCGCAAAAACAATAGCGGCCAACTCTAAATCATGGGTAGGGTAATTTTTCTCATGCTTTCTCAACTGCCTTCCACCATAGGCTATTACCCTTCCCTCTTGCATTAAGACTGCGCCCAGTCCTGTCCCACAAGCATCGGTATAGACAACAAATGGCTTACTCCCATCTGGCAACACTAAGACTGGAGCTGTGGTTAAAGCTCTCTTTAACCGTCGGAACGCATCATCACAGTCTACGTCCCATGCGAAGACTAGATTCTTCTTCATCAAGCGAGTTAATGGGGCTGATATCTTCGCGAAGTCCTTGATAAACTTCCTATAGTAGCCAGCCAACCCCAAGAAACTCCTTACCTCGGTAGCATTCTTTGGAACCTTCCAATCTTGAATAGATACTACCTTCGCGGGATCCACAGCTATCCCCTCCTTGGAGACCACGTGCCCCAAGAACCGTACTTCCCTCCTCCAGAAGTGACATTTAGAAAATTTAGCCTTAAGGCTATGCGCTCGAAGAGTCTCCAACACTTCCCTAAGATGTAGGGCATGCTCTTCTTCACTCTTAGAAAAGACTAAGATGTCATCCACAAAGACCACCACGAACTTATTAAGGAACTCCCTGAACACCCTACTCATCAAATCAACAAAGTATGCAGGGGCGTTCGTCAAACCAAATGGCATCACCAGCCACTCATAGAAACCATCCGAAGTCCTAAAGGCAGTCTTGTCTATGTTATCCTCAGCCACCCTCAACTGATGAAACCCCGTGGCTAAGTCCAACTGAGAAAATACTGAAGCGCCAACCAACTGATCAAAAAGATCATCAATCCTCGGCAATGGGTGTCTATTCTTCTTTGTGAGCTTGTTGAGTTCTCTATAGTCTACACAAAGTCTGAGGGACCCATCCGCCTTCGTAGCAAAAACTACTGGAGCCCCCCACTCCGATATACTTCGTCTTATGAACCCCTTCTCAAGCAACTCCCCTACTTGCTTATGGAGTTCCCTCCTCTCACAAGGAGCCATGTGGCGCATTGGTAAAGATACTAGTTTAGCATTATCCACCAGATATATTCGGAAGTCAATCTCCCTCTTCGGAGGTAAGCCCTTCACCTCCTCAAACACATCCGAGTACTCCCGGACAACTCTAACAGATCGCAAACTCTCGACCGAAGCATCAAGCGATTCAAGATAACTTAGCATAACAGAATCCATGGGATTACAAGAGATCTCGAGAGTGTTACCCAAGCGGGTCATGAGCCTAACAACTCTCCTTTCGCAATCAATAACGGCACCATTACTGGATAACCAGTCCATGCCCAAAATCAACCCATAGCCCGTGAAGCCCAAAACAAAAGCATCACATCTAAACTCAATGCTAAGTATAGAAATCTTCAAACCCAAACATATCATGGACAAATAAGTGGAGCCCCCAATTGGGTTTGAAACAACCAAGGGATCATCTACTAGACTGGTGTCTAAGTGCAGTGACTCAACTAATGATGATGAGATAAACGAATGCGATGCGCCAGAATCAAACAATGTACGGACAGGATGATCAAATAGAAAAACCAGACTTTCAACGGAAATAGTTCTACCTCTTTCCTGAACTGGTGGAACCGCGAGAGCCTGAACTTGCCCCCTTGCCTGACCCGGTGCCATAAGAGCTTGCACCTATCCTCCTGAGGTAGATCCCGTGCTTTGCCCCTTCTTAGGGCAGTCCTTCACTAGATGCCCTGCTTCGCCACAGTGATAGCAGCCAGTCTTCTTCTTCTTCCGACAATCTTTGCTTATGTGGCCTGGTATCCCACAATTGAAGCACTTCTTCTTTCCCTTGCCACCGTTGCCTTTTCCACCCTTGTTTTGCTGTTGTTGTTGAGGTCTCTTCTGATCTCCTTTCTTCTCGGGTGCCTTATTAGCATTGGGACCCTTCTCTTCCTCATGCATGAGTGCCATGTCAACTAGCTTCTCAAAGGTGGCTCCCATAGGGCTGTGAGTCATAGCCAATCCATGCATCGGTTCATTCAAGCCTTTAACGAACCTCAAAGCCTTCTTCTCCGGTGTATTCACCATGTCTATGCCAAACCTTGCCAATTGATTAAACTTGTTGACATATTCCTTCACCGAGAGGTTTCCTTGCTTTAGAGTCAAGAACCTTTCCATTTACAAGTTTTCCTCTGCCCTTGAGAG
This sequence comes from Allium sativum, assembly GCA_030737875.1. Taxonomy (NCBI): domain Eukaryota; kingdom Viridiplantae; phylum Streptophyta; class Magnoliopsida; order Asparagales; family Amaryllidaceae; genus Allium; species Allium sativum. The sequence goes on from CM060913.1 coordinate 53,762,822, forward strand.
AAATTTTGCCAAAAATTTTTGCCTGAAATCCGCCCAAGAGTCAATGGGGCGTTCTCCATTAGTGACCTCCCACCAGAATGAGGCCTCTCCCTTCATTAACCAAGCAGCTAACTTGACTTTCTTTCCTTCTTCCATCTCAAAGACATCCATCACCTCTTCCACCTCCTTAAGCCAATCTCTAGCCTCCACAAAAGTTTCTGATCCTTGAAAAGGTTTCCCTCCCATAGCTTTAAATTCCTTGCAAGTCTTAGCAAAAGTATCCGTGCGAGGAGGAGGAGGGGGAGGAGGAAGATCGGGTGCTACGGTTGGTGGAGGAACATTTGCTGGACCCGCAGTGGCGGCCCTAGCCTCCATCAATCTCCTATACCATACTGGTATCGTCACACCCTCCGGAAAGTTAAGATCCTCAGCCATGCTGAAACGAAAAAGGAAAGATTCAAAACGGAGAATTCGAAAGATAAAGATATGGCTATTGGGGATTATGCTTTTCTTTCAAAAACTTTTCTCTTTAAAGACATGTTTTTGAAAATACTTCTTCTAAAAATGTTTTTAGAAAAATAGTTTTCTAAAAATTTTATCTGTTCTGGTAACCTTTGCTCTGATACCACGTGTAACACCCCACCCCCGCTAAGGTCACTCACTAAGGGAATGCCTTAACTTTGGTGGAGCATTTTAAGTGAGTATAGAACAGAAAAATTACAACAAGACAGACATAAATACTTGAAAATCTAAAACATCATTTCATAGCAGCAGAAGGTAAACATGTTTAGTTACAACACCATAAAGAGTCAAATACTAAATATCCATCCTGATAAAAACATAAGTACATAATCCCACTACATAAACAATAGCCATAAAAGAAAAGATAAACTGGGCTTTACATCACGGTCCAAGCTCCAGAAGATAGATAAGAAATCTGATCACAGCCCACTAGTGCTAGGCCCAACCTGAGGACCTGAGGGGAAAAAGATAAAAACAATGGGGTCAGACATAAGTCTGAGTGAGCCCTATAACTTTAACAACACAATCATTAAAGTAATTAGGGTATGATATAAACTTGGCACGGGATGACTGGGGATAAATGACTACACTAAGTAGCCAACTAGACATAAGGTGAACTAGGATAACGATAAAGACGCATCTACCCACCCAAGGATAATTACTAACTGCACCACACCAGTCATTCCTACTTAAAGGTTGATCCCTCCCAAGGACTTAGAAACATTACCCAGTAGTTTCGTGTACCCCTAGTTGACTACATAGGTGCCGTCTGCCCCTATCTCCACTAGGTGTACCCACTACTCCCAAGCGATCGGCTCCCTACCGTAGATACCCGTGCTGGCCCCACAATGGGGTGTATCACTCTCCAAAGTGGCAACCCGATACAACAAATGGTGCACGGCTTATACCTACACGATGCAACAACGTCTTACCTACCAGCCCGGGTCCACACACGCATATGAAACCCGTTGGACTCGCGTTGCCACCGCTAACCCGTTTTGGCCTCTTATAATCAAGCCCAGTACGCGTGTCCCGTCCTCGATATGGGTCGAGCCCAATAAGATACATATGGGTTACTGGTTGAAATGGGCCCCCACAAGCTACCACCTAAGCTTGTCATTATATCTAGTGCATCCCACTTAACCCTTTAATCATGTTTAATTACATGTTTCCACTTGGTTAAGTATTCTAATCGTATTTTCTATTGCCACCCAAGGCAACCCACTAGATTTCCTCATGCCACCCAAGGCACTTACTTGATTTCCACATGCCACCCAAGGCACCCACTTAACCCCTCATGCCCACTACATGCTTATCTGGTTAAGTGTTTCTTAATTGATTAAAAACGTAACCGTTGTAAAGACCTCTCACATTAGACTATCTTTTATGGCAGCTGGATTTGCCGGTTGGGTCCGGGCAGCCTTACGCCATAACCGAGTCTAACCTCGTGTCTATACACTTGTCACGTATTTAGTTTGTGCCTAAGACCTCTCACATTGGGCCAATCATTTGTAGCCGCTGGATTTGCCGGTCGGTTCCGGGCAGTCTTACGCTACAAAAGGGTCCAACCTCGTGTCTTAGTCGATTAATTACACCTAATTAATCACCCCCGAATTAATTTTCCCTAATTAATTCCAATTTTTACGATGTACATAATTGACTCAATTATGTTCATCCACTTTATGGTATGCATAATCATACCAAGTTCACACCATTTCATTTACATGTATATTAACCCCATCGTTCCCCTCGTAATTCGCTAACATGACATAAAAGGGAAGATTCATCACAAAAACAATGGGTTCAACTTGCATAACATTAACATGGGTTTTAAAGGTGTCAACATGCATATAGCATCAACCCAACTAGCATAAATAATCAACCCAAACTTGCATGAATCACATATGTCATAAGGAGGTTAACTTGCATAAGTTATTTATGTCATACAAAGGGGTAAACTTGCATATGTATGTATGACATACAAAGGGGTTAACTTGCATATGTATGCATATCATAATAAGGTGTAAACTTGCACATGTTACTTGCATATCATCAAACACCAAACTTGCATAACATGTCATATATGAACATGCATATAATCAAACACCAAACTTGCATAACATGTCATATATGGACTTGCATATAATCATACACCAAACTTGCATAACATATCATATATGAACTTGCATATAATCATACACCAAACTTGCATAATCATGGTGTCATAATGGATCAATGTTTATCATAGCAACTAGCATCATGAACACTTGCATAACTTGCATAACATCATGATCATATAGCATATAGCTTGCATAACTTGCATAACATCATGAACATGTAACATATGACTTGCATAACTTGCATAACATCATGAACATGTAGCATATGACTTGAATAACTTGCATAACATCACAAACACATAGCATATAGCTTGCATAACATGCATAACATCATTAACACATAGCATATAACTTGCATAACTTGCATTGATCCACATTCATAGCCATAACCTCATTATATCCTATCATAATCATTTCAATAATTGGTCATTAAGGCTATAGAAAACTCACAACTTGTTGATTAGCACTCCTAAGAAGAAGATTAAGTTGCTAGAGTTGATTAGAGATTGATTTGAGATGCTATCTTCTTCTACAAATTGATGGAGGCTCCTTCAAGTTGCATATTGACGGCATGACGGCATTGTTTCTATTTTTAGTATGAATTAGGGTAGTCTTAGGGTATATTTATAGAGTAGTTAGGTGTTTTAGGCCATTAGATTAACCCTAAATCAGATTAGAGTCGTCAGATCTCGTCCTAGCCACCAAAACACAACCAAAAAGCCAAACTGGTGCACCCAGGTCACCTGGGCTCGACCAGGGAGGTCGACCCCCAGGTCGACCCCCTGGGTCTGGCGGGAATTTTCCCGCCACTTCTGAAATTTGAAATTTCTGTTTTTAAATCTGTTTTTAAATTTTCTGAAACTTCTTCGGGCCATATCTGGGTCATACGGACTCCGATTTTCGAAAACTCGGACTCTATTTCGCGTATTTTTCCGAGACGAACGCAATGGCATAGCCCGTTTCCCCTGATTCAGATTTTTAAATTTAATTCTGCCCTGTTTTATATTATGGTAAGTTATTCAACATACGGGGTGTTACAGCAAACCTAAATAGTCTTAGAGTACATGCCAAACTATCGAGTTTCAATTCGATAACTTTTCAGAAGCTAACTTGCGCGGTCGCGCACCCATGACATGGCGTTTAAATGTTATGTCACTTATTTCAAACTTTGATTGTATCTCACGAAATCATGTGCAAACGTGTGAGCGCATACGTGATTTCATGCTGGTAACAACTTTTTTGCACTTCGATGTAGGCGAACGTCGGCAACTGACGTTTAATTTCTTAAGTCAGCAAGAATTAGATGCTCACCTAAGCAATCAGACTGGACTCCAATCCGAGTGATCAGAGATCTCAACAATGCTAGAATTCTGCACTTACATTGACGAGCTTTGACAAAGCATCATCGCTGCTCCGAAAAGACATACTCTTTTGGTTGTACTACTCAATGAAAAGGTCACAACCAGTCACTCGACGTGACTTGGTGATTTTTCCGATTCTTAAGAATACTTGTCTCTATCCAAAGCACGTCATGTTATCACAAGACATCCTTTAGGCGGCAAGTGTTAACTGTCATTTTGGCCTGGTTACCAAAAGCAACCCAAACCCACATAACACGGCTCATCGCGTGGTTTAATAAGCCAGAAGTATCACCAAGATACCCGGGAACTAAACTTGGATAGAGTCGTTCAAGATCAGTCGCCCCGGCTCGACCAAGCAGCTCAATTTTGCCTTAGTGTTCAGGGGTCGGTATGCCTCTTCACCACCATCCCAATTACATATCTAGCTCCTCCTCAATAATTTGTATCCTTCACTCCCTCGAATTTCGTATCTCGGAATCCCTTCATATCTCGTATCTGGCCTTCCATGCCATTTTGCATCCCCACTCAATTAGCACCCCGGGTCAAGCCAAGCTATATAACACTTCGAGGGTACGAAGCACTCACGAGACACGAGGGAAACCAAAGATACAAAGCACACAAGCAACAAAGTTCAACGATGTAGAAGTGTTTCAAAAGAAAAAGCCAAATCCCGTGACAAATACCGATCCCGGGGTACGAAGTGTGGGCGTGGGCCTCATACACCACCTACTCCTACCTGCTCCACTTCCTTCACCTCTCCTATAAATACCTCCCAACCTACAATGTGAAAAGGTTGGCTCCATGTTCTTTGAGCACTTGAGGAAGAAGATAACTTCCTAGGATCTCTCAAGCATACTCCATCTCTCAGAGAAGAAGAAATATGCTACTTCTTGGACACTTGGACCATTTTGGGCTGCATATACATTTCGGGAAAACGAGCTACATCTTCATTTTGGACATAATAGAACCTTCTTTCCACCATGGCCTCTGTAGTTGTATGGAACTATTGTTCCCACCACTGTAAACTTGTACAAAGAACATAATAAAAAAACAAAGCCATTCAAAGCGGACGTAGGCATTCGTGGACTGAACCACTATAAACACCGTGTTATTTACTTTCTACATCTTTTCCATTCTAGACGTTTAATTTTATTGTCTTGGAACTCCTTGGGTGTTGCGCCAACTTTTGCGCGTCAGCACAATGACACTAACCTTTTGCATCGAAGGAGATTATGCTCTCTTAAGTAATATTTCACTTCGTGTACTTTACCACATACCCAAAAATGGTTATCATTATAATGAATAACATGCAAACTTCCATAGTCAATATATTCGATACCTATGTACAAGATTCAAAATACTCTCATGTTAAAGGACTAATACATATTATCACAAGAGATCTCTATTTGACTTAGATATTTTGACCTATACACAACTCTTGATGAGTCTATTTCACACCTGTTACTGGTAATTAAACATACATAAAATCTTCATGTCCCACTATAGTCACAGGATCAACATCCATCTTATGTAAACCATTACATACACAATCTCTGTTGGTACATCAAATTTACGTTTTTGATGTACCTTTACCATAAACATTTAAAGTTAAGTGCCTCAATAACGTCCCTAATAATTACAGACACATTCACACTCAATTTCTAAAGGATTTTCATTTGTGTGGTTTTTTTAATGTGCACATAAAGTTACATATAGCCAACATGGTTAACACAATTGGTTAATCATCTAAGCTGCTACATGTCATGAATTTGAATCTCGAAAATTACAACATGTAGCATATACCTAAAGTATGTGCTCGACATTGACTACGACATGTTTTCCTAGAATTTACAACCGAAGCATGGTTCTCTAGGTAGTTCGAAAAAGTACTTATGCGTATGTATCATAGAAAATAATAATAAAAATTAAAATTAAAAACAAGCTTTTGATTCGAATAACCAATACCACTTATCCATACGATGCATACAATTATGTATCACTGTCTGAAGTATCCATATGGTACTAAAAAGGCATCAACTATTTGAATACAAAATAAGACACAAATGTTGAAACACAAAATCTGAACCGTTGGATATTTTTATCCTATTAGAAAAAGTGAAATTCAAATGACAATCTAATGATGGAGATCAATTGTGTTAATTTTTTGTGTTCAAATAGATTTTTTTCATTTAAAAAAATAACAAAGAATATAAAAAGAATCATATGTAATTTTGTTCAGACGAATCTTCATTTGGCTAGTTTTGAGGGAGGGGGGGGGGGGGTGAATGAATGATGAAGCGAGGAAGGATACAGTCTCTGATGTATTGGTGCGACGGAGTGCACAAGAGGTCGAATTATGGTAATTTTGAGTACGAAAATGCTAAAAAGACCGGAAAACTGTAAGTAAAGAAGTGCGGTGGATGGGAGATGCGTTGAATTCTTTCCTTCCGTGAAATCCTGCCGCATATTTAAAAAAACGGCGAATTTCACCGTAAAATTTTCAGTGGTTGTAGCATTGTCCTTTTTGAGCATTATGAACTTTTAGGTGCTTTTGGCAGCAATGTGTGCATGTCCATTAATAAAACCCGCTGCTGCAGAAGGCCCAGATGCCTAGGTGAATAAATACGAAAAAAATTCACTCTGTGAAATGAAAGACTAAAAATAAAATTAAAATTAAAATTAAAATTAAAACCGAGTACGAAGAGAAGAAAAATGGCGGAAGAAGAATCAACTCAAAACCAGATAGTATCAAATATACTAGGCATAGTTTGTGCAAACATAAACTTTTCTATAAAAGACACGACCTCTCTATTGTTACTCAATCACACCTGCTACAATCTCTTAAATTCTCACCCGACCCTATGGCAGGTGGCTTACTCGTAAACCCTAATTTCAATTATTATTTTATGGTCAATATTGCATTTTGTAATTCGATTGCAGACTCTTGATTTGCGCGAGTCCAATAAAGCAGGAGAGAAGTTGATTGCTGCAATCTCATTGGTTAGATTACTATTACTTTTTATTTATTTAATTTCCAGTTGAAATCGATAATCAGTACGGTTTAATGCAGGAAAGATATAGACATGTTAAGAGGATAAGTCTTGAGTTTGCAAGAGAAGTCGAGGATGAACACTTTATTTACCTTAAAAGAAAGGTGTGTTTTGACATTTTCATTTGCTTTGCTGGGATATCATGCCATAATATACAGAAATTTTTTGTTTGACCTATCTAAGTCATACATACACCGGAGAAAGTATTTGGGCAAAATATTTTGTATTGACAATTGTGAAAATATACGCACTTAAAATTGCTAAGCATTCTCGATGACAATAGCTAATATTTTGGTTGCTTATTTTCATTTATCTTTAGTGTGCTACTATTGGTGCCCTATTTACACTTGAGTGTTGTTATTGACACACTAGAAAATGATAAGGGGCGGAAACGTCTAAAAATAGAATTCGCTATACTCCGCCGTTTTTCGATTTTTTCCATTTTCGACAGTCCTCTACCAAATTTAAGGGTGAAACTTAGCTACACCCCTGCCGAATTCCGTGAATAAATACGGCACACCCTTACCGAATTTCACACGTGTCCCCCCCTTATCCAAAACTGGTGGGTCATAACAATCCTCTTACTCTTTGGCCACAAAAATTAAAGGTTACGTCAAATGGTTTACTTCACTTCTTCCGACACCTCAAAAACCAAACTCAGTAAAACAGAGAAGCACCCCACTTCAAAATGCACGCTTCCTTCTTTACTTTTGAGCTGCGATGATGCTAATTTGGGTTAAGTTGTGTATAACCAACGGTTATTAATAGAAGTAGTATGATTTTTAGTTCGTTTGGACGAGCAGACATGCCGTGAAGTTAAATGGGAGTGTTTTTGGTTCAGTTGTTTATAGCCGAAGTATGATTTTTAGTTCGGTTGGACACTGTGTTATCAAAGCGCGTGCTATAGCAACAAATAGCACATAGCGCAGTGCTTGCGCTGTTGTACTTATAACAGCGCAAGGGTTCCCTATAGCGCAAAAATAGTGCGTTATTTTATCATAGCGCAAAATAGCGCATAGCTCTAAATAATGCGCTATTTTGTTTTTGTCTCTTTTTTAAATGTTTGGACAGTGAATTAAGCCCAATGTAGCATGCTATTTTATTTATAATGACTCAGAGGAAAAAACCCGTAGAGTATGACTCAAAAGAAAAAAATTGATGATCGTTTAAATAAAGATTAATGGTTATGGTTTAGATGAAACCAGTGACTATGTTTTAAATTTTTAGAAGCATAACATAATTTCTGTGTTTTGTTATTGTACACTTGAATTACGTTTAACTTTTGTTTATTCAAATCTTTTTATTGTGGACTTCATATTTTATTTTCATTTGATTTCATTTTCACTTTACAACTTTTCTTATTATTTTTTTTCTTAGTACTTGTTAGTAGATTTTTTTTTTTAAAACATTTTGTACAAAAGTGTATTTTCGTGCATTTTTTCTTAGAGTTCTATATCACCATATTTGATAAATAGAAATAAATTTTATTATAACTCACAAATATAAGAATAAATTTCAAATTTGTAAGACACAAATATGTTATATTCATCAATTATTTTGAATGTACAACATGAACTTATCAAATTTTCTGTAATATAACTACATTTTACTTGAAAATATGTTTAATACATGCATAAAGTATGACAGTGCTTGTATTTGGAGTCTTCAACGATTTGGATATGACGTAAAATATGCACAAAAAAAAAAAAAAAAAAAAAAAAAAATCAGTTAGGCAAAATATACTTGATTACTTTTTTTTTTCCTTCTAAATGAATGCAATAGCGCGCGCTATGCGTTATAGACTACACTGGTTGGACATAGCCGAATAGAAATGTTTTAAAGCTAAATGGAAGTATGATCTTTGGTTCTTATAGCCGAAGTATGTTTTTAGTCCTGTTGTTTATAACTAAGTGAAGGAATAAGATGTGGGTGCCAGAATATAAAAAATAATCATCTGTATTGAAATTATAAAGGTGGCCAAAGTGTAAATAGGGGCTCAATAGTGACACACTATCTTTGTCAACTTTTCTAGAGTTTAATTTTGAAGAAACTGAGAGCATGCTTAACAACTGAAGTAGGAAAATTAGGCCCCATATGCTGTGAAAATGAATTAATTTTTTTATGTGTTTTTAGTTACATATTTCAAAATGCACGGCAATGTAGAATAGGTGGAAAATGGTCAATTCAAAATTGTTTTAAGGTATAAAACTGAAAATGACTTTTTCTTGTTTTTCGCTTGCTGAATAATATCAAATCTACTTTATCTCTTCTTCTCCCATTTGTAAATTGTAATAAGTAGGAATTTCTGTCTTCTTTGCTTTCTTATCATTTGAATTGCATTTTGAAAACGCAAAACATTTTTCAACCAAATAAGCTCTTGGTTTTTAAGTGACTTCTTGAAGTAACTTGAATTTCCGACTTAAAAGTTCCTAATAAGTCAGTACATTGTAAGTAAGAAAAACCTGTTCATTGCATGCTGCATATTTTGCGACTAAATTTTTCAAAATTTCAAATTATATATCCAAAGTTCAATATAGCCGTTGACTGCTTGAGTTGAAGTTTACAAGGTTAAGTAGTTATAAAACTGCTGTGGTCGAACCCTGGCCTCTTCACATAACGTGAGGGAAAGGCTGCGCGCGCTAATCGACCACCCCCAGAGCCTTGAAAGCCGTGATAATAGTACCAGATGGGAGACTGTCTAGGAAGTCCTCACGCTTGAGTACGGGAGCCTTCGGCACTGGGTATCCACCTTAGTGTTATTGTGACAATTGCCTGCCATAATATATGAGCTACCACCATCTCAGAAACTGATTGTTGGCTGCATGTTGTGCTTTATACTTGATAAATGATACATAAGCAGTATACTGAAGTTACGATATCTCTTGACAGTCTGTTGAGTTGCTTCACAATTTGGAATCTCTTAATATTAACGGATGTCAAAAGATCTCTGATAAAGGAGTGGAAGCTATTGCTAGTATATGCCCCATGCTTAAGTCTTTTTCTGTATATTGGAATATCAGGTGCTTGCTTTTTTTTCTGAAATACTTAACAGAGGATTGTCACTTTTTTTTTTCTTCCTTTCCTCTCAAATTGATATGCAATAGAATTCAGGATCACTGATTTGAGCATTAAGCACTTGGTGAGCAACTGTAGAGAAATAACTGATTTGAACTTTAGTGGATGCAAGGTACACTCATTGACATATTGATTATATCTGTTAAAGCCCAGTAACTATAGTTTTGATTGTATTTGAAATCATTGATTACAATTCTCAACGTATGTTGTCACCATGCAAGTGTGGCATATGGTGGTGATTTGTCCAAAAAGCACTATACCTGTGAACGTTTTGTGCGAAAAGCACTATACCTGTGAACGTTTTGTCCAAAAAGCACTATAAGTGTTTATTTGTGGTTTTTTATACGTGTTGACGGGGATGAACAAAAAATTTCCCTTCATTAATGGTGGAAAAAAAGAAGAAGGGACCAATGACATTTTTTCCATCAATCAAAATATAGTGTTATCCTAATGCCCAAAAAAAAAAAGAAAGAAAAAGAAAAAAAAGAAGAAGTATGTGAGAAGTCTCAATTATATATTTTTTCTCAAAACCGTTGTACTGTATTTATGCATCTACTTGAGAAACATATTGTGTTTTATAGGACACCAATAAATGATCTCCTTATTCTTTTATTGGCTGACTAATAAGTATATTTCTACAACCTGATCAAAGCAATAAATGATACATTTGATGGATATTGCAGAGTTTATCAGACCAAAGTTTGTCACTGATTGCCGATAATTATCAAGAACTCGAGGCATTGAATATCACTAGGTGGGTACCAGCATGTGATGTTCTTTTCAGCGATATTCTCTTTGCTAACTGCATATGCTCACAAATTTACAGAATTTGTTAGTTTGATAACTTATAGGGTTTTGAGAACATTACTGTATATACATATGATTTATTTTGTCATTTGGTAATATGGTCTAGAAGTGTTTTAGTCATTATTGGATCAAATGTTTATAATAGAAATCAAAACAGAATGATAGAAGTAGGAAATTTATTAGCAATTCTTACAAAGCTGAATTAGTGAATTTGCTTTAGCTATCAAAACCTTTTGTTTACGTTATAATAATACTTGTAACAGGTGTATTAAATTAACAGATGCTGGATTAAACCACATACTTCTCAAGTGCTCTCGTCTGCAGATTTTAAACCTATACGCTCTTTCAAGGTTGATATTCTTATGTACTTTTCTACTAAATCCCATCATTTATCATATTTATTGCTTCTAAATAAATTTCATTGTTTTTAATGTAGTTTCACAGATAAAGCCTATGATAATATTGCATGTTTAGTGCATTTGAAGTTTCTAGATTTATGTGGTGCTCAGGTATTTATCCATCTGTCCAGTGATTTCCTATTTCATCATGTTTGTAGCGCTTGACATATCTAAATAAGCTGATATATTTCTCAGAATCTTTCAGATCACGGTCTTTCTTCTATAGCCAAGTGCAAGAATTTGTTATCACTGAACTTGACATGGTAACTAATATTTGTATATTTATCATCTAGAACAAATAAATTTCTGAATTTTTGATGTGATTATTTCAGGTGTGTAGGTATAACTGATATTGGAATGGAGGCCATTGCTCAAAGTTGCAAGTCCCTTGAATTTCTCAGGTGTATTTTCATGGAGAAAAAAGAAAATACCTGTTTTGAAAAAGAAAATTATCGTTTATTGGCTATTGCCCATAAACGAGCAAGAACATTCGGTCTGGCATTTCACTGCTTTGAACAAATTAATTCCTAAATTTCATATAAATACCATAGTTTACCAGCCTCTATTACTTTGTATTAAGTGGAAACTAGGGACACATCACGATATTCCAAACCTATTTGTTTTACATCCTTCTCTTTTAAACATATTTTCTATGTATCTCTGTTTTTTTCTTTTTATTTACTTCTTCCCTTTTTTTAATTTAAAGGAGTAATTTAAAAGAGGGTACTACGACGTAAATTATAGCAATTATGAGTAATAGACATATATTCTAAAAGCGCATGTTAAACTTAGTAAAATTACCTAGATAGCCACATGAGTTTCATCTTTGAAAGATAGGAATGTAATTTATAAAAGAAAATTGGGAGGGATCCAATGCTATTTTTTTTTTGTGATCTTATATTTGAATACCAAAATTTTCCTTGTATTAATATACTAGGGCAATTCTTTGGCTCACCTCTAGACTTTCTTTAACAATTATCTGTAATTAAAATGGAAATATTACTTTAACGAAATAGGTATATTGTATCTTGATAAAGATATAAATGTCTAGCGGTACTTGTAAATGAAAATTTGGATTTATTCAGCAATATATACAATTTGATGTTTTAACCACTTATCCTTATTTTACTTTTCTAACATGCACATGTTTTGTCAACAAAAAGCTTGAAACTTCGCTTAAAGATTGTAATTTGTAATATGGAAATTATGTTTTCATTTCAACCTCAGAATTTCCTGGAAGTACAACCAAAAAAAAAAAATCTTCAGCCTTTTCAAGTTATAAAAACCATTTTAAGCAATATTTGGAGTACAACTTTAAATACACGAGTTAAGTAAAACAACTAGACTTTAACCATATATTGCATCGAAAGGTTCTGTTTTTAGTTTTAAATAACTACATTTTCACATTTATTCGCTAAATCCCTTTAATTTCTGTTTTTTCTTGATATTTTATATTTATATCCATATATTCAACCTACTTGTTAAATCTGAAATTTAAATAAACTGAATGGATATTTTGCTTTGTAGTAATGATAATTGTTATCGATGCCTAAAAAAACCGTTACCATACCGATACCATTAAGTAAAAAATGACTACCAATAGTTCATTATCGTTATCGTCACAGATAAAATGATCGTTGGTATGCCGATATATTGGTAGACCTTTCATTAGCAAAAATTAGTTTACCTGTACATAAAACATTGAAATTTTATTGCATAAAGAAAATCTGATAAGGTGGTGCCTGGCGCAACGGTAATGTTACCCGGCTGGTAATCTGGAGCGCACAGGTTCGAGCCCCGGCCTCTTCACATAATGTGAGGGAAAGGCTGTGCGCGCTAATCGACCACCCCCAGAGCCCGAAAAGCCGTGAATAGTACCAGGACGGGAGGCTGACCTGGGAAGTCCTCGCGCTTGAGTACGGGAGCCTTTGGCACTGGGTATCCACCTTTAAAGAAAATATGATAATGATAAAAAAAAGTAGACATTTTATTTCAGATCCTAGCTTCATTAATATTGCTATCAACATTTTAACTTATTTTAGTTGGCATAAATGTTTTCTTGATTCATCACAAATTATGAATAATATGAAATGATAAATTTGCTAATTTTAAAATTTGAACCTAATAAAAAATAACTATAAATAATAGTAAAAACATCATTTTGAAATTGTTATAACTTCAAACTTTTGTGATTATGATTAAATTAAATAGTGAGAAATATGATTGTAAAATTTTCATTATCACTGGTTTTGATGATTCTTTACCATATTGTTTTATATAGAAATGTTAAATTCACCATTACAATATCGAATACCAATGCACTACAATATCGATTACTAATTACTTGATATTGGTATTGCAGTGGTAAAATTATCATTGCCATAATAACCCTATTTTTTCTAATAAATCTTAAAAATACACGTCTATATGTAGAATTGGTAATTTTTTTTTTTTATTTATGTTTAGTTATAAAGATATATAAATCATATAAACTAAATTACGTATATAAACAACAATAACAAAAATAATATGTAAATCGGTTATAATTCATATATATCCAAGATTTATCATACATTGTAGTGAAAAATTATGTTCAACTTTAGTAACTCTATATTAAATATATGCAGTTCTTACAAAATTCTTGCTACTATTTAACTTTTATATGTTCATGTATTTTACCAATTACATAATTTTATATTTAACTTCATGGTTACTACGGCGGCAAGTCGAGTCGAGTCGATAGAGGTCTAACCAGTCGACTAGTCGGACTAATCCTAGACTAGTCAATAAATAAATTGATAAATAAATAAATATTAATACATAATTGCAGTGTATAAATAAATATTAGGTATGTAAAACGTTTAGTGTTAAAGTCAAAGGAGCCATTTCGTCAGTGCAATTAAACGAAGTCGTCGTCTATGGCTTTATCAATGTCGTCTGCAATTATTTGCATGCCTCTGCTGCCATTTGCAATATACTTATGTTGCCATCTGCAATTAATGGCGAACTCGACTTCGATTTAGGGTTTAGGGTTAGGGTTCGACTTCGAGTTAGGGTTTAGGGTTAGGATTCGACTTCGAGTTAGGGTTTCGAGTTCGAGCAGGTCAATATGAATCTTGACTAATGGCAAGTCGCCTTCTCCAGTCGATGATCCAAGCTCGACTAATCGACGACTAGTCGCGACTAGCCGAGCGCCGTAATAACAATGTTTAACTTATTTAAACAAATTCCATTACATGTATATTATACCAATATTAACAAAAAATATAAGATTATTTCTGGAACACGCGCACACGTGCGTACTAACACACATATAGTTAGGATTAATAGCCTCTTTATTTAGCCGTGTTCGTAACCCCTTGATATCGACCATAAATTTATATTTAAAGTTATCAATCAATGTGTAATAATATGTTGCATTATCATTCAATGTCATGTGCATAATGGTTTAAAATTTTTCTGTTTTTGCTAAAATAACTTAAATTATAAAATGTTGTTGTTACACCATATCTGCTTCATTTTCAAAAAGTGTTTGAAACCAAGGTTTTCAAAACAAGATTCAAATCATAAATTGTAAAATTCAAACTTCAAATTGAAACGAGATTTAAAACGTAAATCATAGATTCAAAAATTTCATATTTTAAGGATTTGCACATATTTAGAATTTATTTTGATGCTTGAATTCTATGTCGAAACCTAAAATTTTATTTTCTCTCTTGTTTCGGATTTATTTTGTTTGGAAATGATGAGAATTGTGATTGTAGATTCAAATAAGTATACTGAACATATCAGTTTGGATTAAATGATTTTTCTAATATGATATTAGCTAAATTTGAATTAGAATATAAATCGAATCGTAAAGGGAGAGATTCGATTTGAAACGGGATTCAAATCGTAGTATTTTAAAATTTTTGACAACAATGTTTGAAACAAGTGAAGCGGTTCGCATCTTCGAAGTAGGAAGTTCGTAACTCATCAAAATTTTCTCTTCGATTAGGAACGAGAATTCAAATATAGGAAGTTGTTTTGCTTTGACCAGCTCGATGCAAGGAACCACTATCTTCATTAGTCGAGTTCTTCGATCAGGACATAACAACATGGAAGTATCTCACTTGAAAAACATAGCTCGAAGCAAGCTGTGTTCGTTAGATTTGAATTGTTTCGAATTGCTTAGACAAAAGAAGCATCCCGCTTCACTCGTTTTAAGTTTGAAGCAATTCACTCTGTTACAAAGCAAATACAAAGCCGTTCTAGGAATGATAATAAAACCCAAAATCGAAGCAAAAATACTCGAAACAAGGAAGCCAAAGCGGTACGAAGCGCGCAAAGAATTTCTAAGCAGTTTGAAGCGCTTAAAGAGCATCAAAGCAAGATCTACCCATGCGAAGCAAGACGAAATCCTTACCTATAAGGATGTTGTAGCACTGAAATTAAGGCTGGAAAAATCATTCTTTTTTCATATTCCTCGTTTTTATGCTACAAAAATCCTAAATCAAATTAGGGATCAGTTGTAATAGATTTGTGATTTATGCATGAACTATTGAACCGACATAACATGTGAAGGGCTATAGGAAGCTCTTGTACTGACCTTGTATATGAAACGAACTTGAACTTTCTTCGACTATAGAACTATCCATTCCTGCATATTACTTATAAAAATATGCCATTCGAATTGACCTACCTTGATGCATATTTGACTATTTCGAGTATTTTGAATCGAGTCTTGTTGATTGAAATTGATATGTTTTGACGAGTCTTGTTGATTGAAATTGATATGTTTTGATATGGTTTGTTCAAATTTGACTTTGTTTCGAGCGTAACTACATTTCATTTTACCTTTATTGATTCGAAGCGTCCTTTGAAAAAGTCTAGTTGACTTTCAGCTGTTTCTCTAGTTCGAAGTAAAATCTTGGCTTCGAGCTGACCCGTTGGCTACGAGGCAAAGCATAAGACCTCATCACCAAATTTTGCGCTAACTATTGGCGGTGTTAAGCCAATTATTGGGTTGACATTTTTGATGCTAGGGGGGCTTGAACCTCCGATCCTGTTGAATTATCTTTACTTGCATAATTAGGACAAAGAGAACTAACCTACCATGTACTCCTTATCTCCAATACCAACCTTATTTTCCAATGGTCCGGGTTAGTTTTGAGGAATGTTTATCTAAACCAAAGACATTCACTTCATCTTGTCTAAGTTTGAAGAAGCTTGTTGTCATAAAGCACAAAGACTGAACAGTCCAATAATGAGTGCCCGATCTACTCAATATCAAATTGCAAAAGACACCCGAGAGCATAATGAGCAAACGTTAAGGATGAAAGCTTTACACATCATGGAGCAAAAGAAAATACAAGTAATTCCCTACAATTTAGAAAAGTGGAGTATCAGTCCATTCATGGAGGCCCAACTTCTATCTTTGCGCTAAGAAATCAATTCAGTAAGGATAATTCTTTCGTGAAGCTGAAAAAGGAATTCGTACCTAAGCTAAGTGAGCAATCTTTGAGTGAGAAATGGATAAGGACTTCGAAATACATGTCGTCAAGTGGAAAAATGTTCTCGATCAATTCTATAAATGCCCACCTTCTGCCAAAAGAAAAGCTATTGGAGGCGGGTTTTTATTTTATTTTATAAAAAAAATGTTTTGAAGAAACATCAACCATTAGAGGGGTTTCCAATAATCATAGTTATCAAAGCGCGCGCTTAGGCGTGCCTAAGCGCGGAAAAGCACAAGGCTTGAGGCTTGCGCCTTTTTGTAGTTTGAGTGCGCCTTTTGTAGTTTGAGGCTTTTTTTGGCTAAATTCAAAATTTTATTTATAAATAGTTAAATAAAAAATTTATTTGTTCAATAAATTATAAAATATGGTTTAAAATTTAAATCTTATTAATCAAATGTGTAGATAATTGAATGAATTATAAAATATGGTTTAAATATTGATTTGTAGTTAATTAAATAGCAGATCAAACTCATATATAGAAGGCACACAAAAAAGCCACAGGCTCAATGCTTGCGCCTTAGCGCCTTGACTACTATGCCAATAACTACAACTTACGAGAACACCTACATGCTAACCAAGGATTACCGGTCTTCAAAGATAAAGCGCTCAAGCAATGAACGAAATCGTGGAGGGAGTTACTACTATTATCACCAAGTTAACGGAAATGAAACAAATAATTGTCAAGTGCTTCAACGCATCATTAACTATCTTCTCAGCAAGGGAAACTTAATGAATTTATGAAATATAGATGAATATGAATCGAGATCCTTGTCAACAGTTATCAATGAAATCGAAGTTTTTCTAAAGGACGATTATATTACCTAGCTCATCAATGCTACCGACACTTGCGGGACGAGAGTTCATCTTTATAAAGTTCTCAACACATCTGAGGCAAGTCTTTAAAATTCTCAACATGTTTGAGGCGATTGCTAAAAGATGTTTTCAGCACATCCGAGATAACTCTTTAAAGTCCTCAGCAGCTCCGGGGTAACTCTTAAAAGAAAAAATTCTCAACACTTATGAAGTTAAAAGGTCCCGACACATTCGGATAGCTTTAAAATATGAGAAAAACTTGGGAACGACCCAAACATTAAGCTTTCAGTGTCATCCCGTGATCTAATTGGATCACTCTAAAGGTCCCAGCACATCCGGATCACTCTAAATTATGAGTAAAACTTGGGCATATCCTAGACATTAAGCTTTCAGTGTCTACCATGACCTCACCGGAGCACCTCTTAGAGGTATAAAACTCTTGACTTATTTCAAGATACCAAACCTTCAGTGTTCGCTATACGCTTCACTGGAGCACCTGTTAGCATGTAGGAAGAAGAATTTGATCGGTTTCAAGGTGAAGTCCTAACACTTCCAGACACCTCCAAAAGGGAGGAAAACTCCTCAACACTTGTGGTGTACTCCTTGGTACTTCCATGGAGATGAAGTCTTCGACATGCTTCAAAGCAAAAATCTAGGCAATTCAGAAACATCTTAAAGAAAGGACGACATATTAGATAGATTTTTTTTTTTTGGGTTCATCGATCGACATACCGGATAAAGGTTTTTGGTTCATCAAGGAACATACCAAGTAGAAGTTTCTAGTTCATCGATCCATCATGCATTGGATAGAAGTTTCATGCCCAAATTTATTGTCAGATATGGACATTTGGACTTTTCGTTTGCTGCTAGTCATGAGATATGAGTCGGTTGTGCCGATTTAAAATTTATGATTTGCGGGAACTTTCCGATTTTAGATGATCACAAATGTGAATGACTAAAAACAACATATTACAATTATCAAGAAATAATTTATGACTGCAGCAGCATTTATAATTCAATTGACGACAACAAAACAACAAGAGAAGTT
The DNA here is from genome assembly GCA_030737875.1 of Allium sativum. Classification (NCBI taxonomy): domain Eukaryota; kingdom Viridiplantae; phylum Streptophyta; class Magnoliopsida; order Asparagales; family Amaryllidaceae; genus Allium; species Allium sativum. Next base: position 53,781,490 of record CM060913.1, read on the forward strand.
TAAAAGCCATCTTATTACATATCAAAAATAGATAACAACATTACACTACATGCGTTCAGGTGTAACTTCACATGTTATATATTTATAAAATGATCATTTCTGCAAAATACCGATAAATAAGTTCTTGAGCGGACTTCTTTAAGTTTTCAACGTTAGGAAAAGAATCTGTAATACGAAGAATGACTGATGTGAGAATCTGCTTTGATTTCTTCTCTCTTCCTTATAAGAACCTCATCATCAATGGAAGAAATTTGAATTTTCATCATTATTTTGAAAGCTCTGACCACCACTAATTTTTTTACCTTTGCTTTTGGCTTTTCTATTTTCGAAGCAAGGAAAGCTCCCATTTACAATTATTTTCATATTAGAATGCATAAAATTTGATGTGTTCCGAAAAAGTGCTATCACGTTGCTTAATTAAATATTGTGTTATCGCAAACTTGACTCTTCGAGACTACTCCTTAATCACACCCTCATTTGAGTTTTTCGGAGGATTTCAAATTATATAAAACGGATCACTCCCTAATGAGGGCATGAGAGTCAGAAGACTTGAGTCACCTCTGCTTGCGATTAATTCAAAAGATTGGATGCAATTTTTTTTTCTTAACAACTCCAATTCAAAATAATTAATTTTTCAATGTAATGAGGCGATTTCAGAGTCATTATCATAACTTTGAGTTGGTTTTGCAGCACCATAGGAACATTCTTGCTAAGTAGCTCTCCGATTTTCGTGTTTTTGGTCTCACTCTTTCTCTCTCGGTCCTCAATTATGTCTTTGATTGCGCGAGATAATCTTTTGGGTATGGTATAAATAAATCACTTTTGAGTCTTTGGATTATCGGAAAACCAAATACTTAGTAGCTTTTTTCTTTTACATATCTTAAGCAAGCTTATCCATGATCATTATCAACCGATCAGTTACGTCGGGACTAATATTAGCTAAAGCAGGAGTTCCCCCCTAACAAAACAAGGTAAAAACAAAACTGTTGGAACAGAAAATGTAATGTCTCATTCAACTAGTTTGGCTTTATGAGCTTCAACAAGTACAAACTTTAATAGTAAACGCTCGAAGGTTAAAGTAAATGCAAGTTCACATTTTCCGACCACTTGAAAAAACAATTTGTTACATAATAAGCTGGTTTGATAATTCCTGGTGGCGTCAAGTCACTTTGTTTTCTCCTTTAACAAGGAAAAACCTAAAACTAAACAACTGAGGATATATCTCTTGTAAGTGTTTTAAGAAGCCGTTTCAAGATGAAGGAAGAGCATCGAAAGTCGAGATTTTCTCGTTGAACTCTTTTAAATTCACATATTTATTCAAAAGATACACCGAATTGTGAATGCTTGATGGTAGTGTGGTCTGCATATCATACGTGAAGTAAACCAAGAAAAACAAAAAATATCTATTAAAAATCCAAATTAAAATATTATGTTATAGAAGTTATTCTTTATCCAGCTTATACAAAATTGATCTCTTATAGAGCTTTAGGATAAACGTTTTCTTATTGTATCTATGCTTCATTGGAGTGAGAGTGCAACCCAAAAGAGGAACAAGTTGAAATCTCCATGTATTCTAGAACCAGCCGATATGAGGATCGCATCCTCATCCATCCAAATATATCTTGTGGAAACGTCTTAACCGTCTTGTGCGCTTGGGTCCTCAATATTGGAAATCCACCGTTGTGCTACAATATTCCCGATATAAGGTCCCATTAAGAGCTTCCCTCTCTTATATTAACATTTAGAAAGAATGTTAGCAGTTCAACATTTTCTTTTAGAACTTAGAAGTTGATCCCTATGGAAACACCGTCTCTTTAACGATGGAGCAACTTGTTGATATTTATATTTTCTTAAAATAAAAGCTTCACGATCAAGTCGATGGTAGCTTTTAGACGATTTATAGCATGTTCCTGTAAACGTGCTAATATCCCACTGTAGTCGTCTAATCTCTTCATTTTTTCTTTTCGAACATAGACTCAAATAGATATTTGGATTTGATTGTAGACTAAAATTTTTAAAATTAGTTAACGAATATGGAATAAGCTTGACAGTGCATGTAAAAGGTGACAAACCCGGGGAGGTGGAATTGATGATTCATGAGCCTTCTGCTTTTCTTTATCTTTCTCCTTTTCAAAGGTCCCTTTTGGCATCAAATATGAAATCTAAATATCGTCATTCCCGCCTTCTTTTTCACCTTGAGTCGTGGAAGGGTATTCACCAATTTTGTCTCCTTCCTCGTTCGTAGATTTTCCACTTGGGTCATGACCACCACGTCCATCATTGTTGTGTCTATCGTGGCCATCGTCATCTCTACCTTCGTTTTTGTTGTCGTCGTTGGAACCTTGAGAGATATTTCCTTCATTTGATTCGGTAACTTTGTTGGTACGGTGCTCCTCTATAGTTAGCAGCTCCTTGACGTTCACATCTTTGCCTTGATCAGGTGTCCCTGCCATCATGGTCTTGGATTTGCTCTTCAGTGAATCTTTAATGCGATAATTGGAAAATTATATATCTAGAAACTTTTCCACGTTATCCGGATAGGCAGTGAACATGGCTTTGTCAAATGACCTTCCAATGATGGTATTTAGTGGAGCCTTCAAGAAACTGAACACCTTCTTGGCAGCATTCTTTATTATCGATATTAACTTAGACAAGAGAACCATTGTGCTCTTCAATGTGTTTTTGATAGTTTCATTATTATGCGTCATCTTAGCAACTACAAAGCATGAATCAGACACTTTTCAGACTATAATTTCACTTGGTCTTCCAAAGCTTGATTTAAAGTAAAGTTTCGAGATTGTGAGCAGTTTCAAGAATTGATTCAAGATGCAAGCCCTTCATCAGGTATCTTAGGATGAGCGTGAGACTGTTTAACAGCAGAAAAGGGTGATTGCATGACGAGATGGGTCAGGACTTTGAATGTATTGGTGGGAGCAATCTCAGAAAATGGATCGACATGGGAAATCAGAAGTCCTAACCTTTCACATCACATGTTCAAATAACCCGAAGAACCTGAAAGAGTTATCTTTGAGGGAGCATCTTGATCTTGTGCTACAAATGTTCCATGTACATAGGAAGAAATAATGTCAAGGTTCGGAGTCCAAGGGCCAGGTGTACGTGGGATGTCTATATGAGAGCCGATTACCCTGGTTCGTAAGTTTTCAGCCTCTTCAGAGAAAGGGGAGTATCAGCGATTGTTTCTGTAACCCTTTTCTCAATTTGGAATTAAGCATAAAAATCTGTTAAAAAATAGTCAGATTCACGAGTTAAGTAGGCAGAATGATCAAAATCTTTAGGGCTTTGCTCGACGGGAAAAGCAGACTCAGCTTCATTCTTCTTCGAAAGAGAAGTTCCAATTGTGATACCTAAATCATAGGAGTGAGGATCATATGAAAATTCATCCATTTTTTTTTAAGTGATAAATAATATATCTATTTGAATTCCCGCCTTTAATGGGTGAATTCTGCATAAGGGCAACTCTTTGCCTGGAACAAGGGTAAACTCTTCTTTCGTAATACTTGATGGTGAAGGTTCCACCATGTCGAAGAAGCATACATGAATAAGAAGAGAAGTTCTTAGTAATGCCGGAGTAGCTCTCTGTATCAGAGCATCAATAGCCTTCTTGTTTTCAGAATTCACTAACTATGGAAAATGAGCTGAAATGAAAAACAGATTGTTAATATGAATAAAGTGAGTTAATGATATTTACTAATAATGAGAGTCTTGAAACTTACGAGCAACAGTGAATTCTCTAGTGAGTTTAGTGTGACTTCCAACGTAGAAGAAATGATTATCCCACTTCTTCGATCTATTAATCAGAGCAGAAATTAGGTTACTCGAATGAGAATTAAGATTGTAAGAGATGCGGTTGTGGCTCACACTATTTTTATATGGGCATGTCATATAATTAAGAACTTAAATACTGAGAGAATCCAAGCCAGTCTCCCGGACAAGCACTTCCAAGTAGGAAGGTAAGTGTAAGCATTTAGATTCAGGAGTAAAGTAACTGGATATGAGCTATGTCCAAGTACTCTATATACCTCAAGATAAATCATGAGAAGGGAAGGTGTCTGTCGTGCCAGATATGGATAGAAGTAAAGGCATAGTAACCTTCGGGAGAAATGAGTGTATTTAATCTCTTCTACACGATTGTTGTTTGAACTATTTAAAAAATGTTTGTATTAGGTGAAATTTGTAACGAGGAAGATATGTAAACCTGCCCTATTATGCATCATTATGGTGGTCCTAACTTTTGATTGGAGCATAGCGTTCTAGAGGTACCACTTTTTATTTTTATTTTTGTAACTTTTTCGTTATGAATTATTTTTAAGATTTCTGAATGGTGAATGATATTTTGATTTCAGACACCGACACTTCTTGATATTTCTGTAGGACCACATGAGAAATATTTCGTAGAAGATATGTAATACATTATGTAGGGATGAATAAATAATAATAGAATAAAAGTAATATTGTAATGTTGCAACTCTTTTACACTTCTGTAGTGCTATGTGTAACTGACAGAATGGAACAGTCGGATGTTTCGTCCTGTGAACGAACACTGTAGTTCTCCAAGGAACCTAACGATTGTACTAAGAAAATAATAGACTATATTCCCATATTTGAACTTTTTCCACATACGAAGTCGCCATTATTTTGTAAAAGCTGCAATAACTTCTTCATAATGTCTTGAAACCGGACGAAGTTTCGACTAATTAACTCTCGTCTAAATTACAAATCGTATGGAACAATCAGATTTTTCGTCCTTTGAATGAATGTTGTAGTTTTACAAGGTGACTAATGTTTGTACTTAGAAAATAACAGGCAGTATTCTCATATTTAAACTCCGTCTACACACGAAATCACTATTTTTTTTGTTCAAACTGTAGTACTTCTTCATACTGCCTCGGAACCGGACGAGGCTTCAAGGTGGCCTAGATCACGGACAATATGAAACACTCGAATACTTTGCCTTTTGAAAAAAAAAAGCACTGTAGCTCTCCAAGAGGACCAACAGTTGCATTTAGAAAATACCAGACTATATTTAGATGAGTTAAATGGGTAACTCACATAATACGTGGATTGGATCAGAAAAACTTTGTATTAAATGAGTCAAAATAAATGGATGTTAGATGGTTTGAGTCAAATTTTGGTTGATCCTCATACGACCTAACATGATCATCTGACACCTCTAATTATCTTTAAGACTTAGTTGATCTTTAACCATCATATCATCAACAATTTCCAACATATTCTTATCCAGTACCTCTATCCATTGTGTAGCAAACGTTGGGTGGGTTATCGTCGGTTCAATAGCTTTTTTATTTTTGTTTTTGTTTTATTCTATTTTTTTGAGGGGGAAAGAAAGATTGTTCGGTGATAAGAAAGGAAATTTGTTCGGTGATAAAAGAATGAACAAAGAAATAAACTTTTGATAATATGGATACTACATTGATTGTGTTTATTATTTTTTCCAATAGGATTAGAAAGCACTTTTTGTGCTCTTGGAACATAAATGAAACTGTACCAATGAGGCAACAATGAACACTGCCACTGAAATTTAAGAAATAATAGAGTGTGTGTGTGTGTGTGTGTGTGTGTGTGTGTGTATAATACTTTGGTGTTTGAGTATTAATCATATTGGACTTAAGCGTTAATCAAGTGCCATCTGGATGCATGGTCCTTTTTAGTAGATTTCTTGCTATCTATTCCAAATTTAATAAATAATAAGAGTATATATTATACTATACTTTGGTATTGAGCGTTAATCATATTTGACTTGAGCGTTAATCATGCGCCATCTAGATGAAAAGTAAAGGCACAGTAACCTTTGGCGAAAAGTAATTAGTGTCATTGAGGACCAGCTGGAATGAGTTCAACGCCATATATTCCAAATTGGTTGAGCTCATTTTGAGAGGTAACATCAGACGATCAAGGAAGTTGATCATTCTTGATATCTTTTAATCCTTGTGGGCCTGTGCTAGTTTTCTAAACAGATTTCTTTTTTGGTTGTTTTAGGGAGTCCATATTCCTACCAGGTAATATCGTTTTTAAACTTTGGGAATTTTCAAGGCAATGGTAAATTTTCGAAATGACACAATGGATTTCCAGTATAATGAAAGCAATGCAAAACACATTGGATCATTTCAAGAACATATTTCTATGACAAAATTTTTAAACATGAAGGTTTCAAGATTGATTTATAAAGAGTGGGTGTAATATTCAATGCTTAACTTTCATGAATCTTCACATCGACTCAAAGATAAACCTGTAGAGGGTTATACAGCGAAAAGAAGCATATGGATAGTTCAGAGGGTGGGTTTAAAACAATGTGCTTCGTTTCGAGGGAAATAAGTTTAACTAATCATAAATTACTCTAAAAAAAAGAATTCATAGAACGAAGCCACATTCGATTAGCATCATTGTCCAAGTGGTTAAGACACCTGAATATGGTGCAAGATGTCATAGGTTTGTATTCTGTCTTGTGTGATTTAATCCACTTATTATGTAGTATGTTATATACTACATAACTTGTATATAAAGTACCCAATTTAAAAAAATCATATACATTCCGATTTCTAGAAAAAATATGAAGCAATGCAATGGCTAGGACAAGCCAAAACAAATTTGTTAAAATTAAGGGATTTGTGTTGCAACAAAGTGAATTATGTTTCGAACCATCTATAATTTGAAGCACAAAGCTCTAGTTCGCAGACCTTTGAAGCCAGCGCTTCACATCATTTTTCTCTTCATGCTTCGAACCATCAAGTACTCAAAACATGAGATCTTCGAAGCCAGCATTTTGCATTGAGTTTCATTGTGCTTCGAGAACATAAAACTTTCCAAGCCAGTGCTTTGAATCGGTTTTCTTTTATGTTTCGAACCAACAGAAGCACAAAACTTGGGACCCTAATCCATAAGTTTCTGAAGCCAATGCTTTGCATTGATTTTTCTAGAAAGTGATATTAAGGACTAGTCTTTGGTTTGATTGAAACACAATACCTTTCGAAAGCATTGTGTGCTTCCCAATCGTCTTTCCCGCTAAACTAGACTTTTCCCTAATTTTTCTAAAAGACAAATCAAACCTAATTGGTGGAAATAAAAAAATGGATTTTTGAGCGAAAAACTGTTGATAACGAGCTCAAGCATAAATCCATGAGGATAACAACTAAATTGGGAAAGATGGATAATTAAATAGAGTTTTCATACATGAAATCTCAAATTTAGTTGTTTGAAGAAAAAATGGGTTGAAGAAACTTGAATTTTTGTCTCTTTCATATATTCTAGTGGCGTTGGAAGAAGTAGAAGAAGCTTGGGCTGAAATTTAAAGGTGGAATGAGAAGAGGAACCGTCAAATTTAAATGGACGGCCCAGATGTAATGGCTCGAAACAAAGGGCATGACGAAAGGATAACTGGAATCAACTTAAAAGTTGACACTTTCGTCATGCAAAGGTGAGGCTAGTGTCATATCATATTCGCTTCACTTTCAGAAAGTGCTCAAAACAAGCTAAGTGCTTCGCATTTTCGAAGCAGGAAGTTCGTGACCCATGCAAATCGCTTCGATTTGAGCAGGAACGATGATTCAAGCATATAAAATCGGTTTGCTTTGACCGGCTTGAAGCAAAGAATCGCTATCTTCATTAAACAAACGTTTCGATCAAGACAAATCAATAGGGAAATATCTCACTTGAGAAACAGAACTTGAAGAAAAAAAAGCATCTGCTTCACTCGTCTTAAATTCGAAGCTTCGAAGTGGTTCATTCTGTTATGAAGCAAAACCAAAGCCAAAAGTCAAAGTAAAATTCTCGAAATATGGAAATTGAAGCAGCACGATTCGCTTAATGAGCTTCGAAGCAGTTTGAAGCGCTCAATGGGGATCAAAGCAAGACCTGCCTATGCGAAGCAAGACTAAACCTTCACCTATAAATAGGGATGTGGTAGAACTGGAACCGTGGTTGAAAACATCATTTCGTCATTCTCCTCGTTCTTATGTTTCAAAAATCCTTAATCAAATTGGAAACAAGTTGTAATCGATTTGAGACGTGTATGAGCTATTGAATTGACATAGCATGTTAAGGGCTATCAGAAACTCTTGCACTGTCATTGCATATGAAATGATCTTGAACTTTCTTGGGCTGTAAAACTGTCACTCCCTGCACATTACGTAGAAAAAATATGATAATCGAACTAACTAATGCGTATTTGACTATCTCAAAGTGTTTAGATTCGAGTTTTGTTGATCGAAATCGATCTGTTTTTATCTGATTTACTCAAATTTGACTTTGTTTCAAGCATAATTGCATTTCATTCTACGTGCTTCGATTCAAAGCACTCTTTGAAAGGATTGTAGTTAGCTTTTAGACTGTTTCTCCATTTCAAAGCAAAATCTTAGCTTTGAGCTGGTCCGTTGGTTTCAAAGCAAAGCATAAGACCTTGACATCAAACTTTGCACTACCTAATTGGGATGTCAAGCCAAATTTTTGGTTAACAGTTATATTTCATGAAATTAAAAGACATGAATATATTACATGTTTAAAATCTAGCACCTTTGCTTTTTGTTTGTTGCATTGAACGTTGCAATTTTAAACCATGCAAGCTACTTGATTCGTCATTTCTGCATTTAATTTCTAGATTTTTGATTTGAATTATTAATTTTGTGTAATAATGAATTTTTACATGATTTTATTTTTCATAAATTTTAGGAGCTTAATTTATAATGTGAAAATAAGATATTTTTTCCGTTATCATAACCGATGAGAGTTTTTCAATAATCCTCATTGGTAAATGTCGGTTACCTTATTTATAATCTCTAATTTGTTTATAGATGCGGATATTTGGATTTACGTATAGGCTAGATACTTGAACCAATTTTTATTGTTTCAAATTTATTTTGAAGTTTACGATGCTTATTTTTACAAGCGTTACGACATGCGCTTTGCGTGTGGTTATGACACATGCTTAACATGTGAATTATATCTTTAAAAAAAGTATATGTTTAACATATTTAAGGGGAAATGATATGCATGAATGTTTAGTTATATTTTTATGTTAAATCATGTGATTAGTTTGAATTTTATATCTAAGTTGCAACATTTAATTTCATATTAGTTTTAATTTTTATTCATGTTGTTATTTAATAAATAACAATATTGTACAAAAAAAAAAGTTTGTTTGTTAACTTTTATTTTTTGATTAATATTAATATCTGTAAGTTGCAGTTTGAATTTGTAAAAATGTTTAATTGGTAGATTGTATTTTGAAATGATATTTAAAGATAAAGACATGTAAGGATATTTTCGGAAGTTCGCGGTAGGACCAAAAGTTTGTGCTTCCAAACCAATCATTAATAAAAAAAACTAATTAATATTAAGATTTGTTAATATTTGTAGAGTTGTAGTTTGAATTTGTTAAAATGTTTTAATTGATGGATCCTATTTTGAAATGAGATTTAAAGATAAAGATATGTAAGGATATTTTAGGAAGTTAGCGGTAGGACTAACAATTTACATTTCCGATCCAACTATTAATAAAGAGAATTGTACTGAAGTTATTGAATCCTATATTGCAGCTTGTTTGGAATAACTGGGGTAACTGATAAATGTCTTGAAACGCTTTCTAAATTCTGCTCGAAAACACTTACAACTCTTGATGTGAATGGATGTACGGGCATTAAGGTATTGGTTAACCTCTGACAAATGTACTTTTATGTTTTGCACCCGTAGTCTGAGGCGGATAACTCTTTAAGCGTTGTTCATTTGGATGTTATTTAGAGAAGGAGCCGAGAAGACTTGCTTAAATTATTTCCTAACCTGACTTGTTTCAAAGTGCACAGCTAAATTTGGCTCCTGATATCAGCACAGGTACGCAACACATTAGGCAAATATAAATCATCATCATCCTCATTATTTAAAACTCACTCTTCATGAATCAGGTTGTATTTTTGAATGCTACCTTTCCGTGCCTCATGATCTAAATTCATCTTTATATTTGTATTTTAGCTTTTCAAATGATGCTATGGATTTGAAATGCAAGGCATGGTGAACTAGTATTCAGAAACACTGCACTAAGACAAATCTAAATTAATATATAACACTTGAAAGGTTATAATATAACCTAGTAGTGAACTGGGTGTGTAACATGTGAAAGAACTGGCTCACCTGAATCTGGATATGCTATGTGCATGTATCAATGAAAATAATAATACTGTATATGAAATAATTCTTCAGTTTAACTGTTAAGTCAAGGACAATGTTTACTGAGTTTAGTAATATTGCTGTAAACTAAAAGGAAAGGTGTGTTCTTTATTTTCAGAGATAGTTATCATGTATACTTGTTTATCATGGGACCCAAGCATACCTTTTTTAACATGCTTAATTTTGACAACTTCTGCATAATCTTTAGGTTGTAGGCAACTGTTAATGTTTGGTAATGAAGAGATTCCGTGATTTTTGCTTCTATATCGACATAATCATAGCCGATTATCATAAAATTTTCTCATAAGTCACAAATCGTTGTCCGAGCATATTAAATTTTCAGTCGAAGGAAATCAAATCGAATGTTCATTATATATCTTATCTATGCTGCCACGTGATTGCTACATGCCAATATGTTGGTATCTAGAATTGAGCACAATTTTGCTTACACTTGTCAAACGAGTTTTAACGTAATACTTGCACAGAGGGTGCATATATTAGGATTGAAAGTTTCTGTCAATTTTTTTCATTTGTTTTACACTGATCAAGTGCATGGGTATTCACAAACTATTTTCCTAACAAGCGATTTAATCGAAGATCAGCAACCAAAAAAGAAGAATTGGCTACGTTATGTTTCTAGTTATTACTGTTCATATCAGAAATCTCACACCTCGTGACTTGAAAATGAACGCTGGTTGGTTTGGAAGCGCAAACTTTCTGCAAAGTTTATCACCAATATAAACTTGATGATGAACACAGGATGTTTAATTGGTGATGAACGTTATGAATCAGATTTATTTATTGCTTTACTAAGTTAAAGGTTTATATTATATGCACTAAATGCATATTAACTACTCAAATCTATTTAATTTCATCATATATGTTTATTTTTAACACTTTAGTGATCAATAGAATTGGAAAGCATTTTATGTTAAACTAGAAATTTTTGTTTATATTTCTTGAATTATCGATCGTTGTTGGATAGGATAATTATCCGATATCCGTACCTATCCGCGGATACGGATATCCGAAAATGATTTTGAATACGAATACAAATATAACACTGTATGTATCCGAAAGTATCCGTTGATAGCCCTATATTTAATCTGCCAACTGTTTCTTTGTGGTCCAAGACTACTGTGAAATAGCAACCCACGATTCCTACACATTTGCCTAACCTGAAACCGATTGGAATCTTCCCGTTGCTGTTTCTTGAAAGTTGAATGTCTTTTCTCATCTTCTAAAGGTATATGTTAGGTCCCCGTTTGACCTCAGTAACCATTCCAACTTTATTTCTAGCGTAGTTCTTTCCTTGCCATCACTGGGTCTTCCGAGCCCTTCCTAATTATCTTTTATTAGTTTCACTTCACATTCCTTGATGCAGTACCACTACCACTCTGCCCCAACTTGTGTGCACAATACATTGTTTACTTATTACACACACGATTCCTTTTCCCCCGAATGCCCACGGATCTCGTTTGAAAACTCCATATCTTCTTCCACATGCACAGTTCCTTCATAAAACGCTAGGTTGCAGCCTCCGCGCCAAGGTTCGAAAACTCGGTTCCAGTTTCATTCATTTGAAATCGGAAATTTCGGAAGTTTCGGTTTTGGTTTCGATCGTTTATAGTGGTTCGTTGATGAAAATGTAATAGTGACCCATCTAGCTAAAATATAAAGTATAGTCTAATCTAATATTTTTCTACCAAATTGAGCAATTTTAATTTCGACTTAGAACTATACCACACTAAGTTAAATAAACCCCCAAGCCACTTTATCTCTTTACATTTTGCCTTTTGATAAAAATATATGCTATTAGTTTTATTTCAGTCCAAGATCCATTTTAATCAACCCATAGCCTATAATTCCTTGGTTTACAAAATCGCATCCCCACACGCACACACTCTACATGAGAAGAAGGTAAGCGGTGACAAGAAAATCGAATGTATTTGCATCTCAATTTGGATCTCGATCACCATTAATCTATAATATCAGCAGTTGTTTGAGATCAACGAAGACTGCATCTCGAATCTCAAATCTAGGGTTAGCAATTTACTTCACTGAGTTTACTTCTTCTTCGTTGATTGTTTTTTCTTCTTCCTTTTTTTTTTTACTGTTAGCTAGCAAGACGGGATTTTACCCTAATCTCGTCTTGCTACTGGCCGGAACCGAACCGAGATGGTCGGAATTTCGGGGTTCCGGCCGAAACCTTTAACCATGCTCGGCACCATAACTCTGACATGGTCGACAACATTCTTACACGTGTCGGCACATGATACGTTACTCTTTTATATATACATACATACATATACATATACATATACATATATATATATATATATATATATATATATATATATATATATTGGCAATATCCTTTATTTGATTTACATCATTTTATTTGGATCTGGTTCCCATTTATCGTATACTTATTTTTCTATGTTATTCAAAATCATAAGCAGCTGAACGGTTTTTCTTTTTCCCAATGCAATACTCCCTTTATATTTACTAATTCTCTTCATAAGAACCTGTAATAAAATCTCAAAAAGTTCGTGGATAACCATTGCACTAGTGCTTATCTATTATTTTGACATTTACATGTATTTCTCATATATATATATATATATATATATAGAGAGAGAGAGAGAGAGAGAGAGAGAGAGAGAGAGAGGGAGAGAGAGAGAGAGAGAGGCCTTATTCAAAACTCATAAGAAATTTTCTGCACTTTATAATTTGCTTCTAAAATCATGATTAGAACTTTATCGGAAACTTTTATGCTGTTTCAAAGTCAATTAGAGTGAGGAGGAATATCTAAACATCCCGTGTTCATCTATCGTTCCAAAATCATATTTGGGTGCGGTAAAAAATGAATCAAGCATTACTCATCTAAACCTTTGGGATTCCTCGCTTTAATCTTTTTACTCTCCCTTTTGTTTGTGCTTCCTTTTCTTTTCCTTGTGTTACCGCCATTAATCTTTCTCAAGCTTTTATTTTATTTTTAGTAGAATGAAATGAATGAATGGAAAACAGTAATGCTTATTGCTTCATAATAATTTGGGCTTGAGTCTCAAACCCATTTCTATTAATTCATCACACATTTTCTTTTTATTTAGCTTGTCTTAGCTCTTTAAATAATTCATTAAATTAATTAATAATCATGGATAGTTGCATAAGGAGTGTTCTTTCTTTTCAGTGATGATTACTATATTTCCTTGTGTTTCCATTAGACCTAAGCATTCCTTTTTTGGCATGCCCAACTTTGACTATTGCTGCATTATCTTTAGGTTGTAGGCCTGTTAGTTTAGGTAATAAAGAGATTCCGTGAATTTTGCTCCTGTATCGGCATAATCATAGCCGATTATCGTAAGCAAGCATTTTTCTCTTAAGTCACAAATATTTGTCCAAGCATTTTAACATTTCAACCCAAAAAAAAAATGAAAAAAAATAAAAAAAATCAAATCGTGTGTTCATTTTATATCTCTGCTGCACGTAATTACTATAGGCCAATATGTTGGTATCGGGAACTAAACACGATTTTGGTAACCCTTCTCAAATGAGATTTAGCATAGCACTTGGCACTTGCTTGGTTGGTGCATATATTAAGATAGAAAGTTTCCGTCTATCTTTTTCATTTGTTTGACACTAATCTAGTGCATTGGTGTTAACAAAGCTATTTTCCTAAACAAGCGATTGCTATTCGAAGGATCAATATCTACTGCGTTAGACCCTAATTATATTTACAGAGGGAAAACCCCCTCCGAAAATGAGGGGTATGTACTAGTTGATCTCAACGCTTAACAGTAGAATGAGTGTCTCAAATATGCATATTTCAAAACAGTGTCAAACGAGTTCCATAACCTATCTATAAGCAGGTTGAGTCATGGTCCCTGGCAAATATCATGTATTCTATAGCGGGGATTCACTTAGAAATCCTTACCATTAGATAAGTGATTAAATGGTCTAGGAAAATCAGTTACTCTTAGCAGAATTAACCTGTCAAATGAACCACTTGCTTTCTAGACTATTAATTTCTTCCTTGCAAGATATCTTGGTACATGAATCATAAATCATGTTACCACTCGGTGTACATGGACGTCCGTGCACATGCCGCTGCACGTGTGCGCATGCACACTCTCTATCTCTCTCTATGATTGATGTATCTTAATAGAGTTTCTGAATGATAACAGGTATTATCGTGCATTCCCCGATCATGTAATAGATGAAAGAAGCAAAAATACAAAGATACCTGAAGTGAGTAAACTTAAATCTTCGATGTATGGCAGTTCATTCGTCTCAAAAGAGATGACGCATAGCAAAACCACATGAGTGTGCGCTATGCATCATCTCTTCTGCGACAAAAGATCTAGATTCTCCATATGTATTATCCTCATGTAATGTAACATTATGCATAGTTTATTGCATTCTCATTTTTTAGATGTAGTGGTTAAGGGAGGCTATTCCTAATGTAAATAATTTAAGAAGTCACTGGTTTGTTGAGGTTTGAATGTGGGTATGAAGTGCTTTGAACCTTTATGGAATGGTCATTCTTTGTGCTTTTGTATTGTATTCTAGTTTCAATGTATCAAATTTGGAAACAGGGAAAAAGACAGCTTGCTGTGTTATTGCACCTAAAAGATGATAAAATGCCGTTGTTGAGGCTAATAATGGTATTCCTATTTGCCCAAGCAGGAGAATTTCATTATTTTTTATATAGGATTAAAGTTCCATGTTTTGCTCGGTTGATGAACTTACTGTATCGCTTTTGTTTGTCGTTTTCATGCAATGTGTTCTGGAAATTAAAGATTTTATTTATTTATTTATAGCTTTTAAGCTACTGTTCCAAGATGACTTTATATAAAGTGGCTGCATACAACTCTCCACGAATCCAAGTTTTGTCATGTTTACTTATTTCTCTTTTGACTGTTATGCTTTGCAATATCTAGCATGTTTGAACGTTCTATTATAAACTGTTTCACAGTTGAGTTATTATGTGCAAACTAATATAATTTTTATGCATGGCTATTCTGTATGAGTAAATATTTTGAATGGGATTTTTTCTTCCAAATCTCGTTGTATCGTTTTTGTTGCCGATTGAAAGTGGTTCTCGCTTCAAGTTGGCCTTTGCGCGTACTTGCTCAATTTATACATACAAATTTGGATAAATAGAACTACCTATTTAGGGTATAGCTGTAGCATATTCCACGTAGCTTGTACTTCTATATTTTTGGTTAATTACGTTTTATCGATTGTCAGATTGAACCTTTCTTCCCCTTAGTTTCATACCATGTGTGTTTCAGTATGATATGGTGAACTGGTATGTTGCAAAGTTTCCAGTATGGTAATTTATGGGTGGGCGTTCGGTTTGCTTGATTGGTTTTGCAGTTAGATACGTCTAACGCTGAGCTAGTGAGTTTTAACTTGTAAAATTAAACAAATCTGTAGTCTTGGTCGGGTATGTTGATATTTTTTCCAATGTTAAATCAGCGGCAGAGAAATACGGCTTATGGATATATCATGTATATTGGTGTTTCCAAATAGATGTTTGAGCTCTCCAACCTCAAGAGTTTATTAGTTGTTAAATGTCGCGTTCACCGTTATCACATATTCCACTTTCATATTTTTAATCCACAATTCTATGTTTCAAAACGTTTACAGATTGTGCTAATATTTCATGAAGTTGATGTTTTGCTGCTGTAATAAATGTACCACTTTATTAGGACGATCATGCTGAATACATCCTAATTATTATTAAAGAGAGAAATATATAGGTTGTAAAAAAAGAAATATTTCAAAATAGTAAAATCATTAAGAGGTGAATGCTTCATACTTCAAATATGTATACCTAAAAGTGAATTTAAACACAATGCATCCAAAGAAAAACTTTTATAACCCAAAATAGAACACTTATTGTTATAACCAACCGCTTCTAATTAAAATGGTACATAAAAAATTAGTAATCACTTTGTTGGTAGTTTGCCGCACTGCATGAAATTATGCGGTATGGTACTGGTAATTGACTTTTAAATATGCTAACTGCCATATCTACCATATTTATTCGTACACATAAACATACATACATATATATGTGTGTGTGTGTGTGTATATATATATATGTATATATATATATATATATATATATATATATATATATATATATATATATATATATATATATATAGACACACACACACACACATATGTACATGTAATATTTCTATTATGTAACATCGCATTTAAAGTATAATGATTTAATAAAAAATGTAGCAAAATACTATTATGTTATCAAATTGAATGCAGTTTTTATTGTGTATTTTTTAAAGATAATATGATTCTGTACAATATTTTAACTTTTTGCCTACACAAAGCAAAAGTTACAAGTAATCATATAATAAAAAATAACAACTCTTGGTATTTACTTTTTTATATAGAAAATTTGTTAACAAATAAATATCAAACTTGTAAACGGTAAAAAGTAATTACGGACCTTTATCAACCATTATCAACTAAAAACCGAATTACGGTTTACCAATTAATTTGGTTGGTAATGGTAAGATTTTTCTATTACCATATATTTTGATATGGTAATGGTTTTGAATAGGAATTTTCGGTATCAAACCGATTCCACCCCCAATAACTTGTTGTGCATTAAAAATTAAGCCATTTTTAGTAAATGAAACTAATAATCATGCATTTTAAACAATTGAAAACTTTGACCTGGTAAAGATGTTTATGTAATAAAAGCATATATGTACATAAATAATACAACATTTTTATAATTCCTATATTTTGTTCATAAACGTTCGAGTATGTCATATTACCATGATATGCTTTACTTTTTCTACCTTCAATTTCAAAATCATTGGAAAATGTGAATATGTATTATGTAATGAAAGACCATCCTTGAATTCAGAATCAACTAAATTCAAACTTTTAACATGGTGCTCATGGATGACAATCACTTTGAAATAATATGATTCTCAAATATTATGTGAAACCTTTAAATTCATATAGAATTAAGCACATAAGTCAATCAAAGATACAACTATTTTGACAAAATCATCAATTTATTCTATAGATAAATCTTAGACGTGAATTTTATAGATGTATATTAAGTATTAGAACCTTGTAAATGTTAGTTTGAGAATTAGAATAAAAGTAATAAATAAAGCTAAAATAATTTTAAAAAAGTGAAATATCTATATTGGTTCCTTAATTACTTGAAATGGCAAATTACCAGTATTGGTTCCTTGATTACATCACGTAACGACCTGTATTTTACGTATCGGAGAATCGTTGAACAATTATATTTAATTCTCTATTGGTCGGATCATTCTCAGATTTTAATATGTAGTTCATGGCGATGTAAAACATGTCCATGATTTTTACCGAATCGGCTTGTGATCAGTTTGCTTATGTAAATATTGTTTTAGCTATAACTTTTGATAGGGCTTGAATCAGGTGCTAAAATTGGTCTCATTAGATCGAAATGGTGATTTACGATTCCTTAGAAGTCACATTAAGGATTTGGTTCAACGGTTTGGGAGAAATCGTTGTTTTAAGTCTTTATTTCAGCTAGGCAGACCGATTAGCTGTTAATGGGCTAATTAGTCAAGCCCATTATGCTAATGACTTGCATCTATAAAAGGAAAGGTTTGGGGAGAGAATTATGGTTTCTCTCTTCATTCAACCTAATGGTTGGACACATCTAATTCTCCAGTTTAACTAATCCTTAATTCCTTCATCCTATTCATTCTGTTTCATTATAGATTGCATCTAGAGACTAGATCATCATCAAGAAAGATTAGATCATCACAATTGCATCGATTTTGGCAGTTTTCTATTGCTGTCCAAATTTGATTTCACTGGTATTGCATTGGATCTAGAAATTAGTGAGTGATAGATATCTCTCACACAGAAACTACGGATTTTATGGGTAAATTAGGATCCAAGTTTTGTCATGTTTGCTTATTTCTCTTTTAACTATTATGCTTTGCAATATCCAGCATGTTTGAACTTTCTGTTGTCAACTGTTTCATAGTTGAGTTAGTATCTGCAAACTAATATAATTTTTATGCATGGCTATTCTGTATGAGTAAATATTTTGAATGGGATTTTTTCTTCCAATCTAGTTGTATACATTTTTGTTGCAGATTGAAAGTGGTTCTCACTTCAAAGGATGAGACACTTGAGCTTGATTTATTTGAGTTGATGAAAGGACATTATCAAATTTTGTTAACATGGCATCTATTTTCGCTTCTAAGGCCATTGAAGATCCTACCGAATGAGCGTTTGATCGAGAATAAACCGATTTCTCGTTAGATCTTTCCCATTGAGGTGATTTTTCGACCAAATTTTCGAGAAATTGCCAAGCGACATCGTGATTTTTCAGCTAGAAAGTTTCCTTGGCACATAAATTCGAGCATGGTTCGAGAGTTATTTTCGAGTCCGTCGTATAAAATTTGACAAAGAGTCCATTTTTCGAAATTGTGATGTGGGTATTTGACTAAAAGTTCTTTAAATCTTTTAAAATATTTTGCAAAAGATTCACCCCCAAATTGATGAAAATTAACGATTTCGTTTCGAATTTTGGAAGTTTTTCCAAAGGGTAAAATTTCTTTAGAAAAACTTTCATAAATTCATCCCAAGTTCCAGTCCTATTTGAAGGCAAGCTATACAACCATTTTTCAGCATAATCGGTAAGTGAAAATGGAATTAACCTAAGTTTGATTCCATCGTCACTTAGTTGTTGAAATTTCATGGTTGCACAAACTTGTTCAAATTCGGTTAAGAAAATGTAAGGATCATCACGTTCAAAGTTGCCGAATTTTGGAAGAGTATTTATGTGATTCGAATGAATTTCAAAGTGGTTACCCGTTGGGACGGGCAATATGATGCAAGAAGGAATAAAAACTCGATTGGGGAAAACTTCATCCATAAGAGTTCGAGGAGGATTTTCTTTGGCCATGGTTGAAGGAATGTTTGTTCGAACTAAACGATTAGTTGAAGGATCACAAGTCCAACTGCGCATGCACTAGCGCAAAAAATAAGAGAAGATGAGAAAGAACAAATTTGAGAAGAGAATAGAAGCGAATTTTTCTTTTTTTTCTTTTTTTAAGAGAAAGAAAAGTTAATTTCTTTACAAAAAGGAAAATATTTTGTTTTTTTCGAAGAAGAAAAAGAAGTTAAAAAATGTGTTAAACGAAATTCCTTTTTTTTTATAATTGCAATTCACAAAACAGTCAGAAACACAGAAATTAGCTACAATAAAATTTCTGTCCTTAATAGCTCCTAACTGAAAATTTATAAACCTAATAATTTCAAACTACACAAGTAACAAGTCTCAGCCAGATCGGGTAAGGATTTATCAGTGCACCACGAACACCGTAGCAATGCAGCTGAAGTTTTAAGAACCTGATTGAGTTCGAAACTCCACCCTTTCTTAGACATTGTGAGAGTTAGCTCGTATAGCCCTAGTTATCAGGAAAATAAACTTGGACGTGATGCCTTTAATTCCAGAGTCTACAATTTTTATTTATTAATGCTTTTTCCTATTTTGAATGCAATTTTCTGGGATATTTTAATCAGTCACAGAACAGTCGCAGAATAATAAGTTGCAGAAATATTATTTTTATAAGCATGCCGCGACACCTGTACGAAATCTTTACAAGCATTTTTATTTTTATTTTTCAAGCATCAGCAGTCCTTGTAGAGTTTAAAATACTCACTTAGATCGGCAGTCCGTCTAGTGCAACTGAGTAACGCTAGCGCGTTCACACCCCACTTGGTGTGCAACCGCTCCAATAATTCAAATTCTACTAATTGCAAACTGCTTAACTTATGACTTCACCATCGATTGCTAGAATCTTTTCTTCGACTTTGATCTTTGATTTTCTTTTTCTTTTCTTGTTTTTTGGATTTTTTTGAAAGAAATATACAACTAAAAACAACACAAAAAAACTAAGCTTCTCACAATAAAAAATTCAAGCACCCAAAAATAAAAGGAAATGCACTAAAGAAAAATACAAAGTAGAACAAATCAATTTAAACAAGGTCACACTCAACCAAAAATAGAAACAGTAAAAATAGAAAGGAGCCAAGTCACCATGACTCAACCAAGATGGTCCAAAACAATTAGATTACATTGCACCTAATTTCCAGACTTTAACACGCCTCATTTGTATAAATTTTCAATCGATTCTCCTAAAAACCAAAACTCATGCCTTTTTTTGTTTCAGAAAACAAATCTGCAACTAAGATCGAATTCTAGGTTTTATTCTTGGCTTGATTTCAAATTCGAATTGGGTTTTTGAATCGGATGAGGCAGTAATTGCGAAATGGGTTTGACTATTGGGTTACGGTCGGAATTAGATGGTGATTTGGTCTTTGATGGCCTATAGGGTATGGAATGGAATTTGCATATATATGGAGGTTGACGAAGATGAGTGGTTCACGCTATGCGATTGATGTTTGTGATGATGTCTTGAATTGGTTGGGAGAGGATGCGTAGTAGTGAAGTTGGTATGGGCGATGTAGTCAATTGCAGTTGGTTGTTGAATTATACGGTGAAGATGAAGATGTTGGTTGATCAAAAAGAGGATTTGAATGGAGATTTCACAAGAAGGGATGACAGAAGATATATGTGTGTATATATATATATAATGTTTGCAACGAGGGTGGTCAAGAGTATTTGGAGTGGTTCTGTAACTGGGGCTCGGAGCTGACTGGAAAGTGGGTTTGGCAATTCGGTTGCAATGTGAAACTGAGTGTTTGGTCGATTGGTTTCCAGTAGAAGCCGTACAGTAGTTGTGGTAGAATTGGTGGTTGATGACTTGGTGTATGGAAAAGAGGTTGATGTCAGATCGTGCAATCAAAGCGGTAGTGTTGAGGGTGAGTTACGTGATGGTGGTTTTGTGTATGGAAGGGTAGATTGGATAATTATGGTGTAGGAGCAGTGAACGATGATTTAAACAGTTTATGAACAGTGATGCGGGTGAGTGATGATGGGGGCCATGAGGATGGCTATGGTAATGGGATGCTGAAGTCTGTATGGTCAGAAGAACACGAGAAAGAGGGAAAGGAAACAAAAAGAAAAAATTTCCTTTTTATTTATTATGGAATTGTTGAAAAAGAGGAAATAAATTATAAATGAAATTAGAAAGAAATAAATTAAAAAAGAAGTGCATTTTTTTATTGTAAAGAAAGAAAGAATTTGTACAAAGAAGGGAAAGAAATAGACGGGAAAAAGGGAAACAAAAAGAAATTGCACAAAAATTGGAAAGAATTTTTATTTGTTTTTTTTTCAGAAACTTGTAAAAGAAGAAAATGGAAAGAAATGTATTGAAAAATGGAAAGGCAATAGAGAAAGGAATTAAAACAAAAAGCAAGATTTTTTTTTCTTAATTGGAAGATTACGGTATCATTGGATAATACCAAATCAAATCAATCAAGAATTTTCTTCTATATATACAAGAAAACAGAAGGAAAAATATTTTTGTGTTTTTTTAATGAAAAAAATAAAATATAAATATAACCAGAAGGATTTACTAATAAAAATTATTTTGATCACCGGCAGTGGCCCAAAATTTGTTTGCAAATAAATTAACAATTGTAAACAATTATTTAATCCGTTCGGCTTTCCTAAACAACAAGGGTTGTTGTAAAGGGTGTCGAACTCTAGGACCAAAATCATTTTAACTAATAAATCCAATCAGATTATTCCAAAAGTTTGATTGTTTGAAAATAACAAAAAATAAACAAAAAGAGAGTTCTTTTATAATAAATGAAAGAGATTAGGGGGAGTAATGACATAAACTGGATTAATAATCATCAATAGCCAAACAGATTAACATAGATCTAATTCATATTTCCGTCACAAATATAAATCAACGATAATTAGTTTTTAGGAACAAATATGTGAATAACGACAAACATAACCTATGCAGGAGCTAAGCTCTTAAACAACCATAGGCTATTAGGACAGATTCACTACTTTGTTGCTAAAACTATAAAAATTAGATCTAAATCTGATAAGTGTTAGATCGAACACGAATATAACCTGTGAAGGAGCATAGCTCTTAAACGAGACAGAGTATGAAGGTTCAGAACTAACTCTTGGTTCAGATCTAGATCTATATACATAAAATCCTAATCTATTTGGCTATGTGATTCATACTGAATCTAATCTATAAGCATCATCACCCACTAATTAAAGGGGATTAGCTAGCCATAGCTAAACAAGAAGAAGGGAAAAATAAAAGAACATAAATAAAATAAAAACTAAGAAGAGAACGAGAAGAATACTTTTATTACTAGAGAAGAGTTACAGAATAAAACCCAAGGCAATTCTAAATGAAAGAGATACGGTGTATTTATAGCTTCCATGACCAAGACTAAGTTGCCAAATACAAGATGTGGGACAAAAGGTCATTGCCCAAATAACAAATAAACCAATGTGAATGCATGTGAATGGACATGCAAATGTCATGGAAAAATAGCTTGCGGGCATCAAATGGCATAAACTTCAATCGTTTTGAGCATGAATAAGAACTCCATAACATCTGAGACAAGCGATCTTTATGAAAGGGCATTGAATCTTGAATTTAAAATATGCGGCAGAAGGTGGTTGAACAACAACATTTCTTCAGGTCTTCATGCTTTAATCCAGCTCTAAAATCAACACTCTTCTTGCACCAATTCTTCAAGCTTTTCAACAATTAAGTGCATCAATCCATTCATCTTAAATAATCTAAAAACACAACTATAAATACACAGTATCAATTGTAATAACCCAAAAAAATAAAACCAATTTAACTTTTTATTTTTATTTTAAATGAATTTTGAATAGTTAAAATAATTTATTTTAAATAATAAGGATTAAAAATTTATTTCAATTGAAGTTAGAATGAATATATTTATTGTAAGTATAAAAGGAGTTAGAAATAGCGCGATAGTTTGAATATTTGAATTTGAACTTGACTGAATGTACATGATTCAAAATAAATCGCATTTCAGTAAAACTAGAAATATTTAAATCTGTTTAATTATATCTTTCCAACGGATCTGAAAATTTGAAATTTCGTAGCGGGAATAAAAAGTTATGGCCAGTTGAATATTCAGAATAGTCGCTATGAAATTTAATATAATAAATAGCCCGCATAAATAGCCATTTTGCAACGACCTCTGTTTTTGATGAAACAACTTAGGTTGGATCCGGAATTTCAAATTATTGCAAGATTCCATTTTTCATAATTTTTGGAATTAATATGTGGGCGTGGTAAATCAAAACGTGTTTTGTCAATTTCAGTCAATTTGGATCGACCAGAAAATGACCATTTTTCAAACGGTCTCCAATTCAACAAAATTAATTTTGTTAGGACTGTATCATCAAAACATAGCTAGATTTATTTTTCGGGAATTTTTGGAGTTAGTATGTGGCCCCGATAAATTAAAATGTACGATCAAATTAAATAATTAAATGTTTTATATTTTAATTTAAAGAAAAACTTATCTAATCAGTTGAATTGGCTTACGGGACATATCCCATTGTGTCCGGAATGGGGGTATTTAGCTAGAAACGATATTCATTGGGTTCGATTTGGAGTCTGGATTGATAAACATGTATATTGGAGTTAAATAAATTATATAATGGTATATATTGGTATAAATACACCGTATTTTACCAAAACCCTAGCAACATACACTATATTGTTCTGAGCCTCCACAATTGGAAATCGATGGCTAAAAACCTCCTAAACAAATCTGTTAATTTCTTCTATTTCCCTTCGAATTAAATCATACTTCCAAAGCCAAATTTCAAGAGCATCATGAGCTCTTCAAACTGATATGATTTTGATCGGTTTTCGTTAATTGTTTGATTCGATTTTGGGGCTTGAACCACCGTGGTTCGCGTGCGATTTCATACGCCGTGGGGCCCTCGAACTGGGAGCAGGTGCCAGTGTTGAAGTGCGGCGTCGAGGCATGCAAGGGGGCGAACTCCGATCATTGTTCGACAGTGTGTAGTGGCGACAGAAAGTGGAAGTTGATGTCGAGGTCGGCTGAAACAATCGAAGGAAGAAAGGGTAGGGGTAATTCGGGAATAATTAATTAATTTAATTATTTAATTACCTTGAATTGTAATCAATATATTAATGACGATAACTTTTGCAAACGACTACAGAACTTGACTAGGTTGGATTCGTTGGGACTGTAAATTCGAGATCTACATTTCAGAAGAGACCGCAAAATTTTTGGAGCATTCTGGAATTTTAGAAGAAATAAAAAGCAATGTGCGATTTCTGAATCCGAAAATAATTGAATAAAATTATATTAGGTTGCAAACGGAGTTTAGAAACTTCCGACACCGTCGTCCACAGACCATGGACGACTTGATTGTATTGTGTTGTGAAATTGGTTGGTTTTTGGTGTTTGATTGTGATTGAAACGAAAACGATCGTGTTTGAAAAAAAAATTGTATTAGGAAAAATAAAACCCTTGTATCGCCACAAGGCCAATGTTAGCGCGAGGAGCCGTACTAGGGACAGTGTTAGTTTTAATTATCCTACTGTTATGCTGCCAAAATTTTCTGAAATATTTATGTGTTGTGAAAATTCATGTTATGACATAAAATTGTTTGAGCAATAAAAATTAGATTTTTATTGAATATCTAAATTAAAAGTGATCATTATTTGAATATGAAAATTGTTTAACAATAAAAATACGTATTTATTTTATTTATATAAAATAATCATTATATGTTAATATAAAAATTTACATTTTTATTGTAAGTTAAAAATGGTCATTGGTTGCAATAATAAAAATGTTTTACATTGAAATTTACACTTTTATGTAAATGAATTTTTTAAAAATAGCCATTGAATTTTACATTTTTAATGTATATGAAACATTAAAAATAAACGTTGCTAAATAAAAATATTTTTACATTGAATTTTACATTTTTAATATATATGAAACATTAAAAATGAACATTGCTAAATAAAAATATTTTTACATTGAATTTTACATTTTTAACGTATATGAAACATTAAAATTAAACATTGCTAAATAAAAATAATATTACATTGAATTTTACATTTTTAATGTATATGAAACGTTAAAAATAAACATTGCTAAATAAAAATATTTTCACATTGGATTTTACATTTTTAAATGTAAATGAAACATTAAAAATAATCATTGTTAAATACAAATGTATCTACGATGAAATTTACATTTTTAATGTAAATGAAACATTAAAAATAATCATTGTTATATAAAAAAAATTTACATTGGAATTTACATTTTTAAATGTAATGAAACATTAAAATAATAATTATTATATAAAAATGTTTTTACATTGGAATTTACATTTTTAAATGAAAAGGAAACATTAAAAATAATCATTGTTATATAAAAATGTTTTTTACATTGAAATTTATATTTTCAATGTAAATGAATCATTTGAAAAAGATGCATTGTTTATGAAATGTGTTAACATTAAAGATTACATTTTTAGTGTAATAAAAGAATAAATAAAAAGATTACATTTTTAATGTAATAAAAGAATGAATAAAAATATTACATTTTTAATGTAATAAAAGAATGAATAAAAAGATTACATTTTTAACGTAATAGATGAATGATTAAAAAGATTACATATTTTTTTATGTAAGATAGAATGATTAAAATATTCAAGTTTTGAATAAAATGGTGTTAACATAAAAATTACATTTTTATGTAAGAGTGAAACATTAAGATATTCAAGTTTGAATAAAATTTTGTTAACATAAAAAATTACATTTTTATGTAAGTATGAATCATATAAAAGATTCAAGTTGTGATAAAATTGTTTTGACATTAAAAAGTATATTTTAATGTATGTATGGATCATATTAAAAGATTCAAGATAATGAAGTTGTGTTTACATTAAATTTACATCATAATGTATGTATGGTTCATATAAAATGATTCATTGTTTGGAAATTTTGTGTAACATAAAGGAATTACATTTTTTTTGTAGGAAAGATTCATATAAAATGATTCATTGTTTGAAAATTATGTGTAGCATTAAGAATCACATTTTAATGTAATGTTGAATGCTTTAAAAAGATTTAAGTGGAATAAAAATGTTTTGACTTTAAAATTTATATTTTTATGTAAGATCGAATCATTAAAAAGACTTAAGTGAAACAAAAATGTTGTAACATTAAAAATTTACATTTTTAATATAAAGAATGAAATTAAAGTTCATCAATTGTTTGAAAATATGTTCTAACATTAAAGATTACTTTTTTAATATAAGGAGAAATCCTTAAAATGGTCGCAGTTTTGATTAAATATTTTTTACATTAAAAGTTACATTTTTAATGTAAGCATGAGTCATTAAAAAGAACCATGTGTTAAAATATATTTTTGTTAGATAAAATATTCTTTTTAATATGTGTATGAAGTGTTCAAAATTATTTAAAGAATAAATAATTTGAAAATGGTGAACGAATTATATATATATATATATATATATATATATATATATATATATATATAAATTAAAATAAAACGAATCGCGCAACTGCAGTTCGCGATTTAAAATCGTATTCAAACCCGATAGATCCGACCGTCGGATTTTCCCAAATCTGGAACCACTGGGTTCGCTTTAGAAAGATCTTTCCAACGATATAAAATTTGCTAAGATCCAATGGTTATATTTTGAGAAATGTGTAAATCAAATTTTGATGAAAACAGCGCCATGGCCGTATAATGACCTGAAGCGTCGTTTAATTAAAAATGACTATTTTTATATAAATAAAAATAGCGATAAATTGTTATAAAATATTATAAACGATATGGAATGAAAATAATTGATTTGAATTATATATATTCGCGAATTATTTGAAAAGGCCGAGTTATATCTCATTTCAAAAAATTATACGACGATTGGAAGTCGAAGATTTGAAGGCGGTGGTTGTAGATCGGTGATGTTCACATCGAATAGATGTGTAACGGCTGGAAATTTTCGACTCCTCGAGAGTCGAAAATTCCGAGATGTTAGTGAAAGAAAGTAGAGGGTGAGGAAGAAAAGATAGAACTAATAGAATAGAAGAAGAAGAAGAACTTACATCATCAGAGTAAACACGAATCTCACAGCGGAACGAATAAAATATAACATAACTTTGAAATACAAATCAGTACTCGTATATACATACCATTTCAAAGTACAACACTTAACAACACAACGGAATAATAATAGCTATAATCCTGAAGCCTCCTGCTCCAAGCTCTCCAAGTGTATCTGTAAAATCCTGACTACTTGACAGCCCGTACAAATTTAGGCACCCAAGAGTTTAGGGAAAACAAACAAAATAAACTCCGGGTCAGTCATGGGACTGGTGTGAATAAAATTCCAACACTTGGTTAAATAAAGGATATCTTTCTGATATTATAATAATGTCTAAATACAAATAGATATCAATCTAGCAGAACGCTTGCATCTCACGTTCCACATACATAGTATACAAATAAACCGTGAGCGCTTATTGGAGATTGGATTCCAACAGACAAGGTATGGGAGCACCTTCCGATCAGTGTACTCTAGAGGAGATACACTAGGGTTCAACAAGAACGTCTTGCAACCGGCCACACATGACCGTCCACTCATTTAGCTTGAGTGTAACGAATATATTATCACCGATGGTTGGGATCAGCAACCATCCTTCCCGATAAGGGACAGCATTGAAATAGATTATAAAGAAGTACAATTGAATATTCTCTAGATGGTGATAATAAACCCTGCTTGGGTATGGCCCAACTAGCCATGCTGCCTAGCCCAACTTCTGTTATTTTCCGGTTGTGAGGTTTTGAGGTCACATTTATCACTTTGACAGATTATTTCTTCAATTACTTTGAATGCCACATCGTCATACCAGCCAAATCATTATCGATTTCTCAAGGCATCACGGGTATAAAAGCTAAGAGAAACGAATTTCTCCGCCACCAACGTAATACGTTTAAAGAAATCAACATATATGATTCGTTAAGAATACTTTGTCAGACACTCGTCCATATACGTTGTTCTGGGACTGAATAAACCGAAGGCACTATTCAGTGAATCCATCCTACCTAGGCTTTTCACAATAGCCCTTGCACTTTACTCCGTCTTCAATTATCTTCAGCATACTTGATTCGCAACGCATATGCCAATACGGAGTGGTTCTTCGGATAATAATCCAACCGGTCTCTCCATATTAACAACGTAAAAATGGTCAAAACTTTGATAGTCTGTGATTTAACTATCAAATGAAAACATGTCGGTGTACAAACAACGATCTTATTTCCAAATGGGAATTCGATCGATCAATCATCATATGTTCATATTTCCTTATTTCGTATATTTAGAAAATATATGTTATTAATCATTGGAAAACATTTCCATAGCTTATTTTCACATCACTATTATTTCGCAACTATCAGTCCCTAACTGTAACTAGTATGAGAACAATTCTCTAAGTATCAATCCGAAAGGTCGAAACCAACATCAGATCGTCACTTAGAAAACCGTTCAACTTACCCTCTCCAGTCAGTTTCTGAATTTGCTTAACTCTATTTCTTAAATTCTTATCATGAAAACATTTCATTTTCTATGTTTAGAAAACATATCTGACTATATTTGGAAAACGTTTCCAAAACTCATTTACGGATTTCCAATGAACGTTGTATAAAACATCGTTACGCTTAATCCATTAATCGCTTATTACTTAACTATATTTCAAATCAACCTTTTCTATCGAACCACAACTATTCCTTTGTCAATTCTGAAGTCAATCAAGTTGGGGTATAATTACCTCGCAGACCTTAATTGAACAACGTCCTTTACTGTGAAATAGATGAAGCTCATCACTCACTTTTTACAATCATCTGTTTACGCAAATTCTTGGATTCAGGTTACGAATCCACTTCTTATATGACAACGTTTGATTATACTATAACGTTATAATTCCAACCCCTAAAATATCTATCCTAAATTATAAATTTATTTCCTAACTCGAATAATTTAACAGACACCTAATTTCTAAATCAATAACTAAATCTTGATTTAAACCCTGGAAAGTAAATAGTACTTTCCCGAATTCGCTATAATCGAATTCGACGTATAACTCTCTTTCGAGTAATCTCTATTCGATTAACTCTCCCTTTTTAATAACTTATATTCGATTAACTCCTATCGAATAACTAATATTCGAATAACTCTTCTTGGTTGGCTCTATTTCATTAACTCTTATCGAATAACAAATATTCGATTTTCTTAAATGTGTCAATTCTTATCGAATAACTAACATCCGATTAACTTAAATGGATTTACTCTTATCGAATAACTTATTCAATTAACTTAACTTGATTTTCTTAACTCGATTATCTCAACTCGATTACTTAACTCGATAAATCTTAACTCGATTACTTAACTCGATAACTTAACTTAACCCAAATCGATTAACTCAACTCTAATCGATTAACTTAATTTGATTTACTCCTTCAAATAAATAATTCAAATAACTTAATTGATTAACTCCTTCGAATATCTAATTCGAATAACTTACCTTCGAATAACTAATATTCGATTTACTCTAACTCGATTAACTTAATTCTAATCGTTTTACTCCATTTCGATTCAACTTAATTCAAATCGATTAACTTAACTCAAATTGATTAACTCCTTTCGAATAACTAAATTCGATTTAACTCTTCTCGAATAACTAAATTCGATTAACTCAAATTGAATAACTAATATTCAATTAACTCTTACGTGTTTAACTCTTTTCGAATAACTAATTCGAATAACTCTAATGTGTTTAACTCTATTCAAATATCTAATTCGAATAACTCATTTCGAATAACTAAATTCGATTAACTCCTTTTTATAACGTTTATTCATTTCAAAAGATTTCCTTTTTACAACGTTTATCCATTTATAAAGATTTACTTTTAGTAACGGTTCTTCACTTTATAAATGTCCTTTTAATAACGTTTCTACTTCTCTATATAAGTCCAGACTTATATATATTCCATTTATCAACGATAAATAATTTATTTAATTTATAAAACATTATTTATAAATTAATCTACTTCAATTTATCTGTTTAAAACAGATTTCCTATTTAATATCTCATTTAAATCCATATCGTGTTATATCGTGTGCGAAGCACGGGTTTAAACCTATCCATGTATAATTTTATTTATTTTTCAAATAAGCGTTCCTTTATTTATTCCTTAAATAAATATTCCTTTATTTCATTTATTTATAATCTAAATAAATTTTCCTTTATTTATTTCCTAAATAAATATTCCTTTATATTCTAATTCATTTATTTTCTAAATAAATGTTTCTATTTTATTTCATTTATTTTCTAAATAAATGTTTCTATTTTATTTCATTTATTTTCTAAATAAATGTTTCCTTTTTCATTTATTTATTTTCTAATTAAATAAATGGTTTCCTTTTATAAAATCCTATCGATTTTATAAATAAGATTCATTTTCAATATAAACATTGAAAATCCCCTTATCAACATTTCGGTATGTTATGGTATTCAATCATATCAAATCACGATGTTCAATATCGTCCAAGCACATATAATCGCCCATAGATTTTATATCACATCATATAACAATATATGAAAAACAATAAAATAACTGTTGAGGAATCCAGTCGGATTCCTCCAACCTGTCTCCCTGCATCCACAGATGTTACACAATATGATTATCATCACTTTCAGTTCTATATGATATATTCTGTTAAACAGAATCGATACGGAAAATTCAACTAACTGACTAGCAGTTCAATCAAACAGTCAACATACAGTCAATCAACCAATATCTAACAGTTCTAAAAATACAACATGAAATTATAAACTGTTCATAGTTGGTGAGATTTACTCACATTTGCAGTTCATCGTTAAAGAACGATAAACTGTTATTTGATTCAGTCTGACAATTTATTTCACCATAAATTGTAACTGTCTCCGATCCACTCCCGGTCAGTCTCATTATTTTGCTCTCGTCCATACGATCCCGTCGGATCTTGTTTCACTGAAAACTGATATCGTATGAGTAAGTTATCGCATTCTGAAGGTTTGAATATAATTTAAATAAAAAACTTGGACTTTAAATTACTATTGGGCTTTACCCTTCAGACCCGGCCCACCCATTCAATTCAAAAGCCCAGACATCCGTTACTTCTCCTTCTTCCAGCGATTAAAACCGAACCCGACCCCAACAATGTCCCCCGTTGACTTTCACGTTGACCACCTACACTTCCTCCTCCGTTCATCTATTTCGGGCGCGACCTTCTCCATCCAAATCCCCATCGAAAACCGCACCTCCCCCATACCTTATCATCGAACTCGGTTCCCTTCGTCGACGGCACCTCCACTCCTCAGACTGTCAAAAATCGCCACCGCACCACCCCTAACTCCTCCGCGAGGCGCGGTTCTACCTCCTCAGTCCAAGACCAAGCTCCATTTCACCGATGAAGCCTCTACCCCCTCCAAGGCCGAACCCTAAACCCATGCTCTGCAAACCCGTCGACGGAAATAGGGTTCGAGCACCCCCAAACCGATATCAAAATGTAGAAAGAGTTACCAGGAACCACAATACATAACTCTTTTGATTTACAAGAATTTTCTTTTTATTTTGCTTGTTGGAAATTTTCTATTGTAAATTCATTCTTGGGTCATATATAGTTGCGGTTGGGGTAGGTAGCTCTTGTGGCTGAGATTTTCGTATGCTTGGCCTGTTCTAATCCTAAGAAAATATTAGGATATTTTTATTTTTGATTTTCTATTTTATTTTAATGATTTTATATTCGTTCTTGGTCCTTAAAAATCACTGCGACCGCATATGATACCCAAAAATCACCAAACTGAACTTGTAGCTAGAATTTGACATTACGGTCCCAATGAAACTGGTTTCGTCGAATTCCGACTTCGTATGCTCACACAACGTATTTTTAACTATCAAAATACTGACTATTTCTCACTCTAAAAATCCGTACGACCACACAGTGACTCTAAAAATCACGAAACTGAAAATCTAACAACTATTTGATATTGTGGATCCAACAAAACTGGTTTCGTCGAATTCCGACTTCGTTTGCAAAAGTGGTTATTTTTAACGTTCTAAATAACCTATTTAAATATATAAATATATTTAAATATAAAAATTAAATTAAATATAAATAAATTTATATTATCGTATATATTCACATATGATATCGTACAGCTCCAGAATATCATATCGGAATATACAGTTTGATATTTCAGATTCCAGATTATCCCGGTATTCAGTTTATACTGAAAATCTCTTTTATAACGTATATAAAGCGTCGCAAATTATAAAGGAATTCTACAGCGACTTTTCTGAAATTTGATTTGGACATAACTCAAAATCTACACGAAGAAATCTCGATTTTTCTCTTCCATATGAAAAATATAGTTCAATAGATCCGTACGTTTCTTGTTTCACAGAAATTCAACTTAAAATGGATTCTGTATATTCAGTTGAAGTTCGAATCGCCAAATTGCGAACTGCCGCGACGTTTCAGGTTGGTTTTAATTATAATTATAAATTATAAGTTCGAACGTTTTACTTTAAGTTATCGATATCGCCAAATCGACATATAAATAATTAAATAAATTAATTATTCGACAGCTAACAAAACGCGCCATTACAAGATGACTACTGATGCCTTTCATTGGAGTTGCTGCCTTGAAACGGTTACAGTGGTAGTTGTTCGGACGTACTTGTTGATTGTCCGGATATGCGAGAGCCTCTCTTCCGTAATAGATATATAAAACGAGGAATAACATGTCTTCGGTTTCGTTCAGACCCAGAACATACTTGTAAATGGATGTATGTTTGACATTGGATTTTATTCTGTGCTGATTGATTTCTATTAAATATATATCTGTTTGGTGGGGGAGAATTTATTCTCTTGCTTAGCACCCTTCTCTGAGACGTACGTCGTCAGAGGTTATATACTGATAGATATCAGTCACATGGCATGAATTGTCAGTGTGGCATGCCAAGATGCAAATGATCAAGGCTTATTATTGAAAAGCAAAGCCTTGTGGTTGATGATCAAAGCACGACTTTATTTAGCATAGCTTTGTGTATAGTGTTACTTTGCGAGCCTCACACCTCCGTATGAGCCAGAAACGGAGAAGGATCCAGGGAGAACATGCGTCTCTTTCTAGCTAGGAGTGGTGTCATGGGATGGAGCCCAGACATTTATACTTATGTGGATGATGGAAAGTGAGGTACCTCGGATTGGAGTCCTTAGTGGCTCTTTATTTACGCCCTATAGGGCGGGGAGACGTATTGTTCAGGAATTATATATAATCCACTAACGTTAGTTGTGGACCGGCATTGTGGCTTCAAGGGACGATTGTGACGAAAAGGAATTTCGCTCGGTCCGAACCAGTCGCTAAACCGACCCAAACCATTCGAAACGCCCTATCGTTTGAGAACACGACAAATCAGAACGCAGACGGAAGAACGTTTCATTGTATATTACAACAATGTATCATATTACAAGAATATACAGAGTATAAATGAATATACATTACACAGAAATATCAGAGATTTAAATTACATTTAAATACATCGCAGCGGAAAATAATATAATACACAACAAGAAGAGATATACGGATACAAAGCTTTCCGGATATCGTTCCAGCTGTAAACCAGGATCCTGTGAATATAAATCTGCAAAACCAAAACTACTAGCTGCCCGTGTCAAAATAGGGGCACCCAGAGTTTAGGTTAAAACAATAAACTCCAGGTCAGTCATGTGACTGGTGTGAGAACTAAAACAGTTATTAATTTTTATTTTAAAGTTTGGTAAATCAAGGGACCACGCCGTATAACACGGAACGGGTTTCCTCCCAAGAATACCAGTGCATAAAACAAACAGCGCAATGCTAAATAAAGAAAAATGAAGCTATTATAAGACCCAGTTCCCATCACACAATGCAATCGCAAGCCGGAGGATAGGGTTTTTACCTTATAATAGCCAAGAATGCTTGATACGTTTAAAACAAATCATTTGATACTATTATAAGTGCATATTGTATAAAACAACTTCAAATCATAAGTATCAATCATAGACGGCATGAATGACCCATACCACTATGTCGCCATATATAAGTTTACAATCAAAACCGCAATGTCGTATTGGAAGTTGGGTTATCATTTATGGTATGAACCGAGGCTAGGGGCAAGATCCTCACCGATTCGAGACTGTCTAGTCCGAGTCTCAGGCAAGCGCGCAGGCAAGCCTTGGATCGTCAGGGTCGGTCCACCGATGTGGATTATTATGCCTGAACACTGCGTTTCCCCGCCCTTTGGGGCGTAAGCCTGGCCCGTCAGCCGACCAGAAGCATCGGCCGAAACCGATATCACGAGGCGCCTCGCTTTTCAACAAGTAATAATAAGCAACATCCACATGAGTCAAACTCGTTAGCCAGTTCAAGCACTGACGCCACTCCTAACTAGAAGAAAACGCATGTCCTCCCTGATGTCCGTATCCCGTTTTTGGTTCATACCGGGTGTGATACTCGCGAATCAACGTTACACAAAGCTACGCCATAAAGGCCGTGCTTTGATCATCAACCACACGACTTTGCTTTTCAACAAAAGCCTTGATCCATGCAACTCAGCATGCCACATTGTCAGTCCATACTGTACCACTGATTTCTTCCAATATATAACCTCTAGGCTCGTACGTCTCAGAGAAGGGTGTATAACAAGAGAATAAATTCTCTGCCACCAAACAGATATATATTTAGCAGAGATCACCAACTACAGTATAAAGGAATACAACGTCAGACACACTATCCATTTACAAGTTCGTTCTGGGTCTGAACGAAACCGGAGGCACTTTCCTCGCATATCCATCCATCTCCAAGTACGTCTGGACGACCACCAACTATTTCCATCCTCTTGGGTGTACAGCCCAATCAGGATCGTCAGTAATTACCCAAACGATGTGAAGACTTCCGGTCTTCAGCCACCGTCTTTATCTTCGACATATCGTCGAATCGGTTATTCAGAATGGGTATAAACCCGGCCTTTCCGAACAACCCGCGTATATTAAAAACAAATGTTACATAAACACAACATACGCCTCATTCCAATTCAGAATATTCTTTTATTCACAAAATCACATTTTTAGGGAAAGGTTCCCATTAATTTTATCCAAGATAAATTCTTTAAAATTTATCCTTTAATCTTCCTTTGGATGTCATTTCAAACCAGATTATGGTTTTCTAAACTAGTCGAGATTAGCGAACCACACCGAAGTAATTATTTATTTTATTTCCCAATCCCAACCTATTCATCCCATGAAGCAAAACTGGTAATACTCCATATTTAACACCATAGTGTTGTCGGTAAAATTAATTACCTTTCCACGTTCAAATCTAATTAAAGATTTAACTATCGCTTTGGAGCAAAACTGGTGATACTCCATTCTCGCTCAATTTCTAAATTTGATAATTTAAATTATCAATTTACATTG
The DNA here is from genome assembly GCA_030737875.1 of Allium sativum. NCBI lineage: Eukaryota > Viridiplantae > Streptophyta > Magnoliopsida > Asparagales > Amaryllidaceae > Allium > Allium sativum. The sequence continues at coordinate 53,817,248 of CM060913.1, forward strand.
CAATCTAATTGCAGATTCATTAAAACTCCTTTTTCTGGGTTAAAGAACCAATGTCATTTAAAACACAATTCACGATAAACCCAAATCACATTCTATTTATTAGCGGGTTAAAGAACTAGTGTTATTTAAAACACAGTTCACGATAAACCCACAGATCAATTCTATTTAAAACCCATTTCCAATCCAATTTATTTAATTAAAAATAAATGGGATTTAATTTCAGTTCAAAACTAGTTCAGTTCGATAAAAGTCTATTTTTATCTTTTCAAATATGAAGTTTTTCATCCCAATTTTTCCTAAATCATTTCTTATGATTTTACACAAATTATTACTATTTTTAATAATTTTATCAAGGCCCATACAGTCGATTTCCTTCAACGGCCATCGAACTGCACTTACAGCGACCTTTTCCAAATTTGATTTGGACGTATCTCCAAATCCAACCGTTAGATTTCAAATTTCTAATATTCGTTAGAAAGCTCTTTTCGATACGAACCCAACGGTTCCGATTTTAGAAGAATCCGATGGTCGGATCTCCCGTAATGTTCGTTTGAAATAAATGGTCGAAATTCACGAACTGCCGCGGCGCGGCGCGTTCTATTCAGGCCATTATATTATATATATAATATATATAATATATATTTCGTCTATTTCTACTTAAAACGAATTATATAGATAGTTTTAAATTCGTTTCAAAAACAATTTCAACTTCCATTTCAATCCATAGCAAAATTGAATTCTTCTTTATAAATTCGTTTTAAAATTCATTTCTATTCAATTCAAATTTCAATTCAATTTGAATTCATTTCAATTCGCTTTCAATTCAATTTGAATTCGTTTTCCATTCAATTTGAATTCGTTTTCAATTCAATTCAATTCAATTTCAAAGTCGTTTTCTATTCGATTCAATTTAAATTGGTTTTCTATTCGATTCAATTCAAATTGGTTTTCTATTCGATTCAATTCAAATTGGTTTTCTATTCGATTCATTTCAAAATGAATAAAATCGATATAGATATCGTTCACGTCAAAATGGCGTCAATCTAATCAACACGGCTTCATATATTTCTATTTTCAAATATTCTATTTCAAATATTTCTTTTTCAAAATAGTTGTTATTATCAAAATATTTCGTTCAACACATGACTAATCTCAACGGATGAGTACTGTCAACACATGAACCTTTATTTTATATTGATAAAGATGTAAATTTTATTACTAAAATATTTCGTTCAACACATGACTAATCTCAACGGATGAGTACTGTCAACACATGAACCTTTATTTTATATTGATAAAGATGTAAATTTTATTACTAAAATATTTCGTTCAACACATGACTAATCTCAACGAATGAGTACGGTCAACACATGAACCTTTATTTTATAATATTCTTTATTTTCTAAATTGGAATGAGGCCCAATCAATCACCATATAATATTAATTATATGGATTTTCATACATCACACGTATATAATAGCATTGAAAAGTAATCAACCATCAACCAAAGTGCACTACACTGTATAAGCATCAAATATAGATATCTAACGCTTATAACAGCCTGTCAATCAATCGATCGACATATTTAATCAATCAGGATGAGTGAACTTCAAATTTCCTCCCAACACCCGTGTGGGGTTTCAAACAATCAAACACATATTTTATTTGTGCAGTTGGGCGATGTGTAAAATTTATCGTCCCAATTAATGTCCTTCAAACAGGTGTACATAAACAAACCGTCCAGTTTGTAAATGAATATTTAGTTATTCACATTCACTATATTCATATTCACGTTAAAAATTATATATTTTTAACGATAAAACATTTTATTTTAACATATGAATTTCTATTCAGTTCATTCTTTAAATAAAATGATATTTTTATTTTCTAACTTATTTTAGAAAATTTCGGCGGCATAACGGCACGATATTAGAAACGGGACGAGGCCTAGCCTTATCCCCGGTCTAGTGAAGGCCCACGCCATTCACACATCAATCAAATCAATTTCATTTCACCAAACAATTCCATTCAATCAAATATTCTAACTAACTACTCAACCAAACAATTTAACAAACAAGTCATCCATGGTCTGTGGATGACGGGTGTCGGGTGCTACTAAACACCGTCTGCATCCTAGTATACATATATAGCTAGAGAAAGAAATTGAAGAGTGAGAAGTTCTCACCAATAGCTATCCAAACTCCACGGCACTTCCTATGTAGAACATCTCCACCGTGCCCGCCTTTCTTCACTTTCGTTGCCCATAGCCACTACATATATATGAATCGAATTTTTACTTTGTTATTCAATATATAAAAATCGAATTTTTACTATGCTATTCAATATATAAAAATCGAATTTTTACTATGCTATTCAATATATAAAAATCGAATTTTTACTTTGCTATTCAATATATAAAAATCGAATTTTTACTTTGCTATTCAATATATAAAAATCGAATTTTACTTTTCATATATAAAAATCCCGCCCTTTCATTGTTAAAAATCTCGCCTTTTCATTATCATGACTCTTCTTTACTTTCTATTTTCAAAACAAAGTATATTTTTCTATTTTCAAAACAAAGTATATTTTTCTATTTTCAAAACAAAGAATGTTTTATTTTAAAATAAAGTATATTATATTTTAAAATATCAATTCTATTTATTTTCTAAAATCAATGTTATTTATGTTTTTCAAAAACAATGGTATTTTATTTTTCAAAAACAATGCATTTCATATTTTCAAAACATTGCTAATTTATTTTCAAAACATCAATGCTCTTTATATTTTTAAAGACAGTGCTTTTTCCATTTTCAAAAACAGTTCTTTATTTATATTTCAAAAGCCATGCTAATTTTTATAAAATAAAAACTATGCAAATTCTTATTTAAAGCTTCAGATTTTATAACAAGGTTTTTTTCTCGTTAATGACATTTGTTTAAAAAGATAATTAACCAAAATAATATTAAAAACCATTACCATTTCATTGTTAAATGCTTCAGACCGATGTTTTCCCCCTTGTCAAAACATAGGGCACGGATTTTCCACTTCCTCGTTGCGCCTGGAGTTGATCAGAGATGATGACGTGGAGGGCCTTCGCGAGGCGTACCTGCGCCACCCCCACCTGGCCCACTCGACGGCGCCCTGACGCCGTGATTCGTGCTCGACCGGCGAGACTTCGAGCAACAGATTCGAGCTCCACTGCAATCGAGATGCGATGATTCCCATATGGATTTAGAGCTTAGATCTTCCTCTATCTTTTTCGTTTATTGATTTGCAGAAATTTCTTGGTGGATCGATCAGAAAATGAAGAGGAAGTATTGGGTGATTTTCGTCGTTGGTTCCTTCCAGAGGCGGGCTATAGCGGTTTGACTTTGAGGGATAAGAGAATAAGGGTTTGACTAGGTATAAGGCTTTATATAATATTATATTAAATTTAATAATTGTTTAGCTTAAGGTTCTCACATACGAACCCCAAACTAAACCCAACGACTGTCGTCCCTAACTAATTACCCCCATTCCGAACACAATGGGATATGTCACGCAGGCTGATTCGATCGTTTCGATCAGTTTCCCTCAAATTTACAATTAAATAACTATATTGAATTTTAAACGTACATTTCAATATACCGGGGCCACATACTAACTCTATAAATTGCAGAAAAATATTTTTTAGCTTCGTATTGACGATACGGTCCTAACAAAACTAGTTTCGTCGAATTCTGAGGCCGTTTGAAAAATGGCCATTTTCCAGTCGATTAAAATCAACTAAAACTGGTCAAACACGTTTTCTTTTGCCACGCTCACATATTGATTCGAAAAATTATGAAATTTGGAATCTAGCAATAACTTTACATCACGGACCCAACAAAAGTGGTTTCGTCGAAATCCGAGGTCGTTTGCAAAATTCCCATTTTTAAGGGCCTGAATTCCATAGCGACTATTCAGAATTTTCAAATGGACATATCTTTTGATTCCCGCTATGAAATTTCAATTTTTCGGATTCGTTGGAAAGATATTCTCAATTAGATCCCATTATTTTTGGTTTCACTAAAATCCGGATTATTCTGCACCCGGTACATTCAATTGAAGTTTGAAATCGAATTATCGAACTACCGCGCCATTTTCAATTCCTTTTATAATTATATATAATTATTTATATTCTAACGTCGATCTATATAACTATATACGATTGAATTTTATTCAAAAGAAATTTTCTCGTCGATATTATTTAAAATAATCAAAATTCGCTAAAATTGCCAAAATAAAAATTTTAAACTGGCCCAGATTTTCGGGTTGTTACAACGATGCGTTCTGTTCCTAAGGTATAGGCTAGAGTGTCTCGAATTCGGTAAGGACGACCCCTTGCCTTGGTTCATGATGGAAATCCAACTTCCAATATGACCCCATACGGGTTTTGATTGTAAACCTATATTTGGCGACATAGTATATGGTAGCTATGCTGTTTATGATTGGTACATTATGATTGAAATGTTTTTAAAACATATATGCACTAATAATAATACCAAATAAGTTTTATCATATCAAGAATTTTTAACATTATAAGGTAAAACTTTATCCTCCGGTTTGTGTTGCATTGTGTGATGGGACTTGAGTCTTATAATGGTTTCATTTTTCTAAAGAGCATTGCGTTGTTTAACGATTTATTTTATTTCATGCACTGGAAATTCAATGGAGTAAACCTGTTCCGCGTTAGCGGCCTGGTCCTATGATTAGCCTTATTATTAAATAGGTTAAGTAGATTTCTCATACCAGTCCTATGACTGACTCGTATTTTGTTTCACTTTGCAAACTCGGGTGCCCACTTTCCACATAGGCAGCCTTGTATTTAGGTTTTAGCAGACTCATTCTGGATAGCTATGGAGCTGAAGATGGATCCTATCATTTCTATTATGCTGTTCAGACTTCATTTAGTATATTATGTTTGATTTCGCTGCAGACATTTTATATTAAGTTGAAAACTGTATTATGTACTAAGTATGATCCTATTATGCTGTGTAATTCTGATGATATATTATTTCCAGTATAATTTGATGTACATTATCTGCTGTAATTCTATATTTATATTCTGTTGTTATTGTTTATGTGTTATATTTCAATGATTATCATTGCTTTCGTACTACGGTAGTTTGGGGTTATCACAGTTGGTATCAAAGCTTTGGTTAAACTTAGCTCCGGAATATAACATATTAACAAACTTGACAGAAATGGAATAAACAGTATTCTAAGGCGAATAACTCGTTACATATGGGATCACTAATGTCTAAGAATGAGTATAGCAGAATAAAATACGCCCCCATAGATTCATTTACATTTAAATATATGTCTCTATGTTTTATATTATCTATTCTGTTGGCCTGACTCTTTGTCTGCTATTTGCAGACATAGTAGAAAATGAGTGGAAGAAACAGAAGAAGTAGTTCTATGGTTCAACAATCTAATGAGCCAATTGTGCTCCCACAGCCAGAACTAGATCTAGAAGCTCTAGTAATGAAGTATCGGAATCTGGGTGGAGTACCATTCTCGGGCAAAGAATCCGTTATTGAAACACCAGCATGGATGCGTTTTTTTGAGAGAATTTTTGAAGGCTTAAAGCTGAGGGATGATCAAAAAATATTACTGGCATGTTTGGCACTCAAAGATGAAGCTCTAATCTGGTGGAAATGTGTTACTCAGGAAAATCCAGAAGGTAATATTACCTGGGATAGATTTAAAGAAATGTTCAAAGAAAGATTTATTCCTCTAGAAGCAACTGAGCGGCTATATGATGAGTTTTACAATCTGAAACAAAGAAATACGACCATTCAGGAATATCAGAATAAATTCAATGAACTTTCTTGTTTTGCCCCGGAACTAATTCGAGATCCTATAAGGAAGAATCTGGATTGATCAAAGGTCTTCAAAAGAAATACGAAGGTAGAGTACTTGCTCATGTGAATCTCCGTTTTCTGAGATGATACAAATGGCTTATCGCTTTGAGTATATTGATAAGCAACATGGTTTGGAAGATGAAGAGGAAGGCAGTTCTAGCAGCAAAAGGAAGTTTAAAACTGATAGCCCGGAGGCAAGCACAAAACCCGAGGTCAGCAAGAAGCCTAAAGGCAATAAGAAAAGGCCATGATCTAAAAAAGAACCGTTAATGACTGCCACATGCTCTAACTGCAATAGACAAGGACATTTGGCGAAAAATTGCAGATCTTTGAAGAAACAAAGAAAGGATGGATATAAATCTAATAAGAAGTTTCAAGAGAGAAGGGGATGCAATAATTTCCATCAGACTGGTCATCTGGCCAAAGATTGCCAGCTTTTAAAAGGGACCAAAGTAGCTCATGTAAATGAAGTGGCAGAAACTCCAACACCCTCAGCTAGTCAGGAAAGGCCAAATGTTTTAGAAGGCATCTCACTGTCAACAATATTTCTATTATAGTATTGTTTGATACGAGCACGTCGCAAAGATTTATCTTGAGTAATACAGTCAAGAAGCTAAATCTAAAATTAAGCAATATTAAAGAATCGATTAAAGTTCATAATCCAATGGGTGGTTCTCTTATCCTTGGTTCGTGTTTGTAAAGTGCCCATCTCTTTTTCCCAATATTGATTTCCTTGTACCTTGATCATCATGGATTTTTCTGAATTTGATATTATTCTTGATCTTGGCGGATCATGGGAAGACCACTTGCAGTTGGTTGAGTTCTCTTATAATAACAATTACCAAGCAAGCTTGCAAATGTCACCATTCGAAGCATGTATGGTAGGCCTTGTGGATCTTCCGCATGTTGGGTAGAACCAGGCAATAGACAAGAATTGGGTCCCGACATGATTCATGAAACTTTGGATAAAGTTGATTTCATTAATAAGCGATTACTAGTAGCTCAGAGCCGACAGAAAAGTTATGCAGATTCAAGAAGAAGGGATTTAGAATTTGCTGTTGGCGATTATGTATACTTGAGGGTTTCCTCAGTGAGAGGAGTTGTCCGTTTCGGGAAGACAGGAAAGTTGGCGCCGAGGTTTATTGGTCCATTCCTATTCTAGAAAGAATTGGAGCTCTCGCTTACAGGGTTCAGTTGCCTGACTGGTTGCCAGGGGTACATGATGTATTCCATGTGTCTCAACTTCGAAAGCAAGTACACGATCCAAACTTGATTGTGGAGGAAGCAGCACAACAAGATTTGAAGATTACCTCGAGCTTAGCAGTGAGAAGAGAGCCAACGAAGATTATTGGCAAGGAAACCCGAGTTCTGAGAAACAAAAGAATTCATTTAGTCAAGGTGCAACGAAGTAGTGATCCTAGAGACTGTACATGGGAGATTGAAGATAGCATTAAACAGGCTTATCCCCATTGCAGAGTGGATATCTCTGATTAGCTCTGGTGCAAGGTACGTTTACAATATTTTATATTTTCCGATTTGTTTCCTACTTTACTGTTGTTTCCTTTTCGGGGACGAGAAGTTTTTAAGTGGGGGAGATTGTAACAACCCGGAAAATCAAAACCAATTTAAAAAATTTATTTTGTTTATTTTTAATGAATTCTAAATAGTTAAAATAATTTATTTTAAATAATAACAATTAAAAATTTATTTAAATATAAGTTGGAATGAATATAATTATTTAAACTATAAAAGGAGTTAGAAATATGCGGCAGTTTGAAAATTTGAACTTTGACTGGATGTACAGGATTCAAAATAAATCAGATTTCAGTAAAACCAGAAATATTTAGATCCGTTTAATTATATCTTTCCAACATATCTGAAAAATTGAAATTTCATAGCGGGAATAAAAAGTTATGGCCAGTTGAACATTCAGAATAGTTGCTATGAAATTTAATATAATATATAGCCCGTATAAATAGCCAGTTTGCAAACGACCTCCATTTTCGACAAAACCACTTGAGTTGGATCTGAAATGTCAAATTAATGCAAGATTCCAATTTTCATAATTTTTGGAATTAATATGTGGGCATGGTAAATCAAAACGCGTTTTGTTAATTTCAGTCAATTAGGATTGACCAGAAAATGACCATTTTGCAATCAGTCTTCAAATTCGACGAAATTAATTTTGTTAGGACCGTCTCATTAAAAAATAGCTAGATTTCTTTTTTGGGAATTTTTAGAGTCAGTATGTGGCCTCGGTAAATTAAAATGTACGATCAAATTAAATAACTAAATGTTTTATATTTTAATTTAAAGAAAAACCTATCGAATCAGTTGAATTGGCTTACGGGACATATCCCATTATGTCCGGAATGAGGGTATTTAGCTAGGAACGATATTCGTTGGGTTCGAACGATATTCGTTGGGTTTGATTTGGAGTTTGGATTGATAAACATGTATATTGGAATTAAATAAATTAAATAATGGTATATGTTGGTATAAATACACTGTATTTTCCCAAAACCCTAGCGACATACACCGTATTGTTCTGAGCCACCACAAATGGAAATCGATGGCCAAAAACCTCCTAAACAAATCCGTTAATTTCTTCTATTTCCCTTCGAATTAAATCATACTTCCAAAGCAAAATTTCAAAAGCATCATGAGCTCTTCAAACTAATACGATTTTGAACGGTTTTCGCTAATTGTTTGGTTCGATTTTAGGGCTTGAACCACCGTGGTTTGCGTGCGATTTTAGGGGTCGTTGGGCCCTCGAACTGGGAGCAGCTGCCGGCATTTAAGTGTGGCGTCTAGGCACGCAAGGGGGCGAACTCTGATCATTGTCCGGCAACGTGTAGTGGTGACAAAAGGTGGAAGTTGATGTCGAGGTTTTGTGTTGAGGTCGGCTGAAACAATCGAAGGAAGAAATGGTAGGGGTAATAGGGAATAATTAATTGATTTAATTATTTAATTACCTTGAATTGTAATCAAATGTATTAAAGACGATAACTTTTGCAAACAATTACAGAATTTGAGGAGGTTGGATTCATTGGGACCGTAAATTCGAGATCTACATTTCAGAAGAGAGCGCGGATTTTTTGGAGCATTCTACAATTTTAGAATAAATAAAAAGCAATGTGAGATTTTTGAATCCGAAAATAATTGAAAAAAATTATATTAGGTTGCAGACGGAGTTGAGAAACTCCTGACACTATTGTCCACAGACCATGGACGACTTGATTCCATTGTGTTGTGAAATTGGTTGATTTTTGTTGATTGATTGTGATTGAAACGAAATCGATCATGTTTATGGAAAATTCAATTGTGTAGAAAAAAAAATTGTATTAGGAAAAATAAAACCCTTGTATCGCCGCGAGGCCTATGTTAGCGCGAGGAGCCGTACTAGGGACGGTGCCGGTTTTAATTACCCTGCCATTATGCTGCTGAAATTTTTGAAATATTTATGTGTTGTGAAATATTCATGTTATGACATAAAATTGTTTGAACAATAAAAATTAAATTTTTATTGAATATCTAAGTTAAAAGTGATCACTATTTGAATATGAAAATTATTTAACAATAAAAATACATATTTATTTTATTTATACAAAATAATCATTATATGTTAATATAAAAATTTACATTTTTATTGTAAGTTAAAAATGGTCATTGGTTGCAATAATAAAAATGTTTTACATTGAAATTTACATTTTTATGTAAATGAATCTTTTAAAAATAGACATTGATTTTACATATTTAATGTATATGAAACATTAAAAATAAACATTGCTAAATAAAAATATTTTTACATTGAATTTTACATTTTTAATGTATATGAAACATTAAAAATAAACATTGCTAAATAAAAATATTTTTACATTGGATTTTACATTTTTAATTGTAAAAGAAACATTAAAAATAATCATTGTTAAATAAAAATGTGTTTATGTTGAAATTTACATTTTTAATGTAAATGAAACATTAAAAATAATCATTGTTATATATAAATGTTTTTTACATTGGAATTTAATTTTTTAAATTTAAATGAAACATTAAAATAATCATTGTTATATAAAAATGTTTTTACATTGGAATTTATATTTTTAAATGTAAAGAAAACATTAAAAATAATCATTGTTATATAAAAATGTTTTTAAATTGAAATTTACATTTTCAATGTAAATGAATCATTGGAAAAAGATGCATTGTTTATTAAATGTGTTAACATTAAAGATTACATTTTTGATGTAATAAAAGAATGAATAAAAAAAATTACATTTTTAATCTAATAAAAGAATGAATAAAAAGATTACCTTTTTAATGTAATTGAATAAAAAGATTACATTTTTAATGTAATAAAAGAATGAATAAAAAGATTACATTTTTAATGTAATAGATGAATGATTAAAAAGATTACATTTTTTTTGTAAGATAGAATGATTAAAATATTCAAATTTTGAATAAAATGGTGTTGACATAAAAATCACATTTTTATGTAAGAGTGAAACATTAAGATATACAAGTTTGAATAAAATTGTGTTAACATAAAAAATTACATTTTTATGTAAGTATGAATCATATAAAAGATTCAAGTTGTGATAAAATTGTTTTGACATTAAAAAGTATATTTTAATGTATGTATGGATCATATTAAAAGATTCAAGATAATGAAGTTGTGTTTACATTAAATTTACATCGTAATGTATGTATAGTTCATATAAAATGATTCATTGTTTGGAAATTTTGTGCAACATAAAGGAATTACATTTTTTTTTTGTAAGGAAGATTCATATAAAATGATTCATTGTTTGAAAATTATGTGTAGCATTAAGAATCACATTTTAATGTAAAGATGAATTCTTTAAAAAGATTTAAGTGGAATAAAAATGTTTTGACTTTAAAATTTACATTTTTATGTAAGATTGAATCATTAAAAAGATTTAAGTGAAATAAAAATGTTATAACATTAAAAATTTACATTTTTAATGTAAATAATGACATTAAAGTTGATCAATTGTTTGAAAATATGTTCTAACATTAAAGATTACATTTTTAATATAAGGAGAATTCCTTGAAATGGTCACAATTTTGATAAAATTGTTTTTACATTAAAAATTACATTTTTAATGTAAGCATGAGTCATTAAAAAGAACCATGTGTTAAAATATATTTTTGTTAGATAAATATTCTTTTTAATATGTGTATAAAGTGTTCAGAATTATTTATCTTTAAATAATTTGAAAATGGTGAACGAATTATATATATATATATATATATATTAAAATAAAAAGAATCGCATAGCTGCAGTTCGCGATTTGAAATCGTAACTTCAATCGATTATATCAAGAGATCCGACCGTCGGATTTTTCCAAAACTGGAACCATTGGGTTCGCTTTGGAAATTTCTTTCCAACGATATAAAATTTGCTAAGATCCAACGGTTAGATTTTGAGAAGTGTGTAAATCAAATTTTGATGAACGTCAGGGCCATGTAATGACCTGAAGCGTCGTTTAATTAAAAATGGCTATTTTTGTATAAATAAAAATAGTGATAAATCATTATAAAATATTATAAACAATATGGAATGAAAAGAATTGATTTGAATTATATATATTTGCAAATTATTAGAAAAGGCCGAGTAAATCTCATTTCAAATAATTGTACGACGACTGGAAGTCGAAGATTTGAAGATGGTGGTCGAAGACCGGCGATCTTCACATCGAATGGATGACTACTGATGCCTTTGATTGGAGTTGCTACCTTGAAAGGGTTATAGTGATAGTTATCCGGGCGTACTTCTTGATTTTCCGGATATGCGAGAGCCTCTCCTCTGTATTGGACATATGGAACGAGGAATAAGGTATCGCCAGTTTCGTTCATAGCCAGAACGGACTTGTAAATGGATGTATGTTTGACATTGGATTTTATTCTGTGCTGATTGATTTCTATTAAATTTATATCTGTTTTGTGGCGGAGAATTAATTCTCTTGCTTAACACCCTTCTCTGAGACGTGGGAGCTCACAGGTTATATATTGATAGATATCTGTCACGTGGCGTGAATTATCAGTATGACATGCCAAGATGCAAATGATCAAGGCTTATTGTAGAAAAGAAGAGCCTTGTGGTTGATGATCAAAGCATAGCTTTATTTAGCATAGCTTTGTGTATAGCATTACTTCGTCAGCCTCACACCCCGGTATGAGCCAGAAACGGGAGAGGGATTCAGGGAGAACATGCGTCTCTTTCTAGCTAGAAGTGGTTTCATGGTACGGAGCCCAAACATTTTTAATTATGTGGATGATTGAAAGCGAGGTACCTCTGATTGGAGCCCCTAGTGGCTCTTTATTTACGCCCCATAGAGCGGGGAGATGTATTCTTTAAGAATTATGTATAATCCACTAACGTTAGTCGTGGACTGGCCCTGTGGCTCCAAGGGACAATGCGTTCTGTTCCTGAGGCATGGGCTAGAGTGTCTCGAATTCGGTAAGGACAATCCCTTGCCTTGGTTCATGATAGAAATCCAACTTCCAAAACGACCCCATACGGTTTTGATTGTAAACCTATATTTGGCGACATAGTATATGGAAGTTATGTCGTTTATGATTGATATATTACGATTGAAATGTTTTTGAAACATATATACACTAATAATAATGTCAAATCTGTTTTATCGTATCAAGCATTTTTGACCATTATAAGGTAAAACTCTATCCTCCGGTTTGCATTGCATTGTGTGATGGGACTTGAGTCTTATAATGGTTTCATTTTTCCAAAAAGCATTGCGTTGTTTAACGATTTACTTTATTTCATGCACTGCCAATTCAATGGAGTAAACCTGTTCCGCGTTAGCGGCGTAGTCCTATTATTAGCCTTATTATTAAATATGTTAAGTAGATTTCTTATACCAGTCCCATGACTGACTCGAAGTTTGTTTCACTTTGCAAACTCGGGTGCCCTCTTTCCACACGGGCAGCCTTGTATTTAGGTTTTAGCAGACTCATTCTGGATAGCTATGGAGCTGAAGATGGATCCTATCATTTCTATTATGCTGTTCAGACTTCATTTAGTATATTATGTTTGATTTCGCTGCATACATTTTATATTAAGTTGAAAACTGTATTATGTACTAAGTATTATCCTATTATGCTGTGTAATTCTGATGATATATTATTTCCAAGGTAATTTGATGTACATTATCTACTGTAATTCTATATTATTGTTCTGTTGTTATTGTTTGTGTGTTATATTTCAATGATTATCCTTGCTTTCGTACTACGGGAGTTTGGGGCACATCAATTGTTTTAAAGAGAAAATAAGATAAATATCGGATAAAATATATACATTTACGTGTATATCACCTGTGAAACAATGTTCGAAGGCTTGAGATTGAACGGAGATCAAAATAAGTTATTAGCATCCTGGTTACTCAAGGGTAAAGCTCTGATATGGTAGGAAACTGTCACCACGGGGAATCCTGGAGGGAACATTGCTTGGGACAGGTTTAAAGAAATTTTTGAGGAAAGATTCGTTCCCCCAAAAGAAGTAGAGCGCCTATATTATGAATTCTCTAACCTGAAGCAAAGGGACTTGACAATCCATAAATATCTGAATAAATTCAACGAACTTTCTTGCTATGGTCCAGAGCTGATTCATGCCTTAGTAAAAAAGAATGTGAGGTTCATAGAGGGTTTCCAGAGAAGATATAGAAGTGGAGTAAAGGATCATGCGAGGCTTCCATTTGCTGAAATGTTGGAGATGGTTTGTCACTGTGAGAGTATAGATAAAAGGAATGCTTTAGAAGACAAGGAGAAGGGTAATTAGGGCAAAAGAGGAAAGTTTACAAATAAAAAGCCAGAGGCCAGTAAGGAAGGAGAGAAGCCTAAGGATGATTGGTTAAATGTTATCGCATACTTCAACCGCAATCAGAAAGGACATCTATCAAAGAACTGCAAAACTCCAAAGAAACAGAGGACATCTTATAATATTGTTGAATGCTATAACTACTAGTAAATTGTCCACATAAAACCAAATTGCCCACTATTGAATAACCCCCTGGTAGCACATATTTACAATGTAGAAGATACTCCAACAACTTCTGCTGGTAGGGGAAGGCCAAATGATTTGGAAGGTAAATAGTTATTAGAGATATTCCGGTTAAAGAATTATTTGATATGGGTGTGTCACATAGTTTTATCTTGAGTAGTTAGTAAAGAAGATAAGTCTAAAACTCAATTATCTTGAAGAACCCATTTGCGTTAAAAATCCGATAGGAGGTTCCATCGATCTTTGTTTATATTGTAGAGTATCCATCTCTTATTCTCGCTAACTGTTCCCCTTCGATTTAATTGTCATGGATTTTACCGAATCTGATGATATTCTTGGATTGGATTGACTGACTCAGTACGAAGCTAAAGTTGAATGCGGTGAAAGAGTCATTAGGGCAAAAACTAATTTTGGGAATTTTATATCAATACCATGTAAAGGTCCAGATTTATATAGGCATGAGATTTGGCATACTCTAGATGTTTTCCCCTTTCCTCTGGAATCTATCCTGGTTGTTAACAAATATCTGAATGTGTTCGAAGAAGTAAAGAGTCTTCCTCCACAAAGTGAGATTTACTTTAGAATTGATTTAGTTCCGAATGCAAGGCCGGTTATGCACGAAATTCGCAAAATGTCGTTAAAGAAGAAGAAAGAGTTTAGCAACCAAACTCAGTAGCTTATGTGGAAGGGTCTGATCAGCCTAGTTTCTCGAATTGAGGAGCCGTAGTGGTATTCTTTCTGAAGTCTGATGGTACTCTCAGATTATCTGTGGATTGCCATGACCTCCTCAAGCAAACACTTAAAAAATAAGTATATACTTCTCTGCATTGATGATTTTTTGAATCGCTTGAATGAAGCTCAGGTATTCTCTAAGATGGACCTAGCTACATGTTTTCATCAGTTAGGAATTACACAAGAGTGTGTTCCTTGAACTGCTTTCAGGGGGACGGATTTATTTTATGAATGGTTAGTAATGTCTTTCGAATCATGCAATGCTCATGCTTATTTTGTAGATTTGATGAACCAAGTGTTGCGAGAGGTATTGATTAAGTTCGTGCAAGTTTTCATTGATCATGTTCTTATCTTTTCTAAGACAAACGAATAGCACGCAAAGCGTTTGGAATAAGTGTTGGAAATTCTAAGAAGGAATATATTGAAGGCTAAATTTTCCAAATATTAATTCTGGAAAGATAAGGTGAAATTTCTTGGGCATGTAGTATCAAAGGAAGGAATCTCAGTAGATCCGAGCAAGAATACAACCATTCAACATTGGAAGCCACCAAAGACCCCACTGAAGTCAGAAGTTTTCTTAGGTTGGCTAGCTATTATAAGAAGACCGTGAAGGATTTTTCTAAGTTGTCTTGTCCTTTGACAAGCTGACAAAGAAACATATTAAGTTTATTTGGACTCCAGAATGCGAAGTAGCTTTTAGGAATTGAAAGAAAGATTAACAATTGCCCTGGTGTTGACTATTATAGATGGTAATCAAGATCTAATCGTCTATATTGATGCCTCTAGTTGGCGAAGGAGTTGGTGCCGTATTAATGCAAAGAGGAAAAGTAATTGCTTATGAAAATCATCAATTGAAACCACATGAGAAAAGGTATGTCACTCATGATTTGGAGTTTTTAGCGGTAATATTTTTCCATGAAGAATTGGCGGAACTACTTGTTGGGTGAGAAGTTTAAGCTATATAATGATCATAAATCATTAAAGTATCTATTCACCTAGAAAGATTTGAATACGAGGCAGCATTGTTGGTTGGAGTTTCTGACGACGTATCATTTAGATATTCTGTACACTCTAAAAAAGCCACTGTTGTAGCAGATGCACTCAGTAGAAAGAATGATATTATTGCTAATTGGATTGTTACACCCTCATTAATTGAGAAGATTTCTGTCCTACAGAAAGAAGATGAGTTTATTCAGAAGATTTACAAAAGAATTCTAGAGGACAAAGTATTGAACTTCCAGATTGATAGCGAAGGAATTTTGAGATTGCAAGGAAGGATTTGTGTTCCAAATATTCCATAGCTCAAGAGAGAAGTACTGAATGAGTGTCATAAATCCAAACTTAGTATCCTCCAGGAGTATATAAGATGTACCAAGATTTGAAACGCACATTTTGTTGGAAATCTATGAAAAGAGATATCTCTATATATGTTATCAAGTGTCTAACTTGCCAATAAGCTAAAAGTGATCAACAGATGGTCGTTGTTTTATTAAAACCACTAGAGATTCTAGAATGGAAGTGGGACCAGATATCGATGGATTTCATTGACGGTTTGCCTTGGATCAAGAAATGTAATAAAGGTATTTAGGTAATCGTTGATCATTAAATGAAGAGCGCCCATTTTATTCCAGTGAAAGCAAATAGAACAACTAAAAGTCTTGCTCAGTTGTATGTGAAAGAAATTGTTCGCCTACATGGAGTACCCAGTAATATTGTTAGTGATTGAGATCCCATCTTCACCAGCAAGTTCTCGGAAGCATTTCAATCGGACTTGCGACAAAATTAAATCTTAGCACTGCTTACCATCCCCAGATAGATGGACAAACTGAGAGAGTGAATCGAATCTTGAAAGATTTGTTGTGAGCATGTATCCCGAATTTCAGAGGATCATGTGAAGATCACTTACATTTTGTAGAATTCTCATATAACAACAACTTCCAAGCAAGTCTGGAGATGCCACCATTTGAGGCATTGTATGGTCGACCTCGCAGATCTCCTGCATGTTGGATAGATTCTAGTGATCGACTTATGTTAGGTCCACATATAATCTGAGAAGCCGCAGATAAGGTGGACTTCATTAAGAAGAGTTTAAAGACATCTCAAAGCCGATAGGAAAGTTACGTAGATTCTAGAAGAAGGAATTTGTAATTCGCAGTTGGCGATCAGGTATTTTTGAATTTTTCTCTATTGAGGGGAGTTATTCGGTTCAGGAAAATGACAAAGTTATCACCTAAGTATATTGATATATTCCCGATATTGGAGAAGATTGGAACACTGGCTTATAGGATCCAGTTACCAGAATGGTTATACGGAGTGCATAATGTGTTTCATCTACAGAAGTATTTGCATGAACCTGATTTAATTATTGAAGACGCTGCACAAGAAGACTTGGAGATCACCCCAAATTTAGCAGTTCGTAGAAAGCCTCTAAAGATAATTGGCAGAGAGATAATAGAATTGCGTAATAAGAAAATTGAGCTGGTTAAGGTAAAGTGGAGCGGAGATCCTAGAGATTGTACATGGAAACAAAGGATAACATTAAAAGGGTTTATCCCAGGTGCAGAGTGGATATCTCTAAATAGCCCTTCTAAGAGGTAAACTTATTTATATTACATCATTTCTATTCCATCTTTATTTCCATCCAATTTCGGGGACGATATTCTTTTAAGTGGGTGACTGTAACGACCCGAAATTTTGGAACCAATTTAAATTCTGAAAATTCGAGTTTTTGAGAATTTAAAATAATCGCGCACAGTTTCAAATACATATACTCGTTTTTAAATACAAGAATAAACATCATTTTGAATGTTAGTTTACCATTAATGTATAAGGTAAAATTGGGTTGATTAGTGTATGTGTAAATTAGTTTACCATTAATGTTAGTTAGTGTATGTGCGAATTAGTTTACCATACTTTATTGTTAATTAGTGTATGCATTTTCTAAAATGTTTAGAACAATTTACATACATAATCCTTTTGCTAGTGCATATATCCTTAATTACAGATAATGGCTCTAAAAATGGCAGAAAAAATCTAAGCTCCCGATCTCTTTTCTTCTTACTCTTTTTGCTTCTCCAGATCTCAATTTCGTGCTTAATATTGGATCTTCCTACTAGGTTGCATCGTTTCTTGGGATTGGTTTTCTACCCGTTTTCTCTAGTGGAGATTTGCCTTTTTTTCTTGTGATTTTCTACTTATAAGCTCTCGCTCTCATTTTTCTGCAAGTCATCTTGTCTCTTGGCAATCGATTTCATCCTAAAATTTAGGATTATGAAATCAACGTCTGCTGAGGGAGAATTTTTGGTTCAAGGTAGTTTCATTCGACCATGCCCTTCGGTCAAGATCATTTCTAAAGAAATCGACAATGTGGTTTCTGGTCCCGTAAAGGTGGTTATTACTAGAATCTCTTCTCTTGAGATTCGTGTGGGGGATCTGAAATCTTTTGGTGAGTCATTACGGCTTAGGTTCCTGGTTGTTGAGGAGGTTTTCCTGGGGTTAGCTCAGGTGTACTCTTGTTCTTTGGCTTTGTTTCCCTTTTTGTCAAGGCGGCTTGCTGATGGTAGTTTTTCTAGCAAGGGAGGAAAACTTTATTCAAATGGAAAACAGTGAAGGGGATTTCATCACCCCTTTTGTGCCTTGTCTGTCATTTAAGGGTGTTGCTTTCTCTCTGGCTTACCATGAACTACGCACGTCACCCACAGATTTGATGTTCGGTTCTCTATTTTGCAGCAGAACTCCAGGACCACTCGCCTTCGCTAGCCCATGTCTGGGAAGAGCTCGCGTTGGGGATTTGATGGCCCTAATTCTAACTCTTCCTACAATCGAGCCATTCAAGGCTAGTCTAAGCAATTCGTCGTCTAAAGTGGTTCTATTGGCTCTATGAGTTATGCTAAGCGTAAGCGACGCCGGCGGCATAAACGTCGCTCAGTTGTGATTGTCGAGACCTCGGTTAAGGCCGCTCAAGCTTCTGAGATGTTTGTACCTACGGTGTCGGCCTTTGAGTTCGAGGTAGTTTCTGGTTTGGTTGTCTGTGATTGGCATTAGTGTGGAGAATATGGTGCTTCGACGTCGGTTTGTTCTAATGTGGGCTTGCCCAATTTGCAGCCGCATTGCTTGATGCTCAGCGTGTCAAATGAGGTTGTCGACATTTTCGCGATGGACTGTTTGCAGGATACTCAACTATCCTTGGGTTATGAAACAGAGACTGATGGTCTAAAACCAGTGGTTCGGATGGATTCAAATGATGGGTGGTTCTTATGTGTCGGCTTTCAACGTATCTATGCTTGTTCTGGCATTGCGAGGCAGGTGAGTCTTGATTTTAGCTTGGCTTTTGACCAAAATTATTTATTTGTGCATGGTTTTATTTTTAGTGGCTTATCCCTAAATATCACCTTTTCAAACCCAGCATTACCTTTGTTAATCATTCTATTGTTGGCCTTCATGATTTTGCTAACTTACCTACGGGTTTCTCCTTGGGTTCTTGCGGTTTTGTTGTGCCAGTAGTTTGCCATGGTTTTACAGCTGATCCCAGCATGCGCATTGTTGTATCATGCATGACGTACCCTGTTTTGGGCTATGTTGCTATCTATTGCGGTTTTAATGAGCTTTGTAGGTGTATGCGCTTCTTTGGGGTTGTTATTGTTGGCAGTAGGTGGCTTTTTGATTTGTTGTGACGTGTGTGTTGTTGGGATTGAACCTGTTTAGCCTATACTGCTTTACATGACTCAAATTCATAGCTTGCACTTTCTATCATCTTTATCTCTTGTTCTGGGGGGGTTGTTGTTGGTACATGTGTTGGCTCTTCAGGTGTGGTTTTATTCGCAGTAGTTAGTCTGGTTTTTTTTGGGTGAGTCCTTATAAGGTTTCTGTATCGTTAGCGACTCTTTCATGTTGGAAGCGGTTTGTGGGTTTTTGTGTTCTCAGTGTGTGGCTACAAAAGGTATAGACAATACGGTGTATGAGGTCTCTCTATCGTAGCCTAATAGTGGACACTGATATGGTCCACTGTATGGTTTACCAGGGAGATCACCATCCGTTAGTGTCTACACCTTATGGCGCATGTCCATGTGTAGGTTGTGGAATTTTACCATGTTTGATTAGGTACGGATTCCCAATTGGTATGCGGATGTTACCGGAACCGGTGATGCGGCTCTCGCACATCCCTGCATTTCGTTGGTGTTCTTTTGTTTTTTATGGTTGTCTTTCACCCACATCAGTAGGAGAGGTCGCCTCCTCTCCTGCCAAAGTGTCCCCTCCTCTCCTTAGTAAGGTCAAGATAGCGATTACTAACGATCGTCTATCTCATCTTATTAAGAACTTGTATCCATCGCGAGCTGGTATATCACGATCTGACACTCCACCGGTTGCATGACATTCTTATGTGTGTCATAGACCGCGTTTGTCTCATCGTACTCCCCGCACCATTTGCACACACTCTATAGCGGCATCCGAGCAGATCATTAGATCTACTCGACACACTCTTTGTCTTATCTGAGGAGTATTGGGTGCTCCCTTTTGGCGGATATATCTTCCCGCAGCGTCTGCTTGTTCTTTGTTTCCCTGATGCGAACTTACTATTCTGGAGTGTACATGGTATTGGTAACGATGCATCGATGGCTAGACTAAAGCATATCGTTAGGAAACATTCTGTTTGTATTGTAGCACTTTTGGAGCCTTTCATTGGTCCAGAAGAGGCCACCAGTGTTGTTTTGTCACTTGGCTTTAGTGGTGACTTAGCCAATGTGTCTGGGAAGTTTTGGATCCTCTGGTCCAAAGAAGTGGTCATTCACTCGGTCTTCGATTCGATTCATCTTTTGTCGGTGGCTTGTTCGTTAACGCCCTTCTCATCTAACTTTCTTTTTTTTGCGGTCTACGCTTGGTGCGATCAGACTGAGAGATTGAACCTCTAGTCCGACATCCTATCTCTTTCTAACTTGGGTTTTGGAGTTTCGGTTTTAGGAGGCAACTTCAATGTAGTCACCGACCAACGTGAGAAACGGGGGAGGGGGAGGGGGCATAGCTGCTAACTATACGGTGGTAGCGGATTTTATTTCTTTCATTATTAAATCGGGCCGTTCTGAAGTTCCTTTCGTAGGTTCATCTTATACTTGGTGTAACAACCAAGAGGGGAGAATTAGATTCTCTTTAGGCTAGACAAAATTTTTGGGTCGGATGATTGGTTCAACAATCCTTTCTCTTTCTCTGTTTCTCATCTATATCGGACCTTCTCGAACCGTGCTCCTATATTTTTTTGCTGCACTCCCCATACTCTTTCTCGGCCTTCCTCTTTCAGTTTCCAAATTATGTGGAGATCACATCATTCGTTCCATAAGGTTGTGGAAGACTCATGGAACTCTCCAGCAGATGGCTCGCCACTTGTGTTTTCTCGAAAGCTTAAGCATCTCAAGGCTTGTCCCAAGTCTTGGAACGTGCAAGTTTTCAAGAACATTTTTGACCGTGTCAAAGCAGCCGAAGAAACTCTTTTCTAGCTGAAGCTTCTTTCGACGAAGACCCTTAGCTGCTAACAAGGAGGCCTGGTCTCTGCCCTAGTTAACCTTCTCATTGGAACTTCGTATCGAGAATGACTACCTTCATCGGAAGGCAAGGATCAAGTGGGTTGTTGACAGTGATTCGAATTCCAAGTTCTTCCACTCTAGCATTCGTAAGAAGAAGAGTATTCTTATGATTCTTCAAATCCAAGTCTTGACCTCTCTGTGGCTTCTACTCCTATGGAATTCAAGGAGACCATCCTCTCTCACTTTCATACCTTTCTTGGTTCTCCATCGGTCACAGATTCTGATCCAACCTTCCTAGCCTTCGTTCTCAGGCTGGTTCTTCCTTTGGAGAGTGCAGACCTTGTCGTTCCTCCTTCTCCGAAAGAGATATGTGCCTGTGTTTTCGCCCTTAGTAAGGACAGTGCTAGTGGGCATGATGGCTCCAATGGGGTTTTCTTTCAGAGTGTCTGGCTGATCATCCAATTGGATTTCTGTCTAGCAGTTTGGTTTTTCTTCTCCGGTGGGGTTCTTCCTTAGGGCTGGACTTCCACCAACTTGGTCCTTATCCCCAAGTGTGAATATCCTAGCTCCTATGCGGATTTTCGCCCGATCAGCTTGTGTAACTTTTCTAACAAGGTCATTTCCAAGATCCTAGCCACTAGGTTGGCTCCGTTTCTTCAGTGTATCATCTGCTTCTCCTAAACTGGGTTTCTAAAAGGACGTTTGATCAGGAGTTAGTGTCCCATATTGATCAAAAGGCGGGGGTCTAATGCGGTCGTCAAGCTGGACATGGCTAAGACTTATGATCGCATGTCCTGGTTTTTCATCATTAAAGATTTAATGGCTTTCGAGTTTCCAGAACGCCTTATTTATCTTACCTGGAGGCTCATTTCTAACTGTTAGTTCTCCATTCTCATCAACGGAATAGCAAGCGTGTATTTCAAGGCGGGAAGGGGACTTCGTCAGAGAGATCCTCTTTCCCCTGCTCCGTTCGTTATCGTTGCTGAGTCTTTTGTACACGGCTTACACTCACTAACATTAGTGAATCAGATTCATCGATTTGGCATCCCATCGGGCTATCCTTTGATTTCTTCCTTATCACTCACTGACGACATTATCATCTTCACGAATGGTAGTCGTCGTTCAGTTCGTCTCCTTGTCTCCTCATCAGTAGTACGAGAGCTGTTCTGGCCAACTCGTTAACTCTGCTAAAAGTTGCTTTCTTCATGAGAGTGTCTTATCTGAGACTAGTTCTTATTGGATTGAAACCTTCACCGGTTTCAAGGCTGCCTCCCTTCCCTTACCATATCTCGGTATTGTTCTTTACAAAGGTTGTAAGCTCGACGCCATTTTCAATCCCCTAACCGATAAAGCCAGGGGAAGGATCATCAAGTGGAATGTGGCGTTGATCTCTCAAGTAGGTAGACTTGTTCTCATTAAGTCTATTCTTGACTCTATAGGATCGCACGTCTTTGCAGCTATGATTGTTTCATCTTTCTTTTTCCCATCTTTTTGCTCCTTGCATCGTCTTTTTTCTGGGGTAAAAAGGACAACGCTAAGCATCACCATTGGATCTCTTGGGACATCATTTGTCATCCCAAAAGTGAAGGGGCTTAGGCCTCAGAAATCCAAAGGATACCTGTATGGACTTTGCTTGCAAGCTATGGGTTAGGTTTAATGCGGACGACTCCTTATGGACGACGTTTCTTCACGCCAAGTACCATAGACTTTAGGATGTGAACTTCTCCGGTACCCCGTCCTACACTACCGAGACGTGGAAGCGGATGCAATCTGTGAAGGCCTTCTCGGATTCACATGGTGGTGGATCAGGGTTGGGATGGTAGTCCCTTTTCTATTATTGTGGCATGCAGCTCGGCGAGGACGTCAAGTCCACGTCTTCCACTTTTCTCTTTCATTTGGGATGTTCGCATTCCACCAAAGGTTTCTCTGTTTATGTTGTGGACCCTTCATGGTAGGATACCGACAGATATAACCTTCAGAGAATTGGTATCCCATTAGTGTCCCGTTGCAGGTGTTGCGAGTCTGGTGACACAAAATCCATAGCTCACTTGTTTTTTTGGCTTTACTGCCAATCTGTTTGGAATTTCTTTGGATACATGATCGCTATTCGAAGTAATGCGTCTTCACTCACTGATTTACTGAGACTCTGGTTTGTTGGAATCTCAGGAAAATCCATTCGCTCAATCATTTTTCGGTTAATACCAAGTCTAATCTGCTAGCACATCTAGGGTTCGCGGAATAAGGCGTTTTTGATGAAGTGCCGATAGACCCTCCTATCATCACCCGAAGAGTAAGGAATGATGTGTTCCTTGCATTTTATGGCAGACCGTTTTGAGGTTCTATTGGTTCCCGATCGAGATGGTTGGCTGGTACCTTTGATGATACTTCAGTACCATCTACCACCCGAGCGGGGATTGGATGAACCCGTTGCCAAGAGGATAGCAGGAGCCTTCCCATTATTCTTTTCTCATCACATCCCCCCTACTTTAAGTGCTGACTTTGTTTGTGAATACTGCAGGGTCTGGATTTATAGGTTTTTACGATTGAGGGACTATGGACATTATGGTTCTGGATTAGCTGTCTTGTACTAGGAGCTTTCAGACGGTCTGGGTTGATTGCAGTTTTTTTCATAGGAGTGGATTTTCTTTTCTCAATGATCTTTGGCCTTCTCTCTTGATCTGCGTCGTGTGGGCATCTTTATTTGTTTGTTAGTCACCATATTAGCGCCATTCTTGCATCAGCTATGGCATTTTTAGTTGGTTACTTCATATTGGTTTTCGTCTATATTTATGTTTTTTTGTGTTGCCTCTATTTTTGGCTTTTGTTTGGAGCTTCGTTGTATACACAGATCATGTAGCCATTTCTACAGATCTGTTTTTGTAAGCCGTTGGAGAATGGCTAGATACTCAGTTTTGCTAAGTTTATATATTTTTTTCATTAAAAAAAGTATTTGGACCAAAAAAAGAAAAATCCTTTATTATTGATAAATTTAGATTACGTTTATACAGTACTATATATAAATGAATTAATGAATTTACATATTTTTTACTATATAGAAATTTATAGAAATTAGTGTTAGCTAAAATATGTTCAAAAAATGAGTATTTATTATTTTTCAACAATTAAGAAATTTAAATAATTAATTAGTGTTCATGATAATATAAACAAATTAGTCTATAATACAAAACATTTTTTTAAGTACCTTAGAAAGTTTTTGGCCACATTTGACAAGTATTTACATAGGTATTATCGTGAAAGGTGATGGCAACGACCCATCAGAATATACATAATGTCTCATAGTAAAATTATTTGGCAAAACAAATGAGTAAGTATTAAAATCATTTCAATATTATAAATATTTTTTGTATGATATATTAGCCGTGATTATTAATGGTTTGTATTATATTTAAAATAAAGGGCTTGAGCCACAACCATTAGAAATATTGATTGAAGTTTCCAAGCAAGCCTATTGGAGCAAGACAAATGTTATTGGCCTAGGTGGGATAGTATCCCCCTACCATATCATGGAGTGTATGTAGTAGAAATTCCTTATAAGTATAAGTTTGTGTACAATTATATATAACTATTGCACAATATCTTGATTAAGTATAAATGTAAAACTTATATTATCTTAACGTGCAAGGGGAAGTAGATTTGCAAGAAGTTGACCACGTGTTTTGCATAGTCTATTGGATGAAAAAATGAGAAAGAACAACTACGATACAATGTCTACCATTAAGAAAGTGAGGAAGAAGCCAACCTAGAGGGGTGCCAACGTGTGGAAATCTCGGCTTACTTGCTAGAATGATGATGAAGTGAAGTTCACTAATTAATCTCTTATTAATTTTGGTAATTGACATATGAGTGCCTATATTATTTTCTTATGTATAATAATATATATAATGTCATGATGGTTATTAGGTCTATGATATTATGGACATATCATTAAATGCAATATCATAATGTCAAAAGATCTATTTTCTCACCATTGTGCAGTTGTACTGGTAGTGTAACAAATGGGAAAAATTTGAAATATAAAAAGGTGTTCAACACAAAAGCTGTAGCTATTTCAATTTGACCCAATATGGAAAAATAAAAACCCGTTTTCAATAAATTTTGATGAAGATACAACTGAAACAGTAACATAAAAATCTGAACCTAAAAATAGATCTTAAAGATTCGTGATTTCAACATAGAAAAATTCAAAATCTAAAATAATATTCAACATAAAATTTTAGTTGTTTCAATTTACACAATTTGAATAAAAGAAAATTTGGATATGGATCTTCGAACAACAAGTTACGGCCTCTGCAAAATAGGTCAAAAAAAAAAGAAAAAAAAAGAGAAAATAAAAGAGAAAAAGAAGATTATGGTTTTGTTTTAGAATTTGAAAGGAGGAAGAGAGAGGAGATTGGATTTGAATTTGTTTTTTATTTAAAGGGAGAAGGAAGATGAGATGGGGAATTTTAGATCTAGGAGGAGGAAGAAGCAATGGATTTCTCAGTAAGTTCTAAGGAGATGAGGTAGAATGAAAAGGAAAAAAAAATACATGATTTGTTTCTGAACCGAGAAGTCTCTTCAGTAATTTAACGTGAAAGGTTAAGGAACTTAAATGTGTTGGACATATAAAAGTCCAAAACATACATTCACCTAGCCTAAACACAAATACGGACCATAGAAAAGAGGGGTGAGAGATTCATATGCAAACATAGTCCGTTTTGCATGATTTTTTACTATTACAAACGTGAATTCTGGACAAATGAAATTTAATTTAAAGGAACCAAAAAATGCTGGATGCTCGGAATTCAGCATAAATTCATAAAAAATTCAAAATTTGACAAATTTCAAGTTTTGGCAAAAATCCATATTTGACACAAAACTGAACTTTTTTGAAAATCTTATACTTTAATTGATTTGAAACATAAATATATTCATTAGTTCAATTTTATTATTTAAGTTTTTATAAACTTACATAAATTTAATTAACACAAGTTGAATCAATTAAGCAGTTACATTCATATTTCACAGTTGCTGAATTTAATTGTTCAACTTTACTTATTACTATATATCTACAAAAATAAATTTATTTATTTCATTCAATTTGAAATATATTGGAGTTTTAAGAATTAGATTTAAAAATCAAATTACAAATTTCAAAACTATTAAAATTCATGTTGTTACAATCTCCACCACTCAAAACTTTTCATCCCCGAAAAGGAATGAGGCAGGGAATAAAAATAAAATAGTAATATATGTATAAAATGAAGTTATAAAAAATTGTTAGTTTACCTATATTAATATATGGGAATATATTTAAATCAAAATTTTTTATTTTTCCCAAATATTTCAATATAGTTTTAAGTATCTACTCAACATCTTGATTGGCACTATATGCATCTAACTTTCGAAACTTGAAAATAAATACTGGTCTGCAACAATCATCAGATTCATTTTCATACTATAAGAATGAAATCTATCACTATCTATTACATATGTACAGAAATTAGTACATACATAGGTCAGACGCATGACTAATGTCTTTACATACCTGGCAGTCTAGTCTTAACATCAAAGAAACACTTAAAACTCATATAATATGAAATTTTCAAATATATATACTGTTGACACACTTTTTGGTAAAAGCTGTCACGCGTGAAATCTCTGGTTAACCTTACGTTTAAGTATTGAGAACATTGTCAGAAGACATGAAGCGATTTGGTTGAAGTCGCATCACAAACAAAGGATGGCCTAAAACTCCTATCAGACAACCATTTTTGGGCCTGAAAACATCAACTACGGAGCTTTTCTCCGTAACTCTTGTTGCCCTTTGAATTAGCTTCAGGTAGAGCTTTCGTTTGGCCAAAACGGACTTACGGTTTGGAAGTTATGCTTGTTTTCCATGAATGGGTGTAATCTGGCATCAACTAGCAATCACTTGGATGAAGTTACGAAGCATCATTAGCTTGGATCATGGACCGGCTCGTGGGACCCACCTCGGTTCGTGGGACTAACTCGGCTCACCCTCATTACTTGTTCATGAACCAACCCGGCTCGTGGTGGGCCCCCGGACCACGACCCGCTCGTGATGCGCACCAGGATTATGACCCGCTCGTGATGGTCAGCTCCAGCCTCTCCACTCCAGCTCGTCACCTCGGTTCATGGTGCACACCATGGTCACGAACCGCCTGGGCCTGCACTCGCTACACTCGGTTTTGACCTATTCTAAAGGTTATTTTCACTCTAGCTTGCATGGATCATATTACACATGTCATATCACGACTTGGAGAGGATTTCTGGACGTTTTCCACCGCATTTCGAGATTTTTAGGATGCGTGCCATGTGTCCCGCGAGCCGGCTATTGTAAACGGATATAAATACACCATTTGGAGGATTTTCTAAGGACTTTTGGCCATTCTTCTTCACGGCATCCACCATTAACAACACAAGGACTTTGCGTGCTTACCAAGGCCAATTCAACTCAGTTTAACACGAGGATTTCATGTATAAAATCATTCTCTTTTCTCCTCTTCTTCATAAAAATACAAGGTTGTTGCATGTAATTGGATCCCACGGATTGTGAGACGACATTGTAATTTCTCAAGATCTAAGAAAATATAAAGTGGGCATAGGCTTGGTTTGAGCCGAACCACTATAAAAACCTCATATGTTCCCCGTTTTTTCTACATTATCTGCATTCTGTGTTCTTCATTTGGGTGTTAGTACCATTTTTTGGTCTAACATATACTAAAATATTTTTAAAAATTTTCTTTATTATTTCAAATAGGTAAAATCATATACATCTCCCCCACTCATTTATTTTTCATAATTTAACTTCAATCATTTTATAATTATAGCAAATTTATAATATCAATATTATTTCCAAGTCATATACCATATCTAGTTTCATAGCACATGTTTTCATTTTTATACATTACCACTTAATTCCTAGTTTATACCTTTTCCTTTCTAAAGCTTATACATATATTCCACATTTTCATTAAGGAAACTCACATCCAATCATCTTTAAGCGTGATCGCCCACCAATCCATACCATCTGAGTTGACTAAACAACAACCATCCAACTCAAATAATGCAGAATTATGAGTTATTAGGGTTAAAGAAAAAGAAAACAAATAGAAGATAGAACAGAAATAACAAAACAGAATCTCACAGCGGAACGAACAAAGTATATTATATAACATAACTTTTGATACACAAACTTTTGTATCATATATACATACCATTACCAGAGATCAACATATATACAACACAGCGGAAATAACTCTAATTAACTAACGGTGAAGCCTCCTGCTTAAAGCTCCTCCAATGGTATCTGTAAAATCCTATAACATTTGACTGCCCATACAAATTTGGACACCCAAGAGTTTAGGGAAAAACAAACAAAATAAACTCTGGGTCAGTCATAAGAATGGTGTGAGTAAACTCCAACCATATTGTTTAACTTTGAAAAAAAACCTTTTGAAAGAAAAGGATAATAGTAAGACCAGCCCACATATAAACATGGACGGTTTTTACCTTACTATAACCCAAAACATTTTTGATATAAAAATCCAATGATATTATAATAGTGTCTAATCAAATAAATAACCAAATAGTAGAACGCTTACATCTCACGCTCTACAATATAGTATAAAATCAAAAATAGCATGGCGCTTATTGAAGATTGGATTCCAACTATGAAAAAGTATGGGACCACCTCCCAATCAATGTACTCTAGAGGGGATACACTGGGGTTCAGCAAGAACGTCTTGCAACCCGGCCATACATGACCGCCCACTCATTTAGCTTGAGTGTAGCGAATATATTGTCACCCATGGTTGTTTGCCATCCAACCGTAATCCGTAAGATACAGAATCAAAAAGAAAAACAAATAATTGAATTGTCTCTAGATTGGAGACAAATACACCCTGCTTGGGTATGACCCACCTAGCTATGCTGCCTGCCCGATTTTTGTCATTTCCCGTTTGTGAGGCTTGAGGCTACGTTTATCTTTTTAGAACATCTGGTCACCACACACTTTGAATGTCACATCATCAAGCCCGTCAAATTGCTAGTTTATCTTCTCAAAAATATTACGGGTATAAAATCTAAGAGAAACGAATTCCTCTGCCACTAGACGTAATACCTTGAAAAGATCAACTTATGTGACTGTTAGGAATACTCTGTCAGATATTCGTCCATATAAGTTGTCATGGGACTGGACAAACTTATCAGCCCTTGCATTTCACTCCGTCTTCAATTATTTTCAGCATAATCTAATTCGCAATGCCTATGCCTATACGAGTGGT
This sequence comes from Allium sativum, assembly GCA_030737875.1. Classification (NCBI taxonomy): domain Eukaryota; kingdom Viridiplantae; phylum Streptophyta; class Magnoliopsida; order Asparagales; family Amaryllidaceae; genus Allium; species Allium sativum. The sequence goes on from CM060913.1 coordinate 53,846,739, forward strand.
TTTCGGATATTAAATCCAACCGGTCTCTCCGTATTGACAATGATGGTCAAAATTATTTGATAGCCAGTGATTCAACTATCAAAGGAAAACAAACATTCATCAAACAAATCACTGACCCTTTTTTATTAATATTCTATTTAAAGTTTCCTTATCGAATTCTATATATCGATATCGATTTCTGGTTATCAAATCTTCTTAAAAATATTCTAACTCCTTAAATTTTCGGAAAATTTCGCCAGCACCTCCTTTGTACCGGTCAATAGTTCAAACCCTAACTCGCCTCTCTAGGCCCTTTCCATTCAAAAAGAAAATCAAAAAGCCAAGCTGCTTGCCCAATAGGCTCATAAAATCTCACTTTTTATTCCATTTCTTATATTCAGAAATCTATTTCCAATTTACTCGATGAAAATTACTACATCGAGTTTATAAATTAACTTCCTTATTAAAACAAATTTCCATTTTTATAAACTATTTGAAACTCGAATACCATTTTGGAATGTTTTATTTTATAACATATATATATATATATTAACATGGAATCTATTTTCATATTTCAAATCTTAAATTTCTATTTAATACAATGCCAATATCTTTTGGAAATAAATCTTACTTTTATAAATTTGACATCTTCAAATTAAAATAATAAATCCAGTTTACGTTCTGAACATCGAAATATATTTCATCGTTTCCTTTCCCTGAGGCGATTCAAATTATAAATCTCTTTCTAAATTCATACTTGAATTTAAATAAATTATCCAATGAAGTTATTTTCTTTTATTTACAAACATCATTTATAAATTTCATTTCTTGGTTTAAATATTCAAAACAAGTTCCTCTTTCAAATCTTATTTGAAATTCAATTCCCATTCTAAAAATAAAATTTTCTTTCTAAATTCAGACTTGAATGTAAAACTAATATTATCAAACGATAATTTTCTTTTCATTAGAACATTGTTTATACATTCAGTTACTTGTTTTTATTATTAAAAACAAGTTAATATTTTCTCAATTAATTCAAAATTCCATTTCCATTTCAAAAAGTAAATTTTCCTTTTAAATCCAAAAATCCCTTTTTGTATATTTTCAAATATAAATATCTAGGGCCAGTGATATTTAAATATCCAAATACACAAACCATCAGTCCAATTCAACACATCACACATTTATAAGTATGTAAACAACAATAAATAAATTTGAGGAATCCAGTTGGATTCCTCCAACCTGTTTTCCTTACATCCACAAATGTCAGATAACATAAATAATACCGATCCTACTTCAAGGCAGGATACCGCGGTATAGAAGGTCATCCATTCATATATCGTGGTGTGATAAGATCATCCGCTAATGATACTGCGGGCATCCGCTAATGGTACTGCGGGAAATCCAATATATATATAATAACCATTACCACCCAACCTAAATAACTAATATATATGTACTAACCACAATAGTTCAATAAATTATTCATGCATCCAAGCAACCAACAATTTATTTTTAACGATTAAAAATAAATTTAAATAGAAATTTTGAGTGAGATTTACTCACCTTGATTTTTAATTCGTAATTTATTTCAATCTAAATTCCATTGCTCAGCTGACGACAATACGAATCCATTCTGAACCATCTCGTTCGAATCTACTTTATAGGTAAGACATACGATTTATAAGATTAAGATTATAACTTTAATTCACAGTCTAATTAAATTATAAAATAATTACCTGCATCCAAATTTCTCACCATAAACAAACCGGGCATCATACGATTTATTTAATTTATCGATTAACGATTTTCTATTTAATTTTAACTAATAAAAATGAATAAATAAATTATTCTAAGTATTTTAAATTTGAAATAACGAATACCTCGCTTGCCTTCACCGACCATGAAGCCACATGAACAATCGTCTATCAATCCCACTGAAAACAACCTAAAAGTTTCTCATTCCTACTTTGGCATTCCATCGAACACCAGACAGCCAAGTTCCACAATCCTTTTTATTACCCCAATTAGACACTTCTATCTCCTTCTCACCAATAATAGGCAGCGATAGTTTTTAATCGTTGAACACGCCAAACTCTGGCATTGAAAGCCCCTTGCTCCCCTCCTTTCTCAAAATGACATTGACCAAACTGCTGTTCCTTTTCCAATTTAAAACTCTAAACTTCCCCATTAATAAAGAACCCAATACTTACTGCCATGACTTCAGTACTGTTTCGAAATTCCGCTGTTCAAACCACGTCCTACCATGATAGGCTCCGTTTCCATCACAACTACCCCTCAACAAAAACAAACGTCGACCCACCCCAAACATCCACTATCGCACTCTTTAAAACCATAACCAAACTCAACCTCAACCTTCATTAAAATCGTTGCATTCTCCTGCTTCACTGACAGTCGGAAACCCCCCTCTGCCACTCTTTGAATAACTCAAAACAAACAGAATCAAGCTCCACTCCCTGTTACGTTCATGAAATCGCGCCTCCTTCCCCTATGCTTCTTCACAACCGCGAGCTCTATCATCATCCACAATACTTCTAATGAGCCCAAACTCCCTTTAACGACAACACCCCTCTTTTAAGCATCGATTTCACTCATCCGATACCCTCTCAACAACACTCTGGTCCCTTGAATATCTCCGACCGTCATAAACAAATCGCGACCCTCCATATCTTCGATAGCTGGTTCATCTTAAATCAAAAGCCCCTAAAATGCAAACTGAATGATTTCCGTTTGAAAGCTTTGAATTGATTTTCAAAAGATTTCTATGCAGCCATTATTTTAAAAGTGGATTTTCAGTTTTCGATTTGAGATGGGAAAGAGAACGAGGGCAGATACTTGAATTCTCTGAAGCGATGAATTGTTAGGGGTGCGGTGGCTTTTATAAGTAAAGGAAGAAACATGAAGTACATATGCCACTAAATCTTGGTTACCCTGATATTGAAGATGGGAAACAAATTTAACAGCTTGAAGAAGGAAATTGCAGCGATGTAAACGTTTTAGGTCGGCTCTGTTAAAAAAAAGTAGGGTGCCTATTGATTTGATTTTATTTTAATTAAAATATAAAATATCTCACGGTCCCTTAATCAAAATCCAGAACCATTATTCTAATCTTAACGACCGATGTTCTCGGATTATGACGTTATTTTGAACTTCACGGAACTAATTCTGGAATTTAATTCGACTGTATATAAGAGATAACAATTTTAAATTAACGATTTAAATTAAATTTGATTTAAATATAAATCGATTCCAGACAATTAAATTTAACGATAATAGATTATTATTATCGCTCTAATTTAATATAGAATTTATATTAATTGTTAAATCGTTTCAATTCAGTTTTTAATTTTGAATTATTATCATTTTCTATTACGATAATTCGATCTCTTCGAAATTAATCGTATATCGATTATTAAATCGATAAAATTCAATATAAAAATTTATTTATAATTCCTATTAAATATTTAAAACTAATTTAAGTATTTATTATAAAACAACTAAAAATTTGGGACGTTACATTCCTTCCCCTTTAAAAGAATTTCGTCCCCGAAATTACAAATGCAAAAGAAATGCTACAAACACATTAACTTTTCAAAAGCCCACTTGTTATAACCCAATATTTCAAATTTTATAACCCAAGTCCAATACAACTTTGAGTTTTCATGGGAATATTCAATTTCAGTTCATTCAACTGGTTTCCATCATTTCAATTTATTTAACTTGCATAAGTTAAATTCCAGAATTCAAGTTTCCTACTTTTACTTCAATTCCCTTTTGAAATCATATATATATATTATAATTACTAATTCAAAACATTTGAATTTTACAAACAACTTGTTTTCCAAAATAAATTCTTTGGAAAATTTTATCATGGTAGCAATCCTTCACTTAGAACTCGAAAATGAACACCGATGATGTCCGGATCATCATCGGAATTATTTTCCAATGAACGAAGTGAATTCAGTGCTTTATCATTTTCAAAAACCCATTCAAAATGATTTTTATTCAAAATCCTTCCAAAACATAGCCATATTATTTCTGAAAATATTTTCAAATATCCGGGATTTAAAATTCCAAATTCAATTTTCAATCCAATATTAATTCATCTCGTTTGCATAGACAAGTTCTATTTGGTTATATATAAACATTTTTGATTTAACAATCTAATTTGATTATAAACTTAATAAACACATCCATATATTATAATAATTTCGATAAAATGTTCCTTTCATATGAAAATATATTTTTGGGTAAAGTTGTTTCATTTACCCAGCTTTTAAAACAATACCATGTCAAATTACTCTGTTCAAGTGTTTATAAATCCCTATCGGCCATGTCAGCTAAACGTGTCGATGTGGAATTTATATATCACTCAACAGAACAATCAACATAATATAAAACATTTTTTTTAAATCTACAAATACGCTCTCTCATATATGCTAACAACTCATTCTAGGGTACTACTGACCTTATCTCTAATTAGTAAACCCCACCAAAGCCAAGGTGTTTGCTCAACCTAAACTCTGATGCCAACTGTGATGGCCCACCAATCCGTACCAAACAAAATGAATCATTAGGGTTAAAGAAAAAGAAAACAAATAGAAGATAGAATAGAAATAACAAAACAGAATCTCACAGCGGAACGAATAAAGTGTATTATATAACATAACTTTTGAAATACAAAATTTTGTATCATATATACATACCATTATCAGAGATCAACATATATACAACACAGCGGAAATAACTCTAATTAACTAATGGTGAAACCTCCTGCTTAAAGCTCCTCCAATGGTATCTGTAAAAGCCTGAAACACCTGACTGCACATACAAATTTGGACACCCAAGAGTTTAGGGAAAAACAAACAAAATAAACTTTGGGTCAGTCATGGGACTGGTATGAGTAAACTCCAACCTTATTGTTTAACTTTGAAAAAAAACTTTTGAAAGAAAAGGATAATAGTAAGACCAGCCCACATATAAACATGGACGGTTTTTACCTTACTATAACCCAAAACATTTTTGATATAAAAATCCAATGATATTATAAAAGTGTCTAATCAAATAAATAACCAAATAGTAGAACACTTGCATCTCACGCTCTCCATATATAGTATAAAATCAAAAACCACATGGCGCTTATTGGAGATTGGATTCCAACTATGAAAAGGTATGGGACTACCTTCCGATTAGTGTACTCTAGAGGGTATACACGGGGGTTCAGCAAGAACGTTTTGCAACCCGACCATACATGATCGCCCACTCATTTAGCTTGATTGTAGCGAATATATTGTCACCCACGGTTGTCGGTCGTCCAACCGTAGTCTGTAAGATACAGAATCAAAAAGAAGAACAAATAATTGAATTTTCTCTAGATCGGAGACAAATATACCCTACTTGGGTATGACCCACCCAGCTATGCTACCTGTCCGATTTTTGTCATTTCCCGATTGTGAGGCTTGAGGCTACGTTTATCTTTTTAGAACATCTTGTCACCACACACTTTGAATGTCACATCGTAAAACCCGTCAAATCACTAGTTGATCTTCTCAAAAATATTACGGATGTAAAAGCTAAGAGAAATGAATTCCTCCACCACCAGACCCATTACCTTGAAAAGATCGTCTTATATGACCGTTAGGAATACTCTGTCAGACATTCGTCCATACAAGTTGTCCTGGGACTGGACAAACATAACAGCCCTTACATTTCACTCCATCTTCAATTATTTTCAGCATAATCTAATTTGCAACGCCTATGCCTATACGAGTGGTTTTCGGATATTAAATCCAACTGGTCTCTCCGTATTGACAACGATGGTCAAAAATCTTTGATAGCCGGTGATTCAATTATCAAAGCAAAACAAACATCCATCAAGCAAATCACTGACCCTTTTTTATTAACATTCTATTTTAAGTTTCCTTATCGAATTCTATATATCGATATCGATTTCTGGTTATCAAAACTTCTTAAAAATATTCTAACTCCTTAAATTTTCGAAAAATTTCGCCAGCACCTCCTTTGTACCGGTTAATAGTGCAAACCCCAACTTGCCTCTCTAGGCCCTTTCCATTCAAAAATAAAATCAAAAAGCCAAACGGCTTGCCCAATAGGCTCATAAAATCTCACTTTTTATTCCATTTCTTATATTTGGAAATCTATTTCCAATTTACTTGATGAAAATTACTTCATCGAATTTATAAACGTTGTTTATAAATTAACTTCCTTATTAAAACAAATTTCCATTTTTATAAACTATTTGAAACTCGAATACCATTTTGGAATATTTTACTTTATAAATTATATATATAAATTAACATGGAATCTATTTTCATATTTCAAATCTTAAATTTCTACTTAATACAATGCCAATATCTTTTGGAAACAAATCTTATTTCTATAAATTCGACATCATCAAATTGAAATCATACATCCAGTTTACATTCTGAACATCTAAATATATTTCATCGTTTCCTTTCCCTGAGGCGATTCAAATTATAAATCTCTTTCTAAATTCATACTTGAATTTAAATAAATTATCCAACAAAGTTATTTTCTTTTATTTATAAACATCGTCTATAAATTCCATTTCTTGGTTTAAATATTAAAAAAAGTTCCTTTTTCAATCTTATTTGAAATTCAATTCCCATTCTAAAAATAATTTTTTCTTTTTAAATTCAGACTTGAATGTAAACTAATATTATCAAACGATAATTTTCTTTCCATTAGAACATTGTTTATACATTCAGTTACTTGTTTTTATTATTAAAAACAAGTTAATATTTTCTCAATTAATTCAAAATTCCATTTCCATTTCGAAAAGTAAAATTTTCTTTTAAACCCAAAAATCACTTTTTTTTATATTTCCAAATATAAATATCTAGGGCTAGTGATATTTAAATACCCAAATACACAAACCATCAGTCCAGTTCAACACATCACACATTTATAAGTATGTAAACAACAATAAATAAATTTGAGGAATCCAGTTGGATTCCTCCAACCTATTTTTCCTATATCCACAGATGTCAGATAACATAAATAATACTAATCATGCTTCAAGGCAGGATATCGCGGTATAGAAGGTCATCCACTCATATATCGTGGGGCGATAAGGTCATCCGCTAATGATACTGTGGGCATCCGCTAATGGTGATGCGGGAAATCCAATATATATATATAACCACAAGCACCCAACATAAATAACTAATATATAAGTAATAACCACAACAGTTCAATAAATTATTCATGCATCCAAGCAACCAACAATTTATTTTTAATGATTAAAAATAAATTTAAATAGAACTTTCGAGAGAGATTTACTCACCTTGATTTTTAATTCGTAATTTATTTCAATCTAAATTCCATTGCTCAGGTGACAACAATACGGATCCATTCTAAACCATCTCGTTCGAATCTACTTTATAGGCAAGACATACGATTTATAAGATTAAGATTATGACTTAAATTCACAGCTCTAATTAAATTATAAAATAATTTAACTACATCCAAATTTCTCACCGTAAACAAACCGAGCACCATACGATTTATTTAATTATCTATTAACGTTTTTTCATTTAATTTGAACTACTAAAAATTAATAAATAAATTATTCTAAGTATTGTAAATTTTGAAATAACGAATACCTCACTTTCCTTCACCGATCATGGAGCCACATCAACAATCATCTATCAATCCTACTGAAAACAACCTAAAAGTTGCTCATTCCTACTTTGGCATTCCATTGAACACCAGACAGTCAAGTTCCATAATTCCTTTTTATTACCCCAATCGAACACTTCTATTTCCTTCTCACAAATTATAGGCAGCGATAGTTTTTAATCGCTGAACACACCAAACTCCACATTGAAAGCCCCTTGCTTCCCTCCTTTCTCAAAATGACACTGACCAAACTCCTTTGCCTTTTCCAATTTAAAACTCCTAACTTCCCCATTAATAAGAAAACCCAACACTTGCTGCCATCACTTTAGTACTGTTTCGAAATTCCGCCGTTCAAACCACGTCCTACCATGATAGGCTCTGTTTCCATCGAAACTATCCCACAATAAAAACAAACGTCGACCCTCCCCAAACATCCATTATCGCACTCTTTAAGACCATAACCAAACTCATCCTAAACCTTCATTAAAATCTTGCGTTCTCCTGCTTCAATGACAGTCGGAAACCCCCCTCTGCCACTCTTTGAATAACTTAAAACAAATAGAATCGAGCTCCACTCCCTGTCACATTCATGAAATCGCGCCTCCTTCCCCTATGTTTCTTCACAATCGCGAGCTTCATCGTCATCCACAATACTTCGAATGAGCTCAAACTCCCTTTAACGACAACACCCCTCTTTTAAGCATCAATTTCACTCATCCGATACCCTCTCAACAACATTCTGGTCCCTTGAACATCTCTGACCATCATCAATAAGTCGCGACCCTCCATATCTTTGATAGCTGCTTCATCTTAAATCATGAGCCCCTAAATTGCAACTAGATGATTTCCATTTGAAAGCTTTGAATTGATTTTCAAAAGATTTCAGTGCAGCCATTATTTTTAAAAGTGGATTTTCAGTTTTCGATTAGAGATGGGGAGAGAACGAGGGCAGATACTTGAATTCTTTGAAGTGATGAATTATGAGGGGTGCAGTGGATTTTATAAGTAAAGGAAGAAACATAAAGTACATATGCAATTAAATCTTTGGTTCGCCGATACTTGAAGATGGGAAACAAATTTAAAAGCTCGAAGAAGGAAACTGCAACGATGTAAATGTTTTAGGTCGGCTCTGTTGAAAAAAGTAGGGTGGCTGTTGATTTGATTTTATTTCAATTGAAATCTAAAATATCTCATGGTCCCTTATTCAAAATCCTGAACCACTATTCTAATATTAACGACCGATGTTCTTGGATTATGACGTTATTTTGAACTTCACGGACCTAATTCTGGAATTTAATTCAACTGTATATAAGAGATAACAATTTAAATTAACGATTTAAATTAAATTTGATTTAAATATAAATCGATTCCAGACAATTAAATTTAACAATAATAAATTATTATTATTGCTCTAATTTAATATAGAATTTATATTAAGTGTTAAATCGTTTCAATTCAGTTTTTAATTCTGAATTATTATCGTTTTCTATTATGATATTTTGATCTCTTAGAAATTAATCGTATATTGATTATTAAATCGATAAAATTCAATATAAAAATTCGTTTATAATTACAATTGAACATTTAAAACTAATTTAAGCATTTATTATAAAACATCTAAAAATTTGGGATGTTACATTAAGAGTATATTAACTAAGTATATATCAAATCCCAACTCAATATATTAGATCCACCACAACATTATTCTATATCATACTCAATACTATCAAGTATAAACTATCGTTATTATTATTATAAACTATTTCTAGGTTCAAAATTCACATACTCACTATTAGCTTTATTGTTTCACAAACATGCTTTAAAATTAATGTTTCTTAAATCACTTTCATAATCCATTCACTTTATAAGTCATATATATATATGTATGTATGTATATATGTATATATATTACTCAAAATCATATTTTTTTTCATAAATTTAGGATTCATTTAAATTGAACAAATTTGGTTTCATAAATATCCCTCTTCATATACAAATTTGTATTACAATTTTTTTACTCAAACCCAAACTATTATTTCATATTTATTTAAAATATAATAAGGTTAGCACTTTCAAAACATCATGTTTCATATTACTATCTTATAATATTATTAGTATAGATTCACCAAGTATATTATCTCAAGTTTTAAAATATAACACTTTCAAAATGCTTATTTCATCAATAATAATCTATGTTATTATTACCCTATTTATTAACAAATTCATTTTTCACATTGATTCTTAATGCAAGTTATACTTGCATTTTCCATTATTAATTTAGTTAATATAAATATAAGTCCGAAACAAGAACTAGAACAGAGCCAACGAAAGAACCTAACCAATGGAACTAATGTAGATGGAGACCTTAATCAACATAAATTAGATAATACTACGGATTTAGAAAGCTATCAACTGTAAATTTAGAACAAAGATCGAGATTTAATTAAGGAAATCCGAATCTAAGAGAATTCTAAAAAGGAAACTAATTCAAGGAAGGAAGGCACTTAGAAAAGAAAAAAATTAAAACAAAATTTTATATCGAAAATACTTTTAAAACCATTTTTAAAATTATTTATACTTTTCAAAATGCGCTCTCTTAAGAAGGGTTCCTACGACTGATTTTACTCATTATAGGTTAATACCCTATCTCTAGTGAGTTTTAAACCCCATAAGCAAGGTTTTTTACAAAGCCAAAGCTCTGATACCATATGTAACGACCAAGAAAATTTTGAAATCTGGAAACGTGTTCAACACAAAATTTATAGCTATTTCAATTTGACCCAATCTGGAAAAAAAGACAAACTCGTTTTCAATAAATTTTGAGGGAGATACGACTGAAACAATAACATCAATTTTTCGGATAAGAAATCAGAGTTCAAAAATGGGTCCTGAATATTTGTGATTACATCATAGAAGATTCGAAATATAAAAAAGTATTCAACATAAAAATTGTAGTTATTTCAATTTTACACGATTGGAAAAAGAAAAAGTGGATTTGGGTCTTCTAACAGCAATTTACAACCTCTAAAAAATATGGAAAATTTTAAGAAAATAAAAAGAGGATTAGGGTTTTGTTTTAGGATTTGAAAGGAGGAAGAGAGAGGAGATTGGATTTGAATCTGTTTTTGATTTAAATGGAGAAGGAAGATAAGATGGAAATTTTAGATATAGAAGGAGGAAGAAATCATGGATTTCTTAGGAAGTTCCTAGAAAGATGAGGGAGAATAAGAAGGAAAAAAATACATGATTTGTTTCTGAATCGAGAAGTCTCTTTAGTAATTTGACATAAAATATCAAGGAACTTAATTGTGTTGGACATATAAAAGTCCAAAACACACCACCTAGCCCAAATACGAACACAAAAACAAAACAGAAAAGAGGGGTAAGAGATTCATACGCAAACATGGTCCTTTTTACATGTTTTTTATAGCTACAAAAACGAATTCTGGACAAATGAAATTTAATTTCAATGAATTGAAAAATTCTAAATGCTCAGAAGTCTGTATAGATTCATAAAAACTTCAAATTTTGACAACTTTAAAGTTTTGACAAAAATTCAAATTTAACTAAACTTGACACAAAATTGACTTTTTCGAAAAAAAAATTATTTCAATAGATTTAAAACATCAATATATTAATTAATTCAATTTTATTATTCAAATTTATGTTTTTATAAACTTTCATAAATTTAATTGATACAATTTGAAACAGTTTAGCGGTTACATTCATATTTGACAGTTGCTGAATTTAATTGCTAAACATTACTTATTATTGTTTATCTACAAAAAAAGATTTATTTCATTTAATTCAAAATAAATTGGAGTTGTAATAATTAAATTTTAAACTCAAATCAAATTAAAATTTTCAAACCTATTAAAATTCAGGTTGTTACAAGTAGGTGGTCACTTTACAAAGAAGTCATCTTGAAACCGTTCTGAAAAGCTATAAATGTAAAACTGATCTTTAATTTCCCAAACGCATAGCATGATAATGACTTGGAAGTCAAATGTTTCAATAACTATGGTATAATAAGTTAGTCAATATAGTAAATGTAAAACTTGTAACTTGATCAGGTAGAAAAATGAACCAAATTCTCTTACCATTATTAGCCTCAACAATGATATTACTAGCATAAAACAAGCATACCTTATGCTTCTTTTTTTTAACTAATTCACGCTTTTTCTTTGTTTTTAAGAAAAGATCATATTGTAGAATATCTGTATAAGATTTAAACATTTCTACAGTGCACGACATGAATTTTTTATTTGTTGTTATGTTTAAATTAATTTGGCGGTCTGCTAAGTTACAATATAGACTAATACATTTAGATATATAGCTTCCCCTTATTGTAATTTGCTTTCTTTATTAATTCCAGAAATAGATGGTTAAAGATTATGAAACAGACTACTGTAATGCAGGAATGGAACTGGTTCCAACAATCCAAGATTTACAAACATTAAGCTATGTCATACTGTCAATGATTATTGTATAGCGTTCTCTTAAGAACAATAATTTTTTTCATTGGAAACATGCAATGTTCCATCTTTTTCTTTGATTTATTCCAATAAGGAAAGAAACATACGACTGTTGATCATGTGGTGATAATCTGCATGATATCGCTTATTCGACGCATGAGATTATGAATTTGTTAAAAATTTGCATATCTCCTTCTTCAAGAAGAGTTTGTATATAATTTGTTCCATTCCTCTTACGTAATCGTTGTTCTCTTAAACACATATTGTTATTTTCTTATTTAATTTAATGGTTTAGATTGTTTGGTTTCATTTTATTCTTTTGACTTCTATAATAGTAATGCTACAGTTACTTTTGCATTACACCGGTGATCTAACATTATATACCCAGCAACAAACTCAAAAATGCAAATGAAAAACCTTGGGAAAATGTGAATAATACATTAACATAAAGGTTTGTGCTCTATTTTTCTACAAGATATTAGTTATATGTTGATATTATTATCTCTCAACCTTTGATATATCTACAACTCCAATTTGTTAAAGGCACATTTCAAGCTTTGTGGAATTATACACAGACTTATAATTGCATAAAGATCCACTAAGTCAAGAATTTAATATTAAGTGGTATGCGATTTGGCATGTATGTTGGCGAAATATGAAATTCAAGAACTTAATTGTCAGAGTGTCACTATTATACATGACAAAAATATCATTTACAAAAACATGAAATCTATTAAATTAATATATAAATAAATAAAAGTTTTAAAAAATCAAGTGCAAGTTCGTTATTGGAAATCTTTGAATTAATAATATTCCTTATAATATTTTTATCTTCTTAACCGGACCATTGTTTCATATTAACTTAATTATTCATAGCAGAGAGTGGTATGAAATATTGTATTTTATTATACCATATAGATGAAAAAGTGAAACATATGTTTACAAGTTTGATACAATTCAATTTTTTTGATATGTGGACTTGATTCACAATGATTTATTTGCTTGCAAATAATTTAAATAAATTCAGTTTGCACAATAAAAATATATTATGTATTTTACCTTGTTTATGTAAACCATGGATGTCATGCTTTACAAATAATAATCTAGAAATTTTACTGCATAACCATCAAATAATGGGATAAAAAAAAAACAACATGTGTATCCATGCACAATTTAGCGATTGAAACATACAATATTCGATCTGTTTTCATTTACTAATTATGCATAGGGTCTACATAATAGCTCTTGAATTATTAATAGGTTAATTTGATTATAATCTTATGAATTGTAAAGTTTTAACCTGTTTGTTTTAAATTTAAAGTTTTGGTGTGCTTAGCCAACTGTAGAAATTGAAATGCTTGAAATAGCCAACTTTTGGTCATTTATTCCAAAAAGCAATTTTATGCTTCATTTCCTTATTTTAGTTATTATTTGATACTTTCGATTTTTGGATTTGTATAGATACTTTCTTGAAGTATTCTCTGCTTTATAAAATAATCGGAAACATTTATTTCTCTAAGTACTATAGCGAAGATTCGGTTTTTACTCATTTGAGATCCCTACTAAATTCCATTATTCAATCAAAGGTTTATCAAGAAGATCACTATTCTATAATGAACGAAGAACGACATAATAAAAAATATAAAAAAAATAACACTTACAAGCTAATTTAATGGTATCAAGATGTCACTACTGTCTGCATGAAGCATGTAACATAAAAGCATAGAATACTAGGGAACAAACAAGTGTTTCTAAAACCAATTGGTAATAGGAACAACGGTCTCATAGTATATAGACAGGAAACATGACACAAATTGCTCGATGTGAAATAAGACTAACACCACCCCTACACGTGTGCACATGCCCAAGCCACATGAGCAAAACCAAGTGTACCAGGATCAAAACCAAGCTCTGATACCATTTAGAATACTAGAGAACCAAACAAGTGTTCCTAAAACCAATTGGTAATAGGAACAACAGTATTATAGTATATATACAAGAAATATGACACAAATTGCTCGATGTGGGACAAAAATAACAATGAGGAGAAATTGATATATGGTTAGCTTCTTCTATTAGGATTTTTTATTTATTTAGTAAAGCTATTTTTAACTTGAAAATGCATGATAGTAAAATATTGTTTGCCTGCTTTGTGACCAGGCTACCCAAAGCCAAGGACTTGAGTATGGGCTCACATTAATTGGCACTCACTTGGATAAAGTGACGATGTGTTGAAGAAGTTCAACTTTGCATACTCATGCCCTCGGGTTGAATCGAACTCATCAGCTCGAACGGATTAGGTCGAGCTCACCCCCTCTTTACATTAGAATGCTTCGTCTTTGGACAAGGATATCGGATCAGATCGATTACACATGAACCAATCCATTTTTATTTGAATAACTGGTGTCACGTTTATAGTAGCTTGGCTCACATGAGGTCCTACCCGACCCACTCGCACGCCAGAAGACAGCGAGTCCAAAGTAATATCACCAGATCAGATAAGGAAATTACGAACCGACCCACATGCATCTCGGAACTTATCTTAGAATGGCTTCCTCATTGATTCGGATCGAGCAGGGGGGACCCGAACCCGTCTGCCTGTAGCTATAACTGCACCTGAGTGTGCCCCTATTTTGTGACGACCCAAAACTCCCGTAGTACGAAAGTAAGGAAAATCATTGGAATACAACACATAACAGTAACAACAAAACAGATATAGAGGATTACAGCAGACAATATTCATCAAATTATACTGGAAATAACACATCATCAGAGTTACACAATATAATAGGATCATACTTAGCAAAGAATACAGTTTCATCTTAATATAAAATGTCTGTAGCGGAATATAAACATAATATACTAAGTGAAGTCTGAACAGCAAAATAGGAATGATAATATCCATCTTCAGCTCCACAGTTATCCAGAATGAATCTGCTAAACATGTACACACGGCTGCCCGTGTGGAAAAGAGGGCACCCGAGTTTGCAAAGTGAAACAAACTACGAGTCAGTCATGGGACTGGTATGAGAAATCTCATTTAACCTATTTAATAATAAGGCTAATCACAGGACCACGCCGCTAACGTGGAACGGGTTTACTCCATTGGATTGCCAGTGCATAAATAATGTAAATCGTTAAACACACAATGCTTTTTATAAAAATGAAACCATTATAAGACTCACGTCCCATTACACAATGCAATGCAAACTGGAGGATAGAGTTTTACCTTACAATGGTAAAAAATGCTTGATACGATAAAAAGAATTTGATATTATTATTAGTGTATATATGTTTCGAAAGCATTTTCAATCTAATAGCAATCATAGATGGCATAGCTACTATATACTATGTCGCCGTACTAGTTATACAATCAAAACCGCATGGGTCGTATTGGAAATTGGATTTCCATCATGAACCAAGGCAAAAGATAGTCCTTACCGAATTCGAGACAATCTAGCCCATGTCTCAGGCTCAGCCGCAACTGCACCTTAGATCTTCAAGGTCGGTCCACAAATATGTTAGTGGATTGGTCATGCCTGAACAATACGTTTCCTCTCCCTCTGGGAGCGTAAATAGAGCCACTAGGGACTCAAATAACCGAGGCGCCTCACTCCATCATCCACATAATTAAAAAATGTCAGGCCTTGTAAAAACCATGACACCACTTCTCGCTAGAAGGAAACGTATGTCCTCCCTGCAGTCCTTACTGCTGTTTCTGGTTCATATCGGGGTGCGAGTCTCGCGAAGTAACACTATACACAAAGCTATGCTATTTAAAGTTGTGCCTTGATCATCAACCACAAGGCTCTGCTTTTCAACAATAAGCCCTGATCATTTGCATCTTGGCATGCCACACTAACAATTCACGCCGTAGGATTGATGTCTATTAATAAATAACCTCAAAGAGTGTTAAGCAAGAGAATAAATTCTCTGCCACCAACGGATAAATTTTAATAGAGATCATCTTGGCATGCCACACTAACAATTCACGCCATAGGATTGATGTCTATTAATAAATAACCTCAAAGGGTGCTAAGCAAGAGAATAAATTCTCCGCCACCAATGGATAAATATTAATAGAGATCAATCAACTTAGAATAAAATCCAATGTCAGACACACATCCATTTACAAGTCCGTTCTTGGTCTGAACGAAACTGGAGACACCGAGTATATCCGGACAATCAACAAATACGTCCGGACAACTACCACTGTAACTCCTCCTGGGAGCTAACCGATTCAGGGAATCAATAGTCATCCATTCGATGTGAAGATCGCCGGTCTTCAATCACCGTCTTCAAATCTTTGACTTCTAATCGTCGTATAATTATTGAAATGAGATTTAACTCGGACTTTTCAAATAATTCTCGAATATGTATAGTTTAAATAAATCTTTTCATTCCATATCTTTTATAATATTTTATAATCATTTATCGCTATTTTTATTTATTTAAAAATAGTCATTTTTAATTAAACGACGCTTCGGGTCATTACATGGCCCTGGCGCTGTTTTCATCAAAATTTGATTTACACATTTCTCCAAATCTAACCGTTGGATCTTAACAAATTTTATATCGTTGGAAAGATCTTTCCAAAACGAACCTAAAGGTTCCAGTTTTGGGAAAATCCAATGGTCGGATTTGAAAACGTTTGAAGTTACGATTTCAAAACGCGAATTACAGCAGCGTGATTCGTTTCATATTAGTTTATATTTATACGAGCGTAACGGCACACGCTTCGCGCGTGCTCGTTGCACGCGCTTCTAGGATATAAGTTGCAAGTTGAATCAACATTTGGAGTAATGGTGGAGTGAGGAGAGATGAAATTCTAGGATCCTATTTAGTCTGGAAATATAAGCTGCAAGTTGAATCAGGTCAATATATTATACAGCTTACCCGTATATTCTCTATTCACAGCTAATAATATATTTCACATGGTTTATAAACTATGCTGATAAGGTCAATATATCATACGCTTCTAGGATAATTTAATAAAACTAACCTAAAGTAAATGGACAATGAGACTGAAAGTAGAGTAGAATGAGATCAATAGTAGACTGATGAAAAACTCTATGGTATTTATAGGACCAATGGATTTTTCTGGAATGCGTGTACCTAGGACAAACCAATAGCATCGTATTTTGAACATGATGTAAGTAATTAATTTCTTCCCGTACACATTAAATTTATTTAATTGTCTATGGCAATGTCCACTGTAATTTAAATCAATCAAAGGCACATAAATGTTACATGCATTAGATTTATTAAATTAGCACTGATAAGGTAAGAAAAAAAAAGGAATGTAATGTGCAAAGGGAGCAAATGGATTGAAGAAAAATGGTATGAACACATAATTAACCAAGATATTATGCACATATGGTTTGATAAATGAAATTAAGATAGTAAATTATAAGGAGAATTGAAAAATTGGTAAGATATAATTAAAAAATAAACCAATAACATATTTTTCCAATTGAATGTAGACTAAATACTAATTGTTCAGTGAGATAAAATAGTGTAGACAATGCAAGTAATTATGTTCCTTCCATATACCTAAATTTTCCCTAAATATTTATGAGTTAAACTGAGCATATTAATCAATTATTTATTTTCTTATTTTTCAAGCTTTGTTGCAAATATGTATTTCTTTAGGTTATTAAAGCACGCATCATTCCAAAATCTTGAATGTGCAAAAAAAAAATAAAAAAGTTTGAATATGGGTTATGCATCTGCCTTTATCTTTCATTTAAAATCTCAACCAAGTTTTAACGTAGAACAAAAAACATGTTACTCAAGCTAGATTACCATAGATTTCCCATTAATGAAGTTCAATTTCCCCTTCTACATCATCAGCAGTTACAAATTCAACCTATTTTAAATGCAATAGAGCATTAATGTTGACTCCAAGTTTAAGGGGGGAATGTAAAATTTTAATTACATAAAATAAAAACCTGAATGAATGCCTAATTTAAGTTTAAGCGGGGAATGTAAAATTTAAGTGACATTAAATGCCTAATTTATTGGGGATATTAGAGAAAATAATAATTTTGTATAGTTAAAAGCTCATACGTAAGGGCATTTTGGGAAGTTCACGGTCGGACCAAAAATATGTGTTTCCAAGAGAATTATTAATAAAGATATATAAATATAATTCATTCGTTTGACGATTTCAAATTATTTATTCTTTAGATAACTTTCTAAACTTCACATTCTTGTTATTTTTAATGAACAAAAGTCTATTTCAAAAAATGTGTATTTTCTTCATTCCTTACATGACAATAAAAATGTAAATTTTTATTGTTTATCATTTCTATTTCGAACGATGATATATTTTTCTTTATGAAACAACATTACATTAAAATGAAATGCTTAATGTTAACTGGTTCCATTTTAGAATAATGAACATTTTTATATTTCTTTCTTTACATTAAAAATGTGATTTTTTTTAATGTAATCATGTTTTTCTATTTATTCTAATTTCATACTTGACATTAAAAATCTCCCCTTTTTTTATAAACATGTTTTATTTTTAAAACATGGCCATTTTCCTATTTCATTAATCACCTTAGTAATGAAGTTCATATTACATAAAAATGTGATCTTTTTACATTTCATAAAAATGTAATCTTTTATATCTTTCATTACATCATAGAAAAATGTAAGCTTTTCTATCTTTTATACATTATAGAAAATGTAATCTTTTCTATCCTCTATACACTATAGAAAACGTAATATTTTCTATCCATTTCATTCATGACATTAAAGATATGATTTTTAATGTTAACTTATTTTTGTTACAACAAAATGAGAATGATAAATGTGTCATTTTTGTTAGCAACAAAAATCATATTAACAACTGTATATTTTTATTACAACAAAAATGAAAATGAAGAATGTGTCATTTTTGTTCGCAACAAGAATCATATGAACATAAGTTTCAATTTTTTTGTTACAACAAAAATATCATAAAAATGAGTTCATTTTTGTTACAACAAAAATAACATGAATAGAGGTTTTCAAACAAAGATTCATTCTTTTTAATGAATTCTAATTATCATTAGAAATGTAAATTTCAAAGTAGACACATCTCTATAACAAAATGTTTATATTTTAATGTACCATTTACATTAAAAATGTAAAATCAAATGCAAATACATTTTGTATTAAAATGTATATTTTCTAATATACTATTTACATTAAAATGTAAAGTCACATGTTGGTACATTCCATACCAAAATGTCCATTTTTAAAGTATCATTTATATTAAAAATATAAATTCCAATGTTAATACATTTTATATCCCGATGTCAATTTTTTTAATGTATCATTAACATTAAAAATATAAATTCAAATGTTAATTCATTTTATTTCAACAATGTCAATTTTTAACTTACAACAAAAATGTGAATCCTATGTCAGTAGATAATGGTCATTTTCATGTTCATACAGACATATATATATAAATATATTTATACACACACATATATAATCTAAATTTCATATTATTTAAACAATTTTATATAATAACATAAATATTTTACAACACAAAAATATTTCAGAAAATTTTGGCAGCATAACGGGAGGGTAATTAAAACCGGCACCGTCCCGATGTACAGCTCCTCGCTCTACCTTAAAGCCTTGCAGCTTTTGACAAGGGGGATTTCAATAATCTATTTCGTACATAGACGAATTTTTTTCACAATATCAATCAATTTCAATTTCTCTTTTCTTTCGACCACAAACAAACACCAAAATTCAACCAAACACATATCACAAATCAATCAAGTCGTCCATGGTCTGTGGACGATGGAGTTTCTAAACTCCGTCTGCATCCTAATATATTTTAATTTATTTTATTTCTGAATTCAGAGGTCCCACCTTGATTTGACGACGCCAAAAATTGTAATAGGATCTAAAAATTCTTCGGTCAGTTTCAAAATGTAGATCTCGTCTTCTCGAGTCCAACGCTTTCAGTTTCGTCGAATTCTGATAAGAAACGAACGAGTTATGACTTTACAAAGTTTGTAAACAATTTTAAAAGAAAATAAATTAGTTAATTTATTAAACAAAAACACCTTCTTCCTCAACACCTCCTTTCACAGTAACAGGGCGACATGGTTTTTAGTTTAGTTCCAAACTAGGTCATGATTTCATACAAAATTGGTAGCACTTGAGGTAGATCGGACAACCCCACGCCGACGAGCTCCGAGAGCCCCACCCCCAACGCCGACGAACTTGGTTACCCAATGATGCCGGAAATTGGCTCGACGTGGTCGGCCTTTGGGTGCAAAATTCGAGACGATGGCGCAGCTCCAGAGGATCTTGACCATACTGATCTATAGAGCTAAGATAGCAATTCGATTCCCGATTTAGGTTAAGGTTCTAATTCGAATTAGATTAAGAGTTTGTAAGGGTTCAATTCAGGAGGATGGTGGCCATTGAAGAGTTGTTGGTGGCTGATGTATTAGGTTTTTAGGAGAATACGGAATACGTATATAATCGTATTTCTAAGCGTATTTCTGTTTTTTTATTTAATTCCATTTAAATTTCTATATCGCTTCTAACTCCAAATCAAACCCAACGAGAGTCGCCCGCAACTAAATACCCCCATTCCGGACACGATGAGATATGTTTCGTAACCCAATTCGGCTGTTATGATATGCTTTTCTTCAAATTAAATAATAAAATATTTAAATATTTAATTTGAACAAACATTAATTTACTGGGACCACATACTAACTTAAAAATTCCCGAAAAATAAATCTGGCTATGTTTTGACGATACGGTCCCAACAAAGCTAATTTCATCGAATTTGGAGACCGTTGGAAAAATGGCCATTTTCAAGTCGATCGAAAATTGTCAAAACACATTTTCTTTTGCCACGCTCACGTATTGATTCCAAAAATTATAAAAATTGGAATCTAGCAATAATTTGACATTCTGGTTCCAACAAAAGTGGTTTCGTCGAAAATGAGGTCGTTTGAAAAATGGCTATTCATACGGGTCATATATTCTATTAAATTCCACAGCGACTATTCTGAAAATTCAACTTACCGTAACTTTTGATTCCCGCTATGAAATTTCAATTTTTCGGATTCGTTGGAAAGATATTCTTAAACAGATTTAAATATTTTTGGTTTCACTAAAATCCAATCTATTTTGCATCCTGTATGGTCAGTCGAAGTTTGAATTCAAAATTTTAAAATACCGCGCTATTTCTAACTCCTTTTAGAGTTAGAATAAATATATTCATTCAAACTTCAATTTAAACGAATTTTTAATCGTTATTATTTTAAATAAATTATTTTAACTATTGAAAATTCAATAAAATATTCCAAATAAAAATTTTAAATTGGTTCTGATTTTCCGGGTTGTTACAATCTCCCCCACTTAAAAGATTTTCGTCCCCGAAAAGGAAACTATAATAAAGTATGAAACAAAATGGAAAACGTAAATATGGTAAATGTACCTTGCACTAGAGCTAGTCAGAGATATCCACTCTGCAATGAGGATAAGCCTATTTGATGCTATCCTCTGTCTCCCATGTACAGTCTCTAGGATCTTCGTTCCACTGCACTTTGACTAGATGAATTCTTTTGTTCCTCAAAACTCGGGTTTCTTTGTCAACGATCTTTACTGGCTCCCTTCATACTGCTAAGTTCGGGGTAATTTCCAAATCTTGTTGTGCAGCTTCCTCCATAATCAAGTCCGGATCATGTACATGCTTCCAAAGTTGGGAAACATGGAATACATCATGTACCCCTGGCAACCAATCAGGCAACTGAACCCAGTAAGCGAGAGTTCCAATTCTTTCTAGGATAGGAAATGAACCAATGAATCTAGGAGCCAACTTCCCAGTCTTCCCAAAGCGGACAACTACTCTTAATGGGGAAACTCTCAAGTATACATAATCGCCAACAACAAATTCTAGATCCCTTCTTGTTGCATCGACATAACTTTTCTGTCAGCTCTGAGCTGCTACAATCGCTTTTTAATAAAATCAACTTTGTTTGAAGCTTCTCTAATCATGTCGGGACCCAACACTAGTCTATTTCCCGGTTCCACCCAACATGTGGGAGATCTGCAAGGCCTACCATATAGTGCTTCGAATGGCGACATTTCCAAGCTTGCTTGGTAACTGTTATTATAAGAGAACTTGACCAAATGCAAGTGGTCTTCCCATGATCCGCCAAAGTCAAGAATACAAGCCCGCAACAAGTCTTCCAACATACGGTTCACCCTCTCAGTCTGGCCATCTGTTTGAGGACGATAAGTGGTGCTCAGATTTAATGTTGTCCCCAGTTCTTCTTGGAATGCTTCCCAGAATTTACTAGCGAATATAGGGTCAACAATGCTACTGGGGACTCCATGTAGTCGGACAATTTCTTTGAAATAAATCTTCGCCAAACTTTGGGTTGTTCTAGTTAACAGGGATAAAATGGGCAGTTTTTGTGAGACGATCAAGAATAACCCATATACTATCATTACCTTTTCTGGTTCGGGGCAAGCCATCAATAAAATCCATGGAAATTTGATTCCATTTCCAACTTGGAATGGGTAGTGGTTGTAACAAGCCGACAGGTTTTTGTTGATCACTTTTGATTTGTTGGCAAGTAGAACACCTGCTGACATAAATGGAGATGTCTCTTTTCATAGATTTCCACCAGAACATACGCTTGAGATCATGATACATCTTGCTCACCCCTGGATGAATACAAAGCTTGGATTTATGACATTCATCCATTACTTCTCTTCGGAGCTCAGGAATATTTGGGACACAAATTCGGCCTTTCAACCTCAGAACTCCCTTGTTATCAATTTGGAAACTCGAGGGTTTGCCTTCCCGAACTCCTTTACTAATTCTCTGTATAAATTCATCATCCTTCTGAAGAGTAGAGATTTTGTCAATCAATGTAGGTGTAACAATGAGATTGGCGAGGATAAGATTGGCGACGCCCGCATTCTTTCTGCTAAGTGCATCTGCCACAACATTGGCTTTCCCTGGCGTATATAAGATGTCCAAATCATAAGCCGCAAGAAATTCTACCCAACGTTGCTGCCTCAAATTCAAGCCCTTTTGGGTGAACAGATACTTCAAGGATTTATGATCTGTATATAGTTCAAACTTCTCACCCAAAAGATAGTGCCTCCATATTTTCAAAGCGAATACATTGGCCATAAACTCAAGATCATGGGTGGGGTATTTCTTCTCATGCGGTTTCAATTGATGGCTAGCATAAGCAACTACTTTGTCTCTTTGCATTAATACTGCACCAATACCTTCTCTAGAAGAATCAGTCCAAACTTTCAAATCTTGATTGCCATCAATAATGGTCAATACTGGAGCAGTAGTCAACCTTAGTTTCAGGTCTTGGAAAGCTGCCTCACATTCAGGAGTCCAAATGAACTTTGTATGCTTCTTTGTAAGCTTCGTCAATGGACAAGCTATCCTCGAAAAAATCCTTAATGAATTTCCGATAATAGCCATCCAATCCTAGAAAACTTCTGACTTCAGTATGAGTTCTGGGCTGCTTCCGATCTTTAATGGTTGTGTTTTGCTAGGATCCACTGAAATTCCTTCCTTCGATACTACATGACCGAGGAGCTTCACTTCTTCTTGCCAGAATACACATTTAGAAAATTTGGCTTCTAATACATTCTTTCTCAGAATTTCCAAAACTTGTTCTAAATTTTTCTCATGCTCGGTAGTTGACTTATAAAAGATTAAGATGTCATCAATGAAGACCAGCACAAATTTATTTAGGACATCCCGGAATACTCGATTCATCAAATTGACAAAATAGGCTGGAGCATTGCATAAGCCGAACGACATTACTAACCATTCATAAAATATATCTGGACCTCTGAAAGCGGTCAAAGGAACAGACTCCTCACAATACGCAATTGATGGAAACCTGTAGCTAGGTCCATCTTTGAAAACACTTTCTCTCCATTTAAACGATCCAACAAATCATCTGTATGGGGCAATGGATATTAATTCTTCAGTGTCTGCTTGTTGAGGTCTCGGTAATCCACACATAATCTGAGAGTACTGTCTGAGTTGGGAACAAACACTACTGCTGCACCCAACTCCGAAAAACTAGGCCTAATCAGACCTTTCGAGAAAAGTTGTTTGGTTTGACTGCTCAGTTCTTCTTTCTCTTTCCATGTCATTCTTTGAATAGAATGCACAACCGGCCTTGCATTTGGAACCCAATCAATCCTGAAGTTGATTTCTCTTCGCGGCGGTAAGCTATCAACTTCTACGAACACATCCGCGTAATTTTTGACGACAGGAATATTTTCAAGAGTAGTGGGGGTGACCTCAATAGAAGCCCAAAATTCTTTTCCGTTGGAATCTGAGCCAACACAGGGTATAACAATATTCCCAAGCTTCATTTTGACTTCAACAACCCTTTCAGCACATTTAACTTCGGCTTCGTACTTCGTTAACCAATCCAACCCAAGAATGATATCAAATTCGGAAAAATCCATAACGATTAAATCAAAGAAGAATCGGTAACAAGAATAGGAAACGGGAACTCTACAGTACAAACCGAGAATAAGAGAACCTCCTACCGTATTATGAACTCTGACCGATTCTTTAAGATTCCTTAGTTTTAATTTCATCTTCTTAACTTTATTTCTTGGGATAAAGCTTTGAGACGTACCCGTATCAAACAATACTGTAACAGGGATATTGTGGACATTGAGAGTGCCTTCCAAAACATCTGGCCTTTGCTGACTA
Source organism: Allium sativum (assembly GCA_030737875.1). Classification (NCBI taxonomy): domain Eukaryota; kingdom Viridiplantae; phylum Streptophyta; class Magnoliopsida; order Asparagales; family Amaryllidaceae; genus Allium; species Allium sativum. The sequence continues at coordinate 53,871,624 of CM060913.1, forward strand.
GCTGAGGGCATTGCAACATCAGTCGTGTTATTAACTTGAGCTACCTTGGTTGCTTTCAAAAGCCGGCAATCTTGCTTTACGTGACCTGACTTATGGCAAAGATTGCATTCCCTGGCCTCTAGAGACTTCTTATTGGATTTACATTCAACATTCTTTCGTTTCTTCAAAAATTTGCAATTCCTTAGCAAATGCACTGGCTTATTGCAGTTAGAGCATGTGGTAGTCGTTAATGGTTCTTTCTGAGATCTTGGCCTTTTCTTATTGGCTTTTGGATTCTTACTGACCTCAGGCTCTGTACTTGCCTCAGGGTTATCAGCTTCAAACTTCCTTTTGTTGCCAGAACTGCCTTCTTCTTCATCTTCCAAAACACCTTGCTTATCAAGATCCTCATAGCGACAAGCCATAGCTATCATTTCAAAAAAAAGGGGATGAATATGTGCAGTTACTATATTTAGGTATTTTCTTTGAAGTCCTTTGATGAATCTTCGATTATTCCTCAAATGATTCTCGATCAGTGCTGGGGCAAAGCCGGAGAGTTCCTCAAATTTCTTCTGATACTCCCGAATGGTCATATCACCTTGTTTCAGATTGTAGAACTCGTCATATAATTGATCAATTTCTCCTAGAGGAATAAATTTTTCTGTGAAAATTTCTTTGAATTTATCCCAGGTAATATTACCTTCTGGATTCTCCTTAATAACAGTTTTCCACTAGAATAGATCTTCGCCTTTAAGTACCCAAGATGCTATTAGTCTTTTCCGATCGTCTTCCAAACTTAAGCCTTTCTCACCAGAATGCATCCATGCTTGTGTTTCAATAATGGACTCCTTGCCTGAGAATGGTTCTCCACCCAGATTTTGATTCCTCTTTACTAGAGCTTCTAGATTTGGTTCTGATTGTGGGAGCACAACTGGCTCATTAGATTGATGAACCAAAGATTTACTTCTTCTGTATCTGCCACTCATTTTCTACTATGTCTGCAAATAGCAGACAAAGAGTCAGGCCAACAGAATAGATATTGTAAAACATAGAGACATTTATTTAGATGTAAATGAATCTATGGGGTGTATTTTTACTCATTCTAGGACATTACTAGTCCTATCTATGATGAGTTGTTCGTTTTAGAATTCTGATGATTCTATCTCTGATGAGTTTGTTAATATATTATATTCCAAGATAAGTTTAACCAAAGCTCCGATACCAAATGTGACAACCCAAAACTCCCGCAGTACGAAAGTAAGGAAAATCATTGGAATATAACACATAACAGTAACAACAGAATAGAAATAGAGGATTACAATAGACAATGTTCATCAAATTATACTAGAAATAATACATCATCAGAGTTACACAGCATAATAGGATCATACTTAGCAAAGAATACAGTTTCATCTTAATATAAAATGTCTGTAGCGGAATAAAAACATAATATACTAAGTGAAGTCTGAACAGCAAAATAGAAATGATAATATCCATATTCAGTTCCATAGCTATCCAAAATGAATCTGCTAAACCTATACATAAGGCTGCCCGTGTGGAAAAGAGGGCACCCGAGTTTGCAAAGTGAAACAAACTACGAGTCAGTCATGGGACTGGTCTGAGAAATCTTATTTAACCTATTTAATAATGAGGCTAATCACAAGACCATGCCACTAACGCGGGACGGGTTTACTCCATTGGATTGCCAGTGCATAAATAAAGTAAATCGTTAAACAATGCAATGCTTTTTATAAAAATGAAACCATTATAAGACTCAAGTCACATCACACTGTGCAACGCAAACCGAAGAATAGAGTTTTACCTTATAATGGTCGAAAATGCTTGATACAATAAAATGAATTTGATATTATTATTAGTGTATATATGTTTCAAAAGCATTTTCAATCACTAGAAATCATAGACGGCATAGCTACCATATACTATGTCGTCTTACTAGTTATACAATCAAAACCGCATGGGTCGTATTGGAAATTGGATTTCCATCATGAACCAAGGCAAAAGATAGTCCTTACCGAATTCGAGACAATCTAGCATATGTCTCAGGCTCAGCCGCAACTGCACCTTGGATCTTCCGGGTCGGTCCACAAATATGTTAGTGGATTGGTAACGCCTGAACAATACGTTTCCCCGCCCTATGGGGTGTAAATAGAGCCACTAGGGACTCAAATAACCGAGGCGTCTCATTCCATCATCCACATAAGCAAAAAAATGTCAGGCCTTGTAAAAACCATGACACCACTTCTAGTTAGAAAGAAACATATGTCCTCTCTGCAGTCCTTACTCCCGTTTCTGGTTCATACGGGAGTGTGAGGCTCGCGAAATAACGCCATACACAAAGCTATGCTATTTAAAGTTGTGCTTTGATCATCAACCACAAGGCTCTGCTTTTCAACAATAAGCCTTGATCATTTGCATCTTGGCATGCAACACTAACAATTCACGCCATACGATTGATGTCTATTAATAAATAACCTCAAAGAGTGTTAAGCAAGAGAATAAATTCTCCGCCACCAACGGATAAATATTAATAGAGATCGATCAGCACTGAATAAAATCTAATGTCAGACACACATCCATTTACAAGTCTGTTCTGGGTCTGAACGAAACTAGAGACACGGAGTATATCCGGACAATCAACAAATATGTCTGGACAACTACCACTGTAACCCCTTCTGGGGTTAACCAATCCAGGGCATCAGTAGTACTCCATTCGATGTGAAGATCATCGGTCTTCAATCACCGTCTTCAAATCTTCGACTTCCAATCGTCGTATAATTATTTGAAATGAGATTTAACTCGGACTTTTCAAATAATTCTCGAATATGTATAGTTTAAATCAATCTTTTCATTTCATATCGTTTATAATATTTTATAACTATTTATCGCTATTTTTATTTATCTAAAAATAGCTATTTTTAATTAAACGACGCTTTGGGTCATTACATGGCCCTGGCGCTGTTTTCATCAAAATTTGATTTACACATTTCTCCAAATCTAACCATTGGATCTTAAAAAAAAATTAAATGTTGGAAAGATCTTTCCAAAACGAACCTGACGGTTTCAGTTTTGGGAAAATCCAACTGTCGGATTTTTCGGTATAATCGTTTGAAGTTACGATTTCAAAACGCAAAATGCAGCAGTGCGATTCGTTTTATTTTAGTTTATATATATATATATAATTCATTCATTCAACGATTTCAAATTATTTATTCTTTAAATAACTTTCTAAACTTCACATTCATGTTATTTTTAATGAACATAAGTCTGTTTCAAAACATGTACATTTTCTTCATTCCTTACATGACAATAAAAATGTAAAATTTTATTGTTTATCATTTCTATTTCGAACGATGATATATTTTTCTTTATGAAACAACATTACATTAAAATGAAATGTTTAATGTTAACTTGTTCCATTTTGGAATAATGAACATTTTTATATTTCTTTCTTTACATTAAAAATGTTATTTTTTTTCAAATGTAATCATGTTTTTCTATTTAAAATATGACATTTTCTAATTTCATACTTGAAATTAAAAATATGCCCTTTTTTTATAAACATGTTTTATTTTTAAAACATGACCATTTTTCTATTTCATTCATCACCTTAGTAATGAAGTTCATATTACATAAAAATGTGATCTTTTTACATTTCATAAAAAATGTAATCTTTTATATCTTTACATCATAGAAAAATGTAATCTTTTCTATCTTTTATACATTATAGAAAATGTAATCTTTTCTATCCTTTATGCACTATCGAAAATGTAATCTTTTCAATTCATTTCATTCATGACATTAAAGATATGATTTTTAATGTTAACTTATTTTTGTTACAACAAAATGAAAATGATAAATGTGTCATTTTTGTTAGCAACAAAAACAAATGTATATTTTTATTACAACAAAAATGAAAAATGGAGGATGTATCATTTTTGTTTGCAATAAGAATCATATGAACATAAGTTTCAAATTTTTTGTTACAATAAAAATATCATGAAAATGAGTTCATTTTTGTTACAACAAAAATAACATGAATAAAGGTTTTCAAACAAAGATTCATTCTTTTTAATGAATTCTAATTATCATTAGAAATGTAAATTTCAAAGTGGACACATCTCAATAACAAAATGTTTATATTTTAATGTACCATTTACATTAAAAATGTAAAATCAAATGCAAATACATTTTGTATTAAAATGTATATTTTCTAATATACTATTTACATTAAAATGTAAAGTCACATGTTGGTACATTCCATACCAAAATGTCCATTTTTAAAGTATCATTTATATTAAAAATATAAATTCCAATGTTAATACATTTTATATCCCGATGTCAAATTTTTAAATGTATCATTAACATTAAAAATATAAATTCAAATGTTAATACATTTTATTTCAACAATGTCAATTTTAACTTCTAACAAAAATGTGAATCCTATGTTGGTATATACTGGTCATTTTCAAGTTAATATATATATATATATATCTACATATATAATCTAAATTTCATATTATTTAAACAATTTAATATAATAACATAAATATTTTACAACACAAAAATATTTCAAAAAATTTCGGCAGCATAACGGCAGGGTAATTAAAACCGGCACCATCCCGATGTACGACTCCTCGCTCTACCTTAAAGCCTCGCAGCTTTGACAAGGGGGATTTCAATAATCTATTTCGTACGCAGACGAATTTTTTTCACAATATTAATCAATTTCAAAATCTCTTTTTTTTTCAACCACAAACAAACACCAAAATTCAACCAAACACATATCACAAATCAATCAAGTCGTCCATAGTCTGTGGACGACGGGTGTCGGGAGTTTCTAAACTCGGTCTGCATCCTAATATATTTTAATTTAATTTATTTCTGAATTCATATGTCTCACCTTGATTTGACGACGCCAAAAATTGTAATAGGCTCTTAAAATTCTCCGGTTAGTTTTAAAATGTAGATCTCGTCGTCTCAGGTCCAACGCTTTCATTTTCGTCGAATTCTGATAAGAAACGAACGAGTTATGACTTTACAAAGTTTGTAAACAATTTTAAAAGAAAATAAATTAATTAATTTATTAAAAAAAACACCTTCGTCCTCAACACCTCCTTTCACAGTAACAGGGCGACATGGTTTTTAGTTTAGTTCCAAAATAGGTCATGATTTCGTTCAAAATTGGTAGCACTTGAGGTAGATCGGACAACACCACGCCGGCGAGCTCCGAGAGCCGCACCCCCACCCCCAATGCCGACGAACTCGGTTCCCCAATGACACCGGAATTTGGCTCGATGCGGTCGGCCTTTGGGTGCAAAATTCGAGACGATGGCGGAGCTCCATAGGATCTTGACCGTACTGATCTGTAGAGCTAAGTTAGCAGTTCGATTTCTGATTTGGGTTAAGGTTCTAATTCGAATTAGATTAACAGTTTGTAAGGGATCAATTTAGGAGGATGGTGGCCATTGAAGAGTTGTTGGTGGCTGATGTATTAGGTTTTTAGGGGAATACAGAATACGTATATAACCGTATTTCTAAGCGTATTTCTATTTTTTTTCTTTATTTATTTAATTCCATTTAAATTTCTATATCGGTTCTAACTCCAAATCAAACCTAACGAATGTCGCTGCTAGCTAAATACCCCCATTCCGGACACGATGGGATATGTTTCGTAACCTAATTCGGCTGTTACGATATGCTTTTCTTCAAATTAAATAATAAAATATTTAATTATTTAATTTGAACGAACATTTTAATTTACCGCGACCACATACTGACTTTAAAAATTCCCGAAAAATAAATCTGGCTATGTTTTGACGATACGGTCCCAACAAAACTAATTTCATCGAATTTGGAGATCGTTGGAAAAATGGCCATTTTCAAGTTGATCGAAATTGACTGAAATTGGCAAAACACATTTTCTTTTGCCACGCTCACGTATTAATTCCAAAAATTATGAAAATTGGAATCTAGCAATAATTTGACATTCCGGTTCCAACAAAAGTGGTTCCATAAAAAACGGAGATCGCTTGAAAAATGGCTATTTATACGGGCCATATATTCTGTTAAATTCCATAGCAACTATTCTAAAAATTCAACTGACCATAACATTTGATTCCTGCTATGAAATTTTAAATTTTCGGATTCGTTGGAAAGATATTCTTAAATAGATTTAAATATTTTTGGTTTCACTAAAGTCCGATCTATTTTGCATCCTATACGGTCAGTTGAAGTTTGAATTCAAATTTTCAAACTACCGCACTATTTCTAACTCCTTTTAGAACTAAAATAAATATATTCGTTCAAACTTCGATTTAAACAATTTTTAAACATTATTATTTAAAATAAATTATTTCAGCTATTCAAAATTCAATAAAATAGTCCAAATAAAAAATTTAAAATTGAATCTGATTTTCCCGGTTGTTACATATTTTCTAGGCAACAAATTTGCACCACTTTCCTACATTTTCAGATATGTTTACACCTTGCCATGTACTAGTTTTCCCACTTACTCACAGCAGTTTTGGTCTCTACTGCATGAATGCCACGTAGCCCCTAACTTTATCATGTAGAACCAATCCACCACACTCCTACACAGTTGATTAACTTGCCACGTTTTGGCTAGGTTCATTGCTATTTTACAGGGGTCCAACCCTTATATATACTCAACCGAAATGACATACAGAGGAGGTTTTTTGGCAACTTTCAATACTCAAATGCAAAGGTATCTCTGTGGCGACCCGAACTTCCCAGTGAAGGAAAGAACGAATTGCTTTAAGGACAAGACCAATCAGAACTCAAACAGAAGAACATTTCATTGTAATTACAACAATTTACAACAGAATATAAGAATATAACAGAGTATGAATAAATATTACACATTCACTAAACATCAGAGATTTACAAGTTACAATGCAGTGGAAAATAATACAAAACACAACTGAAAAGAATATGCGGATACATAGCTTTCCGAATATCATTCCAGCTGTAAACCAGGATCCTGTGAATATAAATCTGCAAAGTCAAAATTACTAGCTGCCCATGGAAAATAAGGGCGCCCAGAGTTTAGGTTAAAAAAATAAACTCCAGATCAGTCATGTGACTTTTGTGAGAACTAAAACAGTTATTTAGAACTTTTACTTTAAAATAAGATATATCAAGGGACCACGCCGTATAACACGGAACCGGTTTCTTTTCAGGAATACCAGTGCATATAAAAAAACAGCGCAATGCTTTTTAGAAAAATGAGGCTATTATAAGACCCAGGTCCCATCACACAATGCAACGCAAGCCGGAGGATAGGGTTTTCCCTTGTAATAGCCAAACATGCTTGATACGTTAAAACAAATCATTTGATACTATTATAAGTGCATAGTGTATAAAACAACTTCAAATATAAATGTATCAATCCTAGATGGCATGGGTACCATATATCATGTCGCCAATACTAGGCTCTGCAGTCAAAACAGCAAATGTCACGTATTGGAAGTTGGATTTTCATCTATGAACCAAGGCAAAGGATCGTCCTTACCGCTTCGAGACGCTCTAGCCCGTATCTTAGGAACAACCGCAACTGCACCTTGGATCGTCAGGGTCGGTCCGCATGAAGTGGATTAAAATGCCTAAACAGTTAGTTTCCCCGCCCTATAGGGCGTCAACTGGTCATATCCCGACCAAACTATCGGCCCCGGAATGACCGATATAACCGAGGCGCCTCGCTATCCATCATCCACATAAGTAAAATGTCAGGGCTAGTAAAACGCTGACACCACTCCTCGCTAGAAATAAACGCATGTCCTCCCTGAAGTCCTCTCCCGTTTCTGTTTCACACCAAGGTGTGAGGCTCGCGAATTAACGCTAGACAAAGCTATGCCACAAAGGTCGTGCTTTGATCATCAACCACAAGACTCTGCTTTTCAACAGAAGCCTTGATCATTTGCATCTCAGCATGCTACGCAGGAAATTCACGCTATGCAACTGATGTCTATCAATCACACAGAATGAAATCCGATGTCAGACACACATCCATTTACAAGTTCGTTCTGGGTCTGAACGAAACCGGAGGCACCTTATTCCTCCCCCACATGTCCAATATAGGGGAGAGGTCCTCGCATATACGGTCGGTCTCCAAGTACGTCTGGGCGATCACCACTTATTACCTTGTCTTAGGTGTACAGCCCAATTAAGACATCAGTAATCATCCAAACGATGTGAAGACCTCTGGTCTTCAACCACCGTCTTCATCCTCGACATATCGTCGAATCAGTTATTCAGAATGGGATAAACTAGGTCTTTCTGAATAGCTCGCGTATATAATAAACAAGTGCTATAAAAACACAACATACGCCTCATTCCAGTCCAGAATGTTCCTTTATTCAAATATTCTTATACTTTGGGAAAGTTTCCCGTTAATTTTATCAAAGATAAATTCTTTAAATTTATTCTTTAATCTTCCTTTGGATATCATTTCAATCTAATTAAAGGTGCATTAAAACTCCACTTGGTTTTAATCTTCCCAAAAATCAATATTAACGATTGTTTACCTTGGGAAATCATATCCTGCCTTTAACTGGGTTAAAGAACCAATGTCATTTAAAACACAGTTCACGATAAAACCAAAATAACATTCCATTCCATTAGTCTTTAACCGTAAATTGGCAAGTGAACAATTCCCTAAGTATTAACCCTGAAGGCCGAAACCAACATCAGATCAATACCCAGGAAACCATTCAACTTAACTAATCTCCAGTTAGGTTCTGATTTTCTTAACTCCATTGGGTCTAAGAACAGTATTATTAAAGATACCATTCACGACAACCCAAAACCTCATTCCATTGTTAATCGGGCTAAAGAACAAGTGCTATTTTAAAACACCGTTCACAATAAACCCAAATCACATTCCATTAATTATGGAATCTTCACGGTAAAACAAATCAACATATAATCGATATCAATTTCCTTATCCGACCAATAATGTAAATGGAATAACGGAAAAGCCTTTTAAATTCCATATGTATTAACCGTCTTCCTCCATAGAAGTTCACTTCTATTATTATCAATCGAATTCCATTCAATTCCAATTTAATATATTAAATTGGAAAACTTTACTTTGGAAAATTCTCGTTAAATCTTAACAAAAAGACTTATAAATTCCAAATCACATTTCACTGTAAAGCGGGTTAAAGAACGAATGTCGTTAAAAACACAGTTCACAACAAACCCAAATTCCCATCAGTCTCTAACCGTAAATTAGTAAGAGAACAATTCCCTACGTATTAACCCTGAAGGCCGAAACCAACATCAGACCAATTGGGTTTAAGAATAGTATTTTTAAAGATACCATTCACGACAAACCCAAAATCCAATTCGATATTAAATACAAGTCTCTGAATAGAAAATATATCGGCTTATATTCAATGTCAAATTCTGAAACCAACAAATATCGTATAGGAATAACGATATATATATATCTTTCAAATTCCTCCACAATATCTGTATAATCACGAAACCCAATATCGAAATATTACAAAGGTAATTTCGATTCTGATCCATTCCAATTCATGTATTGGAAATTCTGGTTATTTTAAAACCATTTCAAATCCAATTTAATTATTTAAAAATATTGGATTCTAATTCTAGTTCAAAACTAATTCATTTCGATAAAAATAATTTTTTATCGTTTCAAATATGGAATTTTTCATCCCAATCCTTTCCAAATCATTTATTATGATTTTACACAAATTATTGATATTTTTAATAATTTTATCAAGCCCAGTACAGTCGATTTTCATAAACGGCCATTGAACTGCACTTACAGCGACTCTTTTCCAAATTTGATTTGGACATAATTCCAAATCCAGCCGTTATATTTCTAATTTCTTGTATTATTAGAAAGCTCTTTTCGATACGAACCCAACGATTCTGGTTTTAGGAGAATCCGACAGTCGGATCTCCCGTAATATCCATTCGAAGTCAATGGTCAAAATTCCCAAACTGCCGCAGCGCAGCACGTTCTATTCAGGCCATTATATTCTATATATACTATATATAATATATATTTCATCGATTTCCATTTAAAACGTATTTTACAAATCGTTTCAAATTCGTTTTCAAAAAGATTTCAACTTCATATTCAATTTCAAATCAAAATTGAATATTCCATATCATCGTTATATAAATGGTGATATTTTCAAAACATTATATTTTGAAATCAATTCCTTTTCGATATTGATTATAAAAATGAATAAAATCAATATAAATATCGTTCACGTCAAAATGGCGTTAATCTAATCAACACGGCTTCATATATTTAAATATACTCGTGTCCATCCCAAATCGGCCATCAAAATCAGCTTTTGGTCCATTACTGAATATTATTTTAAAATATTCATTCTTTCTGTACTGGAATCAGACACAGTCAATTACCATATATTTTGATTTATATGGATTTCATACAATCACATGTATACAACAGCCACGATAAACAATCAACAATCATCCAAAGTGCATTCTACCCTGCATAAGGATTAAACATAAATATTTAACGCTTATAACAGTCTGTCAACCAATCGATTGACATACAACTAAATATTGGGATTAGTGTACGTCATATATCATCCCAATACCCGTGCGAGGTTTTCAAACAATAAACACAGATTTATTTATGCAGTTGGGCAATGTGTAAAATTTATCGTCCCAATCAATATCAGTCAAATGTGTACATAAACAAATCATTCAATTTGTTTATAAATATTTATTTTGTTCATATACATGTTAAAAATTATATTTTTAGCTATAATATATTTTTAACTATAAAATATTTTATTCCATTCCACATCACACAATCAACTTTCACAACAAAATCAAACAAACAAACAAGTCGTCCTTGGTCTGTGGACGACGGGTGTCGGGTGCTGCTAAGCACCGTCTGCATCCTAGCATATATTTTAAGTAGAAAATAAAATAAAAGTGAGAAGTTCTCACCTTCGGGTACCACTCCGCCGTGCTTTGATTGTCGATCTATGTAGTATACCTACGTTAAAAATTATATTTTACCTAATCAATAATTATTTCTTTGTATGATTATTTTATAAATAACATACATAGGCTAAAAATTATATTTTTATCTTTTTAAAAATAATTTCATATTTTTATAACAACGCTACATAGATAAAAAACACATTTTTATATTGTCACTTCATATATAAAAATCGTATTTTTATCCTATCGCTACATATATAAAGATCAAATTTTTATTATATATATAATATTAAAATCATATTTTTATTATCAAACATAAATAAAAGTCATATTTTTATTGTCTCACATAAATAAAAATCATATTTTTATCTCGCTCTCATGTATGTAAAAATCAAATCATTTTACTTATACAAATCAAATCTTTTTATTTATAAAAATAAAATCAAATCTTTTTATTGTTTAAAAATCTAAACTTTGCTTTATATAAAAAAAATCTAATCTTCCCTCATGTTAATTCAAATCTCCCCTTTATGTAAATAAATAAATAAATAAACAGATTTTTATGTAAATTAAATAAAACTCACCTTTGCTTTTTGGGGATGGGGGGAATTGGTGCTGCAGGGGGTCAAGGAGGGGGCAGGGGTGTGGTCGGGCGGAGGTGGGTCATGGTGGACCATTCATGGTGGCCGAACTGGTTGCTTTTGGGGCTTTGGAGGAAGGGTTTCAAATCAGCGAGGAGGGGAGTATGGGATAAGGCGTCGGTGGGAGGAAAAGAGGGAGGGGAGGCAGTTGAGCTTTGGGGGGGGCGGCGCCGTGCCTGGCGAAGGCGGTGGGATGTCATGCGATGGCACTTTTTTTCCTCTTTGTTTCGATCTGGAAGGGAAAAAGGGGGGAGTATTATAAGGGGGGTTGACTTTTATATTTTAATTAATTAACTTATTTTCTATAAGAAGTACCCCTTTCATTTGAACCTCAAATCAAACCCACCGACTATCATCATAGCTAGTTACCCCCATTCCGAACACGATGAGATATATATCGCAAGCCAATTCGGCTATTTCGATCAGTTTCAGTCAAAATCAAAATATAAATCTTTATATTGAATTTGAACGCACATTTTAATTTACCAGGGCCGCATACTAACTCTAAAAATTCCCGAAAAATTATTTCTAGCTTCGTATTGATGGTCTGGTCCTAACAAAACTAATTTTGTCAAATTTGGAGATCATCTGAAAAATGGCCATTTTCTGGTCGATCCAAATTGATTGAAACTGTCAAAACACGTTTTCTTTTGCCACGCTCACATATTGATTCCAAAAATTGAATTTTGGAATATAGCAATAACTTGACTCCCGGATCCAACAAAAGTGGTTTCATCGAAAACGGAGATCGTTTGCAAAATGGCTATTTTTAAGGGCCAAAATTCCATAGCGACTATTCTTAATTTTCAACTGGACATAACTTTTTATTCCTGCTATGAAATTTCAATTTTTCGGATTCGTTGGAAAGATATTCTCAAATCGATTCAAATATTTTTGGTTTCGCTAAAATCTGATTTATTTTGAATCCTGTACATTCATTTGAAATTTGAAATCGAATTTTCAAACTACCACGCCATTTTCAATCCCTTTTATAAATAAAAATAAACATTTATATTCTAACGTCGACTTAAATAAATATATACATTCTAATTCTATTCAAAATAAATTTCTTGTCGTTATTATTTAAAATAATTCATTTTAAATAATCAAAATTGCCAAAAAAAAATTAAATTGGTCCTGATTTTCTGGGTTATTACAATCTCCCCCACTTAAAATCTTTTCGTCCTCGAAAAGGAACGGAGCTGAAAGTTGTTTTACTAATCAACTCAACTTTCATTATTTTCATTATGGCTTAAGTTCTTCAACTTTTCAGTTTCTAAGAACTTTCCAATTCTTCAAAAATTTGGCTAACACCCTAAATTTCCGAAAAATTTCGCCATAATCTCCCCTGTACGGGAGCACCGGGAAAATCCCCAAACCGCCACACAGGCCCTCTCATCTCAAAAAGAAAAAGAAAAAGCCAAGCGACTAGCCAATCGGCTCATAAAATCATCCAAACCCAATAAATTTGTAAACATGTACCTATTTGTCGGGCATATAATTTTATTCCTCTTCTCTAGCCTCCTTGCTATGACCTGTTTAATGTATATACATGTACATATATGTTATTTTAAGCAATTTTCAATTCAGTTCAATATTTGATACATTTGGCCTAAATTTACCTTTCTTTCATATGTTCGTTTAAATAAATAATCACACAACATAACCATCAATCAATTAGTGAATTAACGTTTCAAATTCATAATTTTGATACATACACAGAAAATTATGTTTTCGATGCCAATTCACACAATAACCCCATCTAGTTTTTGGTTCTCACACCAATCAATTGGAAATATATAAATATCACACCTTCGAAACTCGAACACAAACGACTGATGTTGTACAATCATCAATAGTTTCATCTCCGGGCGACTAGAGTGTGATTCTATATCTATCCAGTATATTAAAACTTCGAATACACGTTTGTAAGGCGTATATGCAAAATCTTTACATACTGGATTATACAAATCGATTTAAAATAAATATTCAAATACGTATAATCCGATTTATATTCTAAAAAAAAATTCATTTTTATTTTAAAAACAATACTCTTCACACTCGTTCTAGGATACTATTGATCCCATCTCTAATGAGTCATTCCCATTGGGTATTGCTAGTCCAATCTCTGATGAATTATTTCGTTTGGTTTAAATGTGCCTTGTTCTCAAACTCTGTAAACCAAAGCTCTGATACCAAATGTGGCAACCCTAACTTCCCAGTAAAGGAAAGAACGAACTGCTTTGAGGACAAGACCAATCAAAACATAAACAGAAGAACATTTCACTGTTATTACAAAAATTTACATCAGAATAGAAGAATATAACAGAGTATGAATAAATATTATACATTTACTAAATATCATAGATTTACAAGTTACAATGCAGCGGAAAATAATACAAAACGCAACTGAAAAGAATATGCGGATACAGAGCTTTCTGAATATCATTCCACCTGTAAACCAGGATTTTGTGAATATAAATCTGCAAAATCAAAACTACTAGCTGCCCGTGGAAAATAAGGGCACCCAGAGTTTAGGTTAAAACAATAAACTCCAGGTCAGTCATGTGACTAGTGTGAGAACTAAAACAGTTATTTAGAACTTTTACTTTAAAAGCAGATATATCAAGGGACCACACCGTATAACATGTAACGGGTTTCCTCCCAAGAATACCAGTGCATATAACAAAACAACACAATGCTTTTTGGAAAAGTGAGGCTATTATAAGACCCAGGTCCCATCACACAATGCGACGCAAGCCGGAGGATAGGGTTTTCCCTTATAATAGCCAAACATGCTTGGTACGTTAAACAAATCATTTGATACTATTATAAGTGCATAATGTATAAAACAGCTTCAAATATAAATGTTTCAATCCTAGACGGCATGGGTACCATATTTCATGTCACCAATACTAGGCTCTATAACCAAAACCGCAAATGTCACGTATTGGAAGTTGGATTTCCATATGTGAACCAAGGCAAGGGATCGTCCTTACTGCTTCGAGACGCTCTAGCCTGTGTCTCAGGAACAGCCGCAACTGCACCTTGGATCGTCAGGGCTGGTTTACACGGAGTGGATTAAAATGCTTGAACAATGCGTTTTCCTTCCCTATAGGGCGTCAACTGGTCATATCCCGACCAAACTATCGGCCCCGGAACGACCGATATAACCGAGGCTCTTCGTTATCCATCATCCACATAAGTAAAATGCCAGGGCTGGTAAAAAGCTGACACCACTCCAAGCTAGAAAGAAACGATTGTCCTCCCTGAAGTCCTCTCCTATTTCTGGTTCACATCGGGGTGTGAGGCTCGCGAATTAATGCTACACAAAGCTAAGCCACAAAGGTCGTGCTTTGATCATCAACCGCAAGACTCTTCTTTTCAACAGAAGCCTAGATCATTTGCATCTCCGCATGCCGCACAGGCAATTCACGCTATGCAACCGATGTCTATCAATCACATAGAATGAAATCTGATGTCAGACACACATCCATTTACAAATTTGTTCTGGGTCTAAACGAAACCGGAGGCATCTTGCTCCTCCCCCATATGTCCAATACAGGTGAGAGGTCCTCGTATATCCGGTCGATCTCCAAGTATGTCTGGACGATCACCACTTATTACCTTGTCTTGGGTGTACAGCCCAATCAAGACACCAGTAATTATCCAAACGATGTGAAGACCTCCAGTCCCACCATCTTTATCCTCGATACATCGTCGAATCAGTTATTCTATATGGGATAAACCCTGTAACACCCTGAATTTTTGAATAATCGAATTAACTAAATTCAATAATAATCAATCTCAAACGCTAGAACTAAGGGGAACGGGTTGCACCATTGTGTTTGTCTCAAAATTCTGATCGAGATAGAGTCCGAGTTTGCGTAAAACGGATACCGGATGAAATAGATATGGACGAATGAAGTTAGGCGATAGAATTTGAAAAAAAAATATAATTGCACTGGCGCACTTGGGAAGTGCGCCAGTACAAAAGTGGAACTTGCGCACCTGCCAAGTGTGCCCAGGCTGAGGAGAAAGCCTGCACAGCTTTTTGGTGCAATCTGATCCATATTGCGACTCATTGCTGAGTCCTTTCTGACTCCTTGCTGAGTCATTATGGCTGAGGTGTCACCCTATCCCGACTGAGTGGTTTTGATTAACCCTAGGATCATCCAACGGCTATAATTAAATTGAAATTCTATATAAACATGGGTAGACTCAAACCCTAAAATCAAATAAAAATCTGAATCATGGCCGTCATGCTGTCATCTTGTAACCTAGAGTAGCCGCCACCAACTAGAGGGAAATCAAAGCTAATCAATTCAGTTCTATTCAACTCTAATCTAAACAATAACGAATCTACTACAAAGGCGAGGTAAATCAATTTCAGAACTCAGATTTCAGAACGCAAGACCTTTTTGTGAGTTCGATTTCTTTAATAAGATAATTATCAATTTAATTGGATTGAGCTATGATTTGGATTATATGGTTGATTGTATGTTATTATCTATGTTGTAAATTCTATGATGTTATCATCTATGTTGTAAATTCTATGATGTTATTATCTATGTTGTAAAGCTGTGATGTTATCATCTATGTTGTAGATCTATGACTGGCTTATGTACAATCAATTCATAATGATGTTTCATATGCTAGTTTGGTTATGTTGTTGGAACTAATTCATATGTTAAATCATATGTATGTATGCAAGTTTAGATGTTAATTTAGATATGAATCATATGCAAGTTAGTGAGAATCATATACAACCTTATATGTTTCATGACATCTATTTTATGTGTAAATTGGATCTAAACTTAGGCTATGACATGTGTGACTTAGATGTAAGTTTACATCATAATCTATATTGTATAAATCACATATGCAAGTATATATATATATATATATATATATATATATATTGGAGTATGAATCATGTAATGTAAGTTTGTGACTATTGCCTATACAAGTTTACACCTTATGATTAGATCTAGACATCCATAGTTTATGCAAGTTTGTGACTATTGCCTATGCAAATTTACACCTTATGATCAGATCTATGACATCCATAGTTTATGCAAGTTTGTAACTTTTGCCTATGCAAGTTTTTGGATGAAAAAACTTATTCACACATGCAAGTTCACCCCTTATGTTTAGATCTAGTTTCATTCTATGCATGTTGTGATGTTTTCTCTTTATTCTATAAGTTAGACTATTCGAGTCTAACGTATATTGTATGTTAAACGAGGGAACGTACAACGCGGGGCAATGGGATAACATTAAAAGAATTAATACTGAGAATTGGCATAAATGCCTTAAATGTGATGTTAATTGGTATAATTTTATATACCATAAATAGATGGACATAATTGAGTCAATTATGGACATAGTTAAATTTGTAATTGATTGGCAATTTGAATAGGGAAATTAATTCAAATTGGGGGTAATTAATTAGGTGTAATTAATCACCTAAGACACGAGGTTAGACTCTTTTGTGGTGTAAGACTGCCCGGACCCGCCCGGCAAATCCAGCTGCCACAAATGCCAGTCTAATGTGGGAGGTCTTAGGCATAAATTAAATGTGTAACAGTTGTAAAGACACGAGGTTAGGCTCGTTTATGGTGTAAGACTGCCCGGACCCGCCCGGCAAAACCAGCTGCCACAAATGTCAGTCTAATGTGGGGGGTCTTTACAAAGTTACAGTCTTAATGAATTAAGAAACACTTAACCAGATAAACATGTAGTGGGACATGAGGGGGGTTAAGTAGGTGCCTTGAGTGGCATGTGAAATTTAGTGGGTGCCTTGGGTGGCATTTGAAATGCGATTAGATGCACTTAACCAAGATTGAAATATGTAAAAAGACATGATTAAGAATGGGGTTAAGTGGGGAAAAACCTTAGAGGGAACCAAGCATAGGTGGAAAGCTTGTGTTATGCATGGGGGCCCTTTTCAAACCAATAACCCATTAAGTATCTTTGTGGGCTCGACCCAAGTCAAGGACGGGACACGCGTACTGGATTTGATTGTAAGAGGTCAAAACGGGTCAGCGGTGGCAATGCAAGTCTAACGGGTTCATATGTGTGTGTAGGCCCGGGCTGGTAGGTAAGACGTTGTTGCATCGTGTAGTATAAGCCGTGCATTTTTGGTTGTATCGGGTTGCCACTTTGGGTAGTGATACACCCCACTGTGGGGCCAACACGGGTATCTACGAGTTAGGGAGCCGATCGACTGGGGGTAGTGGGTACACCTAGTGGAGATAGGGGCAGACGACACCTATGAAGGTAGCTAGGGGTACACTAAACAACCATTATCATTATTAAGTTCTGTAGGCGGGATCAACCTTTAGGGTAACTAGTGGTGGTGCAGTGTAGTAATTATCTTATAGTGATTAGGGGCACCTTTAACGATATCTTGGTTTATTTTATTTCCTCGTTTTGTTCTGTCATACCCAATTGTTCACAGTCATTTCCTTATTTTTCAGCTTATGCCTTAGCCTAGTTATTTTGATAATTATATTGTTAAAGTTATCGCACTCGCCAGACTTTATGTCTGACCCCTTTTCTTTCCACCTCTTTTCTTCCTTCCTCACCCCCTCCTCCCCTCCCCCCCCCCCCAAGGTTTGCAAGGAGGGAATACTACAGCTTAGTGCCGATTTCTTTCAGTTGCTTGAAGAGAGTAGATGTATCGCTTGGGGCTCTCTCATCTTTATGGCTTTCCTTATGCTCAGTGGGGACTTATGCATTTATGTTATTTAAGTGTTTGCTTCTTTATGTACTTTGAAGTTTTTGGAAAAGACTACTGATCCTGTTGTAATGGCTTTGGAAACTACTTATGTAAACTCGTTTTGAGTTATGATGAAATAAAATAAGTTTTATCTTCCGCTGTGTTGAGTTATTTATTTATTCTTGTAATTTATCTGTTCTATACAAACAATAATGCTTCATGGACATTGATGCATTCCCTTTGTGAGTGACATTAATGGACGTGGGGTGTTACACGTTGTATCAGAGCTATGGTTATAAGAACAGATAAAAAGTTTTGAAAAGTGTTTTCAAAAGTATTATTTTCCTAGAAAGTATTTTCAAAAACTTGTCTTAAAGAAGCTATTTTCAAGGAAATTTTACTTTAAAGAGCATAATCCCCGCAAGCAGTACATCTCTCTTTCGCTTCCCTTGTTTTAAAACTCTTTCTTTTTCTTTTCAGCATGTCTGGAGCATCTGAGATACCATATGGTGTTCATGTACCCAGTTGGTATCGTCAATATCTCAAGGCTAGGGCCGCTGCCGCAAGACCAGCCAAAGTTCCTCCTCCTCCTCCGCCAACTCCAGTCATTCCTCCGCATGGAGATACTTTCTCCAAGATATGTAAAGACTTTCGTTCGATGGGTGGAAAATCTTGTAGTGGGACTGAAACGTTCATTGAAGCTAGAATTGGTTGAAAGAAGTGGAGGATCTGTTTGGCATCTTTGATTTGGACGATTGTAAGAATGTCCAATTGGCTGCTTGGTTGATGAAGGACGAAGCTTCGTTTTGGTGGGAAGTCACTAACGGAGAGCGTCTGGTTGATACATGGCCAGATTTCAGGCATAGGTTTGAGGCAAAGTTTCTGTCACGGGCTGAAGAGAATTTATATATGGAAATTTTTTTGGCTTTAAAGCAAGGGAATCTGTCAGTAAAAGAATACGTCAACAAGTTCAATCAGTTGGCAAGATTTGGCTTGGACTTGGTGAATACACCCGAAAAGAAGGCCCTGAGATTAGTTAAGGGTTTGAACGAGCCACTACATGGGTTAGCTGTGACCCACATCCCTATGGGGGCTACCTTTGAGAGACTAGTGGAGATGTCACTTATGCATGAAGAGGAGAAGGACGCCAATGCTAATAAGGCACCCGAGAAGAAAGGAGATCAAAAGAAACCGTAGCAACAACAACAAAACAAGAAAGGCGGAAATAACAATAATGGCAAAGGAAAGAAGAAGTGCTTTAATTGTGGGACACCAGGCCATCTGAGTAAAGATTGTAGGAAAAAGAAGAAGACTAGCTGTTTCCACTGTGGAGAGGCAGGTCATCTAGTTAAGGACTGCCCAAGGAAACAGAGGCAAAGGCAAAGAACTTCTGGAGGGAAGCTTCAGGCTCTCATGGCACCAGGGCAGGAAAGGGAACAGGTCCAGGCTCTCGTGGTCCCACCGCTGCAAGAACGAGGTAGAAACATTTCTGTCGAGAGTTTAGTTTTTCTGTTTGATCATCATGTCTGTACTTTATTCGATTATGGCGCATCACATTCGTTTATCTCTACATCATTAGTTGAAACACTGCACTTAGATACTAGTCTTGTGACATGTCCACTCATTTATCCATGGTTTGCAGGGATTTCAGATTGTCTATCTTAGGCGTTGGTTTTGAATGTAATGCTTTTGTGCTTGGTTTCATGGGCTATGGGTTGATTCTAGGAATGGATTGGCTAGCCTGAAATGGCGTCGTCCTAGATTGTGAACGAAGGGTAGTAAAATTGTTGACTCATAGTGGAAAGACCCTTGACATTTCTTGTGACCCTAGAGGACCGGTGATGCTTAGTTATCTTGAGTCACTTGATGCATCCAATGATGATTTACATTCTGTTTGTATAGTCCGTGAATATGTTGATGTCTTCGATGAGGTGAGGGGTATACCCCCAAAACGTGAGATAGACTTTCGTATTTATCTTGTAAACAATGCAAAACCAGTATCTCTGCCAGTGCGCCACATAGCTCCTCGTGAGAGGAGGGAGCTCAATAAGCAAGTAGGGGAGTTGCTTGAGAAAGGGTTCATAAGATGTAGTATATCGGAGTGGGGTGCTCCAGTAGTATTTGCCACGAAGGCGGATGGGTCCCTTAGACTTTGTGTGGACTATAGAGAGCTTAATAAACTTACTAAGAAGAATAGGCACTCACTGCTGAGGATTGACGATCTCTTCGATCAATTAGTTGGCACCTCAGTGTTTTCGCAATTGGACTTAGCCACTGGTTTCCATCAGTTGAGAGTGGCTGAGGATAGCATATACAGGACTGCCTTAAAGACTCCGGACGGTTTCAATGAATGGCTTGTAATGCCCTTTGGTTTGACAAACGCCCCCGCATACTTTGTTGACTTGATGAGTAGGGTGTTTAGGGAGTACCTTAATAAATTCATGGTGGTCTTTATGGATGACATCTTGGTCTTTTCTAAGAGCGAGGAAGAGCATGCCCTACATCTTAGGGTAGTGTTGGAGACCCTTCGATCGCATAACCTTAAAGCTAAATTTTCTAAATGTCACTTTTGGAGGAAGGAAGTGCGATTCTTAGGGCACTGGTTTCCAAAGAAGGGTTAGCTGTGGATCCCGCGAAGGTGGTGGCCATCCAAGATTGGAAGGTCCCTAAAAATGCTACCGAGATGAGGAGTTTCTTGGGGTTGGCAGGCTATTATAGAAGTTTACCAAGAACTTCGCAAAAATATCAGCCCCATTAACACGCTTGACAAAGAAGAACCTAGTTTTTACGTGGGACATAGATTGTGATGATGCGTTCCAACGTTTAAAGAGAGCTTTGACCACAGCCCCAGTCTTAGTGTTGCCAGATGGGAGTAAGCCATTTACCGTTTATACCGATGCGTGTGAGACAGGACTAGGCGCAGTCTTAATGCAAGAGGGAAGGGTAATAGCCTATGGAGGAAGGCAGTTGAGAGTACATGAGAGAAATTACCCTACGCATGACCTAGAGTTGGCCGCTATTGTTTTCGCGCTTAAGTCTTGGCGCCATTATCTTCTTGGCGAGAAATTCGAATTGTTCACTGACCACAAATCGCTAAAATATTTGTTTTCTCAAAAGGAATTAAACTTAAGGCAGCAAAGGTGGATGAAATTCTTAGCGTCCTATGATTTCGAGATAGCATATACCCTGGCAAGGGTAACGTGGTGGCAGACGCCTTAAATAGGAAAAGGTTGTCTTTGAGTCTGTTGTTTGTTGAGCGGCGAAGCTTAGAGTTCATCTCTACGTTTGACATTAGACCTTCCATTGACTTTGTACCCGGTTTGCTAGCATCCTTAGAGGTCAGACCTACGCTTTTGGGACGGATTGGTGAGGCACAGCGAGATGACCCATAGTTGGTTGAGTTAGTAGAGAAGCTCATAAGGGGGGAGTCATCGAGCCATCTCAGTAGGTATACCCTAGATGATAAGGGTTGGTTACGTAGGGACGGTAGACTTTGTGTACCACAAGACGAGAACTTGAGGAAGACTATTCTTGATGATGCACATCGTTCGAAGATGACCATTCATCCCGGCGGAGATAAGATGTACATGGACCTGAGACGAGTTTACTTTTGGGCCGGTATGAAGAAGGATGTGGCCGAGTTTGTCGCTAGATGCTTGGTGTTCCAACAAGTAAAAGCAGACCAAAAGAAGCCCGGTGGGTTGCTTCACCCATTGGAGGTCCCACAATGGAAGTGGGAGAGTGTCTCGATGAACTTTGTTGATGGGTTACCGAGATCGAGGAAGGGTAATACGGGGATTTGGGTCATGGTAGACAGACTTATTAAGAGTGCCCATTTCATTCCCGTGAAGAGTAAGAGGACTGCTCCATGGTTAGCCTCCATATACATTCGAGAGATAGTTCGTTTGCACAGTGTTCCTTTTAGCATAGTGAGCGATCGTGATCCTATCTTTACTAGCGAGTTTTGGAAGGGCTTGTAAGAGGCGGTAGGGACTCAGTTATGTTTGAGCACCACATATCATCCTCAGACGGACGGCCAGACCGAGATGGTGAATCGTATTCTAGAGGACCTTTTGAGGCTATGTGTTTTAGACTTCTGAGGTACATGGGAGGAGCATATTCCTTTGGTGGAGTTCGCATATAATAATAGCTTTCAGTCTAGCATTGGCATGGCACTTTTCGTGGCTCTTTATGGACGGCCTTGTCGTTCACCTACATGTTGGTGGGAATCTACGGATAAGATCTTACATCGGCCCGATATGATTAGAGAGACTTCGGAAAAGATCGATTTGATTCGAAGGAGGATGAAGACGGCGCAAGATAGGCAGAAATCTTATGCGGACAAGAGGAGGACAGATCTTGAGTTTGATATTGGGGACATGGTCTTTACCAAGGTGTCTCCATTACGGAATGTTGTTCGCTTTGGGTCCGTTGGGAAGTTATCACCAAGGTTCGTAGGGTCGTTTCCTATTAAGGAGAGGATTGGACAGATGGCGTATAGAGTGGAGTTGCCCAAGAGACTCAGTGGTGTACACGACGTATTCCATGTATCACATTTGAGGAAGTGCTTGCACGAGACCGCGGAAGTGGTAGAGCCGAGCTTGCTTAGAGAAGTGGAGATAGAGCGTGATGCGACGATTCGACGAGCTCCTACATGCATTCTTGGGTCGGAGATTAAGAAGTTGAGGAATCGAGAGGTCAAGATAGTCAAAGTGCAATGGGGAGATGATGAGAGCAACGCTACTTGGGAGACGGAAGAGAAGATGCATTCATAGTACCTTTATCTTTTCGAGGGTATGTCTTTTAATTTCTCCTTTAGCGCTTAGCTTGTACTTGTTTTATCCTTAGTGTATCCTCTCGCTAGTATCTTTGACCTTTAGATAGGGTAGCCCTATGGTTGAAACATGTGTTTGAGACATGTTATGTATGATGGATGCATATGGACGCAAGTGTTTGCTAGTGGTTGCTCGTGGATGCATATACACACACTTTAGGCACTAGATCGGCTCAGTCACTTTCATATTGCATATTGCATATAAATGGATGTATTTAGTAAAATGAATGTACATTGAATGTGTGTATCATATGGATGTTGCATTTAAATGGATGGTTATGCACACATGTAGTAATGATATGTTTAGGATTCTTTGCATACATAATGGATACATGGCACTATCATTATTTGCATTAAGGAGATCGACTGAATCAGTGGACCGCCTGGTTTAGCATTAGTATACGGACATATACACACACTATGCATATGTACATGAAAAGCATTAGAAATCTTTTAAGGACCATGGATGCTAGTTGTTGATGGTTGAGTAGATGGATGATTGGATGGTAGGATATGTTCTTCATGACTTAGAGATTTCAAGGACGAAATCCTTTAAGTAGACTTCTTGCTGAGTCATTAGGGCTGAGGTGTCACCCTATCCCGACTGAGTGGTTTTGATTAACCCTAAGATCATCCGACGGCTATAATTAAATTGAAATTATATATAAACATGGGTAGACTCAAACCCTAAAATCAAATAAAAATCCATATCATGGTCGTCATGCTGTCGTCTTGTAACCTAGAGTAGCCGCCACCAACTAGAGGGAAATCAAAGCTAATCAATTCAGTTCTATTCAACTCTAATCTAAACAATAACGAATCTACTACAAAGGCGAGCTAAATCAATTTCAGAATTCAGATTTCAGAACGCAAGACCTTCTTTTTGTGAGTTTGATTTCTTTAATAAGATAATTAACAATTTAATTGGATTGAGCTATGATTTGGATTATATGGTTATGTTGTGAATCATTGACCGTATGTTATTATCTATATTGTATATTCTATGATGTTATCATCTATGTTGTAAATTCTATGATGTTATTATCTATGTTGTAAAGCTGTGATGTTATCATCTATGTTGTAGATCTATGATTGGCTTATGTACAATCAATTCATAATGATGTTTCATGTGCTAGTTTGGTTATGTTGTTGGAACTAATTCATATGTTAAATCATATGTGTTGGATGTTAATTTATATATGAATCATATGCAAGTTAGTGAGAATCATATACAACCTTACATGTTTCATGACATCTATTTTATGTGCAAATTGGATCTAAAGTTAGGCTATGACATGTGTGAGTTAGATGTAAGTTTACATCATAATCTATGTTGTATAAATCACATATGCAAGTATATATATATATTGGAGTATGAATCATGTAATGTAAGTTTTTGACTATTGCCTATGCAAGTTTACACCTTATGATTAGATCTATGACATCCATAGTTTATGCAAGTTTGTGACTATTGCCTATGCAAGTTTACACCTTATGATCGGATCTATGACATCCATAATTTATGCAAGTTTGTAACTTTTGCCTATGCAAGTTTTTAGATGAAAAACCTTATTCACGTGCAAGTTCACCCCTTATGTTTAGATCTAGTTTTATTCTATGCATGTTGTGATGTTTTATCTTTATTCCATAAGTTAGACTATTCGAGTCTAACGTATATTTTATGTTAAACGAACGAACGTACAACGTGGGGCAATGGGATAACATTAAAAGATTTAATATTGAGAATTGGCATAAATGCCTTAAAAGTGATGTTAATTGGTATAATTTTATATACCATAAATAGATGGACATAATTGAGTTAATTATGGACATAGTTAAATTTGTAACTGATTGGCAATTTGAATAGGGAAATTAATTCAAATTGGGGATAATTAATTAGGTGTAATTAATCGCCTAAGACACAATGTTAGACTCTTTTGTGGTGTAAGACAGCCCGGACCCGCCCGACAAATCCAGCTTCCACAAATGCTAGTCTAATGTGGGAGGTCTTAGGCATAAATTAAATGTGTAACAGTTGTAATGACATGAGGTTAGGCTCGTTTGTGGTGTAAGACTGCCCGGATCCGCCCGGCAAATCCAGCTGCCACAAATGCCAGTCTAATGTGGGGGGTCTTTACAAGGTTACGGTCTTAATGAATTAAGAAACACTTAACCAGACAAACATGTAGTGGGACATGAGGGGGGTTAAGTGGGTGCCTTGGGTGGCATGTGGAATTTAGTGGGTGCCTTGGGTGGCATTTGAAATACGATTAGATGCACTTAACCAAGACTGTAACATGTAAAAATACATGATTAATAATGGGGTTAAGTGGGGAAAAAACTTAGAGGGGACCAAGCGTAGGTGGAAAGCTTGTGTCATGCATGGGTGCCCTTTTCAAACCAGTAACCCATTAAGTATCTTTGTGGGCTCGACCCAAGTCGAAGACGGGACATGCGTACTAGATTTGATTGTAAGAGGTCAGAACGGGTCAGCGGTGGCAACGCAAGTCCAATGGGTTCATATGCGTGTGTGGGCCCGGGCTGGTAGGTAAGACGTTGTTGCATCGTGTAGATATAAGCCGTGCATTTTTTGTTGTATCGAGTTGCCACTTTGGGGAGTGATACGCCCCACTGTGGGGCCAGCACGGGTATCTAGGAGTTAGGGAGCCGATCGACTGGGGGTAGTGGGTACACCTAGTGGAGGTAGGGGCAGACGACACCTATGAAGGTAGCTACGGGTACACTAAACTACCATTATCATTATTAAGTTCTGTAGGCGGGATTAACCTTTAGGGTGACTAGTGGTGGTACAGTGTAGTAATTATCTTATAGTAATTAGGGGCGCCTTTAACGATATCTTGGTTCATCTTATTCCTCGTTTCGTTCTGTCATACCCAATTGTTCACAGTCATTTCCTTATTTTCCAGCTTATTCCTTAGCCTAGTTATTTTGATAATTATATTGTTAAAGTTATCGCACTCGCCAGACTTTATGTCTGACCCCCTTTTCTTTCCACCTCTTTTCTTCCTTCCCCCCTCCCCTCCCCCGCCCCCCCAGTTTGCAAGGAGGGAATACTACAGCTTAGTGTCGATTTCTTTTAGTTGCTTGAAGAGAGTAGATGTATCGCTTGGGACTCTCTCATCTTTATGGCTTTGCTTATGCTCAGTGGGGACTTTTGCATTTATGTTATTTAAGTGTTTGCGTCTTTATGTACTTTGAAGTTTTTGGAAAAGACTACTGATTATGTTGTAATGGCTTTGGAAACTACTTATGTAAACTCGTTTTGAGTTATGATGAAATAAAATAAGTTTTATCTTCCGCTGTGTTGTGTTATTTATTTATTCTTGTAATTTATCTGTTCTATACAAACAATAACGCTTCGTGGACATTGATGCATTCCCTTTGTGAGTGACATTAATGGACATGGGGTGTTACAAACCCGGTCTTTTATTCTTGTAATTTATCTGTTCTATACAAACAATAACGCTTCGTGGACATTGATGCATTCCCTTTGTGAGTGACATTAATGGACATGGGGTGTTACAAACCCGGTCTTTCTGAATAACTCGCATATATAATAAACAAGTGCTATAAAAACACAACATACGCCTCATTCTAGTCCAGAATATTCCTTTATTCAAATATTCTTATACTTTGGGAAAAGTTCCTATTAATTTTATCAAAGATAAATTCTTTAAATTTATTCTTTAATCTTTCTTTGGGTATCATTTCAAACTAATTAAAGGTGCATTAAAACTCCACTTGGTTTTATTCTTCCCAAAAATCAATATTAATGATTGTTTACCTTGGGAAATCATATCCTGCCTTTAACTGGGTTAAAGAACCAATTTCATTTAAAACATGGCTCACGATAAACCCAAAATCACATTCCATTTCATCAGCCTTTAACCGTAAATTAGCAAGTGAACAATTCCCTAAGTATTAACCCCGAAGGCCGAAACCAACATCAGATCAATACCAGGAAACCATTCAACTTAATTAATCTCCAGTTTGTTTCTGATTTTCTTAACTCCGTTGGGTCTAAGTACAGTATTATTAAGGATACCATTCACGACAAACCAAAACCTCATTCCATTGTTAATCGGGTTAAAGAACAAGTGTTATTTTAAAACACTATTCACGATAAACCCAAATCACATTCCATTAATTATGGAATCTTCACGGTAAAATAGATCAATATATAATCGATATCAATTTCCGTATCCGACCAATAATATAAATGGAATAACGGCAAAGCCATTTAAATTCAATATGTATTAACCGTCTTCCTCCATAGAAATTCACTTCGATTATTATCAATCAAATTCCATTCAATTCCAATTTAATATATTAAATTGGAAAACTTTACTTTGGAAAATTCCCGTTAAATCTTAAAAAACAGATTTATAAATTTCAAATCACATTTCACTGTAAAGCAGGTTAAAGAACTAATGTCGTTACAAACATAGTTCACAACAAACCCAAAATCCCATCAGTCTCTAACTGTAAATTAGTAAAAGAACACCTCCCTAAGTATTAACCCCGAAGGCCGAAACCAACATCAGATCAATACCCAGGAAACCATTCAAATTAGCCAATCTCTAGTCAGTTTCTAATTTTCTTAACTCCACTGGGTTTAAGAACAGTATTATTAAAGATACCATCACGACAAACCCAAAATCCAATTTGATATTAAATACAAGGCTCTGAATAGAAAAATATATCGGCTTATATTCAATGTCGAATTCTGAAACCAACAAATATCGTATTGGAATAACGATATATATATATCTTCCAAATTCCTTCACAATATCCGAATAGTCACGAAACCCAATATCGAAATATTCCGAAGATAATTTTGATTCTGATCCATTCCAATTCATATATTGGAAATTCTGGTTATTTTAAAACCATTTCTAATCCAATTTAATTATTTAAAAATATTGGATTATAATTCTAGTTCAAAACTAGTTCATTTCGATAAAAATACATTTTTATCTTTTCAAATATCGAATTTTTCATCCCAATCCTTTCCAAATCATTTATTATTTTTTTACATAAATTATTGATATTTTTAATAATTTTATCAAGGCCCGTACAGTCGATTTCCATAAACGGCCATCGAACTGAACTTACAACGACCTTTTCCAAATTTGATTTGGACATAATTCCAAATCCAACGGTTAGATTTCTAATTTCTTGTATTCATTAGAAAGCACTTTTTGATACGAACCCAAAGGTTTTGATTTTAAGGGAATCCAATGGTCGGATCTCCCGTAATGTCCATTCGAAGTCAATGGTCGAAATTCGCGAACTGCCGTAGCGCGGTGCGTTCTATTCAGGCCATTATATTATATATATATATATATATATATATATATATAATATATTTCATCGATTTTCATTTAAAACGTATTTTATTAATTGTTTCAAATTCGTTTTCAAAACGATTTCAAACTTCATATTCAATTTCAAATCAAAATTGAATATTCCATATCATTGGTATATAAATGGTGATGTTTTCAAAACATTATATTTTAAAATCAATTCCTTTTCGATATTCATTATAAAAATGAATAAAATCGATATAAATATCTTTCACGTCAAAATGGCGTTAATCTAATCGACACGGCTTCATATATTTAAATATATTCGTGTTCATCCCAAATCGGACATCAAAATCCGATTTTGATCCATTACTGAATATTATTTTAAAATATTCCTTATTTTAAAATATTTTTTATTTTAAAATATTCATTCTTTCTGAACTGGAATTAGATACAGTCAATTACCATATAATTTGATTTATATGTATTTCATACAATCACATGTATACAACAGCCACGATAAAGAATCAACAATCATCCAAAGTGCATTCTACCTCGCATAAGCATTAAATATAAATATTTAATGCTTATAACAGTCTGTCAACCAATCGATTGACATACAACTAAATATTGGGATTAGTGTATGTCATATATCATCCCAGTATCCGTGTGGGGTTTTCAAACAACAAACACAAATTTATTTGTGCAGTTTGGCGATGTGTAAAATTTATCGTCCCAATCAATATCAGTCAAATGTGTACATAAACAAATCGTCCGATTTGTTTATAAATATTTATTTTATTCATATACACTTTAAAAATTATATTTTTAACTATAAAGTATTTTTGACTATAAAATATTTTATTCCATTCCACATCACACAATCAACTTTCACAACAAAATCAAACAAACAAGTCGTCCATGGTCTGCGGACGACGAGTGTCGGGTGCTGCTAAGCACCGTCTGCATCTTAGCATATATTTTAACTAGAAAATAAAATAAAAGTGAGAAGTTCTCACCTTCGGGTTTTACTCCGCTGTGCTTTGATTGTCGATCTATGTAGTATACCTACGTTAAAAATTATATTTTACCATATCAATAATTATTTCTTTGTATGATTATTTTATAAATAACATACATAGGCTAAAAATTATATTTTTATCTTTTTAAAAATAATTTCATATTTTTATAACAACTCTACATAGATAAAAATCACATTTTTATATTGTCACTTCATATATAAAAATCGTATTTTTATCCTATCGCTACATATATAAAGATCAAATTTTTATTATATATATAATATTAAAATCATATTTTTATTATCATGCACGAATAAAAGTCATATTTTTATTGTCTCACATAGATAAAAATCATATTTTTATCTCGCTTTCATGTATGTAAAAATCAAATCTTTTTACTTATACAAATCAAATCTTTTTATTATTTAAAAATCTAAACTTTGCTTTATATATAAAAAATCTGATCTTCCCTCATGTTAATTCAAATCTCCCCTTTATGTAAATAAATAAATAAAAACAGATTTTTATGTAAATAAATAAAAAAATAGATTTTAATGTAAATTAAATAAAAACTCACCGTTGCTTTTTGGGGACGGGGGGAATTGGTGTTGCAGGGGGTCAAAGAGGGGGCAGGGGTGCGGTCAGGCGGAGGTGGGTCGTGATGGGCCATTCACGGTGGCCGAAGCGGTAGCTTTTGGGGCTTTGGAGGAAGGGTTTCAAATCAGCGAGGGAGGGAGTACAGGATAAGACGTCGGTGGGAGGAGAAGAGGGAGGGGAGGCAGCGGAGCTTGGGGGGCGCGGCGCCGTGCCTGGCGGAGGCGGTGGGATGTCGCACGATGGCGCGATGGTACTTTTTTCTCTTTGTTTCGATCTGAAAGGGAAAAGGGGGAGTATTATAAGGGGGTTGACTTTTATATTTTAATTTATTTATTTACTTTCTATAACAAGTACCCCTTTCATTTGAACCCCAAATCGAACCCACCAACTATCGTCTATAGCTAATTACCCCCTTTTCGAATACAATGAGATATGTATCGCAAGCCAATTTGGCTGTTTCGATTAGTTTCCATCAAAATCAAAATATAAATCTTTATACTGAATTCGAACGCACATTTTAATTTACCGGGGCCACATACTAACTCTAAAAATTCCCGAAAAATTATTTCTAGCTTTGTATTCATGGTACGTTCCTGAAAAAACTAATTTCATCAAATTTGGAGATCGTTTGAAAAATGGCCATTTTCTGGTCGATCCAAATTGACAGAAACTGTCAAAACACGTTTTCTTTTGCCACGCTCACATATTGATTCCAAAAATTATGAATTTTGGAATATAGCAATAACTTGACATCTCGGATCCAACAAAAGTGGTTTTGTTGAAAACGGAGGTCGTTTGCAAAATGGCTATTTTTAAGGGCTAAAATTCCATAGCGACTATTCTGAATTTTCAACTGGACATAACTTTTTATTTCCACTATGAAATTTCAATTTTTCAGATTCGTTGGAAAGATATTTTCAGATTGATTCAAATATTTTTAGTTTCACTAAAATCCAGTTTATTTTGAATCATGTACATTCATTTGAAATTTGAAATCGAATTTTCAAACTACCGCGCCATTTTCAATTCCTTTTATAAATAAAAATAAATATTTATATTCTAACATAGATTTAAATAAATATATACATTCTAATTCTATTCAAAATAATTTCTCGTTGTTATTATTTAAAATAATTCATTTTAAATAATCAAAATTCATCAAAATTGCCAAAATAAAATTTTTAAATTGAACCTGCTTTTCCGGGTTATTACAGTCTCTGACTATTACAGTCCAACCCAGTCTGAAGTCCAGTATTTTCCAGTGTAATTCATTAAGTACTGAGAGAAAATCATATGTATTTGAATGACCGAGTGATAATAACTCATTGTATTGTGATTTCGCAATGAATCAAGGAACTATAAAGTGGATGTAGGCTCATTAATGCTGATCCACTATAAATCTCGTGTATTGATTTATTTCTATTGTTCTTAGTTTATAATTCCTCATTATTCTCTACAAAACATGATCAATTAGGTGTTAGGACCATTTTTTGGTCTAACATTTTGGTGCTTTCGTTGAGAAAATTGAATTCTTAGCCTTTTGGATTATTATTCTACTGTTCCGATCACAAAGTCCGAAGAGGTAATCCACATTCATGCTATGATAATCATCATTTCGCCTAGCTATTATTAGGGCTCTACCACTCGAGTCGATCCTATGCCATAGATGAATTTTTCCTAAACACTTAGGTTCACATGAAACTACAAGGAAACAGCCATGATGGAATGCATGAAAGACTCCACAATCCTGAGAGCATGTGAAAACCGGGTCGGCATTCTCGAACTGATATGATGAATGAGCAGGTTGGATTCCATCCAGGTCCAACATTCTCTGGATCAAACTTTCTCTGGTTCGTGGAAACAACACAAAGCAGTCCCTACCTTTTGAAGAGATATGGTGGATAGCATCTGGGTCGAGGTCCCCAGATCGAATAGTCTCTACCTGAACCAAAGACACATTTGATTCAAATGCGGCTCGAAGGGTCCAACTCGACACGAAGGCACAACCACAAACCGATCCGGGGGCTGTACTCCGATCTGACCCATTGAGTAGGACTCGAATCCAACTGTTGTTGATACCCTGATCCGACCTGGTGATGCATCTCTGAACCGAACCAAAGTGGGTGCCCCGAACCAAACCGAGGAAACGAATGTTACTGGTGGTGCTTCCACAAACCGAAACGACGGTGCAACCATGACCCAACCCGAAACAGCTGTTTTTGGGGGAAAAAAATGCATTTTTATGATCATTTCAGAAAAGGATCTATCTTTCAAAATCGATAAAATCATGTGGTGCCCACATTTTCGACCTAACCGGTTAGGTCAATCGCCGCTGGGACAATGGGGTCCTGAACCCCCATCGGCGCTACACCCGGACCTGTTGACGGCTTGCCTTCGGCTCGGCATATATTTTGGCAAATAGCAATCATCAAAGCTTGTCAATGAAGAATAGACGGATAAACAGAGAATGTCACAACAAAATGGCAATGATTGGTATTCCCCCAGAGGCTAGGGCTATCAATTTCCTACACGACCCGTGACCCGACCTGAAACCCGCACGGAAATTAGCAGGTTAACCCGACCCGTTTAGTTAGCAGGCCATTTTCGGGTCAACCTGAGTTTGACCCGTTTATAAATGGGTGGGTTTAGGGATGACCCACTAACCCGATTTTAACCCGCCAAACCCGATTATATGTTGTATCTCTTCCATACTTTTAGTCTTTTATGTATACTGTCAATGCTAATCTTTTATATATGTAATAATTAGTATGCTCGTATATGTAAGCTATTATATTTTACTAATTTATTCTTGTATGTTGTTAGTTATATTTTACTTATAACAACTGTATCTCTTCCATACTGGTAGTCTTTAATTTTTGTAGTATGGGAATATATACTCATGTATAGAAAATGATTTTTGGATATGATGATTTCAAGCTTTATATATGTGTCATCTATTGGTGACTTTGCAACTTGTTGCATGTTGGTGATTATATAACAGTGTGCATGTTGGTGATTTGGCTCTTTTGTTGCTTATATTAGTAGTCAATATCTATCAATGGGTCAAACGGGTAAACTCGACCTGACACGACCCATTTAGTTAAACGGGTTACGCGGGTCAGGTATACAAAGTTACGCTTCATTTGTATGACATGGTGAAAGACATATATCCTGTGGTTCACTCCGCGAAAAACTTAGCTACCCTTTGCAATGCCCATATGCTCTCAGCGGCATCGATGGCGATTGATTTCCGCCGGATAAGAGTTAATCAACATACTTTGGTGCCCAGAGATAAGTACCAGTTGAGCCACCGTAAACCATGATCGGACATATGGATCCTTACACAGATGATAGCAACTTGATTGCTCATCAGCAACTATGTGACCATCCCTAACAAAATTCGGAGCTTACTTCGCATCTGGGTGTCTATTGTCAAAATTCCTAACCGAAGATGGAGTGGGAACAGCCCGTAGTTACCAAATTACTCAAAGGGTTTGCCATTTGGTTGAATGGGAGATGCCGCGCAACGGAGATGGCATGAAACCCAATAGTGCTTCCCTCATGCAAAGGAGAAATCAGCATAGCAAATAAAGGAAGCATCACGGAAGGAGTCATCCGATTACATGTCTGAAGACATAGATCCTAGAGAGGACGAAGATTTGGGATGCAGGAGGGAAACACTTAGTAAAGAAACTGTGGATATTCCGATCGATAGTGACGACCTGACAAAGGTCTTGAAAATCAGGTCTCATTTAGACCATCTCCAAATGAGGGAACTGACAGATTTTCTACGATCCAATCTAGACGCATTTGAATGGGCCCATGCTGACATGTGTAGGATCTCGCCGTCGATTATGAGTCATACACTGATCAGTCACCACAACAGGTACAACAGCGACCTGAGGCATTTGGAAGATTGCTCAAATAGAACATTGAGCTCAGCCAGTTTGATCTCAATTTCTTCCCAAGGAAGTCCATATGGGGGCAAACATTAGCTGATTTCATCACTGAATTCACGATTCCCGACGAGGATGTGTTAGGTGAAGAAGATGGTCCCTCAGAACGAAATATGAAATAGAGTACCTGGAAGCTGTACATAGACGGTGCTCAAAGTGATCGATGGTCCAGTATCGGGGTCGTATTAATGACTCCTGAAAGACGGTCAATTTACTATGCCTTGCTCTGATTCTTTTCGCTACCAATAATGATTCCAAGTACGAGGCCCTGATTGATGGGTTGAAACTCGCTAAGGAGTTGGAAGTAGCAGCATTAGGCATTGTTGGGGTCTCTTAGATTGTTGTTTGCCAGGTTCAAAAGGAATTCCAAACGAAGGGACCACGACTCGCAGCTTACCCAGAACAGGTTGAAGAGATGTTGGATGGATTGGAACGTTCCAGCATATCTCGTGTTCCACGAACATAAAATAAAAAGACGGTCAAGCTAGCCAATTTAGCAAACTCCGAAAATCAATAAGGGATGGAAATGGCCCCAATTGAGACACTACAAACTCCATATATAGGCCAAGCCATATGGAAGTTGATCTATTGTTGGAGACCAAACCCGAGAGGGAGTCATGGATGGACCCCATAAGAACTTCTTGCATCAGGGAATATTTACGGTAAGGAGAAGTGAAAGGCATGCCAGCGTTCGTTATTCCTCAAGTTATGACATGCAAGGCGACATTGCTTATTTTCTTTGGAATGTCATCCCGAGATAGACATCAACGAGTCTCATTGTTAATTCACCGCCCTGAATGATTCGATAAAGGCACTAATAAACTTCCTACTATATGGAAGATGCACACGAATGAAACTTCTGATGAATAACGTTTTGGAGCTAGAAAGTGAAGGTTCACAGTTCCGTCCCCTTCATTGATTATCTGGTAAGTAACTCATGCGCAGACGTTGGGGGAAACTAGAGATTCGAATGTCGATTGCTCGTAATTACATCATTTAAATCAAAGCTGATACATCATAGGTTTGCATGATCGACTGCCTCATCCCTTCCCGAAAATTGGCGAGTTAAAGGTTTAGAGTACTTAAGCCTGGATGTTGATTGATTATCTGTGCATTAGATCTTATTCTAGACATGGGATTGAAGGCATATTTGCGGATGGATGAGATATGACTATCCTCCTAGCAGTCATATCCTATTTCCTAGCATGGAAAGCGCAAGTTTCTATAAGCATGGATCTATTATTCTCCTGCCAATTATTGTCCTAGCACCAATGTGATGATATACTACCGTTAGCGATACATACATGACTCCCTGACACTCAATCCTTCCCCTTGGCATGGGGGCAAGAAGGCGACCTCGTCGTTCGCTTACAGTATTTACTTAACTGCCTTTGTTGCTCCAAGACCCCAATCAAGGTCTGATCATTCTTGGGACCACCATCCCACGACGGGTTGAAAGGACGTTCATCACCAGCTAAAGATTTTGGCTGCCATCCCCTGGCAGAGATTGGGTAAGGCAAAATGGACCTGCAAAAAGCATGCAATGCCATTTTTGCATAGAATGATATTCATTCCTTTAACATGATTACTCTTTAACCATGACTCTTATATTTCCATGTTTTATGAGTTATTGATGTAATTAACTCAGGTAAATTAATATGTGGATGCTGTAGGTATCCAGTATTTGCTACCGATCAGACTTGTAACATCCACATATAGAGTTATGGAACAAAACCATAACGAGCTTGACTGAATTGCTTGTCTACAAAGCCACGCCCTCCGTCTAAAGAAAGTTTTATGTCTCAAGGTGGATTCGTGATGACCATCCACTCCTTGCCTCACACGTGGCAGACCACAAGACAATTATGCATTAATCTTTGCATTACAAAGTCGGAGTCTATCTCTAGATGAATGTAGTCCGACCGTCTACATGGCTCGATCCTATGCTCGACGCCACCAGATTGAACGAATCCATAATAAAGGAGGCAGCATTGCCCCTTGATATGCTTACTTTTCAATCATGCAATTTACTTTTATATGCTTCCTGAGTTATGGACATGACTAATTCATGCGATATGAATGATGCAGGTACCCGAACTTTGGTGCCAATCACTCCTCCCATAAATTGATCAGAGGAACGCAGAGACTTGGTAAAGGTTTTCTGACTGTTTGCCCAACTGACCCTAATCCTCAGAGCTTGGATAGAAGTATAAACCTAGGACGAGTGTGATGGGCGCGCCAAGATTAAAGAACACTCGATCCATAATTCTAACTCTTATGATTCAAGAGAGAGTATAAAGGACGTGAAGATGACGTCCACCACTCTAACTGTCATGATTCAAGGGAAAGTATAAAGGACGGGAAGATGATGTACATAGGGCGTGATGGTGCACTAGATTAAGGACCGCCTTGATTCCACTCTACCCTTGGTATTCAACGGGAGAGTATAAAGGCGCCAGGGACTGTGCGCTACAAATGAACTCCTACCCTACTGAAGGATTAGGGGGCAAACTGAAAGCTGAGTTCGAACTCTATCTTGGGCATACAACAGGAGAGTATAAAGGCATTGCGATTAAATGCCACGAAATGGCTACTACCCCATTGCAGGATCGGGGAAAAGAATGAAAGCTGAGTCTGAACCCCTCATTTCCGGACTGGGGGGCATCACATTATCAGTCCTGATCAATCTCAAACAAGCCCTGGGCAGGCACTCTATTCACGATTGATTGGGGGCATGCATACACATCACACCCCTACAATAGCTGCAATATGACATGCTATTTATTTGTAGAAATTTTGACTTGTAGGGACACAGGGTTAAAACCCTCATCCAATCAGTGATGTGATTTATTGCTTATTACTTAGTATAGTAATGCTTTGATTACAAGCATATTTGATTTAAATATATGAAAAACTTGCAAATATATGATACTGCAGGAGTACTAATTTGTTTACTGAATGCAAATTTACAAAGGATAGTTGGTCAGAAACGCAAGGGCCAAACTCGCAACAACGACAGCTGGCCAGTGGAAAAGAAATAAAAGGCCGCGTCCAGAAGGCTGACGCAGGTGCCTAATGCTAAACTTCCTGTGCGACTCAAGGCGGCAACAGCAATGAGGCCTTGGTAGTGAATAGTTCAATGACATGTCACATGGCTTAATTCTCGTAGCTGGAATGACCCGATGAAGTCATGGAATTGTTGGATTTCTACTTGGCCTTAATGCGATCTTGAGCGATCATTGGTTTCCTAGACTTAATACGATCCGACGTGATCGTGGCATTCTAGATTCCTATGCACTATGGATTTCTTGGACTATCCAAAAAACATTTTCCTTCATACTTCATGAAATATTAGCACAAAATATTAGCACAATCTGTAAACGTTATGAAACATCGAATTGTGGATTATAAATATGAAAGTGGAATACGTGATAACGGTGAACGCAACATGTAACAACTAATAAGCACCTGAGAATGGAGAGCTCAAGCATCTATTTGAAACATTAACTTACATGATATATCCATAAGTCGTATTTCTCGGCCGTTGATTTAACATTGGAAAAAATATCAGCATACTTGAGAAGACATACAGATTTGTTTACTTTTACAAGTTAAACTCACTAGTTCAGTAACTCTTTTAATTGACTCTTGGTTAGACATATCTAACTTGAAAAACAATCAAGCAAACCGAACGCCCACCTATAAATTACCATATTAGAAACTTACCTTGCAATATCATATTGAAACACACATGGTATGAAACTTAAGGGGAAAAGTTCAATTTGACAATCGATGAAACGTAATTAACCAAAAATATAGAAGTACAAGCTACATGGAACATGGAATATATACTACAGCTATACCCTAAATAGGTAGTTCTATTTATCCAAACTTGTATATATAAATTGAGCAAGTATAAATGCTACACCACATTGTCGATCAATGCCCAATTCATTAGAACAACTCAATGCATTTAATAAAGTTAGAAACGACCCATTCTCCCCAACGTACTATCCGGGTTGGAGAAACCATCCTAACTTCTCTTGGGTCCAAAACAATGCAACTTCGAACTTGGTTCGAACCCCTTTTCAACCATCTTCGAATAACCCTTTGAAGCCTCCCTTTCAATAAAATCAGTTCCAGAATCTTGCACCACCTTCTCAAAATCAAGTGCACCAATCTTTTGTTCCCTAAGACGATAAACGATTGACGTCGCTTGAGAAATGCCTCGAAGCGTTGAGTAAAGCAACGACTCAAAATCTCCAATCAAATAGAAATCTGCAAAATTTATTGACTTCGCACATGAAAAATACAAGTCAATCGATTGCTAATCTCGAAATGCAAATAAGCCAGTTAGCCACCTCCGTTAGTGAACGGGAAGGAGACACATTCCCGAGTCAACCCATTCCAAACCCCAAAGTCAAAATCATAATCCAAACTAAGCTCATGTCATCCAGGATAGAAATCTAACTCAATTGAATGCTATCACGACTTTACGATCCAGTAAGAAAATCAATAGTCAAGTTAAAAATCCAAATAACTTACTGAATGTTCCTCTCGAATCTTCTAAAGCCACGAAGATCTTGATCCAAATTCTGAATCTAGTTCTTCTCCAACTCAAGTAGACCGGCCAATAGAGTTTCCATTCCATTTCCTCATCGTGTTAGACCGAATAAACATTCCAACCAAATGGAAAAGATTTTAGAAATTTTCAAACAAGTGAAAGTTAACATTCCTCTCCACGACATCGTTCAACAAGTCCCAACCTATGCTAAATTCCTCAAGGATTTGTGTACCCAAAAATGACACACTCATGTACCCAAGAAAGTTTTCTTAGCCGCCGGACTTAGCGAAGTCTTATCCCAATCAATACTAGTGAAATACAAAGATCTTAGCCACCCCACAATATCATGTACTATTGGGGATAAGAAAATCGATAGATGCCTGCTAGACTTAGGTGCTTGTGTTAACTTGCTTCCATATTCCGTCTACCGCCAATTTGGGCCAGGAGAACTGAAACCCACCAAGGTTACCCTTCAGCTTGCTGACCGTTCAGTTAAGAGACCTGTGGGCGAAATCGAGGATGTATTGATAAACGTAGGCAAATTCATCTTTCCAATTGACTTCATTGTCCTAGAAACTCAATAGGTAAGCAATCCTGCAAACCTGATTCCTTTGATTTTAGGATGACCCTTCTTAGCAACCTCTAATGCACTTATCAACTGTAGAAATGGGTCTATGAAACTTTCTTTTGGTAACATGACCATCGAACTAAACATCTTTAGAACAGAAAACTCTCCTAACTCTTATGTGGACCGATTTTCTGAAATCCATGTTGTCCACGACAATGAACCTGAGCTCGACCATCTGAACAATGAAATTGAATCAAATTATAAAACTTTGTTTCAAGATATCCACGGAAATGTCTCTGAGTCAATTCCTGTCGAACTGCTCACAACTGAGTCTATCCCTCAACCATTTTCTTCAGTTGAGTCGTCTCCCAAATCCAAACTCAAAGTGCTTCCAAGTCATCTTAAGTATGCTTACTTTGGAGGCAATGAAACACTTCCTGTCATTATCGCTTCTGACCTAACTATAGAACAGAAACAATTGCTCCTTCCCATTCTTAAGAAAAATAAGGAAGCAATTGGTTGGTCCATGGTTGATATTAAGGGGATTATTCCTTCGATAGTCCAACATCGAATCCACCTTATAGACGATGCCAAGCCCACTCGTGATCCTAAGCGTCGACCAAATCCCATCATGAAAGAAGCAGTTCGTGATGAAATCCTTAAATGTATTGACAATGGAATCATCTACCTGATTTCCGATAGTCAATGGGTTAGTCCGATTCATGTCATACCTTAGAAATCAGGGATAACCGTGATTCAAAATGAAGCTAACGAGCTTATCCCAACCCGCACTCAGACGGGTTGGCGTGTTTGCATTGATTATAGGAAACTTAACATTGTAACACGTAAGGATCATTTCCCTCTGCCATTTATCGATCAAATGTTAGAACGACTAGTCGGTCACGAGTTCTACTGTTTCCTTGATGGGTACTCGGGCTATAATCAAATCCCTATCACTCTTGAGGACCATGAGAAGACCACTTTCACTTGCCCGTTCGGTACATTTGCACACCGTCGTATGCCTTTTGGCCTCTGTAATGCACCTGCAACCTTCCAGAGGTGCATGGCTAGCATTTTTTCTGATATAATCGAGAAATTTTTGGAAGTTTTCGTGGATGATTTTTCCATTTTTGGGGACTCTTACATTGATTGTTTACATCACCTTGATCTTGTTCTTAACCATTGCAAAGATAAACGCTTAACTCTTAATTGGGAAAAATGTCACTTCATGGTCCTCTAATAAAGGAATTGAAGTAGACAAAGCCAAAATCAAAGTTATCTCTAATCTTCCCATTCCCAAATCCGTTAAGGACATCCGATCCTTTTTAGGTCATGCTGGCTTTTACCGTCGCTTTATAAAGGATTTTAGCAAAATCACTTGACCTTTGACTAATCTTCTTGGTAAGGATGTTCCTTTCGACTTCAATTCTGACTGTATTTCATCTTTTGAGCATCTCCAAAATGAACTTGTCTCTGCCCTATCATCTGCTCTCCCAACTGGAAGCTGCCTTTTGAAGTTATGTGAGATGCCTCGAATTTCGCTATAGGTGCTATCTTAGGACAACATATCGATAAAACTCTTCGTGTTATTTACTACGCGAGTAAGACTTTGAACGATGCTCAAATCAATTATACGACCACTGAAAAAGTATTTTAGCAGTCGTTTTCACTCTAGAAAAATTCAAACCTTATCTAGTTGGCTCACACATCACTGTTCATACTGATCACTTCGCACTTTGGTACCTTTTCTCTAAAAAGAATGTTAAGGCTCGTCTCATTCATTGGATCCATCTACTTCGAGAGTTTGACATTACCATTAAGGATAAAAAAGGATTTGACAATGTTATTGCAGACCATTTGTCTCATCTTCCAAATGCCTTGTCTTCTTCTCTTCCGATCAATGAGAATTTTCCGGATGAACAACTCTTTTCTTTATACACTGATCCTTAGTTCGCTAACATTGTCAACTATGTAGTCACCAAGTAGACCCCTTCTTTTTGTTCCAAGCAGGATAAACAAAAATTCTTATCCTAAGCGAAACATTTTTATTGGGACGACCCTTATCTTTTCAAGTATTGTCCCGATCAAATCATCCGAAGGTGTGATCCTGACACTGAAACTCGTAGTGTCCTCTCTTTCTGTCATGACCAAGCCTATGGAGGTCACTACGGTCCCAAAAAGACAGCCGAAAAGGTTGTCCAATCAAGTTTTTACTGACCCAACCTTTTCAAAGACACTTACGAATTTTGTAAAACTTGTGATCGATGTTAATTCTTAGGGAAGATAGATAAACGAAATATGATTCCTCTAAACCCCATTCAAGAAGTTGAAAATTTTGACTTTTGGGGTATAGACTTCATGGGACCCTTCCCTAATTCTTTTGGGAACCTTTATATTCTCTTGGCTGTTGATTATGTTTCTAAATTGGGTAGAAGTTGTTCCATGCAAAACAAATGGTAACAAGGTTGTTATGCGCTTCTTAAAAGAAAACATCTTTACTAGGTTTGACACACCTCGCACAATGATTAGTGACAACAGAACACATTTCTGTAATCGTTCTTTTAAAACCCTCATGAAAAGTATTCGATAACCCACAAGTTATCCACTCCTTACCATCCTCAAACTTGTGGGCAAGTTGAAGTATTGAATAGGCAGATTAAACAAATCCTTGAGAAAACTGTGAATTGAAATCGTAAAGATTGGTCCCATAAGTTAACCGACGCTCTTTGGGCTTACTGCACCGCTTTTAAAACAAACTTAGGTATGTCCCCTTATCGGTTGATTTTTGGTAAGCTGTGTCACTTGCCAGTTGAACTAGAACATAGGGTGTTATGGGCAATAAAAACTTTAAATCTTCGTTTAGAGCAAGCAGGTGAACTTAGGAAGCTTCAACTTAATGAAATTCGAAATGATGCCTATGAAAATGAACAAATTTATAAGGGCAGAACGAAAGTTTTTCGTGATAAATCAATTTTACGTAAAACTTTCATGCCAGGTCAAAAATTTCTGTTGTATGACTCAAGATTGCATTTATTTCCGGGTAAGTTAAAATCTAGATAGACAGGACCTTACATTGTACAGACTTTTTTTCCGCATGGTGCGGTAGAATTGAGAATCTAACCAATGGATCATCCTATAAGGTCAATGGTTAACACCTTAAACCTTACTTGGAACCAATACCCAACCAAGAGGAAGAGCTCACGGTTCTCAATGAGCCACATTACATTCGATAAGACGCACTACCCCTTTTTTGTACATATGTAAATATTCTCTTGTTAAATAATTTCCTTTCACTAAGATATGTCTGATTAACACTGTGAGGACACAATCACACTCAAGTATGGGGGAATTTACATTACATCAATAATCAAATTTTATGAACTAGGTCATTCGTTGAACAAGGACTAACTTAAAATTCATAAATAACACCTTGGTTCTTTATTGATAAGTTGAATTGTTGAGTGATGGAAATGAATATTAATTATTCATTGAGTCGTAATGTGTCTTTTTAAGATGCTATCTTGAGATTGTGCAGACGTCAGTCGTATTCTGGAGTAAGTGTGTCAACCCTTGTTATACATGTTAGAATGTGCAAGTAAAAAAAATCAAAAAAAAAAAAAAAAAAAAAAAAACAAAAAATCAAAAATAAAATAAAAAAATCAAATAAAAATGATTTTGCACCTGCATTTGCTGGATTGTGTGAATTGGTTTTCATGCATAATATTTTTCACTCAAATTTGTAAACTTGTAAGTTCTAATTCCACTTGGCCCACTTAAGAAGAAATGACTCATTGTAGCATTCTTCTTCGTTACCCCACATGATTCAAACCTAGGTTTTAGTCAATTTACATCCATGTTTCGACAAGTTTTTCTTATATTGGCATACTTAAGAACCTTTTGTCTGATTTATTGTTTAAGGTTAAAAAAACATCACTTTTTATACCAATATTGCACTACCCACAACGTACTTGTTTTAAGGTAGGATAACCATATACCACATCTTATTTCATATGTGTTATTTATCTTACGAAACTTTGCTTATCTTTCCTTTCAGCTTTTTATATAACATCAACCTAGACTTGTGTGTTGAACTAGTGTTATAGAAGTAGAGTAACTAGGGAACAAAACTTTCCTTTCATGAACTGTTGGTTATGATTCACTTAGCAGAGGAGGAATCAAATGAAATAATTTACGGTATCATTCCATTCCATCTCCGCTCATTATTCATCATGCAAAAAAAGGAAAATGCAATAAAGAGAAAATCTCTAAGAATAAAATAGTCATTCATCATTCTTGACTACAAAGCATTCATTTCCATTCCATCCACATCCATCATACCGTACTTAGAAGCGAGGATTGTAGTAGTGGAGATGAAAGGAAACAAAATGTCCATATGTGCCTTAGTATTACTTTATCTTTTTTAGCTTGAAGTTCAACTAATACACTTGCCCTCTTATTTATAATATTTTTAGAACTAAATTTTTTTTCTTCATCTATGCATAACTCACATCCAATACATTACAATTACACTGGTGCAAAATTATTCAAAAAAATGATTGGGTGCACATTGTCGATGTGTAGAACTTTGATTGACACCATGCTCTTAATCTTCAAGGCAATTACAGTGTTATCAAGGAATTACGATTGAACTTGAAAATTTTTATTCATTTTTTTTTTGCACCAATAATCGGGTGGACAACTTAGGACTAAATCGTTATTATTGAAGTTAGGTAAAGTCCTTGGAATTTGAAAGACCTTAAATATATTATTTGATTAATCTGCGTACATAAGACGCTTTGGATTTTGTGGGTAGCATCCACTGAAAACCCTCACGAGACAACACTCGTCCTACTAGGGACATCTAAGGGTTTAACGGCTAGTTGTATATGCTAAATGCAATCGTGTTTCCTATGAAACTGTGACATATCTTAGTTTAGTTTATTCGAGGACGAATAAAAAGATAAGTTGGGGGTATTTGATATACACGTAAATGTGTATATTTTATCCGCTATTTATCTTACTTTCTGTATAAAATAATTGATACTATGTATTTATAGTTGTGTTTTCAGATTATTTAAGACGAATGGATTGATGCACTTAATTGTTGAAAAGCCTGAAGAATTGGTGCAAAAAGAGTGTTGATTTTTAGAATTGGATTAAAGCATGAAGAC
Organism: Allium sativum; assembly: GCA_030737875.1. Classification (NCBI taxonomy): domain Eukaryota; kingdom Viridiplantae; phylum Streptophyta; class Magnoliopsida; order Asparagales; family Amaryllidaceae; genus Allium; species Allium sativum. Next base: position 53,916,008 of record CM060913.1, read on the forward strand.
CTGAAGAAATGTTGTTGTTCAACCACCTTCTACCGCATATTTTAAACCCAAGGTTCAACGCCCTTTAATAAAGATCGCTTGTCTCAGATGTTATGGAGTTCTTGTTCATGCTCTAAATGGTTGAATTTGATGTCGTTTGATGCCTACAAGCTATTTTTCCATGACATTTTCATGTCCATTCACATTGGTTTATTTTTTATTTGGGCAATGACTTTTTGTCCCACATCTTGTATTTGGCCACTTAGGCTTGGTCATGGGAGATATAAATACATTGTATCTCTTTCATTTAGAATTGTCTTGGGTTTTACTCTGTAACTCTTCTCTAAGAATAAAAGTATTAATCTCATTCTCTTCTTAGTTTATATTTTATTTTATTTATGTTTGTTCTTTTATTTTTTCCTTCTTCTTATTTAGCAATGTCTAGCTAATCCCCTTAATTAGGCGGTGATGACGCTTATAAATTAGATTTAATATGAATCACATAGCCAAATAGATTAGGATTTTACGTATATAGATCCAGATCTGAACCAAGAGTTAGATTTGAACATTCATACTCTGTGTCGTTTAAGAGCTATGATCCTTCATAGGGTATATTCATGTTCGATCTAACACTTATCAGATTTATATCAAATTTTTAGGGTTTTAAAATAAAGTAGTGAATCTGTCCTGATAGCCTATGGTTGTTTAAGAGCTTAGCTCCTGCATAGGCTATGCTTGTCGTTATTTACATGTTTGTTTCTAAAAACCTAATTATCGTTGATTTATATTTGTGACATAAACATGAATTAGATCTATATTAATCTGTTTGGGCTATTAACGATTATTAATCTAGTTTATGTCATTACTCCCTGATCGCTTTCATATATTATAAAAAAACTCTCTTTTTGTTTATTTTGTATTATGTTCAAACAATCAAACTTTTGGAATAATCTGATTGGATTTATTAGTTAAAATAATTTGGATCCTAGAGTTTGACACCCTTTACAACAACCCTTATTGTTTAGGAAGCCGAATGAATTAAATAATTGTTTACAATTGTTAATTTGTTCGCAAACAATAGGAACGCATCCAAGCCTGTGCTTCAATAACGAACTCATTGCCCAAGAATGGCACTCCTCCCAAATTTTTATATTTTTTTGCAAACACTTCTATATCGGGTTCTTACTGCGGGGGCAAAACTGAAACATTTGTTTGTTGAACTGCAACATTACCTCTTCCGCCTCTGCCATTCACTTTCTACTATATCCACAAATAAGGCCAACAGAAAAGATATCTTAAAGAAATGATAAGAGCATAAAGACATACATATGCATAAAAATGTATTTACTGGGGGTGGGTTATTCTTCTGTACTCATTCTAGGATATTACTAATCCTATATTTAATGAGTCACTCATCCTAGAATACTACTGATTGTATCTCTGATGAGTCGTTTAATATGTTATACACCTAGAACTAAGGTTAACCCTCAGCTCTGATACCAAATGTGACGACCCAAACTCATGATCCTTGGAAGAAAGGACAATCATTGGAATATAACACATAAACATAACAACAGAAGGTAAATATTACATTACAATACATAATGTACATCAAATCACAACATCAAAATATCATAGTTTACAACATTATGCAGGATCATCATAATTATACATAATAGTTCAACAAGCGAACAAGTACACGATGGAATAAAAAGGTAGTCAACATAATAAAGTATGGGACAGTCCAAAAAGAAATATCCAAATCCTGCTCCAGCACAAGTCCAAAAAACAGCTTCCATACACATCCAAAAGGAACAAAGCTAAAACCTAGGAACTATGCTGCCCATATGAAAATATGGGCACCTGAGTTTGCAAGGGAAAAATAAACTACAATTCAGTTATGAAACTGGTATGAGAAACCCTACCGTTATTCTTAACTTAATTCAAAATAAGGCATATCACAGGACCATGCCGTATAACATGGAACAGGTTTCCTCCACACGAAAGCCTGTGCATAAAAACAAACAAAGCAATGCTTTTTGAAAAATGATGCCATTATAATACTCAAGTCCCATCAACAATGCAAGCGCAAACTGAAGGATAGAGTTTACCTTATAATGGCCAAACATGCTTGATACACAAAAATATAAATCATTTTATATTATCATTAGTGACTAAGTGTTGAAAACAATTTCAAAAATAAACGTATTAATCTTAGACAGCATAATACTTTACCTTATTATGTCGCCATATAGGTTTACAACTGAAAACGTGAAGTCTCGTATTGGAAATTGGATTCCATCATGAGCCAAGGCATAGGATCTTCCTTATCCGACTTCATAACATCTGTAGCAAAATGTTTTGGGGAGGACAAAACGTATCCTTGGAGCGGTAGAGCAGACCCACCAGTACCCGGTGGGTTGGACAATAACCTGAACATAACGTTCCCCGATCCTATCAGACCTACAATCTGGTTAGTACACCGACCATCATTCGAGGCGCCTTAGTTCCAACATCCATATAAGTAAATATGCCTGGGCTCCATACTGTGGCATCACTTCTAGATATAAGGAAACTTATGTCCTTTCTCTACGGTCCTTTATCCTGTTTTCGGCTCATTTCAGGGTGTGACGACCTAGAGTCAACGTACCACAAAGCTCTGCTTTTCAACAAAAGCTTTGACCTATCTACCTGCAGCACTCAACATGCCACATTGTCAATTCATACTTAAGATCAGTTTCTATTAATAATATAACCTTTGAGATCATACGTCTCAAAAAAGAGTGTTAATCTAAGCGAATAAATTCTCCGACACCTCAGATATATAATCAATAGCGACTAATCGTTTATGTTATGAAACACAACGTCATATGCACCATCCATTTACAAATTCGTTCTAGGTATAAACAAAATTGAAGGCATCATATTCCTCGTCCAATTAAGGAAAGAGGCCCTTACACATCTGAACAATCAACAAGTACGTCTGAACCATTGCCACTATAACCCTTCAATGGGAGTAAACAATTTCAAGGCATCAACAAGCAATCCATTCAATGTGAAGATTCCCGATCTTGCACCATCTTCAATATCTTCGACTTTTATTCGTTGTATAATTATTTGAAATGGATTAAAACTAGTCTGTTCGATAACTCACATCAAAAAATAAATCCTTATCGGATTATCAATCCACCAGTTAAATCTCCTTTAATTGGTATTCATTTCATAAGATTTAAATCTTATTCTCAACTTGGTTAAGTTACTTGGCTTTCCAAAAATCATATTTTAACCTTACAAAAAGGTTTACTTAAGACTTTAATTCGATTTACGAAATTAAATCCTTACTTCAAAACATTTCTCAATTTGTTATAAAAGCCATTACAAAATTAGCTAAATTCTACTTAACTAAATAAAACCATCAATAATTGGTTATAACCTCTTTCAAATCATTTATAATTATTTATAATGACTTTTCCCTATTTTTGTTCGTATAAAACTAGTTCATATAAATAATTTTATATTACATGCCATTAGTGGTCATGACACTGTTTTTATTCAAATTTGATTTAGACATTTCTAAAAAATCTAATCATTGGATTTAATAACTCTTAACATCGTTTGAATGCTCTTTTCAATACGAAACAAATATTTCCAATTTTGGGAAGATCCGATGGTAGGATCTCTCGGTATATCAATTTAAAGTTACTAGTCGAAATTTGTGAACTATCGCTGCGATACGAGTTCTATTCTACCCATAACTCAAGTATATAATTAAATATCAAATCTAGTCGCTTATATGATAGTTTTTATTTGGCAAACGCCTTAAATTTTTGAAAATTTTCGCCATAACTCCTTTGTACGGGTTGATTGGTACAACTATAACTTGCCTCTCTAGTCCCTCATCAACCAACAAATTACTACACAAATAAAACAATTAGGAGATGTGTAAATTAATTATCATCCCAATACCCATGTGGGGTTTTCTACACATTCAATAAACACATGTAGGTAAATTATCATTCCAATACCCGTGTGGGGTGTTTTACACATTCAATAAACACTTAGGAGATGTGTAGGTCAATTATTATCCCAATACCCGTGTGTGGTTTTCTACAAATTCAATAAGCACTTGGAAGATGTGTAGGTTAATTATCATTCGAATTCCCGTGTGGGTTTTCTACACATTCAATAAACACTTGGGAGATGTGTAGGTTAATTATCATCCACATACCTATATGGGGTTTTCTACACATTCAATAAGCACTTGGGAAATGTGTAGGTTAATTATCATCCCAATACCCATATGGGGTTTTCTACACATTCAATAAACACTTGGGAGATGTGTAGGTTAATTATCATCCCAATACTCATGTGGGGTTTTCTACACATTCATTAAATACTTAGGAGATGTGTAGGTTAATTATCATCTCAATATCTATGTGGCGTTTTCTACACATTCGATAAACACTTGGGAGATATGTAAGTTAATTATATCCCCAATACCCGTGTGGGGTCTACACATTCAATAAACAATAGTTTATGAATTACTTTCCCAAAATCAATTAACGTTCACCAAATCAACATTGTTTGTGTTTTAAATGTCACATACCTTATCAAATGCACATATATCAAGTAAAGATGATATTTTTATCATACTACACATTACTTAACATCATAATAAGCTTGTAATTAATTTATAATCATTTCAGAACTCAAGTTTATTTACCAATGACAATTAATTTATAACTAGCCATTTATAGTGAGTTTCAGTTTCTCACCTTGAGTTTCACTACGCCTATTCTTTACGCGAATGGAATGCATACGCTCTTACACAACTACTACACTTAACGTAGAAATTTCAAGCTTGCAATGAAACCAAGATTGCTCCTTTTCAACTTAAACCAACTAGCTACTACCACACACACACACACACTCGTATACACTTAAACAGGCAAAACCAAGAAGAAAGGTGAGATTTTTGAAGAAGTTAAGGGCCTGAAGGCAAGGGGGAGGGCACGACCAACAAGGGTAAGGGTGATGCAGGGCTAATAAGGGTGTGGGTCATGGCGTGGGGTCTGGGGGTGTAGGAGATGAAACGTGGTTGCGTTGGAGGGGGTATGTGCAAATAGGAAGTAAAAATGTGATTTTTACGGGTTTAAGGAGGAGAAGAGAGTTCATCAAAGAGGGGGAGAGGGGCTGCATGACCTACGTAGGAGGTGGGGGTGGCACGGAAATTATGTGAGGAGCTTAGGGCGGTGGTGGCCATGGCAAAAGCAAGGAGGAATGAGGTGGTTAATGGAAGCTTAAGGCTTAAGGTAGAAGATTAAAGGAAAAAGATAAACGAATAAAAATAAAAATGGCACATGCCTTAATAAAAAGGAGAAATGACCCTTTAGGAAGAAGTTGACATGTGTCCTAGGGTACAATGTGTTGTCTAATTTCCATTGGTTATGGGAAGTAGTGTGTAATGATTTGACTACATCTTAATTAATTATACGATGCTAACGTACTTTCACTCGTATGACCGCATACTAAATCCAAAAATTACAAAATCTGAAATCTTGCTATGTTACATAATTACGGTTCTAACGGGCCTGGTCTCGTCGAATTCGGTTACTGTTTGAAAAATGCCTTTATTTCCAGCTTTTTCTGGAATTTAACTAGTTTTTCAACATACGTTTATATTACGTACGCTCACATATAAACTCCAAAAATTAATAAATTTTAAATCTTACCATATTTTGACATTACAGATCCAATAAAATTGGTTTCGTCGGATTGCGAGACTATTTCTAAAGCGATCCTTTTTCAAGTCATTAAAATATCGAACTTCAAAATTTTCACCTTTAAATTGATTTTAAAATTTTACTAACCTTATCTTAACAATTAGATAAGTCTTATAAATACTTAACTCAAAATCTCAAAATTTATAATTTTGATGAATAGTGTTTTTGACCAAAAAATTTCAAACTGATAAGTTGTTATAACTTATCCGATCGTTATACCTTTCGAAAATCGTATTTAAAAACGGGTGTATATATCCAGAACTATGCGCGGTTATTTTAAATTCTTAAAAACTCGTATTTTCAAATTGGTTCCAAAATTTCGGGTAGTTACACATTACCTCTTGATTGACAAAGCCATAATGCCTATTACGTGATGGTGAATCCATAACACACTCAAAATCAAGTCCTTATCATTTGCAGTTGACTAATCTCGTCCCATTCACTCAAATATTTGCTCTCTCTACCGTTTATGCTTTTCTTGAAGTTAAATAATATAATTTGTTAGTTAACTGTAAAATATGTTATTCACTTATCTAAGCTACTAAAAAATAAAACTACACAAAAAAACATCGTCATCTCAACAGTAATTAAACTGAGTACTAATAACATATAACTTAAAATATGTTTGCATGTGATATCCTTGATTATTGATCTTGCCATGTATTTGTAATGGTGCCATCTCCATTTACATTCTCGATGACATGAATACAGACAAACACATCCATATAGACGGGACCTTCACACTCTTTTTCTTATATATATTTTTAGTATAATTATAATATATTCAAAATAATACAATGTAATAACTGTTTAAAATTTGATGGGTAATAAATTTATCAACTTTTGCTGGTATCGTTGAAATGACTTAGACCTATTGGATGTATTACATGATTTTTATTTATGATCATTGAGTTTCTCGGAACTCTGCTTGTATATTTAAATAAATAAAATAATATATTAATAAATGGAATAGAAAATTCTAATAATGAAGCATAAAGTTTGGAAATATAAACATACATGCAGTGATACACACAATTACAAAGAGGATTGTGTCTATAACAGTTCAACTAGCTGAATTAAATTTAAAAAAAAATGATACAAACATAGTTTCCATAAGAAATACAGATGTGTCCACACCTAATTCAAAGAAGAGAAACTATTAGTATTTGACATGTATTCTAACTCAGATTTACGCCAACCTTGAAATACTATAGTCATGAAATTTACATATACAATTTTCTTTAAATGGGGTTATATATATTATTATTATTATTATTATTATTACCCTAAAAGCTATTTAACGAGTCATTTATATTAATTTTACACAAACAATACTATAGCTCTTTAATGGAGTGAGGGGCCGCTTGGCTCGGCCAAATGTTCCATTTGTCCAACAGACGATTTTGGTCCGATTGCCCAACAGACCTTTTTGGTCCGTTTGCCCAACAACTCAAAATTGAGTTGTCGGGCAACGATGCGTCCGACGCATCGAAAGTCCAACAACCTAATTTGAGTTGTTGTATTTAAATATAGATTATTTAATTAATGAATAGATTTAAGTTTTTATAAATTTCAAAAATTAATAACTTATGCAAATGAGACTCGTTTAAGACACGGATTTTGCATTGCCATCGTATCGAAGTGCTCTACGTAATGAAGTTGGTTTAAACTGAATTGGAGTAACTTATAATTTTTCAATTTATTTATTTATTTATTTGTATAAATTACCGATACATGTTATTTATTAAAAACAAATAATTAATTAATTAACAATTAATTAATTAAATTACAAAACAAACATAAAATGGTCTGTTCGAAGCGCCAAACGCATTTTCCTCTAACTATAATTCTCCATTTAAATTCTCCACGAAAATTCTCTGATTCCGCTTGTTCCAAACACACCCTATGTGCTTTCTGCCCCTTTCTTCTTCCATCTGTATATTCTCCTTTCATCCGTTCATGTCTCATCTTTCGCTCCCCTTCTGCTTCTGTTATCTTCTTTCTTCCCTCACACCTTTTTGCTTTAGCTTTTTCCTTTTTTTTTTTTTTTGAATTCTCCTTTTCACCTCTTTTTCAGCCACCGTGCCATAATCCTAATTTCCTCTTAGAATTTCCTCTTTAGTCCGAGTTTCACCTTCCATTATTTTCACTATTCCGCAACCATTTTTCATGGAGTTACCTTAACCCACTCCTTATCGATCCTCTACCTGTTCCTTTCGGCTTACTTCTTGCTAAACCCTTTGCAGCTTCGCCTCTTTGCTAGTGCAATCGAATCCTTTCCCTCTCTCTTCTTGTTCCAGCCCTCTGCCATGATTCATCCTCCTCTTTAGTCTTTAGCAGGTCATCTAATCTTCTTTTGCCCTTATCTCCGATGTCAAATTATTATTTGAGTTTGGTCTTTAACCCTGGTACTATAACGTCCCGTATTTTTAACGGTAATAATTAATTAATTAATTATTAAATAGTGATTTAGAGATTTAAATGGTTTTTTAATTAAATAATGTTGAATATTTAATTTATATAAATAATAGAATAGTATATTTAATTCCGAAATAGTCGGGAATAGTGGAAATCGCAATATTGTGTGAATAGGATTATTTATAAGATTTAACTCATTTTAGAATTGAATTATAATAACGAATTCATTATTTGAACGAAGTTTGAACGTATTAATTATATTATAATTATAATCAAGCTCGTAATGGTACGGTAGTTCATAATATTGAGTTTTGAACTTCAGTTGAATATACAGAATCCGTTTTAAGTTGGATTTCTGCGAAACAAGAAACGTTCGTATCTGGTGAACTATATTTTTCTAATGAAAGAGAAAAATCGAGATTTCGTTGTGTAGATTGTAAGTTATGATTAAGTCAAATTTTCAAATAGTCGCTATGGTATTAGTTATAATTTATAATGATTTTTTTATATTATAAATTGATTTTTAATATAAATGGAATATCGATTTAACTTGGATTCGAGAATATCGAGTTATAAATCCAAGTGTGTTTATTTTGTAGTTGTATGATATTCTATGTGAATATATACGATAATATTAATTTATTAATATTAAATTTAATTGTTTTTAAATATATTAATATATTAAATTGGTTTATTTGGACATTAGAAAATAGCCATTTTTACAGACGTCCTCCATTTTCGATGAAATTAATTTTGTTGGATCCGAAATATTAAATTATTGATAGATTTCAATTTTCGTGATTTTTGGAGTCAGTATGTTGCCATGCGGAACTTTAATGTGAAAAATAGTCAAAATTTTGACTTTAAAAATATGCTATGTTAGCAAACGGACTTGGAATTCGACGAAACAAGTTTCGTTGGTCCGTAATGTCGAACTATAGCTGCAAGTCAGTTTTTATTGAATTTGGATATTGTACGTGATCGTAGGAATTTTTAAACGATAAATAAAGATAATGATATGATATAAATTAATAAATTAACATAGGAAGCTTCCCTTATAAGCTACCTATCTCTTAGAAATACACTAACATCTTTACTAACCTAGCTATCTTCTTTCGTGGTCAAAAGACTTCAGCCGCCGCACTTAGAAAAAATAAAATGTGAAAATGGTGGGTTTAGAAAATCGAATCAATTAAAATATACCCCTATAAATATGAAATATATATTTCTGGAACCCTCGGAGAGTCACTACACATCCATACCCATTTTGGTGTGTTCGACATGAGTTAAAAGGTGCTCGAAATTAGAAAGTGGAGCTAGGGTTAATGGTCTAGGGAGTTTAAAGCTTTGATTCGTATTTTGGGTATTATATTTGAGTTCGTGGTATCGGGAAGCTTGGATTTTGATTTTTTTTAGTGAAATTCGGCATCAATGGATGCCGCAATCTATATGCTGTCGAGAGGAAGAAATGCTGAAGTCGTGATTTATGGCGGTAGCGTAGGGTTGTTCGACTGGTGATGGAAAGATGAAGCACGAGTTATGGAGGAGGTTGGTCATATCCGTTCGTCAGATGGTGGCCTGCGATGAGAGAGAAGGGGATGGGAAGTCAGCGATGAGAAGAGAAGCAGTAAGCAGCGAGATATTTTCTGGAATTGTAGAATTCGAGTCTTGCGTTGATGATACATGGAGATATGGTTTTGGAAGGAGTGTTATGGTACTTTTATTTTGATATTTTAATGGGAAGATGAGAAAAATGGTGGATTTGAAGAATTCAAAATAGCTGTGAATGTTTTCTGTAAGTCGAGTTATCACAGAAAGAAGAAGAGTCGTGGTCTTCAAATGGGTGATAGAACATAAGTAAAAGGTGGAGCCAAATTTATATTATAAAGGAAATTAAATTTTAGTTTAAATTAAAATAGTACATCGACTTGTAAATTTAATATCTCGATCATACTGTATCAGAATTTTGAACCGTCCATCACATTGGAATCGTATGGACGAGGGCTTCACAATGGAACTGATTCGGAGTGAATTGGAGCTTATTACAATTTATAGTGAAATAAATTGCCTGATCTGAATCAACGACGGTTATCGTTATTTAACGATAAACCACACATATGAGTAAAACTCACTAACTCTGCCAACTTATATTTTTATAACGTATTTTTAGAATTGATAAATGATGACTGATTGTTGGTGTTGATTGTTTGAATGAACTGCTAATTGATTGGTTGAAATTATAGATCTAGTAATATATACATATATATCGTTAATAAAATATTGATTCGGTTTATCAGAATATTTCATATTAAAATGAAATTGATGTTATTTATATTGTTTAACATCTGTGATGCAGGGAAACATGTTGGAGGGATCCAACTGGATTTCTCAATATTTATAATACTGTTTTTCATATATTACGATATATTATGTGATATAAAATCTATGATTGATTATGATGGCATTAGCCTTGTTATTTGGTATTTTAAATACCATAAGTAATACTGGGATGTAAAAAGAGAAATTTCAAAGTGTATATTGAAATAAAAATATATTTATATGGAAGTTTAAAAGGCCGATTTTAGTTAAAATACTTAATGGAAGTAATAAGAAGTAAATAAAGAACTTCATGAAATAAATATAATTTTTGGAAAATAAATAGAGTTATAAGAAGGGAATTTTAGGTTATAAAAGAACTATGAGAAGATGGATTTAAAGTTAAATAGAAATCTGTTTTAACAGATAAATTGAGAAGATTAATTTATAAATAATGTTTTATAAATTAAGTAAAATATTTATCATTTGATAAATTGAATATATGAGTCTGAATTGATATAAAGAAGTAAAAATCGGTTTTAACACCGATATTTGAAAATGGAATGTAAACTTAACATTTATAAAGAGAATTATAAAGGATGGAATATGAATTTGAAAAGGAAAAGTCCATTTTAAAAATAGAAATGGAATTTCGAATGGGCTAGAAATAAATAGCTTGTTTAATAATAAAAACAAGTAGTGTGATTTATAAACAACGTTTATAAATGAAACAAAAATAATTATCAGTGGATAATTTGGATTTGTAAATTCAGCAGTGAATTTAATATGGGAAATTAGGAATAAGTTTTAAAAAGGAAACGAGGGAATTTATTTCGATGTTCGAAATATGAATAGGATTAAAATAAAATCCATAAAGATTTGTAATTAGAATTCGACTAGGCCAAACTTTATAAAATAATTCATTTTAAGAAGTTATATATTGAATAAATTGGGATTTGACAAGATAATTAATATTCAGTTTGAAACCGATATTTTATAATTGAATATAAAGGCGATAGAGAATTATAGACTAATTAAATACAATAAACTATGAAGCTGACATGTAAACGAGATTTGATGAATAAAATGGAATGTGAATAAGAAGTTATAAAATGACTCGATAATTGGAGTTTAAACCTGTGTTAGTATTTAAATTATGAAATCAAATTTATATTTGGTGTCCAGTTTTCTATAAAGGAATAATAATCATGTTTTAAAGTGAATAACGATTTAAAAGCAAACGTTTTGCAGATTTAAAATAGTTATAAAAGGAAACTGATAAATGTTGGGAAGTACTAAATTCAAAAATGAATTTAGAATTTGAGTTGACCTTAATGGTAAAATATGTTGGAGTTCGTAACGTAAATCGAATATAGTTCGAAAGAGAGATTATCGAATATACTTTATTCGAAAAAGAGTTATCAAATATAGTTTATTCAAAAGAGAGTTATCGAATAGAGATTATTCGAGAGAGAATTATACATTGGGATCCGACTACATTGAATGTAGGAAGGTACTATTTACTTTTCGATTTTTAAATCAAGATTTATTTATTTAATAAATTAATTAATTATTATTTATTAAAAAATAAGGAATAAAAGTTATATTTTTAAGTTAAATATTTCGAAAGTACGGATTATAACGCTATCGTTATAATAAATGTTTTTCATAAAAGAATTGGATTCGTAAACTAAATCCGAGAGTTGCGTAAGAAATGAGTTGATAAGAAGATAAGAAACGGAGTTAAGGAAATCAGAAACCAATTGGAGATCAGTTATGTTGAACAGCTTTCTGGGTATCGATCTGATGTTGGTTTCGGCTTCCATGGTTGATATTCATTGAATTGTTCTCTTATTAGTTTACAATTACAGACTGATAGATGTGGTAAGATAGTAATGCGTGGATAAGAAATGGAAACGTTTTCCAATATTAATAATGTTTATTTTCTAAATTTAGAAAATAAGGATTTATGAATATATGGAAACTGGATATGAAAAAATGAATAAATTAATGATAAATTAATTAAAATGGAAAAATTTTGACTGATGATTGATTGATAAAATTTCCACTTGGAAATAAGATCGTTGTGTGTATAGATATTTTCCTTTGATAGTTAAATAACCGACTATCAAAATTTTGACCATTTTTCCGTCGTCAATACGGAGAGACCAGGATCAGATTTATTATCTGAAAACCACTTTGTATGGGCATTAGCGGTGCGATTCAAATATGATGAAGATAATTGAAGACGGAGTTTATGCAAGGGCTGTTATGGTAGATCCTAGGTAGAAATTTCCTAAGACGGGTTTACAGAATAGTGTCTTCGCTTTGTCCAGTCCCAGGACAACTTGTATGGAAGAATGTCTATCAGAGTATATTTAATAGATCACATAAGTTGATCTCTTCAAACGTATTTACGTTTGGTGGTGGAGGAATTCGTTTCTCTTAGCTATATACCTGTGGTATTTTTGGAGAAATCAATTTGTGATTTGGCGGATATAACAATGTGACATTCAAAGTGAATAAAGGTGTGATCTATCAAAGACAAGTGTGGCCTCAAGCCTCACAACCAGGAAATGGTAAAAATCGGGTAGGTCGCATGGCTAAGTGGTAGCTGCCAATTATGGTGTATTATCACCTGATCTAGAGAAATTTCATTTACATCTTTAACTTATTTCGATGCTGTCCTTTTCGGGAAACGATTATTAATCCCAACCGTTTGTGATAATACATTCGGTGCATTCAAGCGAAACGAGTGACCGATCATGTTTAGCCTGGGTGCAAGATGTTCTTGTTGAACCCGGTGTATTCCTCTCTAGAGATACACCGTCGGAAGGTGGTCTCATACCCTGCTAGTTGGAATCCATTACCCAATAAGCGCATGCAGTTTTTGATTATATATTATATATGTGGAACGTGAGTTGAAAGCGTTCCCCTAGATTTCTATTTATTTGATTTAGACATTGTTATAATATCAGATGAATATAGATTTTAAAAGAATGGTTTGGGTTATCATAAGGTAAAAACCAACCATGCTTATGTGTGGATTGGTCTTATGATTATTCTTTCTTTTAAAAGGATTTTAAAAGTTAAACAAATGTTTCGAGTTTACTTACACCTGTCACATGACTGACCCAGAGTGTATTTTGTTTTGTTTTCCCTAAACTCTTGGATACCCAATTTTGTACGGGCAGTCAAGTAGTAGGGATTTTACAGATATGCGTGGAGAGCTGGAGCAGGAGGCTTCAGGATTATATAAATATTGTTTATTTCCACATTGTTGTAAGTATTGTACTCCGATAATGGTATTGTATACAGATAATGTTTTTATTTCAAAGTTATGTTATATAGTATATTTATTCGTTCCGCTGTGAGATTCGTATTACTCTGATTCTGTTGTTATTTTCTTCTTCTTTTCTAAATTGTCTGTCTTATGTATTCTCACTCTCTAACTTCTTTCTATTAATGATCTGGAATGTTCGATGCTCGAATAGTTGACAAGGTTTTATGTCGATTTTCGGAGTCGAAAATCCCGGTTTGTTACAGGTACGAGCTGAGCTCGACACGCTTGGAGGATCGTGTGTGGTGCAATTTGAGTCTAGTGTTTGTTAGTGGATTTTTTGTAGTATGTTATCTGGTTACTGCTAGGTGTGTTTTGTTAAATTTTGGTGATACAAAATCACAATAAGTGGAAACAAATGTGCAAAATGGTAAGTAAATATATCTTTAATATGGACACGCATTAATTGCATTTGCATGAGATGGATGCAGGGATTATTTTCTTCCATCTTTGTTATTGAAAGGAATTAATGATTTATTTGTTATTGCATCATTTGTTACCTACTTTACCTCTATTATTTATTACCATATCTTGGTAATTTGATTGATTGCTCACATACATTTCACTGGTTATATATTGAGGGGTAGACTTCTTTGTAAACCCATCATGGCATAGAGCCAGTGATCCCCCAATGGAGTATCTCTTCTTGTTAAGCCTAATTTGAGGTTTGGATGTGTAAACTCTTATTTTGTAATCCCTTGTAATCCTCTTTCTTATGTGGAATAAAATCCATCTCATTTGAACTGGACATACACTATCTCAATGGTAGTGAAACCAGTATAAATATCGTGTGTCTCTTTATTTCTTCTTTATAGTTTTTTACTATTTGTTTGATGTAATAGAATAATTGTTGTCAGATTAGATTGATGTTCAATTGGCAAATCTAGATCTTGTCTATTGTTTTTTCACAACTATGCAGCCTTTTCTGTACAACAAATTGGTATCAGAGCAAGGCGATTTATTTTAAATTGTGCATCGATTATTTCTATAAAGGTTAGTAGATTCAGTGGTGATTATGCTATTACTATTTTAGGGAAAAAATGAGACTTTGATGGAGAAGATTATTTGAGAGAAATGAGTGTTCCAAGTTTGGAACTTTGGTGTAGCTTGAGCTTTGGATTCTCATTAAGGTGGAGTTATATATTTGTTCGTGGCATGACCCAATCGTTGAAAAGAGACCCTACATAGAAGACAACTTGGAGAAATTTCTTAGAGGTGGTAGCGACTAAACACGAACTGCTGGAGGTGTTAGCAACCTTTCCAAGTGTTTGAGGACTTTGTATAACTTCAATTTCAGTTGAGAAATGATCGCATTGTACAAGAGTTAGGTGATAAAGAGTTTAGTGTGTTGAAGAGACCACTGGGTTTAGAAACTGTATCTGATGTAGCTGATTTTGGTGACGGATTTGGCGCCACTCAGATTATCGACTTGTGATGCCATCTTGGAGAGTTGAGTTCATAGAGCTGATTTTGGCGGATTTGGTGTCACTGTGATACATCGTCGATTTTATGATGTCGTATTAGAGGAGGTGCTACATATAGGTATGTAGGAGGAGAGAGAACTATATTGTATACAAAGATTTGGATTTTGGCTCTGTTTTTGAATTGGTGATTGAGAGAATTATTTTTAGTCTTGATAGTGTTGAGATTATTTTGGAATCTGCCTTTTTTTATTTAGATATATGCAACATTTTGTAGACGGGCGGGGACGTAGTCTGAGCTCGTTAACAAGGTGTGATAGGGGTTAGCTTTGCTGGAATCCATTAGATAAATATTCATTTTTGCTTTCTATCTCATTATGAGATTTTTATTTAACATGGAGTTCTTTTTGAAGAGTTTTATGTTGACAAGAGAATATGAATTGAGGTGGGGTGTTGAAGATATGTGATTTTGCATCAAGGTGGAGTGTTAAATTTTGGTGATACAAAATCACAACAAGTGGAAACAAATATACAAAATGGTAAGTAAATATATTTTTAATATGGAAACACATTAATTGCATTTAGATGAGATGGATGCAGGGATTATTTTATTCCATCTATACCATTGAAGGGAATTAATGATTTACTTGTTATTATACCATTTGTTACCTACTCTATCTCCATTATTTATTATCATATCTTGGTAATTTGATTGATGGCTCACATACATTTCACCGGCTATATATCGAGGGGTAGACTTCTTTGTAAACTCGTCCTGACGTTGAGTCAGTGATCCCCCAATGGAGTGTCTCTTCTTTTAAACATAGTTTGAGGTTTGGACGTGTATTCTCTTTTTATGTGGAATAAAATCCATCTCATTTGAACTGGACGTACGCTATCTCAATCGTAGTGGAATCAATATAAATATTATGTGTTTTTTTGTTTCTTCGTTATAGTTATTTACTATTTGTTTGATGTAATAGAGTAATTGCTACCTATCACACTTAGGTGTCCGTCCCATGTTTGACCTGACCCCGCCAATTATCCATACATCCAAGAAGTTCGGTTCTGTGGTAATCCATTTTTTCGATTGGGATTTGATGTTTAGTTTTGCTTTTGGGCACAACTTGTGTTGCTGTTGAGATTTTGCTTCAGTGTTTATGTTAGCTTGCTGCCTTCTATTTTTTTTGTCATTTACAGTTGGATAGTCAGATCTACTATGTATTTGTCTAGTTTTTCTCTTGTAGCAATGTGGTATGTTGTTCTTTTGTGAGTCTTTTCACCCTGCATAGTGACTACTAACGTATGTCAAGGTGAGGTTTTTGAGCTAGTTCGAAGCGGTTGGGCCACCACAAAATCGTTTATTTACTAGCTGTGGATCTCACCAAGCACCTATATTCATTATAAAAATGGTATGACCATTGAATATAAAATGGTATGACCACTGTAAAACGAGCTTGTCCGTACAAAATAATGATACTTCATTTATTGCAAAAGTACTAAACCGTCCACGTCAAATACAATATAAACCGTAGTTTGTTCAACGGACGGCTGATATAGTCGTTTGGAGGCGTTTGAGAGGTTTGTAACTAAACAGATGTTCTGTTGCCGAATGTATGTTCAACGGACGCCTCATATCATGCATCCGGTTTCATTACAAATCCTTAACTAAAATATAATCGATTACATAATATATTTCCTGTTGGGGATTGAAATGAACGGATATGATAAAATGTAAGATACCATTATTGCAGATGCTTTTACTGTATTTACTTTTTATTTTTTATGGGCCCGAAGTAGGCTATTTCTATCATGCCCAGTTTTAACTACTACATAATTTTCAGGTTGCTGGCCAGTTAGCATTTGTCAATGAATGGATTCCGTCAATTTTGCTCACATATCGGCATAATCATTGCAGAGCATCTAAACACACATTTTTCTCATAAAGTCACAAATCTTCGTCCAAACATCTACACTTTTCAGCCCGAAGAAATCAAATCCTACGTTCATCAATATATATCTCCAATGCCAGATAATTACTATATGCATGTTGGTATATTATATCAAGAATTCGACATAATTTTGATAACTCTTTTCAAATGAGTTTTTAACATAACACTAGCACAGATGGTGCATACATTAAGGTATCAATTTTTTACACCAATCAAGTGCATGGGAGTTAACAAAACTATTTTCCTAACAAGCGCGATTGCTATTCAAGGATGAACAACCAAATAAGAAGAATGGCTACGTACATTATGTTTGGATGAGTATGTTTCTAGTTTCTACTGTTCATATCAGAGAAAATTAATCACTTGAAACTGCTAGCCGCGCAACCTACAATTTTCTATTATTTAGTATCAGAATTCAGAATCAAACTACACTTGAAATCACGAACTAAGTTACCATAACTATATTTTTTAAATGAGCTTTCTATGTAGCCTGGTATATTAAGTTACCGTTGTACTACTTGGATACTCATTCTACTTCATGAGACCCCCTAACTACATTTTCAGAAGAGGAAAAGAAAAAATACGAAATTGAAGCGAATATTCTAGTTGATTTCAACACTTACAAATGCAAATTATAAGTGTTTCAAATATGCATATAAACATGGAACGTCAAACAATTCCATAACCTATCTATAAACTGGTCAGGTAACTCAAGCCTAGGTCGATAGCAAATATCATATATTTTTAAGGCATTGATTCACTTAGAAATCTGTACAATTAGATAAGAGATTAAAGGGTCTAGAACAAACAGTGACCAGCAGCAGAATTAATCTGTTAAATGAACCAGCTCTTCTTTCTAGACCATTAATTACTTCCTCTCAAGATATCTTTTTACATGAATCAAGAACCGTGTAATTACCACTTGGTGTGTGTACACACACACACACTATGATTAATGTATCATAATACAGTTTCTGAATGATAACAGGTATTATCACGCATTTCTAGGTCATGTAAGAGATGAAAGAAGCAAAAAATATAAAGATACCTGAAGTGAGTACGTAAACTCAAAACTTTAATGTAGAACGGTTCATTCGTCTCAAAAGAGATGATGCATAGCAAAACCACATGAGTTTACGCTATGCATCATCTCTTCTGCGACAAAAGATCCAGATCCTCCATATCTTTAAACAGATCCTCCATATGTTAGTTTGTAAATGAGGAGCAAGATTTTAGAAGCGCCATTAATTTACTACAGATGGCAATATTGCATTCCCATTTTGTATATGTAGCAGTTAGACGAGGTTTTCTTAATGTAAATAATTTGAAAAGTCGCTGGTTTGTTGAAGTTTCTATGTGGGTATGAAGTGCTTTGAAGTTTGTATTGTATTCTAGTTTCCGTGTATCAAAGTTGAAAAACAAGGGAAAAGACAGCTTGAGGTGTTATCGCACCTAAAAGATGATAAGATGTCGTTGTTGAGACTAATAACGGTATTTTTATTTGCCCAACAAGAGAATTTGATTCATTTTTTATAGGATAAAGTTAGACGTTTAATTAGTTTGCTCTATTGATGAACTTACTGTACTAATTTTGTTACAACTTTAAACTTTCAATTCGTTTTCATGTTATGTATTTTGGGAAATTAAAGATCGGGTTTATGTTTATAGCTATTAATTAGGCAACTGTTCTAAGATGACTTTATTGTAAAGTGGCCACTTACAGGTCTCCACGAATTCAAGTTTTGATAATGTTCTCTTATCTTTCTTTGACTGTTATGCTATGCGACATCTAGCATGTTTCGCATTTGTTGAGTTATTATCTATAAACTGTTGTAATTTGTAATTTGTATTTCTGGTTACTCTGTATAGGTAAATGTGATGAATGTTATTTTGCCTCTTTGCTAACGTTTTTGTCGTTGATTAATGATTAGTGGTTCTCACTTCAAGTTGGTCCTTTGCGTGTAGTAAATTATTTGGTACATGCAACTTGCATAATATAACAATATACCCGAGCATTACGACACACGCGTGAGGATGACGCATGAATGTTT
Organism: Allium sativum; assembly: GCA_030737875.1. NCBI lineage: Eukaryota > Viridiplantae > Streptophyta > Magnoliopsida > Asparagales > Amaryllidaceae > Allium > Allium sativum. The sequence goes on from CM060913.1 coordinate 53,935,268, forward strand.
TTTCTATAAAATAAACAAGTTTAACACATTCAAAGAAAATAATTTATATTGAAGTTAAACAATATTTTTTAATTAAATTATGTGTAGATAGTTTGAATTTTTTTATTTCTCAATTGCTACATTATAACAGTTCATCATTTCAAATGATTCATATCGACAATAAAGCATACATGTTTGACATAAAGCGTTCAAGAAGACGCACTGTTAATATGGTTTAAAATATAAGAATAAAACATATAAAAAAGAAATAGAATACAGAATCTCACGGTGGGAAAACAAAATTTAGTGATCACATAAATAAGAAATAAAATGAATCGGTGTCGCTGCTAATTTCTCCAGCAAATGATACTTTATATTATTCATTACTGGGATTGTACAACTATGGGCTCAATCTAATATCTATTTGTTTTGTCAGAACGTTACCACAACGTTTATATCTGCAACTATATATATTTGTATAACCTATATACAATCTATTAGTTATTACATTCAATAAAATCATTTTCCTCTCTTGCAACTATCTCTATTCTGTTTGTTTCGGTTTTGTTCAATAAATACGTTCAATCTTGCTATAAATTCAATATGGTATCAGAGCCTTACTCGATCTGCATCTGAAAGACAACAAAATAAGTTTTGTTGGCGGATTCATCAACTAATTTTCATCATTTGAATCTGACTCATCAAAGATCATTGTTGATCTTATCACTTGAAAATTTTGCTCCTAAATTGATCAAACCACTGTGTCGTGCCTAGGTTGACTGGCTGCATCAATGGTGTAACCATCAAGAAAGAGGCAATCATATTTGAATCATTCTCTACCGATCAAGTTACTCTAGAAGTGTTCAAAATCAAGAAAAGAGCATCAAGAAAGCTATCAGAAATAATTTCTACTGAAAACTCAAGAAGAAAACCAAAATTTCATCATTTAAATCTTTCTGCGCTCAAATTCTTAACTACAAATCAGATTCTTGAGCAACACAATTCAAAAGCAAAGAAGTTCAGATTGAATCACCTCCTTTTCTTTCCGCATTTATCCTCATTGCCATTGGTGTAATGTCGAATAGCAATTCAGCATCTTTTGATAACTCAAGGACATCTCAATCTGCACTCATCAATTGATCAAGAATGGTATCAACCTCAAAAGCCAACTCGTCACCATTCACCTCGAAGAAAACAATTATCATCTACGGAGGCTACAACTAGAAACTGCAACCCAGGGATACGACCTGGAAGGATACATTCTTGGCACAATATCAATTCCCTCAAAGTTCATCACTCATGCATCAAATAACATTGTAAGTAATGATGAATTTATATAGGCAAGAAAGATTAATTAGTGCATGGTCACTATCATCAGTAAGTGTTGCCTTACTGCCTCAAGTTATTGGATGCAAAACTGCTAACGAAATATAGACTACCATTGAATAAGTTTTCAGTTCACAGTCTGCAAATAAATCTTTGTTTTACAAAAGACAACTTCAGAATTGTAAAAAGGACAACATGAGTATGAGTGAGTACTTAGCAAAAGTCAAAAACATTTGTGACATGTTGAAAGCTTCAGGAAATAACGTTGAAGAATCAAATCAAGTTCTTTCCCTCGTAAATGGATTAGGTGATGAATATGAGGCTGTCATGGCCATTATAACATCACAATAGGTTACACCCTCTCTTGATGATGTACATGCTATGTTACTCTCTCATAAAGCAAGAATTTATCAACAAAAAAAAATCCACTAATTCAGATTATGCTCAAATGTTGCTAATAACAGAGGGGGAGTGGGGGGTGGGGGCGGGCAACGGAAATACAAAACTAACTCAAATCAAAGAGGATGTTATCCCTCCAGAAGAAGAGGAGGGGGCAGATGGACAGACAACAACAAACCCAAATTCCAAATTTATGAAAGAATTGGTCATACTACACTTAAGTGCTATTTTAGATTCAATTCTAATAACTCTGAAAATCAAGGAAATAGCAGTCAAGGTGACAATAACCCTAATGCCAATGTAGCACAGACTCAAACAGATTCATCAAATCAAACCAGTGGAAAACAATGCAACCAAACTGAAACAACCAGATCAGACTCAACATTGGATGACAATTGGTTTCCATACTCAGGTGCTACTAATCATATGACCAACAATATAGATGATCTCAATCTTGCAAATAAAGAATACAGAGGTAAACAGTTAACAACCATGGGTGATGGTAAATGCATTAGTATTTCTCAAACTATAATGCTTTATTAAAGGGTAAGAAACAATTTTTCTGCATAAATAACTAAGGGTACCCAAAATTAGGAAAAAATTAGTGAGTCTATCTCAATTCACCAAAGACAATAATATATTTTTTGAATTTTAGCTTAGTTACTGTGTTGTCAAGGACATTCTAACATATGAAACTCTTTTGCAGGATGATGAAACAAATGGATTATACCTATTCGAACTTGGTGATCAACTGCACCCTGCAAAAGAGAAACAATGCTTTGCCTCTATAGCTCAGGATCACAACAGTAACGATAATATTTTTGATCTTTGGCATCATAAGTCGTGTCACCCTAGTGTTAACGTTGTAAAGAACATTAATCTAAATAGTAATAATATTTCTTATAATTATATTAATTTACCATATAACCATATGTTCCCACTTATTGTCAAATGGGCAAAAATCATAAACTACCATTTGATAACTCATTGACTGTTTACTCTAAACCTTTTGATCTAATAGCTACTGATATGTGGGGCCCAACTTTTATTACCTTTGACTTTGGATATAAGTATTATATTTCTTTCATTGATGCTCACTCTAGATAAACTTGGATTTATTTCTTAAAGTCCAAATTTGACACATATGATACTGTCATAAAATTTCTGAATATGATAAAAAACCAGTTTCACACTAGGGTGAAAATACTTCAATCTGATGGTGGTGCTGAGTATAAAACTCTATCAAATACTTTGATAGTAAGGGAATAATTCATAGATTAACATGTCTATATACATCTAAACAAAATGGTATAGCTGAAAGAAAGCATAGACATATAGTTGAATGCGGCTTAACTATATTAGCACAAGCTTCTCTACCTTTAAAATTTTGGTCTAATCTTTTAATACAGCTGTAGTATTTAATTAATAGGATGCCAACTAGAGTATTAAATAATGTTGGTCCACTAGAAGCATTATATAAAGTTAAGCCCAAATATCTTGATCTAAAATCATTTGGTTGCTTATGCTTCCATTATCTTAGACCATACAATACAAACAAACTCAATTTCAGATCTAAACCATGTACCTTTTTGGGATATGTAGTTAAACATAAAGGATATAGATGTATAGATGAGAATGGTAGAATTTTTGTAAGTAGGCATGTTATATTTAATGAAAGTATATTTCCCTATGCTCTAACTGATATCAAAACCAGCAATAAAGTTATCAAAGAAAAGTCATGTATACCTGACGTCACTGTGTTCAGAGTTCACTCCAACAACAAGTGATCAGATGGCTGCTGATGATCAAATAATGCACGTTGCTAAGTATGATCAACTCAGCAATTATGACAATGAATCTCTCAGCCACGTCTATCCACCACCTGAAAACGAAGGAAAAGAAATACATAGTTGAGTTATTAACAAAGACTGATATGTTTGAATCCAAACCACAACCAACCCCTATGATTTCTAGTCAACATTACTCCAAAAACAAGGGAGAATCTATAAATAATATTAAATAATACAGGAGTGTTGTGGGGGCATTACAATATGCTACCATAACATGGCATAACATACCATTCAGTGTTAACAAGGTGTCTCAATTCTTGCGTGAACCCGAGGATGAACATTGGAGGGAAGTTAAAAGAATTCTAAGATATCTCAAAGGCACTCTAGACTATGGGCTAACTTTAAAGGATGGAAAAGACTTAAGATTACTAGATTTACAGACTTAGGTTGGGTTGCAGAACTAGAAGACAGAAGACCCATCACTAGTTATTGCATTTACATAGGTTATAATTTAATATCATGGATTTCTAAAAAGCAATCTACTGTATCAAAGTCAATTGCAAACACAGAGTACATGAGTATTGCCAGTGCTATAGCTGAAATCACGTGAATTCAATCTATGCTAAGAGAGCCACCGCTAAACAATCTATCAAAAGCAATAATCTGGTGTGACAATCAAAATTCTATTTACATTTCATCCAATCCTATCCAGATTGCTCAAACAAAACATATAGAGATTGACATTCATTTTGTTCGAGAATAAGTAAAAGCAAGAAAATTGAAAATCAATTATATACATTCTTTCCATCAAAGAGCCGACATACTTACCAAAGCTCTTTCAGCTAAAATTTTACCAGGCTTCATCAAGAGTTGAAGATCCAACACTGTCCTGTACTCAAATCCACTACAAACTTCATCATCAAAGACACACAGAATCCCTTCGCTCCAGATCTAAAACTCAATCACATAACGAAGCCTCAACTCCAGCAATATATCTCTCTAACTTGTAACCGCAAGGAAGAGGCAACTATCAGAAGTTTGCCTCAATTACATGACTCTTTAGAGGAAGAAGCTTAATATACATGAGGATGAAGGCATCGATTCATTCGATATATCAAATTTATGGTTTTGGCTAACCCTAGATTTGAAGGGGGGAAATAAGAAATAAAACAAATCGGTGTCGCTGCGTATTTCTCCAGCAAATGATACTTTATATTATTCATTAATGGGATTGTACAACTATGGGCTCAACCCAATATCTGTTTGTTTTGCCAAAACGTTGCCACAACGTTTATATCTGCAACTATATATATCTGTATAATTTATGTACAATCTATCAGTTATTACATTCAATAAAATCGTTTTCCTCTCTTGCAATTATCTCTATTCTGTTCGATTCAGTTTTGTTCAATAAATACATTCAATCTTGCTGTAAATTCAATGCACATACCAATTCAAAATTGATGTTTACAATATACATTTAATACAAAATAGTCACTATAAGAATTTTCTGATTTTCCCACCACTACAACAAAAAGATGAACTTAAGGCCAAGATTTGAAACCCATTCTTTTTTGTCTCTATAGAAGGACTGGTTTGCAACAAAATATTTATGTCCTAGATAATTTTGCATTTAAGAAAATAAGCATGACTAAGCGTGACTAGTAGGTCTTAATACACGATCTCCCAACATTTACGCATCCACTTTTCTCATATCCCTTTATCTTGCATTAGTCGCACTCTTCCAGTGAAACATGATACTCAAATTAAAAAAATCCCTAAGTCACTCTTTCGTTTTAATTTCTTGTCAAAATCCGTCGGCCATTGTTAATTTTTCTCAAGCTTCAAAATTCCACATATCGATATCTCATAGCTGCGCAAGTGGAAGGTTACTTCAAGATAACAAAGGTTAGTTTCTCGGTCTAATTATACATAGGTGTGAATTTCCTACAATTGACATTAATTTAATTGTGAATTTTGATCGGCAGAGACGTGGTTTTCGCACAAAAAAGGAAAAAGAAGAAAAACATAAGCTATGTAAAATCAACTGTGAAGAAGGAAGAACGAGGTATGCAATTTCAAAATTTATCTATCTAAGCTACAATTGTCTTGATTTATTATAAAAATTATAAAGGCCAGCAGTCAAGCATTAAAGTTGTGTTGTTTCAAAATTCTCTTATACCTTTTATATCCTTGTTTATAATCCTCTTATACCTCTTCAAACTTCAGTCCAAAAACAACCCATACCTTATTTTGTTTTTACTATGTGTGTAAATCTATTATGTAGTGAAATTAGTATTAGTATTTATAGCTAGTAAGTATAGTTTGTATGTAGTCTAAAAAGCATCAATTTTGATGTATTTCTAATGAATTAATGATAACGTGTACGTATGAAATGATGAATTAATCAATCTGTGTTAATTTGCATAGGCTAAACCCAGTGAGGGTAGAAAATATAAATATGAGCAGAAAAAAAGTAAGCACATGTTAGTTGCTGTATCATTAGGAGTAGTAGGTTGGGTAACCTTGTCAGTTGCTATTTTGAATCCTAGTTCGTTTGGGTAGTTTTTTTAAACAATAAAAAAATATTTCATTAAATAGGTAATAATACAATGGATTGAACACCATAGTTACATTAGTTTTAGATTGTAACACAAAGAAGGTAACTTTAGCTTATAATAGAAAAAAAATGTTATTCTTCTTCTTTGAGAATTCTTCTCTTTCGGAATGGAGGCAGCGTTCCACTTCCAGGAGTATTATGAGCTCTTTGTTTAACTTCTCTCTTGTTTTCTGCTTTAGTCATTGTGCGCCTCAAATTAATTACCTTATATACTGATTTTGGCAAGTGCCTATGCTTGGCAATACGCCTTACCTTTGGTAGGTGCATGTATCGTCCCTTGACAAAATCCATATATTCCATTTTCTTGCGTTCCCTTGACAAAAGCACTCCCAACTTTTCTATTGCTTTAGCTTTCCATAGTCAAAGATTTGTATCATCATTGCCGGATATTACGTATGTCCCATCATAGCTGAACTTCACGTAAAATACCCTTTGCATTCTGTTTGTATGGTAAATTTCTCTACTATGGTCACCACGATATGGAAAAATCCTCACTGTTATAAGATCCGGTAACAAATTCTCTGTCTTTTGGAGAAAAATATATATCCATCACTGCAGAAACATGATCTTTGTGAACACACTTGGCTTCTTGCGATTTTCATAGCATCATAACTACAACAGTTGCAGTCTTCATTTGCAGCTGTAAAATTCTTTGGTTCCATTGGATTCCATGATATTGCATTTGTTATCGTCCTCATGATTAATCTCTTGGTTGGATTTGACATGCGTAGATCATATATCATTATGCTTCGATCATTCCCTGACGTCGTTAGTATGTCGGGTTCTCCTGGATTAAATTGTACTGATATAACAATATCATTTCCCATTGTAAAAGTATTCATGGGCTGAGACCTGTTATGATCGCATAACTTGTGCACCTGCAGTAGCAAAGAGATTACCATCCCATTGGTAGTTAACGCCCCAAAAAGCATTTTTTTGACATATACTGCCAATGGTTCAGAAGATTTTCTTACAGATTCGTAATTTGTCACTGTAGTATCAGGAACATTCCATATTTTAACAGTAGAATCTATGCCAGTGCCATAAGATATGAGAACCTTCCCATCTGTAGAAGCTGTTAAACTTCTGACAGCACCTTACTGACCAGGAATCTGACACACCGTTTTCATGTTAAATACATCCAAAAGGCGAATATCTCCATTCATTGATCCTAAAAATATTACTTTCAAATGATTTGGATTCTTCGATATACATGAAACATAATCCAGATGTCCATCCATTACCCTAATAAATGGCCTCACAAATATCTTCTCTAGCTTTGCGACATCAAGAGCTCTAGTATACTCCGTAGCTTTCTCCTACGGTCCCATATTCAGGTCATAATTTCTGAAAACTATCCAAAGATCTTTGCTTCGCTTCTGAGTAAACTCGTCTATGGATCGAGATATTACTTTGACTTTCATACTTCTATTTGATTTGACTGTGATTTCGTGGGAAAAGAAAGCTTAAACCCTAACTTCGATACCTTTAGGAAGCTGACATAACATGATGTTCGGGTAGACCTGTCGACCCTGCACCAATGAAATTGTTCGAAGTAGTACTAAGGTATAAAAGAAAAATACAATGTTATTCATACCAATAACATTAACCCGACAACTATTTAGAATACCAATGACTTTTGCCACATCGTCATCTCCGTCTTCCCAGACGTTACCTTTGATAATAAAGTTGTTAAACTATATTGCTACGGGATGTTGTACATCATCTCCTAGTAGCATAACCATACTTTAATTTTATAAAATAGCCAATTCCACTGAATAAATGCAAATTTCTGTTATAGTTAAAATGAGAATATAAGTGGTGAAAATATAAATTACTGTAAGAAGGAAGAGGAAGGAAAGAACACAAATGGAAAAACTAGTAATATGAACAAGAAGGTGGGAAGTTAAAATTGTTAGTGGAGCTTATTATATTTAGGTTTATAAAATTGATGTCATGTATGCACTGACCAGTCAAAATATGACCCTACCCATTTACCCAACCCATTTTACCTAAATTACAACCCTGTTGGGTCAACCCATTTATAATTTTTATAAAATGAGTCATAAAAGGGTTGACCATTTTTAAAAGGGTTACAAATGGGTATCCCATTTACCCATTTAACTCTTTCTACATACAAAGTCGCTATTTTTTTTGTAGAAAGTATAGTAATTTTTTCATACTGCTTGGAACCGGATGAGACTTCGATCGATAGGTTACCACATAAATTACAGATGTGAAACACTTAGACGTTTTCCTCTGTGACCGAACACTGTAGTTCTCCAAAGGTACTGCCAATTGTACTTAGAAAATTACAGGCTAAATTCCCATATTTGAACTCTGCCTACATAAAGAGTCGCTGTTTTCTTGTAAAAACTGCAGTAATTTCTTCATACTACCTCGGAATCGGAACCTAAATCACGGACAGTGTGAAGCACTCGGACGTTTTGCCCTGTGACCGAACACTGTAGTTCTCTAAGGGGACTGCCAGTTTTACTTAGAAAATAATAGGCTAAATTTCCATATTTGAACTCTGCCTACATATAGAGTCGCTATTTTTTTGTAAAAACTACAGTAATTTCTTCATACTGCCTCGGAACCGGATGTGGCTTCGACCAATAGATTCCCACCTAAATTACTGACAATGTGAAACACTCGGGTGTTTTGCCCTGTGACCGAACACTGTAGTTTTCCAATGGGACTGCCAGTTATACTTAGAAAATAACAGGCTGAATTCTCATAATTGAACTCTCCCTACATACAAAGTCGATATATTTTTTGTAAAAATTGTAGTAATTTCTTCATACTACATTGAAACCGGATGAGACATCGATCAATAGATTCCCACCTAAATTACGGATAGTGTGAAACACTCGGGTGTTTTTCCCTATGACCAAACACTGTAGTTCCCCACGGGGTTTGCGAGTTATACTTAGAAAATAGCAGGCTAAATTCTCATATTTGAACTCTGTCTACATACAGAGTTGCTATTTTTTTTAGTAAAAACTACAGTAATTTGCTCATACTGCCTTGCAACTGGATGAGACTTCGACCGATAAATTCCCACTAAATTACGGACAGTGTTTCACACTCGGACGTTTTTCCCTGTGATCGAACACTGTAGCTCTCCAAGAGGATTGCCAGTTGTACTTAGAAAATAATAGGCTAAATTTCCATATTTGAACTCTACCTACATACAGCGTCGCTATTTTTTTGTAAAAACTGCAGTAATTTCTTCATACTGCCTCGGAATCGGACGAGACTTTGACCGATAGGCTCACACTTAAATTACGGATAGTATAAAATACTCAGATATTTTGTCCTATGAACGAACACTATAGTTCTCCAAGGGGATTAACATTTATACTTAAAAAAATAACAGACTAATTCTCATAATTGTACATAAAAATACCTAACTACATTTAGATGGGTTAAATGGGTAACCCGCATAATATGTGGGTTGGGTCAGGTAAAGCGTTATGTTAAATGGGTCAGAATAAAAGGGTAGCAAATGGGTTGGGCCCAAATTTTGCTTGACCCTCATACGACCCTAAATGACCCATTTGACACACCTAACAAAATAAAGAAATGATAAAATATGAAAACAGAAGAACATGCAATAAAGTTTGTCTATTTGAATTAACTAATTTTGTTTTTTTGTAATTAATAGTGATACGAAACGTAGGATGTTGTGTTTTGAGTATGCAGAAGAAACACTAGTTAGTGTAGTGGTAAAAATGAAAGGGAAATTTGGAATGACATTTAATATTTAATTGCAATTAAATATGCCAAGGTGATATTATCATTAAAAAATTTAATTGAAGACTGCGATTAATTGTAGGAAAAATTTATTTGGTTGCTTACATGAAAAGTCACCTGACATATTATCGTAACCAAGAAGGAGAAAATTAATGTGTCATGTGTGTGTAGCATATTATAGCAACATGTGAGGACTTGATTGTTTATATGGTATTATATTTTTTACTATAGAAAAATATTCATGTTGATTGCACATGTGTAACACCCCATGTCCATTAATGTCACTCACAAAGGGAATGTATCAGTGTCCATGAAGCGTTATTGTTGTATAGAACAGATAAATTACAAGAATAAATAAATAAAACAACACAGCGGAAGATAAAACTTATTTCATAGCATCATAACTCAAAACAAGCTTACATAAGTAGTTTCCAAAACCATTACAATAGGATCAATAGTCTTTTCCAAAAACTTTAAAGTACATAAAGAATAAAATACTTAAATAACATAAATGCATAAATCCCCACTGAGCATAAGCAAAGCCATAAAGATGAGAGAGTCCAAAGCGATACATCTACTCTTTTCAAGCAACTAAAAGAAATCGACACTAAGCTGTAGTACTCCCTCCTTGCAAACCTGAGGGGGGGGGGAGGAAAGAAAAGAGGTGGAAACAAACGGGTCAGACATAAAGTCTAGCGAGTCCAGTAATTTTAACAAATAATAGGTAAGGTAAATGATCAAGACATAAATAGGCATCATGATATGGCTGTAACATAGATAAGGTAGATAAAAAGGATGGACAAGATGATTTCGTTCCTAAGTACTAAGACAATCCTACACCTTGACTAAGCGAACAACCCTCCAGTACTAACCTCGAAGACCGAAGTCAATATCAGACTAGCACCCAAAGGACTATCCATCTCAAACAACATGTATTTCGTTACAAATGCACTTTTGCTAAGTTACACCACATTACTTAATTACACCGCACATCTACTAGTCTCTTTTACTCAAGGTTGATCCCTTCCCACTAACTGTACCCACATGACAAACTTGGTAGTTACTTGTACCTAGCTGTTATCGTAGGTGCCGGCTTGCTCCTACCACCGCTAAGGTACCCTTACTCTACCCATTCGATCGGCTCCCTAAACCCCGTAGGCACCCGTGTTGTCCCCACAGTGGGGTGTATCACTCCCCAAAGTGGCAACCCTGATACCAACATGAAATGCACGGCCATACCTACACGATGCAACAACGTCTTACCTACCAGCCCAGACCCATGCACGCACATGAACACGTTGGACTTGCGTTGCCACCGCTATTCACGTTTTGACCTCTTATATTCAAGCCCAATAAGCGTGCCCCAACCGCGGCCTAGTACCGGGCCCAAACGGGTTACTGGTTGAAACGTGTCCCCACCCGACACAAGCCTCCCATCAATGCTTGGCCCCCACTATGTTTTTCTCCTACTTAACCATTTTAATTTTAATTTCCATGTCTTACACATGCTACGGTTAAGTCCGTACTTACATGTAATAATTTACATGCCTTGTCTTATTCCGGTTAAGTCCATATTTACGTGTCATAATTTACATGTCACCCCACTTAACCCTCTAACCATACCCATGTCTTATTATGGTTAGTATTCCTTAATTCATTCCTTATGACGAACGGTGCATGACCTCCCACATTAGACCGAACACTTTGTGGCCGCTGGATTTGTCGGGCGGTTCTAGGCAGTTTTACGCTACAAATCGGGTCTAACCTCGTGTCACCCATCGTTACACCTACAATTCATGCCTTTGACCTCTCACATTAGACGTCCAATTGTGGCAGGTGGTTTTGTCGGGCGGTTCCGAGCAGTCTTACACCGCAATTGCGCCTAACCTCGTGTCAAAGGTTTATTAATAATCATATTTCACTCAAACCCCAATTTTTATGTCATGTGTTTCCAATTCAACATATAATCATGTTTACACTTTTTGCCTATTCCAACTTGTCGCTAATTACACTAATTACATATTAATTGGCCTCAATTACAAATTTTCAATTATAGGCAATTTCATCAATTCCATGTAATTCATACCCAAATATGCCAATTTCACATATTATCCAATGATCCAAAATATCCAATAATATCCAACTTTCCATATTTCACATATTCCCAATATTCCCCATCGTTCCCACGTATTCGCATTCGCGTGTATTTTTAATATAGACTCGAAGGTAGCCTAGATCCACAAATAAAAGGAATAGGGGTAAGAAGAGTGAATCAATTAATAGAAAATTAGAGTAAAACATCATCATGAAATAAAGAGGCATATAGACTGACATAGAGGCATAATAAAAGATTCAACATGAATAAACTGATAAAATGTATGAACTTTACATAGAAACATAGGCATATGATGACATGAATAAAAAAGGTGAAGACTTGGTGAGATTTTCATTACAAACATATATATGAATCCTTTTTACAACTTTTTCATGTTACTTTAAAACCTATTATATTGTGAAAATAACTGTACTCACCTTTCATGGCTTAAGAAAAGGATTAACGAATTGAAATTGCTGTATAAACGTTGCGGTGATGTTGATTGATCTTCATTAATTGTTGATGAAGCTCAAAACTTTGATTTTAATTGTGTATGAACACTTGAGATTTGATTAGAGGCGGCGGCTAGGGTTTAGGAGAGAGAGTTTGACAGCATAATGGTGTCTTAGAAATTATTTTATGAATTAGGGTTAGGTTGATGACAAATTTATAGGTGTAGGAAGTTATTTAGGCCTTAGGATTAACCCTAGAACCGATCTGGACCATCAAAAATTGTCCCAGACCTAAAAATCGCACTACGATGCCAAACCAGGTTCGACCTCCCAAAAGGGGAGGTCGACCCCCAGGTCGACCTGGGGGTACCCAGGTCGACACCATGGTCGACCTCCCTGGTCGGCCTGCTCACATATTTTTTTCTTGTTATCTTCCGAGGGTCATATCTCCTTCGTCTGGACTCCGTATTTCGAAACTTGGACTCTATCCCATGTAGAATTCCAAGACGAACGCAATGGTGCAACCCGTTTCCCTTCATTTCTCTTTTAAAAATTGAGTGTTCTTAAATTTAGTTAATTCGATCATTCAAAATTCGGGGTGTTACAACATGACAGTTTCCAAACCAAATAAACTTGTTAATATATCAGTTAATATAGAGGTTCTTGGTTACCAAAACCTTATAACGACGCTAGCAATCAGCCCCACTATTTTAGTAATGACCGTACTGGTATACAAATGTTTATTTACAAGTTGTAAGCTTGTGATAAAAGGCATGAAAATGCATGAAGATATATTGTTTATATGCTGGTGACAAATTGTAAGCTTGTGATATGCTCAATTCTTCACGTTGGATATCATTTGTAGTTTCAACTCAGGTTTTTTTGTCTCATACAAAACCAATGGCTTTTGCTTTAGGATTGATATCAAAATATGTGCTATCTTTTCTTCCCTTGATTTATAATCTTCTACCTCTCGTAATTATTAGATTCGAGTAATGTCCTTGCATTGAGTCTGTTATGAAAGAAGTAGAATGCCTAATATCTATGTTTTTCTCAAGCATTTCGTTATTTATTCCATTTGCTTGTTTCCTATGGATGGTATCAGGGTTAAGATCATTAATTGTTTCTTTACAATCATCTTCTTGAAGGGCACCGTCTTCTTTATTGCTTTGATGCAACATTTCTTCTTGATTGTATGTCTATAATAGTTTGACCACTTCCCTCATTAAAGGCCTAATTTTTTGGTTTTTCGTTAAGGCATCTGTGAGCCAAACTGGCAAAACTGACTGCAGCTTTACTAGAATACCATCCTAGCATTTTAGGATCTATTATTTCCAATAATTTCGTAATTCAAATTAATAGAGGATGAGCCCAGTCAACTAGATAATGTTTAGGGTTCGGGCGTCATTTGTCAAGCGCTCTTTTTCCAACATGATTTATAGGAGCACTACTCCAAAGCCATGTACAACACTTTTAGTAGCAAGATGACCTGTTTTGACATATTCAGGATCAACATAACTGTAAGTACCCATGATCCTTATAGAAACATATGTTTGATCACCTATAGGTCTTTTCTTTGCAAGCCCAAAACCTGAAAGTTTGGCATTGAAGTCCCCGTCTAACAAAATATTCGATGTCTTTAAATCACGATAAATGATGGGTCTTTCTACTCCATGAAGAAAAGCAAGTCCTTTTGCTGCATCCAGTGCAATCTTCATCCTTATAGGCCATGTCAATATATTACGTCTTCGGAAAAGGTGTCGCTCTAAGCTTCATATGGCATGTTCTCATAGACTAATAAATGGTGTGTATCTTCACAGCAACAACCAACAAGTTTTACTAGATTAAGATGACTAAACTACACTAGATAGTTTATTTCAGCTAGCCACTCCTGTCTCCTTGAAACCAATATGAGTTGCGCTCTTTAACAACAATTTTAGTAGATTTAAAACTTAGTCTTATTTTTCGTCTGTAACACCTTTATATTACTACCTTCATCAAGTATTAGATCCAGACTGAAATGATTAGTTTCTATCATCGATTCTTTATAGAAAATATGCTGACATTTATCAAATTATTAATTTGTTGCAGTTTTACTATCTCTTTGGTCCTCAACCGTAGTTACAAAATATACAAATGTTGGAACACTGCCTATAGTACTTTTTAATGGAGCACTTATAATGGTTAATTTATTTAAATCGCTGACATTTGTGCTTAGTTGTACATTTTCCTTGTTAGACCTATTTTTTGCCTTAATTCTTGAGCTTTTTTTGGAAGATTGGGCAACAGTTTTTCCAATAAATTGAACTTGTTTAAAGCAACTCCAGGGATCATTGCGAGGGAGGCAGTTACCCATATACAAAATCCGTCAAATTATACTGCCCTTCATATTCTAACAATTAGACCATGATAATGAAAGCGGATACCTTATGATATAGTCAATAATATATTTGCTGATGAGTAGATGAGCTCCGACCACCTTGATGGCGATACACTGAGATGGAGGATCACCGTAATGGAGGGAATTCTTGGTCCGTCTCGAGATAGAATAGCCGTTCGATTCAGGTTGGATGAATTACCCTACACATATCTATTGGTGTCAAGTATTATTACATGACCATAGATTTAGAATAAAAATGAATTTTCTTTTGATTTTATTTGTACATGTCCAATGTTCAAACATATTCATGTTGTTGACTGTTAGCTGGATTCAAGAGGTACTAACACAAGTAAAAAAAGATACCATATAAACCCTACAATTTTGAAACCTGTGGAAGTAGCATGAACCACGTACATATTTAAGCTCATATCATATGGATGTTCCAATGTAAAGTTATAGTTGTTCTTACTTTAATTACATTCGTTGCAACACAAATACCCAGAACAGTCCAACCACATTTTCAGAACAAATCAATGTCCATAATTTTTTTTTAATTCCATGCTGCATTTATACAACTATCAGGAAAGGAAAACATATACACAAATGTACACATCATTTACCTACAACCTCTTTCACCAAATTAATAATTCACAGTTCAAAAGGCCGATAAAAAACACCATTCTAATGGAATTCACTAGTGCTAATTTACAATTACCTTTTTTTCCAGTTGAAATTAGCAATTTTTCATTGGATGATGATGAAGACAATGACATAATTAGCATACCTGATTGTATATGTACTATTTTTCAGCTTCATATATTTAAGCGACCAACAATAATAATCTCATATAAGCATGTTATTTTTCTTTTTCTTTCAGGAAACATGCTTGAAAAAGAAAGCAGAGTTAAACGAGGATCCAACGGAATGGAATCCACAGCTTTGGATAAAGGCTTTCAGGGGACAAGCAAGAGGCAGAGTATACAGAGCTCCATACATTGATACGAGTAGTCTGGTAAATAAAGGATCCCATTCTTCTATTTTAGAGGGTAATATCACTTGTCAAGCAAATTCTACACAACCCAATTCATCTACAAGTATCTGTTGACTCCGGAGATTAGAAAATTGATCGAAAAGGAAGTCAAACTGGCAGTCACTAATAAATATAGTTATGTTGCACCATCTGTAACACCCCGAATTTTTAATTATATTAAATATAATAAATTAAATAGTAATTAATTTAATATACATAATTAGAGGAAACAGACTGCATAATTGTGTCCGTCTTGAAATTCTGGTTATGATAGATATTTGGTTTACGTAAAACTGGCACCATATGAAGAAGTTATGAGGGTTTTAAGTTTGTATACACGCAGAAAGATTATATATATATACGCACGAGTCAGAGATGAGTCAAAATTTTATCCAGAATAGTTAGAATTTGAAAAATTCGTCAAGGCGGAAAAAATTCTGCTCTAGGGGGTCGACCCCCTATAGGGGTGTCGACCTAGGGGTCGATCCACCCACAGGGGTCTCGACACCCCTAGAGCTAACGTGGAATTTGGTTTTAGGGAGTCTGGCAGCTATATATATGTGTCTTATTCTTCTATTTTCTTCATTGGAAATCATAGAGGCCATATGCTGCCGGGGTACGAACTGAAACAGATCCGTTTTCTTCAACAATGTACTTTGCAAATCAAATTCAGAAATTCAAACCGGTTCTTTCTCAATTCTCTAAACCTAACCCTGTGAGTTCTAGTTGCTTTTAGGTTTAGATAAATAAAAGTAAATTATGAAGACTGTGATTTGGATATGTGTAAACCTTGAATCTATGCTATTATCATATCTTATGCTATGTCATGATAGATCTATTTCTCTAGATCCCATTTCAATAATTTTATTCTGCTATGCTATTATTGTGGATCTTGGTTTGTAACTATATTGTGGTTAATATAAATCTGTTAATTTGGACAGTTATATCATTGGATAGATCTACTCATTTATGTAAATCATGAACATATGTCACCTTGAATTGGTTAGGATTAGATCTAAATCTTTATCTTAATGGTAACTTCTATGACTTTCTATGATGTAGATTTGTGTAGATCTATTTCTAAATCAGCAGATCTAATTTATGTGGACATTGAAACTGTTAGATCTATTTTAACATCTAGATCTGAATTATGTGATCTAATTTATCACCTTGTGTTATCTTGTTAGATCTATTTTAACATCTAGATCTGAATTATGTGATCTAATTTATCACCTTGTGTTATCATGTTAGATCTATTTTAACATCTAGATCTGAATTTTGTGATCTAATTTATCACCTTGTGTTACCATGTTAGATCTAAACCGACTGGACATCTAGATTGCTAATTCAGATCTTACTATGCTTATTGTGACATCATAGTTATGTTAGAATCAATTGACTGCCAACCGTTCATCAGTTTTATGTCCACCTTGTTACGATGATAATTGCATGTCCATGCCAATATGTATGTTCACCTTATTATCATGCTAGTTTATGTTTATGTCAAGATTATCACTTTGGTTATATTCCCATTATTTTCCCTATTATCAATTATTACTAGACTATTGTCTAGCCTAGGCATGCTACCAAATTTATGAGTGTGCTAGTTAAGGAACGGGGGAAAACGGTTTAATATTGCCATAATTTGAATATGAATATTTTTGGACATATAATTCAAATTATTTAGTAAAATGAGTATTAACACCTATAAAAGGAAAGGTTTAAATAATTGGTTAATTAATTAAACATGGAATGTTAAGTAATTACAAATAGGAATTATAATTGTACTTATGACACGATATTAGGTTACATTAGTGGTGGAAGTCTGCCCGGACCTGACCGGCATATCCAACAGCCACTAATGTTAAACCTAATGTGGGAGGTGTAAGTACGTAAATATGAATCAGGATATGACATGAGGTTAGGCCCAACTGTGGAATAAGTCTGCCCGGATCCGACCGGTATATCCAGCATCCACATGTTGTAGGCCTAATGTGGGAGGTCTAGCCCATTATAAACCATAAATGGACATGGTAATGAATTGGACTACTTAACCTAAGTTAATCCATAGGGATTGTATGAACTAAAATTTAAGTTGGGGGTTAAGTAAACTTGGTTGAACAAAAGGGGTGGGTTAAGTAAATCTAAGGGGGTAGGTAATATTCACATATAGGCCCATAAACTTAACCTATTAAGGATATGTAATTAAGGACACCTAGTGATTTACATAACCGGAGGAAATAATAAAGTTATGTAATTAAAGATACCCTTTAGGGTAAGCATAATTGGTAGAAATAAATAAGGCTATGTAATTAAAGACACCTAATGGTATACATAGTCAGTGAAAACCTAGTGGGGGATACAAGACAAATGGGAGAGTTTGTATCATATTGTGTGGGACCCTTTTCAATCAGTAACCCGGAGTAGGTATCAAACAAGGTGCTCTGTACTAGGCGGAGAAGGGGCACGTTTACTGAGTGATTGTAAGAGATCCAAACGTGGAGGACGGTGTGGGCGGCGCAAACTGACCAGGCCATGTGCGTGCATGAGCCGGGAAGAGGGGGATAGGACGACCGTGACACCTGTAGATATGGTTGTGCACATTTTAACGATGAGGGGTTGCCACTTTAGGAAGTGATACCTCCTACTATGGGGCTAGCACAAGGTATCTACGAGGGTTAGGGAGCCGATCGATCAGGGTAGTAGTTAGGATACATTTGAATGTATACCTAAGTCTACCACCTTATAGTTAAAGGGATCATCTCTTTCTGGATATACTAGTAACAGTGCAGAGTAATCATTAGAAGCATGTACACCTTACCCTGTCTACCTTGTCACACCCACCGTTTATGTGGTGATCTCTCTTATCCACTTTATATGCCTATCATGTTACTTTTATTTATTTACTGGCTAAAAGTAACTAGACTCGCCAGACTTTATGTCTGACCCTTTTGTTTTTCCTTCTTTCTTCCGTTCCCCCTAGGTTCTCAGGGAGGAAACACTCAAGCTTAGTCAGGACTCAGATATCATCTTGCTAGGAGCTACATCTGAAGTATGGCTCAAGTTCTTGTCTCTATTATGGCTTAACTCTTTCAATTGGGGAATTATGTTTTTCATATTCTTATGTACTCTGATGATGCAAGACATAAGTTGTTTTATTGTATTGGTTTTTGTGACTTATGGTATTATAAACCACGACATTATGATTTATGTTTGACATAAAATTTAAAATTTCCGCTGCTATCTTATTTATATCTGTCTTGTAATTATTCTATGTCTGTTTACCTATAATGCTTCACGAAACTTAATGCATTCCCTTAGTGAGTGACATTAACGGACGTGGGGGTGTCACACTTGGTATCAGAGCTGAAGGTTAATAGATTGGATAAGGTTTTTGAAAATTATTTCAAAAAGGTTTTAAAAGAAACTATTTTTAAGAAGAAAAGTCTGTTTTGAAAAATGTATTCCCCAAAGCCATAGGAAATATCTTTCGATTTTCTATTTGAATCCCTTCTTCCTTTTTGTTTCAGCATGTCTGAGGAACCGAATATTCTCGAGGGCGTTCAAGTACCTGATTAGTTCCATAAGTATCTTAAGGCTACGACACCAACTGGGAGCCAAGGACATGTCCCTCCCCCAGTCGCAGCTGTTGTTCCGCCACCATCGCAAGTAGGTGATCTCTCTAAGAAGCAATGTAATGGATGTAGACGTAAGGGTCAGTTGGTCAAAGATTACAAAACCCGACAAAAGAGGAAGTATCATAGTTGTGGGCACATGGGCCATTTGGTAAAAGATTGCCGGAAAAGGAAGAATGCTTGCTTCAACTGTGATGAGGTCGGACACTGTATGAGGGAATGCCCGAAGAAACATGGACAGGACCAAAGGGTAGGATCTTTTGAAGGGCAGGTGTATGTTCTCATGGTCAGTGTACCAGATAGAGGTAGTAAAGTTTCCATTGAATTTTTAATTTCCCTTCTCAAATTATCCAATTATAACTCTTTTCGATTCTGGTGCTACACACTCGTTTATATCTAGTTGTGTAGTTGAATCTCTACACTTAATTACTAGTATGGTAGTGGATCCCGCAGTTGTCTCAAACCCCATTGGTGGTTCAGCTCATTCATCTATGATTTGTCAGGGTTTGAGAATATCTGTGTTAGGCGTCAGTTTGAGTGCGACGCATATCTTGTTTCATGGGTTATGGTTTGATTCTAGAGATAGGTTGGCTAGCCATGTATGGTGCCATTCTAGATTGTAAGAGGAGAGTCATTAGACTGTTGACTTGCCAAGGGAGGACCCTCGAGATATCTTGTGACCCCAAGGGGTCTGTTTTGTAGAGTTTCCTAGAGTCACTTGACCCATCTATCGATGATCTAAAATATGTTCCAGTAGTCTATGAGTATCCTGATGTCTTTGATGAAGTTCGGGGTTTACCCCCAAGGCGCGAGATTGATTTTGGCATATATTCGGTGGATAATGCAAAGCCAGTTGCATCACCCGTACGCCATATGGCTTCAAGAGAAAGAAGGGAGCTCAACAAACAAGTAGGGGAGCTACTTGAGAAAGGGTTTTCTTTTGGGATGGGAGGAAGAAAGATGTAGCAGAGTTGTTTCTCAATGTTTGATTTGCCAGCGAGTTAAACTGAGCAAAAGAAACCCGGTGGTTTACTTCATGCTTTGGAGGTTCCTCAGTGGAAATGGGAGAGCATATCTATGGATTTCATAGATGGTTTTCCTAGATCGAAGGAAGGCAACACTTGTATCTGGGTTATGGTAGATAGACTCACTAAGAGCGCTCACTTTATTCCAGTTAAGGGTAAGAGGACAGCATCATGGTTGGAAACAATTTATGTTCGTGAGATAGTCCGTCTTCACGGAGTACCTTCCTGCATCGTGAGCGATCGTGACCCCATCTTTACAAGCGAATTTTGGAGGAGCTTGCAAGAAGCATTAGGTATGCAGTTGTGTTTGAGCACCTCTTATCATTCTCAGACCGATGGACAGACGGAGAGGGTGAACAAGATTCTTGAGGACTTTTTGAGGTTGTGTATCCTAGACTTCAAAGGGACTTTGGAAGAGCTTCTTCCTTTAGTAGAGTTTGCCTATAATAACAATTATCAAGCTAACACCGGTATGGCACCCTTCGAAACATTGTACGGGCGACCCTGTAGATCGCCAACTTGTTAGTGGGAATCTACAGAAAGATTATTACTTGGTCCATATATGGTTAGAGAAACGTCCGAAAAGATTGACCTTATTCGACGAGCTCAAGATAGGCAATATTCCTATGTAGATAAGAGAAGAACTGACATCGAATTCGAAGTAGGAGACTTAGTTTTTATCAAAGTATCACCTCTGAGGAATGTGGTTCGCTTCGGAGCAGTAGGGAAGTTGGCACCTAGGTTTGTGGGACCATTTCCCATAACCGAGAGAATTGGCCAAATGGCCTATAAAGTGAAACTCCCAGAAAATCTATCCGGTGTTCATGATGTTTTCGACGTCTCTCATCTGCGAAAGTGTCTGCATAACACCGCAGAAGTTGTTGAGCCGAGTATGTTGGAAGAAGTAGAAGTGGAACGAGAGGCGACGGTCAAACGAGTCCCTACACGTATTCTTGGGTCAGAAGTTAAAAAGCTGCGCAATAAGGAGATCAAGTTGCTAAAGGTTCAATAGGGAGATAACCCAGAGGATGCGACTTGGGAGACCGAAGACAAGATTCATGCTTCGTACCCTTTTCTTTTCGAGGGTTTTCAAGGTTTTATCAATACTTGTTTCTGTTAGTTGAGTATATCTTATCCATAGTATTTTTCATCCTTTAGATAGGAATCCTATGGATGTAAACATGTGTTTGAACATGTTATATTTGATGGATGAAAGTGAATGCAAGTGTTTGCTAGTGGTTGCCTGTGGACGCATATACACACACATTAGGCACTAAAATCGGCTTAATCACTCTCATACTGCATATGGATGTGTGTGCATTTACTTTTCTTGTATGGATGGAAATGGATGAGTTAGCATATGGATGTTGCATTTGGACAAATAAATGTGCACACATATAGAACTCACATGATATAATAGGATTATTTGCATACATGTTGGATTCATGGCACTAACATACATTGCATTAAGGAGGTCAACTGAATAAGTAGACTGCCTAATCTTCACATTAGTGTTGGTACATATACACACACCTTTGCATATATTCATACAAACATTAGAAACCTCTAAGGATAATGGATGCCAGTGATTGGTGGATGAGTAGATGGATGATGGATGATAGGATATGCATTCTTCTCAACTTAGAGATTTCGGGGATGAAATCCTTTGAGTGAGGGGAATGTAACACCCCGAATTTTAACAACATTAAAGAGAATAAATTAAATAATAATTAATATAATATACAGAATTAGAGGAAACGGACTACACCATTGCGCCCGTCTCGAAATTCTGGTCAAGATAGATATTTAGTTTGCGTAAAACGGACAACGTCTGAAGAAGTTATGAGGGTTTTAAGTTTGTACACGCGCAGAAAGATTATATATATACGCATGAGTCAGAGATGAGTCAGAATTTTATCCAGAATAGTTCGAATTTGAAAAATTCGTCAAGGCGGCAAAAATCCCACTCTAAGGGGTCGACCCCTTAGAGGGGTGTCGACCTATAGGTCGACCCACCCACAGGGGTGTCGACACCCCTAGGGCTGACGTGACACTCGGTTTCTGGGGGTCTGGCAGCTATATATATGTCATATTCTCCTATTTTCTTCATCGGAAATCATGGAGGCTATATGCTGCCGGGATACGAACTGAGACGGAACTGTTTTCTTCAACAACATACTTTGCAAATCAAATTCAGAAATTCAAGATCTTTTCTTTCTCAGTTCTCTAAACCTAACGCTGTCAGTTCTAGTTGCTTTTAGGTTTAGATAAATAAAAGTAAATTATAAAAGACTGTGATTTGGATATGTGTAAACCAAGAATCTATGCTATTATCATATCTTATGCTATGACATGATAGATCTATTTCTCTAGATCCCATTTCAATAATTTTATTCTACTATGTTATTATTGTGGATCTTGGTTTGTAACTATATTGTGGTTAATATAAATCTGTTAATTTGGACAGTTATATCATTGGATAGATCTAATCATTTATGTAAATCATGAACATATGTCACATTGAATTGGTTAGCATTGAATCTAAATCTTTATCTTAATGGTAACTTCTATGACTTGCTATGATGTGGATTTGTGTAGATCTATTTCTAAATCAGTAGATCTATTTTATGTGGACAATCAAACTGTTAGACCTATTCTAATATCTAGATCTGAATTATGTGATCTAATTTATCACCTTGTGTTATCATGTTAGATCTATTTTAACATCTAGATCTGAATTATGTGATCTAATTTATCACCTTGTGTTATCATGTTAGATCTATTTTAGCATCTAGATCTGAATTATGTGATCTAATTTATCACCTTGTGTTATCATGTTAGACCTAAACCGATTGGACATCTAAATTGCTAATTTAGATCTTACTATGCTTATTGTGACATCATAGCTATGTTAGAATCAATTGACTGCCAACCGTTCATCAGTTTTATGCAAGGTTTTAAATCTCGGATATCGGTCGCGTTTCGTCTTGGGGATTTTGTAGACTCGGTCTCGTATCGGGGGAGATCTCGGACGAGATGAGTCTAACTCGGGAGTTCGTCTCAGATTTTCATCTCGGGTCTGAAAGTTCATATCGAAACAATCTCGGGGTATGTGATATGTTAAAAATGATATTTTAATAAAATGATTTTTATGAATTCTATCAAAAAAATAGTAACTTAAACTTAAAATGCAAAATAACTTTATTATTCTTTATTTTATGAAAGATCATTCATACTCTAAATCGTAATATGCTTAAAATAGGAATATTGTTAGACAGGAAACATTAAAAGGATTCCAAACATTAAAAAAATCAACATAAATAAATCATAAAATACATAAATTCATAAGTAACATGTATGTAAAAAGACAAATTTGAAAATCATAAGCACTGTAAAACATATACGAACATACATTATAGTCATTTAACATGCAAAATGTAAAATAACAAAAGATTGATATGGCTCGATTTGAGTTTTTTAATTATAGTTCTAGTTCTGGCATAAATTTAAATTTTAACCAAAAAAACTAAAATCTCAGACGATATTCCAGTATTTCGTCTCGGTCGATATATCGTTCGATATTGCAGTATCTCGGGCGATATATTCGAAAGGATATTTAGAGTGATGTTTGATGTTTCGTTTTGGAAGGAGCCCAAAACGAGATCTCGGAGGAGATCTCGGGCGATATTTGAGAGATTTGAAACAGTGATTTTATGTTCACCTTGTTATGATGACAATTGCATGTCCATGCCAATATGTATGTTCACCTTATTATCATGCTAGTTTATGTTTATGCCAAGATGATCACTTTGGTTATATTCCCATTATTTTCCCTATTATCGTTTATGACTAGGCTGTTGCCCAGGCATGCTGCCAAATTTATGAGTGCGCTAGTTAAGGAACGGGGGAAAAAGGGTTAATATTGGCATAATTTGAATATGAACATTTTTGGACATATAATTCAAATTATTGGGTAAAATAGGAATTAATACCTATAAAAGGAAAGGTTTAATTAATTGACTGATTAATTAAAAATGGAATGTTTAGTAATTACAAATAGGAATTGTAATTGTACTTATGACACGAGGTTAGGTTACATTAGTGGTGGAAGTCTGCCTGAACCCGACCGGCATATCCAGCAACCACTAATGTTGAACCTAATGTGGGAGGTCTAAGTACGTAAATATGAATTGGGCTATGACACGAGGTTAGACCCAACTGTGGAATAAGTCTTCCCGGACCCGATCGACATATCCAACATCCACATGTTGTAGGCCTAACGTGGGAGGTCTAGCCTACTATAAACCATAAATGGACATGGTAATGAATTAGACTACTTAACCTAAGTTAATCCATAGGGATTGTATGAACTTAAATTTAAGTTGGGGGTTAAGTAAACTTGGTTGAACAAAAGGGGTGGGTTAAGTAAATCTGAGGGTGGGAAGGGTGGGTAATGTTCACATATAGGCCCACAAACTTAACCCGTTAAGGTTATGTAATTAAAGAAACCCAGTGGTATACATAACCGGAGGAAATAATAAAGTTATGTAATTAAAGACACCATTTAGGGTAAGCATAATTGGTAGAAATAAATAAGGCTATGTAATTAAAGACAACAAGTTGTATACATAGTTAGTGAAAACCTAGTGGGGGATACAAGACAAGGGGAGAGCTTGTATCATATTGTGTGGGACCCATTTTAGTTGGTAACCTGGAGTAGGTATCAAACATGGTACTCCGTACAAGGCGAAGAAGGGGCACACTTACTGAGTCATTATAAGAGATCCAAACTTGAAGGATGGTGTGGGCGGCGTAAACCGACCGGGCCATGTGCGTGCATGAGACGGGCAGAGGGGGATAAGACGACCGTGAAACCCGTAGATATGGTTGTGTATATTATTACGATGAGGGTTTTCCACTTTAGGAAGTGATACCTCCTACTGTGGGGGTCAGCACAAGGTATCTACGAGGGTTAGGGAGCAGATCGATCAGGGTAGTTGTTAGGATACATTTGGACGTATACCTAAGTCTACCACCTTATAGTTGATGGGATCATCTCTTGCTAGATATACTAGTAACAGTGTAGAGTAATCATTAGAAGCATATACACCTTACCATGTCTACCTTGTCACACCTGCCGTTTATGTAGTGATCTCTCTTATCCACTTTATATGCCTATCATGTTACTTTTATTTATTTACTGGCTAAAAGTAACTAGACTTGCCAGACTTTATGTCTGACCCTTTTGTTTCGTCTTCTTTCTTCCGTTCCCCCTCCCCCAAGGTTCTCAGGGAGAAAACACTCAGGCTTAGTCAGGACTCAGATATCATCTTTCTAGGAGCTATTTCTGAAGTATGGCTCAAGTTCTTGTCTCTACTATGGCTTAACTCTTTCAATTGGGGAATTATGTTTTTCATATTCTTATGTACTCTAATGATGCAAGATAGAAGTTGTTTTATTGTAATCGATTTTGTGACTTATGGTATTATGGACCAGGACATTATGATTTATGTTTGAAATAAAAGTTTAAAGTTTCCGATGCTATCTTATTATATCTGTCTTGTAATTATTCTGGTCCATTTACCTATAACGCTTCACGAAACTTAATGCATTCCCTTAGTGAGTGACATTCACGGACATGGGGTGTCACACCATCACAACTACCACAGCCACAAGAATCAATCCTACAATTTCTGTTTTCCAAAATGATAATCAAATTCCGCAACAACTAGGACAATTTCTGTTGTCTTTGTTTTAGTTTGCGGAACCATCAGTTCCATATAACCAAACCCCAGCAAGCTTCCAATCTATTCCCGTGTTTTGCCAGCAAACTTTTGGAAAATTTTCACAGTAGCCGGGGCCATTTATGTAGTTATGTGGACCTGTTACAAATGAGTATAACATGGAACCTGGGCAATATCAAGCATCACTCCATCATGGTACATTTCAGCAATCTCTTAATGACAACATATAATGAAACTGTTTCTTTTCCTCTTACATGTTCATAGTTTTGTTTTTGTTTTGGCTTTGATGTGGGTACTAGGACATCGTTGTTTGTATTTCAGTGAATTATGTTGTACTTTGTATTATGCGATAGGGATTTCTTTATTACGTCTTTGTTTCAGTTAAGTGTTTCAGCTTTTTGTATCTTACAAGCTGTTTTCTTTTTCTGTCATACAATTTTTTGTATCATACAGGCTATTTATATGTCGTATTCTGTTGTACATCATTGATGGAGTATGCATGTTATTTTATATGAAAAATTATTTTTGTACATGTTGTGATTTGAATATTAGGTTGTCTGTTGCATTCATTTTTTTATTATATGTAATGTGTTGGTGCTATTGTACTATAGGCTATTATTCTGAGCTACTGTAGTATGCTATTTTGAGAGCATATGGAGATTTGTTTACTATTTGAGCATACGACGATTCATTTTTCTATCATCGATATGCTTGATTAGATAGATTCATTTACTAATCCGGTTGTATTTATATGTGGTGAAAAGGCTACTGTCAATATGGCGATTTGAGACATCTTTATCACCGTATTCATGGTCTTAGCTACATGCATTTGAGAAAATATTAATGTCTGTAGAAGGTGTTAAGCTTAGTAACAAAGTTAAGACAAATTGAATCATCTTAAATTTCATTGAGACAAATATTTTTTGTCTTTATAATATTTGGGACTTGATTTTAGATACCACATTATTTGTATTAATTGGGTCTTACGGAGAAATTAAAGACAAAATCACTCAAATTAATACCAATATACAAAGTATCAAACCACCATAATTTTTGTAGTGACACTTATTTCGCATAGGGAAGACGTTGGAAACAACATTTTCCTATGCTAGATATAATGCGAAAATTCAAGAGTGGCAAAAATGTTGCCTACGCCTTTTCTACTCCATGCCTAGTACTGTTTACTACGCCTTTCCTGCGCCAGATATTTCCTACGCCAAATATTTCCTACATCATTCATACGCCTGCTATTCGCTCATGCCGGTTATTTCCTATGCCATTTCTACGTCAGATATTCCCTTATGCCAGTTATTTCCTACACTATTCTTACGCCAGATATTTCCTATGCCATTTCTACATCAAGTTTTCCTCCTACGCCGGATTTCATACATCCTGTTATTTCATACGCCCTACCTATGCCTTATTAATTCCTACCACTACATACTCCCTATCATTTCATATGTCATCCCTACATCCGAAAAGTCTCTTACGCTACTGCTACGACAAAAATATCCTACTCATTAGTTACACCATTAATACACAATTTCAAAAAATACAATTTAAAATTTTCCACGTTTTTTCTACGTCATTTTAAATATTTTTCGCATATTATTGTTGTTTATGTTTTTTTATCAACATAAATCAATATGATAAGAAGGAGAAAGAAATCACATTTATGATCTCTATGTCTCGGATCATAAAACAACAAGAAAAAATATATATTTTACAATGGTCGATAAACATTGCCAAAACATTTCAATAATATTTAGCCTGCCATTGTAATATTAGCAGTTGCGAAATAATTACATTTTACAACATTTATTTGATGTTGCTAGCACCGTTGGAGATTCTATATTCATGACACTATTGTTGTAATTGAAGACTCATGAATTAATTAACAAATTTTACATAATGGCTTGTAGATAATGTAAAAAACAATTTATTAAATGTATTTCATACGTCATAGAAATACATTCATAACAATCGGAAGAAGCCACATTCTACGTTGTCACATGCAATACACAAAATCTACAAAGAAAGGAGAAATATTTTGAACATGTGACATATATAGCTGCAATAACTTTCTCTCAATTCCATATATGACAACGATCGCACATCATTGTTCCTTAAAAGCAATCCACAAATACACTCAAACTAAAATTGTGCTTACAAGGTTCCCATGATACAAGCTTTCGACAATTTTATATACGCATTCATACACTCATAATAAACAAACGTTAACATTGTAACTATAAATATAAATAAGGTAGACATGAATTTTGCTTTCTAAGAAACAACATAGTCTTACAAGTTAATGAAGTGCACGTGCAACCTGTGTGCACTACCTTCAACCTTACAAATGTTTCCCAACCACCTGCTACCCTTCTTGCTACTGATCAGATTTCTAGTGACTCTTGCGCAACCACCATGCCAATCCCGTTAATTGTGTCCAATGACAATTCCCATGATCATGCCTTATATCTCTTAGCTAAAACAGTAGCCAATGCCAAATCTACCCCTCCTCAACTAAAGTCACTTCCACTAAACCAAAAGTCAATAACACTAGTAAACCTAACT
The DNA here is from genome assembly GCA_030737875.1 of Allium sativum. Classification (NCBI taxonomy): domain Eukaryota; kingdom Viridiplantae; phylum Streptophyta; class Magnoliopsida; order Asparagales; family Amaryllidaceae; genus Allium; species Allium sativum. The sequence continues at coordinate 53,964,079 of CM060913.1, forward strand.
ACTACAACCATATTCTACCCCTAGTAACATACAAAGAGACCCCACCCTGTCTTTTGAATCACACCAAGACATGCCATCTAAGATGAAATTTTCACCAATTTATCCAGTCTCCACTAACTTAGAGGTTGATGTTACTTCTATTTACTTCGACTGCTCTCAATTTGCCTCCATTTCCGATTATAATGACCTTAAAAACCCTTAGAAAAAGCAATAATTATTTAATGTCTACTAGGAATAACGTAAGTGGAATGCTACAAGAGCCAAGGTGTTTAGTTTGCGCAGAAGGGAAAATTTAAAAAGTTACAGAGGTGATGGTTTTTGAGTACCTTAAGCATCATTAGTAATTTGCATGACATTTACTATTTTACACCCTTAAAGCAAATTATATAGCATTTCACCAAAAATATATATAGAAAAACCGCACGTTGTTGCTGAAACGATATTGCGTTAAAGGCCCATTGAACATTTCATTAAAATACGATAGAGACATACCATTTTAATATGGAATGCAAGAGATAGTTATATTTAATCTTTTTATGAGAGGGATGAATTTGTGTATTTGTAATAATTGAAACCCTCTTCTTTTGAAGTGGCTTTTCCAGTCCTTTTAGAAAATGTCTGCAATGATAAATTAATTCGTCACTGGAATGTTATTAACACGTTCAATAGATATCAAAATTCTTTTTAAGAAATAAAAACTATGGCTTAAAAAAATTTATGGCAAAACTGGATACACATATAACCATTGCTTATCAATAAGCCTCTAAAAACAATGTTTAGCAGTAAAATCCATAAGCTATCATATTTTGTAAAATGGAGGTGCTCAATTAATCATGCATTCCTATGGAGGAGAGTAATCAGATAAATGCGTACACACAAAATGATCCATCATGGTCTTCAAACATACCACTAACCAAAACATAAGGAAATTAAGTGTGCATGAGATCACGACCGGTATTTTGGAATTGGCTTATTTCCACATGAATTTCAAGAAATCCTTTTACTGTTTAAGAATTTTTAACAAGTGGTATAACTATTTTGTATGGATAGTAGGACATGCAGTTCAGTACTTCATTTTAGTTAAAATAAAATGCATCACTTAACAAGGATTTATTCACGAATTAATTTAAGCTCACCTCCTACTAAAAAACTTAAAGTAGTAACATATTTGTGCTTCCCTCATAATAAGCATTGTAGACAATTATTTCAAAAGGACAAAGCTAGCCCTTGATACAGGCAGGCAAAACTTGGACTTTAAGCAAGAAATAAACAAACAAATAAAAGAAAGCCACCACATTTATCTTAAAGAAAACCTGACAAAGTGGGTCTATTAGCATAGTTCCATGACTTTTTATAAACTTCTAAAAAAGTATGATAGATAAAAAAAATTCTAATTAAATACCAAAGAGAAAGTGAAATGGAATTTTATGGATAAAAGATTTTTTTTTAAAATTATTTAGATTGGTTAAAAACACCTGCACTAAGAGCAACATAGGATGTTATCGGTATAGAGTTGACATGTGAAACGTGTGTATGAGTGATTGATTTACCACCTAATCACGGCCCATCGGTTATGCTTCTGGGGCGAAATCCAAGTATGGCTTTGACTCTGATAGTTAAAATGCCACACTCCAAATCGCAGTAATCTGAATGCTTAAGGTTTTTTATTTACGTCAGACCATTCTAAAAATATTCCATTTTTTTTGCTTTTACATTTAAAAACTGCTACAAGATGCTTATGAAGCAAAATACGTCCCCCAAATGTGCATTAACTAGCACCAATGTTCCTATGATGACCCAAATTTCGGTACTCTTTGAGCTAGCCAAATACAACACAAGTCCAACCCAAAGAACATTAAAACTCAGATGTCGAAGAAAGAAATTAGAGGACGTGGAAAAGAAAAGTTAGAAAATTTAGAATAAATAGAAGATAGAACTGAACAATAACACAAAATCTCACAATCGTAGCGGAATAGAACAATATATACATATATATACATAATCACTCTTGAAATACAAACTGTATATGAACTTACATGCATCATCAGAGTACAATACATATAATACAATGGAAATAAAATCTATATATCTATCCTGAAGCCTCCTCCTCCAAGCTCCTTCAGAAAATCTGTAACATCCTGAACTACTTGACTACCCGTACAAATTTGAGCACCTAAGAGTTTAGGGAAAACATAGAAAAATAAACACCGGGTCAGTCATGGGAACAGTATGAGTAAATGATTTTAAAACATCTTGAGGAAATAAAAAAATATCTCATATGACCACGCCCTATAACACGGAATGGGATTTTCCTTTATGAGAATCCAGAGTACTTTGTTTAACTTTAAAAGTTTTTCAAAGAAAAGATAATCGTAAGACCAATCCACGCATAAACGTGGATGGTGTTTTAACCTTACTATAACCCTAAACATATTTTGTATCAAAACTCTCATAATAGTGTCTATCAATCCACAAAGAAATAGCAATCTAGCAGAACGCTTGCATCTCACACTCTACATATATAGTATACAACCAAAACCGCAAGCGCATACTGGATAATGGATTTCCAACTATGATAAGGTATGGAACCACCTTCCGATGGTGTATCTCTAAAGAGGAATATACTGGGTTCAACAAGAACATCTTGCAATCCGGTCACACATGATTGACCATTCATTTAGCTTGAGTATATTGTCACCTTACGGTTGCTAGCAACATAACCGTTCATTGGAGATACAGAAGCGAAAGAAGAACAAATGAATATTCTTTAGATGTTGACAATACACCCTAATTAGGAGCGACCCACTTAGCTATGATGCCTGCCCGATTTTTATCATTTCCCGGTTGTGAGGTTTGAGGTCAAAACTTACCTTTATATATATCACGTCATCATTCAATTTGAATGCCACATCATCAAACCCATCAATATCACCAGTTGATTCATCGATACAAGTTTCCATGCGACTGGAAAAACCGAAGGCACTATTCTATAATTCCATCTTAGGCCATTTTTACCTAGGATTAACAGAATAATCCTTGCATAAACTTCGTCTTCAATAGTCTTCGGTAATCTCTGACTTACAATGTATAAGTCGAATCGAGGTGGAATTTAGATTCCAGACTCTTCGAAATGACAACGTCAAAGGTCCAGATTTGACAGTTGGTGATTTAACTATCAAATACAAAATAAAAATGAATAAATTTATTTCCATTGCACCTGCTAAGTTTTATTTAAATAATCTTCATTTATAATTAAACACAAATTTTTTTATACTTATCTGAAGACATATGTATTAGTTAACTTAGAAAATTCTCATTATCGATCTTGCGTGATAATCTCACCCTTGAATATACATTCTGATTAACATGTAAAAGTGTTTATTTTTATGCTTTATCTTATCTTTATTGTAAATAAATAAATTTTACATTGGGTATTTTTCGTATATTTTCACAGGCCGTTCATAAATCCTCATGCACCCCTACAAGCAAGATATTACACAAGAAAAAGATAAACTTCGAAGATTTTATCTCATGTGCTTTTGGAATCTAATAAGAGTCCATGTTTGGAAGAATTAATCACATACAATCTGATTACCAATCAATTAGCCACATGGAAGATATGGAAGATTTGAGGATTTTATCTTATGCACTTTTGGAGTCAAATAAGAGTCCATGTTTGGAATAATTAATCACATGCAAATCTTTTGTCAATCAATTATCCACATGGAAGATATGAAAGATTTGAAGACTTTATCTTATGCACTTTTGGAGTCTAATAAGAGTCCGTGTTTGGAAGAATTAGTCACATGCAAATCTTTTGTCAATCAATTAGCCACCTGGAAGATTTGGTGTAATAACCCGGAAATTCTGAACCAGTTTAAAATTTTTATTTTGGCAATTTTAGTGAACTTTGAATATTTAAAATAGATTATTTTAAATCATATCGACGAGACATTTATTTTGAATAGAATTAGAACGTATATATTATATACGTCGTCGTTAGAATATAAATATTTATATATAAATTATAAATAGAATTGAAAATGGCGCGGTAGTTCGATAATTCGATTTCAAACTTCAATTGAATGTACCGGGTGCAAAACACTCCGGATTTTAGTGAAACCAAAAACATTAGGATCTAATTGTGGATATCTTTCCAACGAATCCGACAAATCAAAATTTCATAGCGGGAATCAAAAGATATGTCCAGTTGAAAATTCTGAATAGTCGCTATGGAATTCAGGCCCTTAAAAATGGACATTTTGCAAATGACCTCGGATTTCGACGAAACCACTTTTGTTGGATCCGTGGTGTCAAGTTATTGCTAGGTTTCAAATTACATAATTTTTCGACTCAGTATGTGAGCGTGGCAAAGGAAAACGCGTTTGACCAGTTTCAGTTGATTTTAATCGACTAGAAATTGGCCATTTTTCCAACGGTCTCAGAATTCGACGAAACTAGTTTTGTTAGGACCGTATCGTCAATACGAAGCTAGAAAATATTTTTCTGCAATTTATAGAGTTAGTATGTGACCCCGGTAATTTGAAATGTACGTTTAAAATTCAATATAGTGATTTAAATGAAAATTCAACGGAAACTGATTCAAACAGTCGAATTGGCCTACGATACATATCCCATTGTGTTCGGAACGGGGGTAAAACGCTAGGGACGACAGTCGTTGGGTCCCGTTTCGAATTCAAATAGGAAGTCAACCTTTTGAAAATTAAAATGAAATAAAATATTAATTTATATAACACCCCCCTTTGTCTTCTCTCTCTCCTTTATTTGTCAGTTCGACTTCAAAATAAAAAAAAAATGATGAAATCGACGGAGCTGCTTCCCGTCGTCGACGGCCACCGCGCCCACCTTGCCCCCTCCGCCTCTTCTTCCCCTCCTTTGAAGCCTCCCACCTCGTCGATCCCTGTATCCCCTGAAGCCATAATCCACCGCCAAGCCCTAGCTAGTGCCACCACCGCATCCCTCCTTGGCGAGCACCCACCTGCGACGCCCCAACCACCCCCCCTTCCACCTCCAGCGAGCGCGAGGCCCCCTCCACCTCTTCACCAGACCAGCGAATGCCAATCCTCCTCCCGGCGATTAAAAATCCGATTTTTAGTAATTGTTTTGCAATCAACACCCTACTCCCTCTTCGTTAGACGCTGTAAGTTCTTCTAACTTATTTCTCTACATTTATTTAAGTGATTTTCGGTTTATAAAACAAAAATATATGGTCCAACTATATAAAATCTGACTTTTTTTTTTAGAGGTGAGATCTTTATAAGTAAAGATTTGATTTTTGTACGAGCTAAGGTGAGTTTTATTTTATTTTATCTAGTTTAATTAATGTAAAATTTTGGTTTTTAGGAATATAAATATACACGGTTTCAAAGAATATAAAGATGATTTCTTTGATATAGGAAACTAGATTTTTAAGTGAATAAAGTTTAGATTTTAAATTAAGAAGGCAAGAACTTTATATCTAGAAAGGCAAAAACTTTGTGTTTGAAAGGGTGAAATATTTATATAAGCATGAGCAAGGAGTTAAAAAAAAAAATTATATGTGTAGAGATATAAAAATATGATTTTTACATGTGTTGTAAAGTAAAAATATCGTCTTTGTTTATATAAAAATATAATCTTTTCTATATAGTAGCGTCGATAAAAATATAATCTTTTTTATAGGAATAGCGAGATAAAAATATAATCTCTTCTATAGAAGTATCGCTATAAAAATATGAATTTTATCCTTGTGATGTTATTATAAAAATAGAATTTTTATAATAGTAAAAAATTCGATTTTTCTATATTCATTAGCGAGGTAAAAATTCGATTTTTGTGTATATGGAATAACGATAAAAATTCGATTTTATATATAAGAAGTAGCGAAGAAAAATTAGATTTTTCCATATCGGTTTGTGAAGTAAAAATATAACTTTGATATAGAAAGTAGCGATGTTAAAATATAAATTTTAACATGTACTTCGTGAAACAGACTGCGTTGGGAGCACGATGAATATTTTCTACATATGAAGTGCCGTGGAGCTAGGATAGCTATCGGTGAGAACTTCTCACTCTAAACTTCTTTTTCTAGTTATATATATATACTAGGATGCAGACGGTGCTTAGTAGCACCCGACACAATCGTCCACAGACCATGGACTTGTTTGTTTGGTTGCATAAAGTAGTGAGATGAATTGGTTTGAATTGAATTGTTTGGTGAATTGAAATTGATTTGATTGATGTGTGAATGGCGTGGGCCTTCACTAGACCGGGGATAAGGCTAGGCCTTGTCCCGTTTCTAGTATCGTGCCGTTATGCCGCCGAAATTTTCTAAAATATGTTAGAAAAATAAAAATATCACTTTATTTAAAGAATGAACTGAATAGAAATTCATATGTTGGAATAAAATGTTTTTATCGTTAAAAATATAATTTTTAACGTGAAGTGAATAAAATAAAATATTCATTTACAAACCGAACGGTTTGTTTAAGTACACCTATTTGAAGGACATTGATTGGGTCGATAAATTTTACACATCGCCCAACTGCACAAATAAAAAAATCTGTGTTTGATTGCTTGAAACCCCACACGGGTGTTGGGATGAAATTTGAAGTTCACTCACCCTGATTGATTAAATATGTCGATCGATTGATTGACAGGCTGTTATAAGCGTTGAATATCTATATTTGATGCTTATACAGTGTAGTGCACTTTGGTTGATGGTTGATTATTTTCAATGCTATTATATACATGTGTTGTATGAAAATCCATATAATAAATTTTATATGGTAATTGATTGGGCCTCATTCCAATTTGAAAATAAAGAACAATATAATATAAAGGTTCATGTGTTGACAGTTTCATCCATTGAGATTGGTCATGTGTTGAACGAAATATTTTAGTAATAAAATTTATATCTTTATCAATATAAAATAAAGGTTCATGTGTTGACAGTTTCATCCATTGAGATTGGTCATGTGTTGAACGAAATATTTTTATAATAAAATTTGTATCTTTATCAATATAAAATAAAGGTTCATGTGTTGACAGTTTCATCCATTGAGATTGGTCATGTGTTGAACGAAATATTTTTATAATAAAATTTGTATCTTTATCAATATAAAATAAAGGTTCATGTGTTGACAGTTTCATCCATTGAGATTGGTCATGTGTTGAACGAAATATTTTTATAATAAAATTTGTATCTTTATCAATATAAAATAAAGGTTCATGTGTTGACTGTACTCATCCGTTGAGATTAGTCATGTGTTGAACGAAATAATTTAACAAAAATAGTCACACGTGGACGGTACTCATTCATTGAGATTAGTCGTGTATTGACAAATAGAAATATTTGAAATAGAATATTTGAAAATAGAAATATATGAAGCCGTGTTGATTAGATTGACGCCATTTTGACGTGAACGATATTTATATCAATTTTATTTCGAAATGAATTGAATATAAAACGATTTCGAAATGAATTGAATATATAACGATTTCGAAATGAATTGAATATAAAACGATTTCGAAATGAATTGAATATAAAACAATTTCGAAATGAATTGAATATATAACGATTTCGATTTGAATTGAATATAAAACGATTTCGAATTGAATGGAATAGAAAACCAATTTGATTTCAAATTGAGTATATAATGAACTTGATTCAAATAGAAAATGAAGCGAATTTAATTTGAATAGAAAATGAATTTGAATCGAATAGAAAACCAATTTGAATTGAATTGAATTGAATTGAAAACGAATTCGAATTGAATTTAAATTGAATTGAAATTTGAATTGAATAGAAATGAATTTTAAAACGAATTTATAAAGAAGAATTCAATTTTGACTTGAATTGAAAGGGAAGTTGAATTTGCTTTTGAAACGAATTTAAAACTATTTATATAATTCGTTTTAAATAGGAATCGACGAAATATATATTACATATATATTATATATATAATATAATGGCCTGAATAGAACGCGCCGCGCCGCGGCAGTTCGTGAATTTCGACCATTTATTTCAAACGGACATTACGGGAGATCCGACCGTCGGATTCTCCTAAAACCGGAACCGTTGGGTTCGTATCGAAAAGAGCTTTCTAAAGAATATTAGAAAATCAAAATCTAACGGTTGGATTTGGAGATACGTCCAAATCAAATTCGAAAAAGGTCGCTATAAGTGCAGTTCGATGGCCATTGTTGGAAATCAATTGTACGGGCCTTGATAAAATTATTAAAAATAGTAATAATTTGTATAAAATCATAAGAAATGATTTGGGAAAATTTGGGATGAAAAACTCCACATTTGAAAAGATAAAAATGGTTTTTATCGAAATGCACTAGTTTGAACTAAATTTAAAACCCAATTATTTTTAAATAAATGAATTAGATTTAAAAAGGGGTTTTAAATAATCGAATTTCTAATATATTTGATTAAATTTGAAATGGGTTTATCGTGAACAGTGTTTTAAATAACACTAGTTCTTTAACCCGATAACAAATAGAATGTGATATGGGTTTATCGTGAACAGTGTTTTAAATAACACTAGTTCTTTAACCCGATAACAAATAGAATGTGATATGGGTTTATCGTGAACAGTGTTTTAAATAACACTAGTTCTTTAACCCGATAACAAATAGAATGTGATTTGGGTTTGTCGTGCACTGTGTTTTAAATAACACCTAGTTCTTTAACCCAGTAAAAGGAGTTCTAACGAATCTGCAATTAGATTGAAGTGTGAATTTGTAATCTAAATTATCAAATTTAGAAATGAGCGAGAATGGAGTATCGCCAGTTTTGCTCCAAAGCGATAGTTAAATCTTTAATTAGATTTGAACGTGAAATGGTAATTAATTTTACCGATAACACCACGGTGTTAGATATGGAGTATTACCAGTTTTGCTTCATGGGATGAATAGGTTGGAATTGGGAAATAAAATAAATAATTACTTCGTTGTGGTTCGCTAATCTCGACTAGGTGGAAAAACCATAATTTGGTTTTAAATGACATCCAAAGGAAGATTACAGGATAAATTTTAAAGAATTTATCTTGGATAAAATTAATGGGAACCTTTCCCTAAGAATGTGGAATTTAGAAACTAGCTGTAGGTTGGCTAAAAAGAATGGTTTCCTGGGTATTGATCTGATGTTGGTTTCGGCCTTCGGGGTTAATGTTTAGGAAATTGTTCTCTTGCTAATTTGCGGTTAGTGACTAATGAATTGGAATGAGGCGTATGTGGTGTTTGCGTAACATTTGTTTTTAATATACGCGGGTTGTTCGGAAAGTCCGGGTTTATACCCATTCTGAATAACCGATTCGACGATAAGTCGAAGATGAAGACGGTGGTCGAAGACCGGAAGTTTTCACATCGTTTGGGCAATTACTGACTATCCTGATTGGGCTGTACACCCAAGAGGATGGAAATAGTTGGTGTTCGTCCAGACGTACCTGGAGATGGATGGATATGCGAGGAAAGTGCCTCCGGTTTCGTTCAGACCCAGAACGGACTTGTAAATGGATTGTGTGTCTGACATTGGATTTTATTCTATGTTGATTGATTTCTATTAAATATACATCTGCTTGGCGGCGGAGAATTTATTCTTTTGCTTAACGCCCTTCTCTGAGACGTACGAGCTCAGAGGTTGTATATCGATGGACATCAGTCGCATGACATGAATTGCCTATGTGGCACGCTAAGATGCAATGATCAAGGCTTCTGTTGAAAAGCAAAGTCTTGTGGTTGATGATCAAAGCACGCCTATGTGGCAGCTTTGTGTATAACGTGAATTCGCGAGCCTCACACCTCGGTATGAGTTAAAAACGGGATACGGGCCGTTGGGAGAACACGACGTTTCTTTCTAGCTTTGGTGGTGTCAGTGACTTACCAGCCCTGACATTTATATACTTTTCACCTTTGTGGTTGTTGGATGAGGCGCCTCGATTATAGGTCTGTAAGGACTGGGAAACGTGTGTTCAGGCATAATTAATCCTCTAACGTAAGTGAGGACCGGCCCAACCGATCCAAGGGTTACCCAGTGTGCGTAGTCCTGAGCATTTGCTAGAGTGTCTCGAAGCGGAGAGGAGCTTGCCCCTTGCCTCGACTCATGACGGAATCCAATTTCCAATACGTGTAATTCGTCTTTAATTGTAGAACTAGTATGGCGACATGATATATGGTACCCATGCCGTCTATGATTTATATTTATGATTGAAATTGTTTTGACACTATACACTTATTATAGTATCAAATGGTTTGTTTTAAACGTACCAAGCATGTTTGGCTATTATAAGGGAAAACCCTATCCTCCGGCTTGCGTTGCATTGTGTGATGGGACCTGGGTCTTATAATAGCTTCATTTTTCGAAAAAGCATTGCGTTGTTTATTCTATGCACTGGTATTCTTGGGAGGAAACCCGTTCCGTGTTATACGGCGTGGTCCCTTGAATCACTCTCTTTTAAAGTAAAGCTTTTAATAACTGTTTTAAGTTCTCACACCAGTCACATGACTGACCTGGAGTTTATTGTTTTAACCTAAACTCTAGGTGCCCCTATTTTCCGCACGGGCAGCTAGTAGTTTTGGTTTTTCAGATTTATATTCACAGGATCCTGGTTTACAGCTGGAATGATATCCGGAAAGCTCTGTATCCGTATATCACCTTCAGTTGTGCTTTGTATTATATTTTCCGCTGCTATGTATTTAAATGTAATTTAAATCTCTGATATTTCTATGTAATATTTATTCATTTATACTCTGTATATTCTTGTAATCTGATGCATTGTTGTAATATACAATGAAATTTTCTTCTGTTTGTGTTCTGATTTGTCATGTTCTCAACGTTCAGGGGTTTCGAACGGTCTAGATCGGTTTAACGACTGATTCAGATCGAGCGAAATTCCCGGCCGTCACATTTGGTATCAGAGCTTTGGTTTACAGAGCTCGAGAACAAGACACATTAGAACCATACGAAAGAATTCATCAGATATTGGATTAGTAATATCCAATTAGAATGACTCGTTAGAGATAGGATCAGTAGTATCCTAGAACGAGTGTGAAGGGTATATTTTTTTCAAATGAAAACAATTTTGTTTTGAAAATTTAAACCATTTTATACGTATTTGAATATTTATTTTGAATATGGACAATCGAGTATATAAAGATTTTTCATATACGCGTCATGAACGTATATTCGAAGTTTTAATATACTAGATAGATATAGAATCACACTCTAGTCGCCCGGACCTGATTCTGATGATTGACGCGTCATCATTAGTAATTAGTTTCGTGTTTCGAAGGTGTGATACCTGTATATTTCCATTAGACTGGTGTGAGAACCAAAACTAATATAGCTAGAACACATTGTTGTGAATTGGCATCAAAAACATGATTTTTTGTATATATATCAAATTTATGAATTTGAAACTCTAATTCACTAATTGATTGATGTTTGTGTTGTTTGTTTATTTGTTTGCTAATTTTGAACCATTTAGCCTAATTGTATCAAATATTGAATTCTATTGAAAATCGGTCGCATTTGCTTGCATATATATATATATACTTACATTGAACAGGTCATAGCAAGGAGGCTAGAGCAGAGAATAAAATTTGTTTGCCCGACAAATAGGTACATGTTTACTACATAATTTCCTGTTTTGTTTGGGTGATGATGATTTTGTGAGCCTATTGGCTAGCCGCTTGGCTTTTTCTTTTTCTTTTTGAGATCTGAAGGACCAGGGAAGCTATTTGAAATTCCCCGATGCTCCCGGTGCAGGGGAGGTTATGGCGAAATTTTTCGAAAATTTAGGGTGTTAGCCAAATTTTTGAAAATTTGAAAATTCTCAGAAACTGAAAAGTTGGAGAATGGAAGCCAAATCGAGCGTAGAGTTGATTAATCAAACCACTTTCGACTTTGTTCCTTTTCGGGGACGAAAAGTTTTAAGTGGGGGAGATTGTAATAACCCGGAAATTCTGAACCAGTTTAAAATTTTTATTTTGGCAATTTTAGTGAACTTTGAATATTTAAAATAGATTATTTTAAATCATATCGACGAGACATTTATTTTGAATAGAATTAGAACGTATATATTATATACGTCGTCGTTAGAATATAAATATTTATATATAAATTATAAATAGAATTGAAAATGGCGCGGTAGTTCGATAATTCGATTTCAAACTTCAATTGAATGTACCGGGTGCAAAACACTCCGGATTTTAGTGAAACCAAAAACATTAGGATCTAATTGTGGATATCTTTCCAACGAATCCGACAAATCGAAATTTCATAGCGGGAATCAAAAGATATGTCCAGTTGAAAATTCTGAATAGTCGCTATGGAATTCAGGCCCTTAAAAATGGACATTTTGCAAATGACCTCGGATTTCGACGAAACCACTTTTGTTGGATTCGTGGTGTCAAGTTATTGCTAGGTTTCAAATTTCATAATTTTTCGAATCAGTATGTGAGCATGGCAAAGGAAAACGCGTTTGACCAGTTTCAGTTGATTTTAATCGACTAGAAATTGGCCATTTTTCCAACGGTCTCAGAATTCGACGAAACTAGTTTTGTTAGGACCGTATCGTCAATACGAAGCTAGAAAATATTTTTCTGCAATTTATAGAGTTAGTATGTGACCCCGGAAATTTGAAATGTACGTTTAAAATTCAATATAGTGATTTAAATGAAAATTCAACGGAAACTGATTCAAACAGTCGAATTGGCCTACGATACATATCCCATTGTGTTCGGAACGGGGGTAAAACGCTAGGGACGATAGTCGTTGGGTCCCGTTTCAAATTCAAATAGGAAGTCAACCTTTTGAAAATTAAAATGAAATAAAATATTAATTTATATAACACCCCCCCTTTGTCTTCTCTCTCTCCTTTATTTGTCAGTTCGACTTCAAAATAAAAAAAAATTGATGAAATCGACGGAGCTGCTTCCCGTCGTCGACGGCCACCGCGTCCACCTCGCCCCCTCCGCCTCTTCTTCCCCTCCTTTGAAGCCTCCCACCTCGTCGATCCCTGTATCCCCTGAAGCCATAATCCACCGCCAAGCCCTAGCTAGTGCCACCACCGCATCCCTCCTTGGCGAGCACCCACCTGCGACGCCCCAACCACCCCCCCTTCCACCTCCAGCGAGCGTGAGGCCCCCTCCACCTCTTCACCAGACCAGCGAATGCCAATCCTCCTCCCGGCGATTAAAAATCCGATTTTTAGTAATTGGTTTGCAATCAACACCCTACTCCCTCTTCGTTAGACGCTGTAAGTTCTTCTAACTTATTTCTCTGCATTTATTTAAGTGATTTTCGGTTTATAAAACAAAAATATATGGTCCAACTATATAAAATCTGACTTTTTTTTTTAGAGGTGAGATCTTTATAAGTAAAGATTTGATTTTTGTACGAGCTAAGGTGAGTTTTATTTTATTTTATCTAGTTTAATTAATGTAAAATTTTGGTTTTTAGGAATATAAATATACACGGTTTCAAAGAATATAAAGATGATTTCTTTGATTTAGGAAACTAGATTTTTAAGTGAATAAAGTTTAGATTTTAAATTAAGAAGGCAAGAACTTTATATCTAGAAAGGCGAAAACTTTGTGTTCGAAAGGGTGAAATATTTATATAAGCATGAGCAAGGAGTTAAAAAAAAAAAATTATATGTGTAGAGATATAAAAATATGATTTTTACATGTGTTGTAAAGTAAAAATATCGTCTTTGTTTATATAAAAATATAATCTTTTCTATATAGTAGCGTCGATAAAAATATAATCTTTTTTATAGGAATAGCGAGATAAAAATATAATCTCTTCTATAGAAGTATCGCTATAAAAATATGAATTTTATCCTTGTGATGTTATTATAAAAATAGAATTTTTATAATAGTAAAAAATTCGATTTTTCTATATTCATTAGCGAGGTAAAAATTCGATTTTTGTGTATATAGAATAACGATAAAAATTCGATTTTATATATAAGAAGTAGCGAAGAAAAATTAGATTTTTCCATATCGGTTTGTGAAGTAAAAATATAACTTTGATATAGAAAGTAGCGATGTTAAAATATAAATTTTAACATGTACTTCGTGAAACAGACTGCGGTGGGAGCACGATGAATATTTTCTACATATGAAGTGCCGTGGAGCTAGGATAGCTATCGGTGAGAACTTCTCACTCTAAACTTCTTTTTCTAGTTATATATATATACTAGGATGCAGACGGTGCTTAGTAGCACCCGACACAATCGTCCACAGACCATGGACTTGTTTGTTTGGTTGCATAAAGTAGTGAGATGAATTGGTTTGAATTGAATTGTTTGGTGAATTGAAATTGATTTGATTGATGTGTGAATGGCGTGAGCCTTCACTAGACCGGGGATAAGGCTAGGCCTTGTCCCGTTTCTAGTATCGTGCCGTTATGCCGCCGAAATTTTCTAAAATATGTTAGAAAAATAAAAATATCACTTTATTTAAAGAATGAACTGAATAGAAATTCATATGTTGGAATAAAATGTTTTTATCGTTAAAAATATAATTTTTAACGTGAAGTGAATAAAATAAAATATTCATTTACAAACCGAACGGTTTGTTTTAGTACACCTATTTGAAGGACATTGATTGGGTCGATAAATTTTACACATCGCCCAACTGCACAAATAAAAAATATGTGTTTGATTGCTTGAAACCCCACACGGGTGTTGGGATGAAATTTGAAGTTCACTCATCCTGATTGATTAAATATGTCGATCGATTGATTGACAGGCTGTTATAAGCGTTGAATATCTATATTTGATGCTTATACAGTGTAGTGCACTTTGGTTGATGGTTGATTATTTTCAATGCTATTATATACATGTGTTGTATGAAAATCCATATAATAAATTTTATATGGTAATTGATTGGGCCTCATTCCAATTTGAAAATAAAGAACAATATAATATAAAGGTTCATGTGTTGACAGTTTCATCCATTGAGATTGGTCATATGTTGAACGAAATATTTTAGTAATAAAATTTATATCTTTATCAATATAAAATAAAGGTTCATGTGTTGACAGTTTCATCCATTGAGATTGGTCATGTGTTGAACGAAATATTTTTATAATAAAATTTGTATCTTTATCAATATAAAATAAAGGTTCATGTGTTGACAGTTTCATCCATTGAGATTGGTCATGTGTTGAACGAAATATTTTTATAATAAAATTTGTATCTTTATCAATATAAAATAAAGGTTCATGTGTTGACAGTTTCATCCATTGAGATTGGTCATGTGTTGAACGAAATATTTTTATAATAAAATTTGTATCTTTATCAATATAAAATAAAGGTTCATGTGTTGACTGTACTCATCCATTGAGATTAGTCATGTGTTGAACGAAATAATTTAACAAAAATAGTCACACGTGGACGGTACTCATTCATTGAGATTAGTCATGTGTTGACAAATAGAAATATTTGAAATAGAATATTTGAAATAGAATATTTGAAATAGAATATTTGAAAATAGAAATATATGAAGCCGTGTTGATTAGATTGACGCCATTTTGACGTGAACGATATTTGTATCGATTTTATTTCGAAATGAATTGAATATAAAACGATTTCGAAATGAATTGAATATAAAATGATTTCGAAATGAATTGAATATATAACGATTTCGAAATGAATTGAATATAAAACGATTTCGAAATGAATTGAATATAAAACGATTTCGAAATGAATTGAATATATAACGATTTCGATTTGAATTGAATATAAAACGATTTCGAATTGAATGGAATAGAAAACCAATTTGATTTCAAATTGAGTATATAATGAACTTGATTCAAATAGAAAACGAAACGAATTTAATTTGAATAGAAAATGAATTTGAATCGAATAGAAAACCAATTTGAATTGAATTGAATTGAATTGAAAACGAATTCGAATTGAATTTAAATTGAATTGAAATTTGAATTGAATAGAAATGAATTTTAAAACGAATTTATAAAGAAGAATTCAATTTTGACTTGAATTGAAAGGGAAGTTGAATTTGCTTTTGAAACGAATTTAAAACTATTTATATAATTCGTTTTAAATAGGAATCGACGAAATATATTATATATATATATATATATTATATATAATATAATGGCCTGAATAGAACGCGCCGCGCCGCGGCAGTTCGTGAATTTCGACCATTTATTTCAAACGGACATTACGGGAGATCCGACCGTCGGATTCTCCTAAAACCGGAACCGTTGGGTTCGTATCGAAAAGAGCTTTCTAAAGAATATTAGAAATTCAAAATCTAACGGTTGGATTTGGAGATACGTCCAAATCAAATTCGAAAAAGGTCGCTATAAGTGCAGTTCGATGGCCATTGTTGGAAATCGACTGTACGGGCCTTGATAAAAATAGTAATAATTTGTATAAAATCATAAGAAATGATTTGGGAAAATTTGGGATGAAAAACTCCACATTTGAAAAGATAAAAATGGTTTTTATCGAAATGCACTAGTTTGAACTAAATTTAAAACCCAATTATTTTTAAATAAATGAATTAGATTTAAAAAGGGGTTTTAAATAATCGAATTTCTAATATATTTGATTACATTTGAAATGGGTTTATCGTGAACAGTGTTTTAAATAACACTAGTTCTTTAACCCGATAACAAATAGAATGTGATATGGGTTTATCGTGAACAGTGTTTTAAATAACACTAGTTCTTTAACCCGATAACAAATAGAATGTGATATGGGTTTATCGTGAACAGTGTTTTAAATAACACTAGTTTTTTAACCCGATAACAAATAGAATGTGATTTGGGTTTGTCGTGAACTGTGTTTTAAATAACACCTAGTTCTTTAACCCAGTAAAAGGAGTTCTAACGAATCTGCAATTAGATTGAAGTGTGAATTTGTAATCTAAATTATCAAATTTAGAAATGAGCGAGAATGGAGTATCGCCAGTTTTGCTCCAAAGCGATAGTTAAATCTTTAATTAGATTTGAACGTGAAATGGTAATTAATTTTACCGATAACACCACGGTGTTAGATATGGAGTATTACCAGTTTTGCTTCATGGGATGAATAGGTTGGGATTGGGAAATAAAATAAATAATTACTTCGTTGTGGTTCGCTAATCTCGACTAGGTGGAAAAACCATAATTTGGTTTTAAATGACATCCAAAGGAAGATTACAGGATAAATTTTAAAGAATTTATCTTGGATAAAATTAATGGGAACCTTTCCCTAAGAATGTGGAATTTAGAAACTAGCTGTAGGTTGGCTAAAAAGAATGGTTTCCTGGGTATTGATCTGATGTTGGTTTCGGCCTTCGGGGTTAATGTTTAGGAAATTGTTCTCTTGCTAATTTGCGGTTAGTGACTAATGAATTGGAATGAGGCGTATGTGGTGTTTGCGTAACATTTGTTTTTAATATACGCGGGTTGTTCGGAAAGTCCGGGTTTATACCCATTCTGAATAACCGATTCGACGATAAGTCGAAGATGAAGACGGTGGTCGAAGACCAGAAGTTTTCACATCGTTTGGGCAATTACTGACTATCCTGATTGGGCTGTACACCCAAGAGGATGGAAATAGTTGGTGGTCGTCCAGACGTACCTGGAGATGGATGGATATGCGAGGAAAGTGCCTCCGGTTTCGTTCAGACCCAGAACGGACTTGTAAATGGATTGTGTGTCTGACATTGGATTTTATTCTATGTTGATTGATTTCTATTAAATATACATCTGCTTGGCGGCGGAGAATTTATTCTTTTGCTTAACGCCCTTCTCTGAGACGTACGAGCTCAGAGGTTGTATATCGATGGACATCAGTCGCATGGCATGAATTGCCTATGTGGCACGCTAAGATGCAATGATCAAGGCTTCTGTTGAAAAGCAAAGTCTTGTGGTTGATGATCAAAGCACGCCTATGTGGCAGCTTTGTGTATAACGTGAATTCGCGAGCCTCACACCTCGGTATGAGTTAAAAACGGGATACGGGCCGTTGGGAGAACACGACGTTTCTTTCTAGCTTTGGTGGTGTCAGTGACTTACCAGCCCTGACATTTATATACTTTTCACCTTTGTGGTTGTTGGATGAGGCGCCTCGATTATAGGTCTGTAAGGACCGGGAAACGTGTGTTCAGGCATAATTAATCCTCTAACGTAAGTGAGGACCGGCCCAACCGATCCAAGGGTTACCCAGTGTGCGTAGTCCTGAGCATTTGCTAGAGTGTCTCGAAGCGGAGAGGAGCTTGCCCCTTGCCTCGACTCATGACGGAATCCAATTTCCAATACGTGTAATTCGTCTTTAATTGTAGAACTAGTATGGCGACATGATATATGGTACCCATGCCGTCTATGATTTATATTTATGATTGAAATTGTTTTGACACTATACACTTATTATAGTATCAAATGGTTTGTTTTAAACGTACCAAGCATGTTTGGCTATTATAAGGGAAAACCCTATCCTCCGGCTTGCGTTGCATTGTGTGATGGGACCTGGGTCTTATAATAGCTTCATTTTTCGAAAAAGCATTGCGTTGTTTATTCTATGCACTGGTATTCTTGGGAGGAAACCCGTTCCGTGTTATACGGCGTGGTCCCTTGAATCACTCTCTTTTAAAGTAAAGCTTTTAATAACTGTTTTAAGTTCTCACACCAGTCACATGACTGACCTGGAGTTTATTGTTTTAACCTAAACTCTGGGTGCCCCTATTTTCCGCACGGGCAGCTAGTAGTTTTGGTTTTGCAGATTTATATTCACAGGATCCTGGTTTACAGCTGGAATGATATCCGGAAAGCTCTGTATCCGTATATCACCTTCAGTTGTGCTTTGTATTATATTTTTCGCTGCTACGTATTTAAATGTAATTTAAATCTCTGATATTTCTGTGTAATATTTATTCATTTATACTCTGTATATTCTTGTAATCTGATGCATTGTTGTAATATACAATGAAATGTTCTTCTGTTTGTGTTCTGATTTGTCATGTTCTCAACGTTCAGGGGTTTCGAACAGTCTAGATCGGTTTAACGACTGATTCAGATCGAGCGAAATTCCCGGCCGTCACATTTGGAAGATATTCACCATGACATTCTTAAAGATTATTTCCAAACAAGCTTGGTCAAGAAAGGCATGATATATGATGATAATTCTTAGAAAAAAAGGCCTATTTATTCATATATCTGATTAGGGTTTGGCCTATCCCACCTATAAATATTCGTTGTACTCATTGTAAATGTTCGTGCCATTTTTTAAATTATGTATTCTCGTTTATGAATAACAAAGTTCTTCTTCATTTTAGTTGATTGTCTTTTTCTTTCATAACAATTTGTGTGTCTACGCAATTAGTTTTGGTAGAACACATATTGTTATTTTCTTTTATTACTGCATGTTAGCAATTGATCGTTGATTAGATTCAACAGCAGTCCTACTTTAATTTTCTGTTATTGTTCTAGTTGTTATTTTCTTTTTCTAATTGGTTCTTTTCTTTACAATTTTTGAATTTGATATTGATCTGATTAGATTCAGATCAATAGTAAATTCAATACATTAATTCAAAAACATCTCCAGATTTTGCCCAACTCGCCTAAGAATAGATAAATAATAAGATTTAAAACACCTCCCTGTGATTCGACCTGTATACTATACGATCTGTGCGCTTGCATAATTTAATTTAAATATCGCGCTTTTCTGGTTCTTAGAAAGCGACCATCAAGTTTTTGGCGCCGTTGCCGGGGAGTTAGCGATTAATTTTTATTATTTATTTAATTTTCGGTTCGTGTTAGTTTTATTTTGTTTTGTTTCCTTTCGTTTTGTTGTATATATAGAGAAAAAATTCTCTGTTAGTTGATTTAGTATGGATCGTTGATACTGTAATCATCTAAACAAGAGAAGAAAAAAAAATCTTTTTCATTTTTATTTATTTCTTTCCTGTTTTCAACTTCTTTCTACTTTCTTCTTTTTTCATTTATTTTGTTTCATTCTTACAAATTCATTCCTACTTCCGAAAAATCTGAAGAAAAAAAATCCTTCTACATTTTTTGTTCCGATCTTACAATTTCTTTTCCACTTTTCCATTTATTTCTTTCCATCTTACGATTTCTTTCCTTTTTCTCAACAAATCAAAAAAAAAAAAAATCTCTGTTTGTTTTTTCCTTTTTCCCTTTCGCTTGTCACCAATTTTCTTCCAATTTCTTACATCCCTTCTCCTCCCTTTTATTTACAATTCCTTTCCATTTTATTTAGAAAAAAACCTTTATTCTTTTGATTTTTTTTCTTTTTCCAAGCTTGGTTTAGTTCCGTTTTAAAGTTGAGTTTTAGTTGTTCATTTATGTTATTTAGTCTAATCAGTTTTTAGTTTAGTTTTTGTTTTAGCTTTGTTTCAGTTTTTTTCCTTTGTTTGTTTATTTCTTCTCTTCTCTAAAAAAAACTCAAAACAAATTAAAGGTTAAAGGAAGAAATAGATTCAAGCAAGCAACAAAGGATTCAGAGGTCAACCGATTTGCAAATGGTGGGATTTGAATAATTAGCACCATTCATTTTCTCTGGGAGGACTGCCATACCCCGCTGTAATATTTTCTTAGCTCTACAGGTGGTCTAATGCAAAGAAAAAAAATATAGACATTGCTTGTAAAAAATTTCTGCAGGGGCAGCGGCTTGCTTGTACATTTTTTTTAATTTCTACAACTATTTGTGTTTGATTGTTGTTTTGGCTGCATTCTGAAATAAATCTAGTTACGAGCAAAGCCCTAACAAACATAAGGTGAGGAAGTCATTACCATTCCTTGGCTCCAAAACAATTAAACTCTGTCATTTGCATACTCCTTGGACTTAAATAAAAATCGTTGGACGTTGGCCTTAGGAGCAAAAACTCAAGCTCAATAGGACAAACAGATTGGGTTAAATATCTTAGATTTGGAAATTTATTTTGCTATGTGGAATTCGTTTTATTCCTCTTGTAAAGGACGGTGATACGTATTACATCAGGAATTTTTCGATAATCTAGCAACTTTTCTGATCTATTTATTTAATTTGATTTGCAAAATATTTAACTGCAAGAGTGTATTTTGTGAAATTGATTTTCTCAAGGGTTTGATCACGGATATATATTAGTTCAATTTATTGAACTTTTAGCAAAAGAGGTTGCATACTACCCGTAGAATGTTGGTCGTATCCCTTAATATTTATACTATACATGAACGGCCATAAGACCCTTTTCCCCCTTCAAATCGAGATTATCAACTAATAAGATACACTTGTGTTCGTTATTTATTTTGATTAGGAGCTTCTTGTGTCAACCTTGAGTCTAGGATTTTTCCGTGTGTGCATTTAACAACAATGAGTGAAAAAAGTGTTAGCCAACAAAATTCTCCTAGGGGTTCTCGAATAAACCAAAATTTTCCAAACGAGTTGGATCAAAATCGAGTAAATAAAAATTTTCAAAATCTCAATATCGAAATGGATAGACCCTTATCTCTTCGTGATCGATGTTATCCAACTAGGACCATTCAACCCTCTGTCATCGTGTTCCCACCAGCTGAAGGAAACTATTTTGAGCTTAAACATTCTTTTATTCAAGGGGTACCAAAATTTACTAGGTCTAAAAATGCTTATGAATTTCTAAGTGAATTTGAATTGTATTTGTCCACAACAAAAATGCAACAATTGTCTAACAAATCGATCAAGCTGAGGCTAATTCCATTTGCACTACTTGAAAGCGCTAAAAGACGGCTAACTTCTCTTCTAAAACATTCCGTAAGAAGTTGGGATGAATTTGTCACTGCATTCTTGAAAAAGTTTTTCCCTTTCCATAAAACTCTCAAAAATTGGAACCAAGATAAATCAATTTTGTAAAAATGAGAGGGAAACTTTTTCAAAATACTTTGAAAGATTCAACCAACTATTATATAGTTG
This sequence comes from Allium sativum, assembly GCA_030737875.1. NCBI lineage: Eukaryota > Viridiplantae > Streptophyta > Magnoliopsida > Asparagales > Amaryllidaceae > Allium > Allium sativum. Next base: position 53,985,996 of record CM060913.1, read on the forward strand.
TCCTCATCATGGAATTCTAAAAGACCACTTATGTCAAATTGCATATGAAGGGCTAAACTATCAGAGTAGAACTCAACTAGAATCAATGTGTGGAGGAGACTTTATGTCTAAGACGGCCAATGAAGCTTGGCAATTCTTAGAAGATTATTTAGAAAAGGACATGCAATGGGAATCAATTTGTGTTCTCATTCGTACTTCTACTAGAGGAGTGCATGTCGTGGAACCAAGTCAAATTTCCTTAGAAAATCAAACTCCTCAAGCCGGAGAAGGGCTACCCCACTATTACTCTCAGGACCAAGCTAATACTATAGCTCAAAATAATCCTTACTCATCCACGTACAATCCTGGTTGGAGGAACCATCCAAATTTTTGTTGGTCAAACCCCAATAATTCGGCTAACCCATCTCACGTGTAGCCCCTTATTCCAAATCTGAATTATCAAGCTCCACCTTCCAATTCTCAAACCTCTCAATCCAAACAGCCTTATAGGCACCCCAACTTTCAGTCATCAAACCAATCCTCTCAACCTTCTCAATCGTCACAAGAAATTGTGCGTTTAGAGAAACAGTTGAACTCTCACGAAGGTAAAATGAACTCATACGATGCTAAACTCTACCAAATGATGAATATGATGAAGGAACTAATGAAAAATAATGAGAAAGGAAAGTTGCCTAGTCAACTCGAGGTGAATCCAAAATATAACTCTCGTGCTGTAAATTATTGTGAGGACGAAAACCATAATCCGGTCAATGCTATTACAACCCTTCGACCTGGAAAGAGGATTGATAATAATGTGGGCAACCCTGGCGAACCTTCGAACTCGACCCCAATGCCAAATCTTGATGATCACCCATTGGCTATGAACGGCAATTCTTCTAAACCTCCATTTTCCTCAAATGTTGGCAATCCCAACAATTCTTCTCCCAGCGTCGGCAAACCCGACCCACCTTCGAAAATCGATGTCGGCAATACCAACATTCCATCTTCTACAACCTTACCACCTTCTTTTTCCGTGGATAAACCTTCTTCTTCGAATGATTTTCCCCGTAGACTCGATAACAAGAAGAAGAAGAAGGCAAATTTCGATAAAATTTTGGAAATTTTCAAATAAGTCCGTGTGAACATTCCTCTTTTAGACACCATTAAACAAATTCCTCAATATGCTAAATGATTAAGGAATTGTGCACACAAAAAAGTGCGACTAGTGTCCCAAAACCGCCTTCCTAATAGCGAATACAAGCTCTATTCTTTCGAGTATTGCCCCAGTCAAGTACAAAGACCCTGGCTGCCCTACGATTGATTGTAAAATAGGAAACACTCACATATCTCGTGCCCTACTTGATCTTGGTGCCAGTGTCAATCTTCTTCCTTACACTGTTTACCATCAACTTGGACTAGGGGAGATTAAACCAACAAACATCACTCTTCAGTTAGCTGATCGATCTGTCAAAAAGCCATTGGGAATAATCGAAGACATCTTGATACAGATCGAACAGTTTTACTTCCCTGTCGATTTCATAGTTCTAGAAACCGAGCCTGTCTCAAATCCCAATGTTAAAAAACCGTTGATATTAGGACGCCCTTTTTTAGCAACCTCAAATGTTGTCATTAATTGTAGGAACGGTCAACTCCGACTTCGGGTACCTAACCATTGAGCTAAACATCTTTAATCTCAACAAACAACCTAGGGATTTTGAGATCGATGAAATCGACATGATTCAAACCATAGTTGATGAAACCTCTAATGACACTTCTAAAGCCTTGAAAATGTGTCTTGACCATTTCGACTCCAGTTTCGATGAACTCGAATACATTTCTGAACGGAATGAATTTCTTGACTTCAATCCTTCATCATCTGAATCTAACCAAGAAATGTTAACCAACGTTAACGCTCAAGAACATCCTAAGTTAGATCTCAAACCCATGCCACAAGACCTTAAGTACGCATACTTAGACTCCTCAGAAACTTTTCCCGTAATCTTGGCCTCTGATCTTACCGAGGACCAAGAAGAAAAACTCTTAGAAATTTTATGGGAAAATAAAGATGCTTTGGGGTGGGAACTGAGCGATATAAAATAAATTAGCCCATCAATTGTGGAACATCGCATATATTTAGTTGATGAGGCTAAACCCACCCGTAAGGCTCAAAGACGATTAAACCCAAACATGAGAGAAGTGGTCAAGGAAGAGATAATCAAATGCCTAGACAATAACATCATCTATCCCATCTCTGATAGTACTTGGGTGAGTCTGGTACAAGTTGTACCAAAGAAGTCGGGAGTCACAGTGATCAAAAATGAAAGTAATGAGCTCGTCCCAACAAAAATCAAAACAAAATGGCGTGTGTGTATTGACTATCGAAAGCTCAACTCAGCCACATAAAAAGGCCATTTTCCCTTGCCTTTTATTGACCAAATGCTCGAACGCTTAGCGGGTCATGAGTACTATTGTTTTCTCGATGGATACTCTGGCTATAACCAAATCCCTGTTGCTTTAGAGGATCAACATAAGACTACCTTTACTTGTCCCTTTGGAACCTTTGCTTATCGTCGCATGCCTTTTGGTCTTTGTAATGCCCCCGCGACTTTCCAAAGATGTATGATGAGTATTTTCTCTGATATGGTGGAAGAATTCTTGGAAATATTTATGGATGATTTTTCAATCTATGGATCATCTTTTTCCCAATGTCTCACTCATTTAGAACTCGTCCTAAAACGTTGTAAGGAGAAATAACTCGTGCTTAATTGGGAAAAATGTCATTTCATGGTAAAAAGGGGGATAGTTCTAGGTGATGTCGTCTCAAAAGATGGCCTTGAAGTCGATAATCCAAAATAGATTTGATTGCTAATCTACCTCCTCCTAAGTCTGTTAAGGATGTTCGTTCATTTCTTGGCCATGCGGGATTCTATAGAAGAATCATTAAGGATTTCTTGAAAATTTCAAAACCTCTCTCGAATTTACTTGCCAAAGATGTCAAGTTTGAATTTTCCAATGATCGCAAAACATATTTTGAAACTCTTAAGTCAATCTTGACCACAACTCCCATCATTCAACCCCCTGATTGGACTCAACCCTTAGAACTTATATGTGACTCTTCTGATTTTGCGATTGGGGCCAACTTGGGCCAATGAATCGATAAACTCCCTCAAGTTATTTATTATGCTAGCAAAAGCTTAAGCAAGGCCCAACTTAATTAATCAACTACTGAAAAGGAATTTTCGGCAGTTGTCCTCGCTCTTGAGAAATTCAGACCATATCTCATAGGATCCAAAGTTATAGTTTACACTTACCATGCTGCATTATGATATTTGCTTTCTAAAAAGGATGCCAAGGCCGCTTGATTCGTCGGATCCTTCTCCTTCAAGAATTTGACATAGAAATACGAGATGAAAAGGGTTCGAGAATGTTGTAGCTGATCATCTCTCTCGAATTGTGCACGAAAATGTTGATGACACCCAAATCGATGACTATCTTCCCAACGAACAAATCCTTTCCATATCTAACACCCCTTGGTACGCTGACATTGTGAATTATCTTGTCATGCAACAAACACCCGCTGAATGGTCGAAACAAGATAGGCAAAAATTTCTCTCTAAAGTTCGAAACTTCTATTGGGACGACCCATATCTTTTCAAATATCGCCCAGACCAAATCATTCGAAGGTGTGTACCCGATCCTGAACACCAAAGTATTCTCTCTTTCTAACATGACCATGCTTGTGGCGGTCATTTTGGAGCAAGAAAAACAGCTGCAAAAGTATTGCAAAGCGGTTTTTATTGGCTCACACTCTTCTGTGATGCTTTCGAATTTTGCTCTAAATGCGATCGATGTCAAAGAACGGGTCGAATCACTAAGAGAAACATGATGCCTCTTAACCCCATTTTAGTGATTGAGTTATCCGATGTTTGGGGTATCGATTTCATGGGACCATTCCCTAACTCGTTTGGGAATCTTTACATCTTGCTTGCGGCAGATTATGTCTCAAAATGGGTTGAAGCCATCCCAACCAAAACCAACGGTAACAAGGTTGTTATCAAATTCCTCAAAGAAAATATCTTTTCATGCTTTGGTACACCTCGATCTATCATTAGCGATAATGGCACTCACTTCTGTAATCGTGCTTTTGAGTCCTTGCTCAAGAAATACTCAATCACGCATAAGCTGTCGACCCCTTACCATCCACAAACTAGTGGACAAGTAGAAGTTTCCAATAGACAAATCAAACAAATTCTTGAGAAAACCGTGAATTCCAGTAGAAAAGATTGGTCCTTAAAACTGATTGATGCACTTTGGGCATTTCGCACTGCTTACAAAACCAGTCTAGGAATGTCACCATATCGACTAGTTTTTGGGAAGGTCTGTCACTTACCTCTTGAATTTGAGCATCGTGCTCTTTGGGCAATTATACTTTTGAATTTTGACTTAGAGAAGGCCGGTTCACATGGGAAGTTACAGATCTCAGAACTAGAGGAATTAAGAAATGAAGCATATGAAAATGCGAAAATCTTTAAAGAAAGAACCAAAGTCCAACACGACAAGAACATACTTCGTAAGGAATTCAATGTAGGACAAAAAGTTCTTTTATACGACTCTAGACTTCACTTATTTCCAGGAAAACTCAGATCTCGATGGACTGGACCTTATGTTGTGAAAACGGTATATCCTCATGGAGCAATTGAAATTGAAAATCCTAAGGATGGAAGTCTTTAAAGTAAACGGTCAACGATTGAAACCATTTTTGGAATTCGAGCAATACGAAGATGATGACCTTATCAATCTTCATGAGCCTGATCATCCACCATGAAATCAGGTGGTACACTTTTTTTTTCTCTTATTTTTCATTTTTTTCCTTCCATTTTGGTCTGCATACCTTAAACAGTTGGGACACTGTCTCAATCTAGTGTGGGGGAGTCAAGTCTGCATCACATCATCTCAAAAAAAAAAAAAATTAATAACTACGTGTTTTTCGCCATTAAAAAAAACACAAACACGACTCATTTTAGAGTGATACCATGAAATAAGTTTACAATTTTTAGTCAGTTGATAGTATTTTTTTCTCTCAGCTTAGATCAAATAAGAAATGCAATGAAAAGTTTAATTTTGAGGGATAATAGTGTAACCGGTACATAGGGAGATTCTTAGGTGATGGCCATGAAATCTATTCTATATTGTAGTCTTTGTTTAAATAAGTGGAAGACTTAAAATACTTATATTGGCTTTTCGAATCTTTAAAACTACGTTGTGTCAAGTTGAATTCGTGTAACTCTCTTTTGTGCTTATATTTTCAATAATAATAATAGTAATCCAAGGGTATCCAACATTTCTTGTATATCAAGCATTGGTGTGCAAACCCGCCAAGCTCTATCCGACATGTTGTTGAAAAAGTCAGCGTTGGAATATCTTGGTCTCATTTTATGAGATTGGACACCTAAGGATTACCGACATGTTGTTGACAAAGTCAGCGTCGGTCTGCACAATCCGCCAAGCTCTGTCCTAACTCTCCGTCAGTCCGCAAGGCAGTGTATGGGTGGTATACCTTGGTCTTTTAAGTTAGGTGTATGTAATTAATCATAAATTTTAAAATTTTATAGAATAGAGAATAAGCGATGATGCCTAAACACTTCTTGACCTTATTGATTTGACTAGCCATACACGAGGAAATAATAATACCACTATACAAACTGTGCCAAGCAACCTAAGAATATATTTCATGGTTGCACTATGTTATCGACCGAACTAACTGACCAAACTGGAATTTAACATTTGAAAACTTGATTTGTATTGAATTTTTTTGAAAATTTGAGGTATCTAAAATAAAATCAACTGACTAGAAATTGTTAACTTAATTTGTTGTACCACTTTTCTGAAACAAGCCGTGTTGTCATTTATGTTTTTTTTTTTTTTTTGTATATATCCATTGCATTCATGTAGTTACATTAGATCCACACATACTGCATTTGAATTTTGTGGGTAGTATCCGCTGAAAACCCTCACGAAACACCACTCGTCCTACTAGGGACACCTAGAGGTTTAACGGCTTGTTGCATACACTCAATGCAATCGTGTTTCCTATGAAAGTGTGACCTATCTAGTTTAGCTTTTCATTTTTTTTATTTTTCTTTCTTTTCACTCGAGGACGAGTAAAAGATAAGTGTGGGGGTATTTGATTAACATGTAAAAGTGTTTATTTTTATGCTTTATCTTATCTTTATTGTAAATAAATAAATTTTACATTGGGTATTTTTCGTATATTTTCACAAGTCGTTCATAAATCCTCATGCACCCCTAAAAGCAAGATATTAGACAAGAAAAAGATCAACTTTGGAGATTTTATCTCATGTGCTTTTGGAATCTAATAAGAGTCCATGTTTGGAAGAATTAATCACATACAATCTGATTACCAATCAATTAGCCACATGGAAGATATGGAAGATTTGAGGATTTTATCTTATGCACTTTTGGAGTCAAATAAGAGTCCATGTTTGGAAGAATTAATCACATGCAAATCTTTTGTCAATCAATTATCCACATGGAAGATATGGAAGATTTGAAGACTTTATCTTATGCACTTTTGTAGTCTAATAAGAGTCTATGTTTGGAAGAGTTAATCACATGCAAATCTTTTGTCAATCAATTAGCCACATGCAAGATTTGGAAGATATGGAAGATATTCACCATGACATTCTTAAAGATTATTTCCAAACAAGCTTGGTCAGGAATGGCATGAGATTTGATAATAATTCTTAGGAAAAGAGCCCATTTATTCATATTTCTGATTAGGGTTTGGCCTATCCCACCTTTAAATATACATTGTATTCATTGTAAATGTTCATGCCATTTTTTTTAAATTTTGTGTTCTCATTTATGAATAACAAAGTTCTTCTTCATTTTAGTTGATTGTCTTTTTCTTTCATAACAATTTGTGTGTCTATGCAATTAGTTTTGGTAGAACACATATTGTTATTTTCTTTTATTACTGCATGTCAGCGATTGATCGTTGATTAGATTCAACGGCAGTCCTACTTTTAATTTTCTGTTATTGTTCAAGTTGTTATTTTCTTTTTCTAATTGGTTCTTTTCTTTTCAGTTGTTGAATTTGATATTGATCTGATTGGATTCAGATCAATAGTAAATTCAATACATTAATTCAAAAACATCTCCAGATTTTGCCTAACTCGCCTAAGAATAGATAAATAATAGGATTTAAAACACCTCCCTGTGATTCGATCTGCATACTACACGATCTGTGCGCTTGCAGAATTTAATTTAAATATCGCGCTTTTCTGGCTCTTAGAAAGCGACCATCACGTTCCATAGCTGGAAGCGATGTTTAACTCTAACACCCATTTCAAATTCAAAACTAATACGATCTATCGGATAATAGTGAAATCCTTCAATTTGGGGTATTTTAATTACCTTTCACACCTTGAGTCGAAATCATTCTTATCGTTAAGGTTGATAAAAGTTCAATATTCAAAATATTCGGTAGACCAGACTTTGTAAATTCATTTCATTTTCAATCTTAAAACATTTTCAAACAATATGGTTGTTTTGCAAACATCTCTTAAGTTACCCTGATTAACTTAAATATTTGAAACCAAGGAATTTAATCAAATGAATCAACTTAATTTCTTTCCTTTGATAATTTAGTTATCTAAAAACTTATTTAATTAAGAGATCAATTAAATTAAATTATCTTAGATGATTTATCGAATTTCAACTTCTTTATTTAGCTACACAAATAATTTACCGAAATCTATTAATTTACTCTAAATAAAACATTTCTACTTCTAACAATTATTTGTTAAAAGATATTTTCCACTAAATTAATCGAAAATAGATTAATTTAATAACCCATTTCCGTTTAAACCAGTTGATTTAAATCAACCTTAAAACAATAACTAATTACAATTTATCTTCCCTTTTTAAATTAATTTATAATATAATTAATTTAAAATAATCACTTTTAATTGTTTCTTTCAAACAATTATTCAACTGTTAACAACTTAATTTACAGAAAATATCACTTAGCAGTCCCAACGGCTTATAGCAGTTCTAAACGATATTCAAGTTGTAAATCAAATATACACAAACGAATATGTAAATATAATTCAATATTATCAACTAATAATATAATAACTCAATAGCATATAATTACTGATAAAATAAGTCAAACGTACACAATAGCAGAACAGTGTTCATTTCTGCTAGTAGGGTGTCCAAACATTTCAAGCAAGTCAATTAATAGTGGAACGATGTTTATTTCCACTAACTTATGTCAATATATAATTATGATTAACATAATTAATACAACCCAATTAATCAAAAAATTAACTAAACAAACAATTCAAAATTTCTGAATTATAGATAATAACTGATCAGTTATTAATAGTTGTGTTTTAATTTTGTTCAACTACTAAATCTATATTTGATAAATTTTAATTACTTTACAAATCAATTCAATTTAAGTTCGATTATTTAGAACTTGATAGCTACTTGTTAGATGATTTATCAAATTTCAACTTCTTTATTTAGCTACAGAATTAATTTTCCGAAATCTATTAATTAACTCTAAATAAAATATTTCTACGTTTAACAATTATTTGTTAAAAGCTATTTTCCATTAAATTAATCGAAAAGAGTTTTATTTTAATAACTCATTTCCATTTAAACCAATTGATTTAAATCAACCATAAAATAGTAACTGATTACAATTTATCTTACCCTTTTAAATTAATTAATAATATAATTAATTTAAAATAGTCACTTTTAATTATTTCTTAAAAACAATTATTTAACTGTTAACAACTAAGTTAATTTCTGATTTACTTTACAGAAAATATCACTTAGCAGTCCCAATGGCATATAGCAGTTCTAAAAGACATTCAAGTTGTAAATAACATTTACACAAACAGATATTTCAATATAATTCAATATTATCAATTGTTAATATAATTACTTAATAACATATATTTACTGATAAAATACGTCAAACTAACACACTAGCAGAACGATGTTTATTTGTACTAGCAGGGTGTCCAAATAATTCGATCAAGTCAATTAATAGTGGAAAGGTGTTTATTTCCACTAACATATGTCGATATATAATTATGATTAACGTAGTTAATACAACCCAATTAATTAAAAAACTAGCTGAACAAAAAATTCAAAATTTCTGAATTACAGATCATAACTGGTCAGTTATTAATAGTTGTGTTTTGATTTAGCTCAACGACTAAATCTATATTTGATAAATTTTAATTAAAATTACTTAACAAACCAATTCAATTTAAATTGGATTATTTAGAACTCGGTAGCTATGTTGCATTACACAATAATGTTCGACTTGACCGCACACCCATGAACCAAAATTTAATCAACCATTTGTTCTTGATCTAACTTATATTTATATACATTACTATATATGAAATATATATATTCTATTTATTTGAAATTTTAACTTAATATATTTTTCTCTTCTTTTAAATTATAACGAGCCGAGCCCAATTAGAACACCCCGCATAAAGATATTTAATGGATATATATATATATATATATTATAATACATAAAATTAAATTAAGTTTAGACTTCCTTCCCTTTTATTTTTATTTTTTTCAAGAAGCCCGGACCCATGGCCCATCAGTTACTTGCTTGCATTCACGCACCCAAATTACGATGTGCCATTTCCTCATTATTTCCATCTTCAACCTTGGCAAATAATGTGCCAAACCCAAATTACTCAAAAGAAAAAAACAACTGTGCACGACCATCCGTCCACCTGCACCACCACCCACGTCCCCGGACGACCCTCCAAATACCCCTCGAAAACCCCATCACCACCTTGGATTGCTTACAATAGGTTGCCATCACCCAAAACCTCCCCCTTCTTAAAATCATCTTCTCCACCATTACTATCTTAACACCCATTTCCAAACTGACCCAAAACTCGACGCCCATAACCAACCCAAAACTCGACGCCCATAACCAACCCCGACCACTGGAGACCCTGCTACCACCATCAAGTTAAGGTCCATCCTCACACAATTCTCCCCACTAAATCCCGTTCGACTCGATCACTCCAACAATACATATGATGCAATAAAAAACCTACCCAAAACACATTCCCAAACACAAACCAACCTCGTTTACCCTCCTCCGACCACCGAAGCCAACAAAACTCAACCCACGCCTTCACCTAATCCTCCTGAACCTCCCATATAAATAGTTTCCAATACAAATCACGGATTTTCTCGAATTTAAATTTTTCCACTTAGACAACAGAAAAATCTTAGTAAGAAAATCAAGCCACTATAAATCATAAAACCTACGTTAAAAATCATGAGTTTCATATACGAATTGTTTATCTGCTTGACTCACAATTTTATGATGATTGAATTTGTGATTTTTAAAACCTCTTACTGTGTATTTGCTTATATTGGTAAATATATACCATAAATTAAGTTGCAGATATTGTTAGACCATGCTACAAATAGATGTTACAACATTCATAAACAACTTATATCTTATAACATAATAGAATTAGGGTTATTGAATTTTCAAGTTAATAGGTGTATCTATATATCATCCAGTTAACATACAGATGCATTTAAATTGGTTACAAATCCATGTCTACATTGTACCCCTCAAGTGGTTTGGTTCAATTTAATGGATGCAACACATCCTATATGTATATATCTAAGGCATCAAAATTAATATACTCTAGTGATGACTAACAGGAATGGAAAATTGCTAAGTTTACTCACTGTTTACAAGTCTTTTGTTCCTGTTTCACATTCACATCTCATTTACCATTTGTTGCTTAATTTTCTTTCAAGAATGTTACCAAGCCAGATAAGGTATTGCCTGGTCTAGTAAAGCCGAATGAGACGACCCGAACTTCCTCGAGAAGGAAAGCCTGGATCGTTTTGAGAACAAACCACATCAGAACACAAACAGAAGAACATTTCATTGCTTATTACAACAATTTCATCAGAATATAAGAATATACAGAGTATGAATAAATAAAACACATTCGATAAATATCAGAGATTACAATAAATTACTTAGCAGCAGAAAAATAATACAACACACAACTGAAAGAGATACACAGATACAGAGCTTTCCGGATATCATTCCAGCTATAAACAAGGATCCTACGAATATAAATCTGCAAAACCAAAACTTCTAGCTGCCTGTGTGGAAAACAGGGGCACCCAGAGTTTAAGTTAAAACAATAAACTCCAGGTCAGTCATGTGACTGGTGTGAGAACTAAAACAGTTATTTAAAGCTTTACTTTAAATCAGATATATCAAGGGACCACGCCGTATAACACGGAACGGGTTTCCTCCCAGGAATACAATGCATATAACAAAACAATGCAATGCTTTTTGGAAAAATGAAGCTATTATAAGACTCAGGTCCCATCGCACAATGCAACACAAGCCGGAGGATAGGGTTTTCCCTTATAATAGCCAAACATGCTTGGTACGTTAAAAACAAATCATTTGATACTATTATAAGTGCATAGTGTATAAAACAACTTCAAATATAAATGTATCAATCCTAGACTACATGGGTACCATATATCATGTCACTAATACTAGGTTCTACAATCAAAACCACAAAGTCACGTATTTGGTAGTTGGATTTCCATCATGAACCAAGGCAAAAGATAGTCCTTACCGAATTCGAGACGCTCTAGCTCGCCCCTCAGGAACAGAACGCATCGTCCCTTGGATCATCAGGGTCGGTCCACTGATGTGGATTAAAATGCCTAAACACTGCATTTCCCTGCCCTTTGGGGGTGTCAATGAGCCAAATGACTCCATCGGCTCCACATAGTCACCGATATATCCGAGGCGCCTCACAATCCAACAACCACACAGGTGAAAAAAATTATAAATGTCAGGGCTGGTAGGTCACTGACACCACCCTAGCTAGAAATAAACGCATGTCCTCCCTGAGGTCCTTCTCCCGTTTCTGGTTCACACCAGGGTGTAAGGCTCGCGAATTAACGCTATACAAAGCTGTGCCGCACAGGCAGTGCTTTGATCATCAACCACAAGACTCTGCTTTTCAATAGAAGTGTAATGACCCGCACTGTCAGGGGTATTATAATTAATTTATTTAATTATATATATCGTGATGTAGTGAATTAAATAGAGGTTTAATTAAATAATATGGAATAATTGATTTAATTAAATAATTAAATAATATATTTAATTCAGAAATAATCAAAAATATTGGAAATACAAATATTCTGTGAATGGGGTCATCCCAAAGATATAATTCAACTTAGAGTTGGATTATATTGACGAATATATTCAATCGACGACAGTTTGAACGTATAATTATAATATAATTAAAATAGAGTGCGTAACGACGCGGCAGTTCGCTATTTGGCGATTTGAACTTCAACTGAATGTACATGATTCGTTTTAAGCCGGATTTCTGTGAAACAAGAAACGTGTGGAGCTGGTGGAGTATATCTTTCTAGTGGAAGAGAAAAATCGGGATTTCGTCGTGTAGATTTTGAGATATGTCCAAATCAAATTTCAGAAAAGTCGCTGTGGAATTTCCTTTATAATTCGTAACGCTTTATATACGTTATAAAAGGGTTTTTCAATGTAAAACTGAATATCGAGGTAACCGGGAATCTGAGATATCAAACTGTAAATTCTGATATGATATTCGGGAGCTGTACGATGTCATATGTGAAGATATACGATAATATAAATTTATTTTATATTTAATAATATTTAAATATATTTAAATAGGCTATTTAGAGCGCTTAAAATAGCCGGTTTTGCAAACGAAGTCGGAATTCGACGAAACCAGTTTTGTTGGATCCGCAATATTAAATAGTTGTTAGATTTCCAGTTTCGTGATTTTTAGAGTAACTGTGTGGCCGTACGGATTTTTAGAGTGAAAAACAGTCAGTATTTTGACAGTTAAAAATACGCTGTGTGAGCATACGGAGTCGGAATTCGACGAAACCAGTTTCGTTGGGACCGTAATGTCGAACTGTAGCTACATGTCCAGTTTCGTGATTTTTGGGTATCGTGTGTGATCACACAGATTTTTAGAAGGCAAGAACAAATATAAAATGAAAATAAAACTAAAATATCTAACACCTCTACCTCTATAAATACCCATACTTTCCCTCTAAACCTAAAATCACTTTTTCCCTCAGTCAAAATTTTCCGCCGCCATCTGTTCTTACCAAAACGAGAAAACTTCATCTTCAAAATTCAATAAAATTCTATAAATCGTTAGGTATATAGATTCGAGACCCTTATCAGTTGTACTTCGATTCTATGGCAGTTTGGTAACCTGCGATTCATGTTTCTCGAGCTCCAGAGTTGTCCAGCGATGGTTTTTCTTGAGCTAGGGTTCGACCTAGTGTGGATTTGGAGCTTCGATTGACGGAAGGAGTATGGGATTTGGGTTTGTGATTGGATTTAGTGTCGGTTTGGGGTTTTTGAAGGGATTCGATGCTGAGATAAAGGGTGCGACGCCTGTGTTGCTCGAGACAGGTCTGAAATCGCAAGTCAGGGAGAAGCGTCGAGCTAAGCATTAGGGGTATGGGAATGTAGAGGTTTGTATGAGGAGTTGTGTGATGATCTCGGTTTGGGTATCGGGGGTGTATAAGAGGAGCGGTGGACGTTAGAAGGTACGATAATGGCGTGGGAGGTAAGAGCAGGTCACGGCAGGGTCATTTGGGAAGAAGGGATATGCGGGTATTGGTTTTACACGTAGGGGGTGGGCTTTGGATAGGAAGTTGGGCCAAGGTAATGTGTGTTGAGGCCCAAAGAAATAAAATTCAAGTTTTAATTTATTTAAATAGTGTATAAACTTCGTAATGCGATATCTATTTCATACGAGGTTGGATTCGCGAACCGTAAGTTGCATTGGGACCATATGGACGAGAGCTTCACAATGAAGCTGACTGGAAGTGGATTGGGGTTCGTTTGAATTTATGGCAAATTAAATTGTTTGATTCAAATCAAATAACAGTTTATCGTTCTTTAACGATGAACTGCAAATGTGAGTAAATCTTACTAACTCTGAACAGTTTATAATTTCATGTTGTATTGTTAGAACTGTTAAAATTGCCTGTTTGACTGTGTGTTGATTGTTTGATTGAACTGCTAGTCAGTTAGTTAAATTTCTATATTGATTCTGTTTAACAGAATATATCATATGGAACTGAAAGTGATGTTATCTATATGGTCTAACATCTGTGATGCAGGGAAACAGGTTGGAGGAATCCGACTGGATTCCTCAACAGTTATTTTATTAATTTTCAAATATTTTGATATATGATGTGAATTATAACCTGTTGTTGATTGTATATGTTTGGATGATATTGATCATTGACAGTTGGTTGTTTAAAAACAATAGAAAACACTGAAAATGTAGAAAAGGGGATTTTCAATATTTATATTGAAAATGAATCTATTTATAAAATCGAAGGATTTTATAAAAGGATATTTATTTAGAAATAAATAAATAAAATAAAGGAATATTTATTTAGATTAAATAAATAGAATAAAGGATATTTAATTAGGGATTAAATAATTAGAGTTATAAAGGAAAATCTATTTAGGAAAATAAATAGATTATACAAAAGGAAATCTATTTAGGAAATAAATAGAAGTTAAAATAAATAGAAATAAAAGAAAAGTTAGTTAGTCGGATATAAATATTCGAATCAAGTTAGTTAAGTGGTCAAACCAAGCTAGTCGAACCAAACTAGTCAAGCCAGTCAAACCAACCGAGTCGAAATGGTCGAGTCGAACCAATCGAGTCAAGATGGTCGAGTCAAACCAACCGAGTCGAAATGGTCGAGTCGAATCAATCGAGTCAAGATGGTCGAGTCAAACCAACCGAGTCGAGCTGGTCGAGTCGAACCAATCGAGTCAAGCTGGTCAGTCGAGTCGAGTAAATCAAACTTAGTTAATAGAAAGGAGTTTATCGATTTAGTTAATCGATAGGAGTTAATTGATTTAGTCAATCGAGATGAGTTAATCGGTTTTAATGAATCGAGAGGAGTTAGTCGAATATGGTATTCGAACCAAATGGTCGAACCAAATAGTCAAGCCCAGTGGTCAAACCAAATGGGTCAGGTTAGCCAAACATGGTCAGTCAAACCAAATGGGTCAGGTTAGCCAAACCTGGTCAGTCAAACCAAATGGGTCAGGTTAGCCAAACCTGGTCAGTCAAACCAAATGGGTCAGGTTAGTCAAACCTGGTCGGTCGAACCAAGTTAGTCGAGTTAGCCGAATAGGGTTAGTCAAATAGAATTAATCGATTAGGGTCAAACCATAGAACTAATCGATTTGAGTTAAACCAATAGAGTTAGTCGAGCCTAGTAAATCGAATTGAATTGGTATAACCAAGTAAGTCGAGTTAAGTTAGTCAAGTTAGTCGAGCCTAGTTAATCGAATCGAATTGGTCGAACCAAGTAAGTCGAGTTAAGTTATTCATGTTAGTCGAGCCTAGTTAATCGAATCGAATTGGTCGAACCAAGTAAGTCGAGTTAGTCGAGTCAAGTTAAGTTAGTCGAGTTAAGTTAGTCGAGTTAAATAAATCGATGTTAGTTTCATCGAAAGGAGTTATCGATGTTAGTTTCATCGAAAGGAGTTATCGATGTTAATTTCATCGAAAGGAGTTATCGATGTTAGTTTCATCAAAAGGAGTTATTGATGTTAGTTTCATCGAAAGGAGTTATCGATGTTAGTTT
This sequence comes from Allium sativum, assembly GCA_030737875.1. Classification (NCBI taxonomy): domain Eukaryota; kingdom Viridiplantae; phylum Streptophyta; class Magnoliopsida; order Asparagales; family Amaryllidaceae; genus Allium; species Allium sativum. The sequence goes on from CM060913.1 coordinate 54,001,743, forward strand.
CATCGAAGGGAGTTATCGATTATAGTTTAATCGAAGTGAGATTTTCAAAAATGAGATATTTGAAAGGGAAGAGTTATCGAATATTAGTTATTCGAAGAGAGATTATCGAATATCGTTTATTCGAGAAGGAGTTAATCGAATATAGGTTATTCGAAGAAGAGTTAATCAAATAGAGATTTCTCGAAGAGAGCTAATTGGCGAATTCGATTATATCGAATTCGGGAAAGTACTTATACTTTCCAGTGTTTAAATAGAGATTTATTTATTTATAAATAAATAAGTGTTAGGTTAATTATTCACTAATAAGAATAGAAGTTATAATTAAAGTTAGATCATTCGAAAGTAGGGATTTTAACGTTATCGTTATAACTAATGTTTTAAATATAGAAGTGGATTAGTAAAATTGGATCCGAGAAAGGCGTAAAGAAGTTGTTAAAGATTAAAAGATAAACTTTGACCATTTCGAAGTTATAACGTTGTTCAGTTAAGGTCTGAGAGGTAATTATACCCCAACTTGAGTGACTTCCTTCTTAACTAAGAAATGGTAAGGTTTGATCGTAAAGGAGTTTTGGAAATGTTTTCCAAACGAGAATCAGAAATGTTTTCTGATAAAAGAAAATAAGAATTTAGAATATAGGGAAACAGGAGATAAGTAAGTAAATGAACTAAAGAGATTAATGTAAAATGATGTTTGTTCGATATAATTTCCACCTGGAAATAATATCGTTGTTTGTACACTTGTTTTTCTTCGATAGTTAACTCACAGACTATCGAAGTTTTCGACCATTTTAACGTTGTTAATATGGAGAGACCGGTTGGATTATTATCCAAAGAACCACTCTGTATTGGCATAAGCGCCGTGAATCATATATGCCAAAGATAATTGAAGACGGAGTAAAATGCAAGGACTATCCTGTCTACAGAATAGTGCCTTCGGTTTGTCCAGTCCCAGGACAACTTGTATGGGCGAAGGTCTGACAGAGTATATCCAATGGATCGCGTAAGTTGATCTGTTCAAACGTATTCACGTTTGGTGGCGGAGGAATTCGTTTCTCTTAGCTGTATACCCGTGTTATTTTTGGATAAGTCAATTTGTGATTTGGCGGGTATGACAATGTGGCATTTCTAAGTGAATGAAGATGGATGTCTGACATAGTATTTCCAGACGGTCACGTGCAGTGATTTCTTCAACTATACCAAGAGTGGAAGCGGAGAAGGAAACTTCTTTTAGCTGACACGTAATGTAGGGTTGTAGACGTCAATTAGTGATTCTGATGGATCTGACAATGTGGCATTCGAAGTGAATCCGATGTGATGATAAAGCGTAGCTTCTAGCCTCATCAACCGGTAAATGACAGAAATCGGGCAGGCAGCATGACTAAGTCGGTCGCACCGAAGTAGGGTGTATAATCACCTATCTAATGAATATTCATTTGTTTCTTAAATCTATCAATGCTGTCCCATATATATACGGGAACGGTTGCTGATCCCAACCGTTGGTGATGTACATTCGATACACTCAAGCGAAATGAGTGGTCGGTCATATGTGGCTGAGTTACAAGATGTTCTTGTTGAACTCCAGTGTATCGTTCCTAGAGTACACTGATCGGAAGGTGATTCCATACCTTGTCATAGTTGGAAATCCATTATCCAATACGTGCTTGCGATTTTGATTGTATACTATATATGTAGAACGTGAGATGAAAGCGTTTCTGCTAGTTGATATCTATTTGTATATAGACATTATTATAATATCAAAAGGTTTTTGATATAAAGATATTTTGGATTCTCATAAGGGAAAAACCCGTTCCGTTCTGCGGCGTGGTCTTATGAGATAACGTTTACTTGTTCATATACCTGTTTAAACTGTTTTACTCATACCAGTCCCATGACTGACTCGGAGTTTATTTGTTTTGTTTTCCCTAAACTCTTGGGTGCCTAAATTTGTACGGGCAGTCAAGTAGTCGAGATTTGCAGATACATCGAAGAGCTGGAGCAGGAGGCTTCAGGATCATATAGCTATAGTTATTTCCGCTGTGTTGTAAGTGTTGTACTCTGATAAGTGCTATTGTATACATAACTGTTATATTTCAAAGTTATGTTATCTATTATATGTTATTCGTTCCGCTGTGAGGTTCGTGTTACTCTGATGTTGTGTTCTTCTTCTATTCTAAGTTTCTATCTTATCTATTCTCACCTTCTAATTTCTTTCATTAATTACCGGGATTTTTCGATGTTTTGGTTATCGATGTCGAGCTTACGTCGATAACCAAAGTCGCCGAAAATCCGGGTCGTTACAAGAAGCCTTGATCATTTGCATCTTAGCACGCCACACAGGCAAACCACTCCATGCAACCGATATCCATCAATCACACAGAATGATATCCAATGTCAGACACACAATGCATTTACAAGTCTGTTCTGGGTCTGAACGAAACCGGAGGCACCTTGTACCTCGCATATCCATCGATCTACAAGTACGTCTAGACGATCACCAACTGATTCCCTCCTCTTGGGTGTACAGCCCAATCAAGATCATCATTAATTATCCAAACGATGTGAAGACCTCCGGTCTTCGACCACCGTCTTCATCCTCGACACATCGTCGAATCAGTTATTCCGAATGGGATAAACCCCGTCTTTCTGAATAACGCGCGTATATAATAAACAAGTGTTACACAAACGCAACATACTCCTCATTCCAATTCAGAATATTCTTTTATTCAAATATTCTTATACTTTGGGAAAGGTTCCCATTAATTTTATCAAAGATAAATTCCCTAAATTTATTCTTTAATCTTCCTTTGAATATCAATTCAAACCAAATTATGGTTTATCCAAACTAGTCGGGATTAACAAACCTTACCGAAGTAATCATTTGTTTTAATTTCCCAGTCCCAACCTATTCATCCCATGAAGTAAAACTGATAATACTTCATATCTAACAGCACAGTGTTATCGGTAAATTCAATTACCATTTCACGTTCAAATCTAATTAAAGATTTAACTATCGCCTGGAGCAAAACTGGTGATACTCCATTCTCGATCATTTCAATCTAATTAAAGATTCATTAAAACTCCACTTGGTTTTAATATTCCCAAAAATCAATATTAATGATTGTTTAACTTGGGAAACCATATCCTGTCTTTAACTGGGTTAAAGAACCAATGTCATTTAAAACACGGTTCACGATAAACCTGAAATCACATTCCATTCTATCAGCCTTTAACCGTAAATTAGCTAGTGAACAATTCCCTAAGTATTAACCTCGAAGGTCGAAACCAATATCCTATCAATACCCAAGAAACCATTCAACTTAACTAATTTCCAGTTAGTTTCTAATTTTCTTTACTCTATTGGGTCTAAGAACAATATTATTAAAGATACTATTCACGACAACCGAAAATCACATTCCATTAACGATGGAATCTTCATGTAAAACAAATCGATATATATAATCGATATAAACTTCCATATCCAACTAATAATATAAATGGAATAACGACAACGCCTTTTAAATTTCAGATGTATAAGCAGTCTTCCTCCACAGAAATTCACTTCGATTATTACCAAATCGAATTCCATTCCATTCCAGATTATTTTATTAAATTGGAAAACTTTACTTTGGAAAATTTCCTTTAAATCTTATCAAAAAGATTTATAAATTCCAAATCCCATTTCACTGTAAATCGGGTTAAAGAACGAATGTCGTTAAAGCACAGTTCACGATAAACCCAATCCACATTCCATTAATTATCGGGTTAAAGAATGAATGTCGTTAAAACACAGTTCACGATAAACCCAAAAATCAATTCCAATTCAATTCCAATTAAATATTATTTAATTGGTACACTTCATTAAATCTAAATAAAAAGAATTAATCTTTCTCTCAACTGAGTTTAAGAACAGTGTTAATGAAGACACCATTCACGACAAACCGAAATCCCATTTGATATTAAATACAAGGCTCTAAATAGTAAATATATCGGCTTATATTCAATATCAAATACTACAACCAACAAATATCATATTGGAAATAACGATATAAATATATCTTTCAAATTTCCATAACAATATCTGTATAATCACGAAATTCAATATCGAAATATTTCAAAGATAATTTCGACTCAAATCCATTTCCAATTTATATATTTGAAATTCTGGTTATTTTCAAAACCATTTCAAATCCACTTTATTTATTTTAAAAATAAATGGGATTATAATTCTAGTTCAAAACTAGTTCATTTCGATAAAAATCTATTTTTATCTTTTCAAATTTGGAATTTTTCATCCTAATTCTTCCCAAATCATTCCTTATGATTTTACACTAATTATTGATATTTTTAATAATTTTATCAAGGCCCGTACAGTCGATTTCCATCAACGGCCATCGAACTGCACTTACAGCGACCTTTTTCAAATTTGATTTGGACATAATTCCAAATCCAAACGTTAGATTTCTAATTTCTTGTATTCGTTAGAAAGCTCTTTTCGATACGAACCCAATGGTTTCAATTTTAGGAGAATCCCACGGTTGGATCTCCGCTAATGTCCATTCGAAGTCAATGGTCGAAATTCGCGAACTGCCGCAGCGCGACGCGTTCTATTCAGGCCATTATATATAATATATATATTACGTCGATTTCCTTTCAAAACGTATTTTATAAATCGTTTTAAATTCGTTTTCAAAAAGATTTCAACTTCATATTCAATTTCAGATCAAAATTGAATATTCCATATCATTAATATATGAATGATAATATTTTCAAAACGTTATATTTTGAAATCACTTCCTTTTCTATATTCATTATAAAAACGAATATAATCGATATAAATATCGTTCGCGTCAAAATGGCGCATATCTAATCAACTCGGCTTTATATATTTCAATAACTCCGTTATTCTATTCAACAAATGAATATTTTCTTCAACACATGAATATATATTTTATTCAACACATGAATATTTATTAATTCTTACTTACATTAAAAATGTGAACTTTATTGTATAAGTATTTCATTCAACACATGAATTTTCTTTCATTCAACACAGGAATATATACTTTATTCAACACATGAATTTATATTTTATTCAACACATGAATTTTCTTTTATTCAACGCATGAATATATACTTTATTCAACACATGAATTTTCTTTTATTCAACACATGAATATATATTTTATTCAACACATGAATTTTCTTTTTATAATATTCTTTATTTTCCTAATTGGAATGAGGCACAATCAATTACCATATAATGTTAATTATATGGATTCCCTACAACACATGTATATAATAGCAACGATAAATAATCAACCATCATCCAGGGTGCACCACACAATTGCATAAGCATTAAATATAAATAATTAACGCTTACACAGTCTGTCAACCAATTGATCGACATACAGCTAAATAATTGGGATTAGTGTACGCCAAATATCATCCCAACACCCGTGTGGGGTTTCAAATCAACAACCACAGATTTTTATTTATGAAGTTGGGCGATGTGTAAAATTTATCATCCCAATCAATATCAGTCAAATGGGTGTACATAAACAAATCATCCGATTTGTTTATAAATATTTATTTTATATACACGTTAAAAATTATATTTTTAACTATAAAATATTTATTCATTCCACATCAGACAATAAAATTTCACAACACATCAATCAAACAAACAAGTTATCCATGGTCTGCGGATGACGGGTGTCAGGTGTTGCTAAGCACCGTCTGCATCCTAGTATATATTTCAAACTAGAAATTAAAATAAAAGTGAGGAGTTCTCACCTTTGGTTTCCACTCCTCCGTTCTTTGTTTCAGAACGATCTGGATTCGGTTTTGCTTCCAGTCAGTTCCATTGAAATCTGTTTCACGCGGTTCACGTTAAAAGTCATATTATTATTGCTACTTCATATATATATATATATATATATATATATATATATATATATATATATCGTATTTTTATCTTATCGCTACATATATAAAGATTAAAATTTTACTATCTTTATAATATAAAAATCATATTTTTATTATCTCTATAATATAAAAATCATATTTTTATTCTTTATATAATATAAAAATCATATTTTTATTCTTTCTATAATATAAAAACCATATTTTTATTTATATAAACAACTAAAAATCAAAATAAACGCTCACCGAGGGATTTGCGTTCAGAGGAGGCTCAAGGAAGGGCTGAAACACGTCAGGGACTAAATATATACGCTGAAATTCGATAAAAATTGGGTTTTGCTTGGAATGGGGCTCGCTGGTCAGAATAGGGGGTCAGGGGGCGGTGGCTTGGGTCAAGGGGGAGGTGCACTAGGCGGCGGTCGGAGGAAGTGGGCGGAGGTGGCGGGATTGATGGTCCTAGGGTGGTGCAGTTCGAATTGGAAGAAGAGGGGAGGGAGAAAAGGCGATGGGGAGGAGGAGGACCGGAAGGGGGGTCGCGGCCGTGGGTGGTGGCGCACGTGACGTAGGCGAGGGGGGTCGGAATCACCTGTGTGACTTTGAGAGGGAGCGGGTTTTTTTATTTTGACTGGGGGGAAGAGATAGTAAGGGTTGACTAGGTTTAATTATATATATATTTAATTTAATTTTAAATTCCCAAAAGTTGATCTTTTTATTCGACCTCCAAATCGAACCAAACGACTGTCGTCCCTAGCTAATTACCCCCATTCCGAAAAAAATGGGATATGTATCATAAGCTGATTCGATCGTTTCGATCAGTTTCTATCAAAATCAAAATATAAATCCATATATTGAATTTGAATGCGCATTTCAATTTACCGGGGCCATATACGGACTTTAAAAATTCCAGAAAATAATTTCTAACTTCGTATTGACGATACGGTCGTAACAAGACTAATTTCGTCAAATTCTGAGACCGTTTGAAAAAATGGCCATTTTATGGTCGATCGAAATTGACTGAAACTGCCAAAACACGTTTTCCTGTGCCATGCTCACATATTGATTCAGAAAATTATGAATTTTGGAATCTAGCAATAACTTGACATCCCGGATCCAACAAAAGTGGTTTTGTCGAAAACAGAGGTCGATTGCAAAATTTACATTTTTAAGGGCCAGAATTTCCATAGCAATTATTCTGAATTTTCAACTGGGCGTAACTTTTTATTCCCGCTATGAAATTTTGATTTTTCGGATTCGTTGGAAAGACTTTGTCAAATAGATTCAAATATTTTTGGGTTTCACTAAAATCCGGTTTATTTTGAATCCTGTACATTCATTTGAAATTTGAAATTTGAAATCGAATTTTCAAACTACCGCGCCATTTTCAATTCATTTTATAATTTAAAATAAATATTTATATTCTAACAACGATTCAAATAAATATATACATTCTAATTCTATTCAAAATAAATTTCTCGTTGTTATTATTTAAAATAATTCATTTTAAATATTCAAAATTCAATAAAATCGCCAAAATAAAAATTTTAAATTGGCACAGATTTCCGGGTTATTACACCGACCTGGCTAATCTACAACCCATGCTCAAGGGTTAGTTCTCCTAGTCCTAGAAAACTTCAGAATATTGTTTCGTACATGTATTCTACTCTATGCTCGGATACATCATTAGTAAATTGGCTTTGAAGGACAAGAATGCCAATGAATTATTACAGGTATCGGCCTTTAGGTGGCTTCATTGTCTCTACTTACTTAACAGGAATGTAGTAGTCATTCCATTAATGTTTGGAGAAGTTTTGACATAAATCCCTTTAACCATATATATAATACATTTAATTCATTGCATATAACATTTTTTTGGTATAGTCTCCCTCTCTTCCTATTTTATTCACTATGTTGATTCCTTGTTTATTGGTTACAGGCTTCCATTGATTCATCCCAATTTTCCATTTATTCTAGTTTAAATTATGGGTTGTGCTTGTAGGTTGAATTACTAAAACATCACACTCAGTATACCTATATGTTTACAGAATAATCAGTGAACAATTGTGGGAAAGTTTACTCACATGATATGTATTAATTGTCTCTGCTATCCACTTTCCAGTATTAACATTTTTCAAAGAATTTAACTTCAATTAACCATTCATGTGTGTCAACATAAATTCTATAGCATAAATACGGTCTTAGATTAGCATAGAAAAGTTGTATGAAAAACAGGGGATAAATTTTTACTCACAAAAATATTCTCCGGCCCCAGGTTTTTCTTAGTTTCCCTCTTTTGCCATTTTTGTTTCTATTTTCTTCAAACATAATTTTGGTCGAAAATCTTGTGAATTGTTTACAGCAGAAGGATGTGCATTTATAGATGCAAGAAATGTGAAAACAAATGGGATTTTAATGAATGGGAAATAAAAAAACACTGCATATGGGAATGCTAGCTGCTAGTTGATTGATAAGAATGTGTAGATGTGCTCTTTATTCGATTGAAATAACCATTTCATGGCATCCTATAATAGAGTATATATACGTACAGCATAGCCATGTGCAGGGTAGATACACAGGGTAGGATGTAAGTGGTTTTGTAGCGAAGCACTTGTGTTGATTGGAAATAATGAAGCAATATTGCTATGTATGATTGAAGTGAAGCTATGTAATTATCTGAGTGAGGTTGAGTGAAAAGGATATAACTCAGTTAGGTGTAGATGCAACTTTGAGTTTGATTAAAATGAAATGTATACATATAACCATGTGCAAAGATGTGCAAATATTTGTGCCAGCCTATGCACTTAAATGTTTTAACACTCAAACTTAATTCCCAAGCAATTCCAATCCATGTTCTTACTGAAAATTTTGCACCTGTATGTTCTTTTCCATCTGTACTTAGCACCTAAGTAGCACAAGCAATTAAATGGTTTTGTACCCCCCTTTTTCTTATCAATTTAATGTTACATTGATAGTCATGTCATATGTATATAATTGGATGTGAAGAAATTGAAATTTTATTCTCATTTGCTATATTATTAAAAACCATTGTTATATTTATATGAATTTAAAACAAATTTTAATGCAAGCAAAGATGTTAAATGTCATTTGCTTATTCATATATGTACATACTTGTAACACCCCGAATTTCACTAAATATTAATGTTTAGTAATTAAAGAATAATTAATCTCAGACGTGAGAATTAAGGGAAACGGGTTGCGCCATTGTGTTCGTCTCGGAATTCTGGTTGAGATAGAGTCCGAGTTTGCGTGATTTGGACTTCGTATGAAGAAGTTATGGCCATCCGAAGTTTCAGAAAATTCAAAACAGATTTAAAATATGCAAATTTCAAATTTCAGAAGAGGCGGGAAAATTCCCGCCAGACAGAGGGTGTCGACACTAGGGTCGACATGGGTGTCGACCCCCCCAAGGGGTCGACCCATGTGTCGACCCAGGGGTCGACCCCCCCTGTCGGTCAGTTTGGCCTGGGTGCACTGATTGAGCTTTGGGCTGTGTTTTGGTGGCTTGTGACGAAATCTGACGGCTCTAAACTAAATTAGCGTTAATCTAAGGGCCTAAACTACATCCTAATTCTATAAATACACCCTAATACTACCCTAATTCATACTAAAAATAGATACAACGTCGTTATGCCGTCAAAATGCAACTTGAAGGAGCCTCCATCAAATTGTAGAAGAAGATAGCTTCTCAAATCAACTTCTAATCAACTCTAGCAACTTAATCTTCTTCATAGGAGTGCTAATCAACAAGTTGTGAGTTTCTATGCCTTTAGCAAGCAATTGCTAAACTAATTATGATAGGATATAATGAGGTTATAGTTATGTATGTGGATCAATGCAAGTTATGTTATCATATGCTATGTGTTCATGATGTTATGCAAGTTATGCAAGTCATATGCTATGTGTTCATTATGTTATGCAAGTTATACAAGTCATATGCTATGTGTTCATGATGTTATGCAAGTTATGCAAGCCATATGCTATGTGTTCATGATGTTATGCAAGTTATGCAAGTTTTATGCTATGTGTTCATGATGCTAGTTATGCAAATCACTATGATAAACATTGATCCATTATGACACCATGTTATGCAAGTTTGGTTTTTGATTATACGCAAGTTCATATATGACATGTTATGCAAGTTTGGTGTTTGATTATATGCAAGTAACATGTGCAAGTTTACACCTTTGTATGAGATGCATACATATGCAAGTTAACCCCTTTATATGTCATACATACATATGCAAGTTTACCCCTTTGTATGACATAAGTAACTTATGCAAGTTACCCTCTTTAAGACATATGTGATTCATGCAAGTTGGGTTGATTATTTATGCTAGTTGGGTTTGATGCTATGGTCATATATGCATGTTGACACCTTTAAAACCCATGTTGATGCTAATGTTATGCAAGTTGAACCCATTGTGTTTGTGATGAATCTCCCCTTTTAAGTATGTCATGTCAACGTATTACGTGGGGAATGATGGGGTTAATATTCATGTTAATAGAATGGTGTGAAGTTGGTATGATTATGCATACCATAAAGTGGATGGACATAATTGAGTCAATTATGTACATCGTTAAATTTGTAATTAATTAGGGATAATTAATACATATTATGGGGGTGATTAATTAGGTATAATTAATCGACTAAGACACGAGGTTGGACCCTTTTGTAGCATAAGACTGCCCGTAACCGACCGGCAAATCCAGCGACTACAAATGATTGGCCCAATGTGAGAGGTCTTAGGCATAAACTAAATACGTGACAAGTGTAAAGACACGAGGTTAGACTCTGTTATGGCGTAAGGGTGCCCGGAACCGACCGGCAAATCCAGCTGCCATAAAAGACAGTCTAATGTGAGAGGTCTTTACAAAGGTTACGTTCTTAATCAATTAAGAAACACTTAACCAGATAAGCATGTAGTGGGGCATGAGGGGTTAAGTGGGTGCCTTGGGTGGCATGTGGAAATCAAGTAAGTGCCTTGGGTGGCATGTGGAAATCTAGTGGGTTGCCTTGGGTGGAAATAGAAAATACGATTAGAATACTTAACCAAGTGGAAACATGTAATTAAACATGATTAAAGGGTTAAGTGGGATGCACTAGAAAAAGGGACAAGCTTAGGTGGGTAGCTTGTGGGGGCCCATTTCAACCAGTAACCCATATGTATCTTATTGGGCTCGACCCATGTCGAGGACGGGACACGCGTACTGGGCTTGACTATAAGAGGCCAAAACGGGTTAGCGGTGGCAACGCAAGTCCAACGGGTTTCATATGCGTGTGTGGACCCAGGCTGGTAGGTAAGACGTTGTTGCATCGTGTAGGTATAAGCCGTGCACCGTTGATTGTATCGGGTTGCCACTTTGGGGAGTGATACACCCCACTGTGGGGCCAGCACATGTATCTACGGTAGGGAGCCGATTGCTTGGGGAGTAGTGGGTACACCTAGTGGAGATAGGGGCAGACGACACCTATGTAGTCAGCTAGGGGTACACGAAACTACTAGTTAAATTTTCTAAGTCCTTGGGGGGGGGGGGGGGTGGAATCAACCTTTAATTAGGAATGACTGGTGTGGTGCAGTGTAGTAATTACCCTTGGGTGGGTAGATGCGTCTTTATCGATATCTTAGTTCTTCCTATGTCTAGTTGGCTGCTTAGTGTAGTCATTTATCCCCAGTCGTCACCGTACCAAGTTTATATCAAACCCTAATTACTTTAATGATTGTATTGTTAAAGTTATAGGGCTCACTCAGACTTATGTCTGACCCCGTTGTTTTTATCTTTTTCCCAACCCTCAGGTTCTCAGAGTGGGCCTAGCACTAGTGGGCTTTGATCAGATTGCTTTATCTATCTTTTGGAGCTTGGACCGTGATGTAAAGCTCAGCTTATCTTTTCTATTATGGCTATTAGTTATGTAGTGGGATTATGTACTTATGTTTTTATCAAGATGGATATTTAGTACTTGACTCTTGTTTAGTTGGTTTTGGTATTGTAACTAGACATGTTTATCTTCTGCTGCAATGAAATGATGTTTTAAATTTTCAAGTATTATTTATATCTGTCTTGTTGTAATTTTTCTGTTCTATATTCACTTAAAATACTCCACCGAAGTTAAGGCATTCCCTTAGTGAGTGACCTTAGCGGGTGTGGGGTGTTACACATGGTATCAGAGCCAGGTTACCAGAACAGATAAATTTTTAGAAAAATAGTTTGTTCTAAAACATTTTTGGAAGAAGTATTTTCAAAAACATGTCTTTTAAGAGAAAAGTTTTTGAAAGAAAAGCATAATCCCCAATAGCCATATCTTTATCTTTCGAATTCTCCGTTTTGAATCTTTCCTTTTTCGTTTCAGCATGGCTGAGGATCTTAACTTTCTGGAGGGTGTGACGATACCAGTATGGTATAGGAGATTGATGGAGGCTAGGACCGCCACTACAGGTCCAACAAATTTTCCTCCACCAACAGTAGCACCCGATCTTCCTCCCCCTCCTCCTCCTCGCATGGATACTTTTGCTAAGACTTGCAAGGAATTTAAGGCTATGGGAGGGAAACCTTTTCAAGGATCAGAAACTTTTGTGGAAGCTAGAGATTGGCTTAAGGAGGTAGAAGAGTTGATAGATATATTTGAAATGGAAGAAGGAAAGAAAGTCAAGTTAGCTGCTTGGTTAATGAAGGGAGAGGCCTCGTTCTGGTGGGAGGTCACTAATGGAGAGCGCCCTATTGACTCTGGGGCGGATTTCAGGCAAAGGTTTATGGCAAAGTTTCTTTCAAGGGCGGAAGAAAATCTGTATATGGAAAGGTTCTTGACTCTAAAGCAAGGAAACCTATCAGTGAAGGAATATGTCAACAAGTTTAATCAATTACCAAGGTTTGGCACTGACATGGTGAATACACCGGAGAAGAAGGCTTTGAGATTCGTTAAAGGCTTGAATGAACCGATGCATGGATTGGCCATGACTCACATCCCTATGGGGGCCACCTTTGAGAAGCTAGTAGACATGGCACTCATGCATGAGGAAGAGAAGGGTCCCAATGCTAATAAGGCACCCGAGAAGAAAGGAGATCAGAAGAGACCTCAACAGCAACAGCAAAACAAGGGTGGGAAAGGCAACGGTGGCAAGGGAAAGAAGAAGTGCTTCAATTGCGGGACACCAGGCCACCTAAGCAAAGATTGTTGGAAGAAGAAGAAGACTGGCTGCTTCCACTGTGGCGAAGCAGGGCATCTAGTGAAGGACTGCCCTAAGAAGGGGCAAAGGACGGGATCTACCTCAGGGGGACAGGTGCAAGCTCTTATGGCACCAGGTCAGGCAAGGGGGCAAGTTCAGGCTCTCGCGGTTCCACCGATTCAGGAAAGAGGTAGAACTATTTCCGTTGAAAGTCTGGTTTTTCTGTTTGATCATCCTGTCCGTACTTTGTTTGACTCTGGCGCATCGCATTCGTTTATCTCATCATCATTAGTTGAGTCACTGCACTTAGACACCACTCTAGTAGATGATCCCTTGGTTGTTTCTAACCCAATTGGGGGCTCCACTTATTTGTCTATGATATGTTTGGGTTTGAAGATTTCCATATTTAGCGTTGAGTTTAGATGTGATGCTTTTGTTTTGGGCTTCACGGGCTATGGGTTGATTTTGGGCATGGACTGGTTATCCAGTAATGGTGCCGTTCTTGATTGTGAAAGGAGAGTTGTTAGGCTCATGACCCGCTTGGGTAACACTCTCGAGATCTCTTGTAATCCCATGGATTCTGTTATGCTAAGTTATCTTGAATCGCTTGACGCTTCGGTCGAGAGTTTGCGATCTGTTAGAGTGGTCCGGGAATACTCGGATGTGTTTGAGGAGGTGAAGGGCTTACCTCCGAAGCGGGAGATAGACTTCCGAATATATCTGGTGGACAATGCTAAACCAGTATCTTTGCCAGTGCGCCACATGGCTCCTCGTGAGAGGAGGGAACTCCATAAGCAAGTAGGGGAGTTGCTTGAGAAGGGGTTCATAAGACGAAGTATATCGGAGTGGGGTGCTCCAGTAGTTTTTTCCACAAAGGCGGATGGGTCCCTCAGACTTTGTGTAGACTATAGAGAACTCAACAAGCTCACAAAGAAGAATAGACACCCACTGCCGAGGATTGATGATCTCTTTGATCAGTTGGTTGGCGCCTCAGTGTTTTCGCAGTTGGACTTGGCCACGGGGTTTCATCAGTTGAGAGTGGCTGAGGATAGCATAGACAAGACTGCCTTTAGGACTCCAGATGGTTTCTATGAGTGGCTTGTGATGCCATTTGGTTTGACGAACGCCCCAGCATACTTTGTTGATTTGATGAGTAGGGTGTTCAGGGAGTACCTTAATAAGTTCGTGGTGGTCTTTGTGGATGACATCTTAGTCTTTTATAAGAGTGAAGAAGAGCATGCCCTACATCATAGGGAAGTGTTAGAGACTCTTCGAGCGCATAGCCTTAAGGCTAAATTCTCTAAATGTCACTTTTGGAGGAAGGAAGTGTGGTTCTTAAGGCACGTGGTCTCTAAGGAAGGGATAGTTGTGGATCCCGCGAAGGTAGTATCCATCCAAGATTGGAAGGTTCCGAAGAGTGCTACCGAGGTGAGGAGTTTCTTGGGGTTGGCTGGCTACTATAGGAAGTTTATCAAGGACTTCGCGAAGATATCAGCCCCATTAACTCGCTTGACAAAGAAGAATCTAGTCTTCGCATGGGACGTAGATTGTGATGATGCGTTCCAACGGTTAAAGAGAGCTTTAACCACAGCTCCAGTCTTAGTGTTGCCAGATGGGAGTAAGCCATTTGTTGTTTATACCGATGCTTGTGGGACAGGACTAGGCGCAGTCTTAATGCAAGAGGGAATGGTAATAGCCTATGGGGGAAGGCAGTTGAGAAAGCATGAGAAAAATTACCCTACCCATGATTTAGAGTTGGCCGCTATTGTTTTTGCGCTTAAGACTTGGCGCCATTATCTTCTTGGAGAGAGGTTCGAATTGTTCACTGACCACAAATCATTGAAGTACTTGTTTTCTCAGAAGGATTTGAACTTAAGACAGCAAAGGTGGATGGAATTCTTAGCATCCTATGATTTCGAGATAGCGTATACCCCTGGCAAGGGTAACGTGGTGGCGGACGCCTTGAGCAGAAAAAGGTTGTCCTTGAGTCCATTGTTCGTGGAACGACGAAGCTTGGAATTTATCTCGATGTTTGACTTCAGACCTTCCGTTGACTTTGTACCCAGTTTGGTAGCATCCTTAGAGGTCAGACCTACTCTTTTGGGACGGATTGGCGAGGCACAGCGGGATGACCCACAGTTGGTTGAGTTAGTAGAGAAGCTCATAAGGGGGGAGTCGTCCAGCCATTTGAGTAGGTACAGCCTAGACGATAGGGGGTGGTTGCGTAGAGACGGTAGACTTTGTGTACCGCAAGACGAGGGTTTGAGGAAGGCTATACTTGAGGATGCGCATCGTTCGAAGATGACCATTCATCCCGGTGGGGACAAGATGTACCAAGACATGAAGCGAGTTTTCTTTTGGGCCGGTATGAAGAAAGATGTGGCCGAGTATGTCGCTAGATGCTTGGTGTGCCAACAAGTGAAAGCGGAGCAAAAGAAACCTGGTGGGTTGCTTCACCCATTGGAAGTTCCGCAATGGAAGTGGGATAGCGTCTCGATGGATTTTATTGATGGGTTACCGAGATCGAGGAAGGGTAATACGGGAATTTGGGTTGTGGTAGACAGACTTACTAAGAGCGCCCATTTCATACCCGTGAAGAGCAAGAGGACTGCTCCATGGCTAGCTTCAGTTTACCTTCGAGAGATAGTTCGATTGCATGGGGTACCTTCTAGCATAGTGAGTGATCGAGATCCTATCTTCACTAGTGAGTTTTGGAAGAGTTTGCAAGAAGCAGTGGGGACTCAGTTGTGTTTGAGCACCGCATATCATCCTCAGACGGACGGCCAGACCGAGAGGGTGAATCGTGTTCTAGAAGACCTTTTGAGGCTACGTATCTTAGATTTTGGAGGTACATGGGAAGAGCATCTTCCATTGGTGGAGTTCGCGTATAATAACAGCTTTCAGTCTAGTATTGGTATGGCTCCTTTCGAAGCTCTTTATGGAAGTCCTTGTCGATCACCTACATGTTGGTGGGAATCTACGGATAAGATCTTGCTTGGGCCTGATATGGTTAGAGAGACTTCGGAAAAGATTGATTTGATTCGAAGAAGGATGAAAGCGGCGCAAGACAGGCAAAAATCTTACGCGGATAAGAGGAGGTCGGATCTTGAGTTTGATGTTGGGGACATGGTCTTTGTTAAAGTATCTCCATTACGGAATGTTGTTCGCTTTGGGTCCGTTGGGAAGTTAGCACCAAGGTTTGTAGGACCGTTTCCTATTAAGGAAAGGATTGGACGGATGGCATATAGAGTGGATTTACCCGAGAGACTTAGTGGTGTGCATGACGTATTCCATGTGTCACATTTG
The DNA here is from genome assembly GCA_030737875.1 of Allium sativum. NCBI lineage: Eukaryota > Viridiplantae > Streptophyta > Magnoliopsida > Asparagales > Amaryllidaceae > Allium > Allium sativum. Next base: position 54,018,152 of record CM060913.1, read on the forward strand.
AGGAAGTGCCTACATGAGACCGTAGAGGTGGTAGAGCCGAGCTTGCTTAGAGAAGTGGAGGTAGAGCGTGATGCGACTATTTGACGAGCTCCTACCCGTGTCCTTGGGTCATAGGTTAGGAAGTTGAGAAACAGAGAGGTTCGACTAGTCAAAGTGCAATGGGGAGAGGATGAGAGCAATGCTACTTGGGAGACAGAAGCGGAGATGCGTTCATTGTACCCATTCCTTTTTGAGGGTATGTCTTTTAACTTCTCCTTTATCGTTTGTCTAGTACTTATCTTATCTTTAGTATGTCCTCTCATTAGTACCTTTGACCTTTAGATAGGATAAACCTATGGTTGAAACATGTGTTTGAGACATGTTATGATTGATCGATGCATGTGGATGCAAGTGGTTGCTAGTGGTTGCTCGTGGATGCATATGCACACACTTTAGACACTAGATCGGCTCAATCACTTCATATTGCATATTGCATATAATTGTGTGTAGGTAGCTATATTAATGGATGTATAATGGTTGTGTTATCATATGGATGATGCATTTTGGTGTATGGTTGTGCACACATGTAGTAATAGTATGTGTCGGTAGGATTCTTTCGCATACATATTGGATGCATGGCACTATCATGGTTTGCATTAAGGAGGTCAACTGAATCAGTAGACCGCCTAATTTTGCATTAGTATACGGACATACACACACACTTTTTGCATATGTTCATACAACATTAGAAACTTTAAGGACAATGGATGCCAGTGTTTGATGGTTTAGTAGATGGTTGTTTGTTGGTAGGATACGTTCTTCTTGACTTAGAGATTTCGGGGACGAAATCCTTTAAGTAGGGGAGAATGTAACACCCCGAATTTCACTAAATATTAATGTTTAGTAATTAAAGAATAATTAATCTCAGACGTGAGAATTAAGGGAAACGGGTTACGCCATTGTGTTCGTCTCGGAATTCTGGTTGAGATAGAGTCCGAGTTTGCGTGATTTGGACTTCGTATGAAGAAGTTATGGCCATCCGAAGTTTCAGAAAATTCAAAACAGATTTAAAATATGCAAATTTCAAATTTCAGAAGAGGCGGGAAAATTCCCGCCAGACAGAGGGTGTCGACACTAGGGTCGACATGGTTGTCGACCCCCCCTGTCGGTCAATTTGGCCTGGGTGCACTGATTGAGCTTTGGGCTGTGTTTTGGTGGCTTGTGACGAAATCTGATGGCTCTAAACTAAATTAGGGTTAATCTAAGGGCCTAAACTACATCCTAATTCTATAAATACACCCTAATACTACCCTAATTTATACTAAAAATAGATACAACGTCGTTATGCCGTCAAAATGCAACTTGAAGGAGCCTCCATCAAATTGTAGAAGAAGATAGCTTCTCAAATCAACTTCTAATCAACTCTAGGAACTTAATCTTCTTCATAGGAGTGCTAATCAACAAGTTGTGAGTTTCTATGCCTTTAGCAAGCAATTGCTAAACTAATTATGATAGGATATAATGAGGTTATGGTTATGTATGTGGATCAATGCAAGTTATGTTATCATATGCTATGTGTTCATGATGTTATGCAAGTTATGCAAGTCATATGCTATGTGTTCATTATGTTATGCAAGTTATGCAAGTCATATGCTATGTGTTCATGATGTTATGCAAGTTATGCAAGCCATATGCTATGTGTTCATGATGTTATGCAAGTTTTATGCTATGTGTTCATGATGCTAGTTATGCAAATCACTATGATAAACATTGATCCATTATGACACCATGTTATGCAAGTTTGGTTTTTGATTATATGCAAGTTCATATATGACATGTTATGCAAGTTTGGTGTTTGATTATATGCAAGTAACATGTGCAAGTTTACACCTTTGTATGAGATGCATACATATGCAAGTTAACCCCTTTATATGTCATACATACATATGCAAGTTTACCCCTTTGTATGACATAAGTAACTTATGCAAGTTACCCTCTTTATGACATATGTGATTCATGCAAGTTGGGTTGATTATTTATGCTAGTTGGGTTTGATGCTATGGTCATATATGCATGTTGACACCTTTAAAACCCATGTTGATGCTAATGTTATGCTGTAATAACCCGAAAATCTGGATCAGTTTAAAATTTTTATTTTGGCAATTTTAGCGAATTTTGAATATTTAAAATAGATTATTTTAAATAATTTCGACGAGAAATTTATTTTGAATATATTTAGAACGTATATATTATATACGTCGTCGTTAGAATATAAATATTTATATATAATTATAAATAGAATTGAAAATGGCGCGGTAGTTCGATAATTTGATTTCAAACTTCAATTGAATGTACCGGGTGCAAAACAATCCGGATTTTAGCGAAACCAAAAACATTAGGATCTAATTGATGATATCTTTCCAACGAATCCGAAAAATCAAGCTTTCATAGCGGGAATCAAAAGATATGTCCAGTTGAAAATTCTGAATAGTCGCTATGGAATTCAGGCCCTTAAAAATGGAAATTTTGCAAACGACCTCGGATTTCGACGTAACCACTTTTGTTAGGTCCGTGATGTCAAGTTATTGCTAGATTCCAAATTTCATAATTTTTCGAATCAATATGTGAGCGTGGCAAGGGAAAACGCGTTTGACCAGTTTCAGTTGATTTTAATCGACTGGAAAATGGCCATTTTTCCAACGGTCTCAGAATTCGTCGAAACTAGTTTTGTTAGGACTGTATCATCAATACGAAGCTAGAAAATATTTTTCTGGAATTTTTCTAGTTAGTATGTGACCCCGGTAATTTGAAATGTACGTTTAAAATTCAATATAGTGATTTAAATGTAAATTTAACGGAAACTGATTGTAACAGCCGAACCAGCCTACGATACATATAACATTGTGTTCGTAATGGGGGTAAAACGCTGTAGACGACAGGCGGTGGGCCTCGTTTAGAGGTCGTATGTAAAAGTCAACATTTTGAAATTAAAATAATAAAAAAATAATAAAAGGAAAAAAAAAATCTCTTTCCTCCCTTAACTTCATCTCTGGCCCTCCCCCCCTCATTCGTTCACACCGAAAAAGAAAAAAAAAAAAAACTAGATCTCGAACTCGACGCGCCGCCCTATCGTCGATCGCCAACCCCCCCCCCCTGCGCCAGTCGCGACCACCACAGACCCCCTCCTCCCTCTCTCTCCTCCGCAGTAGCCAAAGACCGAAACCCTCCTGCCTGAAATTGAAGACGCGAGCTCCAACGTCGAACCCCCCCTTGCCTGACCGCCGGAACCACCTCCCCGCCACCTCTGACGCTTGCGAACCATCCCCCCCTCGATTTCTACAGTGAGTATTTTATTTATTTATTTATTTGTTTATCTATTTTCTGTATATGTATAAAAAACTGATTTTCGTTCACATAAAAACTGATTTTTACTTGGTGAAAAAGCTTAGATTTTTAACTTGATAAAACTTGGATTTGTATGATAGAAAGATCTGAATTTGAAAAATAGAAAGGAGATGTTTTTAAAATAGAAGAGGCAATTTTTAGAATTGTAAAGATATGGAATATTTTTAAAGGAATAAAAATATGATTTTTATATTTTTAAAGTATTAAAAATATAGTCTTTACTATATAGAAGAAATAAAAATATGATTTTTATATTTTTAAAGTATTAAAAATATAGTTTTTACTATCTAGATGATATAAAAATATGATTTTTGTTTAGGTAGAGAATAAAAAATATAATTTTTACATGATAGGAATATTAAAAATAGCATCTCTATATGTGTAGAAATGTGATTTTTTATATAGAGAATAGCAAAGTAAAAATTCGATTTTTATATATTGAATAGCAAAGTAAAAATTCGATTTTTATATATTGAATAGCCGTGTAAAAATGTGATTTTTTATATAGAGAATAGCAAAGTAAAAATTCAATTTTTATATATTGAATAGCAAAGTAAAAATTCGATTTTTATATATTGAATAGCCGTGTAAAAATGTGATTTTTTATATAGAGAATAGCAAAGTAAAAATTCGATTTTTATATATTGGATAGCAAAGTAAAAAATTCGATTTTTATATATTGGATAGCAAAGTAAAAATTCGATTTTTATATATTGGATAGCGAAGTAAAAATTCGATTTTTATATATTGTATAGCGAAGTAAAAATTCGATTTTAACATATGTAGAGAATACGGGCAACGAAGATGACGAAGATGCGATAGCGATGAAGATTTCTATCAATGAAGTGCCGTGGAGCTAGGATAGCTATCAGTGAGAATTTCTCACTCTTTAATTTAGTTTTCTAGTTATATATATATATATATATATATATATATATTCTAGGATGCAGACGGTGCTTAGTAGCACCCGACACAATCGTCCACAGACCATGGACTTGTTTGTTTGATTTCAAAAATTAGTTAGATTATTTGATGGAAATTGAATTGTTTGGTGAAATGAATGGATTTGATTGATGTGTGAATGGCGTGGGCCTTCACTAGACTGGGGATAAGGCTAGGCCTCGTCCCGTTTCTAGTATCGTGCCATTATGCCGCCGAAATTTTCTAAAATAAGTTAGAAAAATAACAATATCATTTTATAGAATAAATGAATTGAATAGAAATTCATATGTTGAAATAAAATGTTTTGTCGTTAAAAATATAATTTTTAACGTGAAGTGAATAAAATAAAATATTCATTTACAAACCGGACGGTTTGTTTATGTACACCTATTTGAAGGACATTGATTGGGACGATAAATTCTACACATCGCCCAACTGCACAAATAAAATCTGTGTTTGATTGTTTGAAACCCCACACGGGTGTTGGGATGAAATTTGAAGTTCACTCATCCTGATTGATTAAATATGTCGATCGATTGATTGACAGGCTGTTATAAGCGTTAGATATCTATATTTGATGCTTATACAGTGTAGTGCACTTTGGTTGATGGTTGATTATTTGTCAATGCTATTATATACATGTGTTGTATGAAAATCCATATAATTAACATTATATGGTGATTGATTGGGCCTCATTCCAATTTAGAAAATAAAGAATATTATAATATAAAGGTTCATGTGTTGACTGTACTCATCCGTTGAGATTAGTCATGTGTTGAACGAAATATTTTAATAATAAAATTTACATCTTTAACAATATAATATAAAGGTTCATGTGTTGACTGTACTCATCCATTGAGATTAGTCATGTGTTGAACGAAATATTTTAATAATAAAATGTACATCTTTAACAATATAATATAAAGGTTCATGTGTTGACTGTACTCATCCGTTGAGATTAGTCATGTGTTGAACGAAATATTTTAATAATAAAATTTACATCTTTAACAATATAATATAAAGGTTCATGTGTGTAACAACCCGAAAATCTGGGCCAGTTTAAAATTTTTATTTTGGCCATTTTAGCGAATTTTGACTATTTAAAATGAATTATTTTAAATAATATCGACGGAAATTTATTTTGAATATAATTCGAACGTATATATTTATACGCGTCGTCGTTAGAATATAAATATTTATATATAATTATAAATAGAATTGAAAATGGCGCGGTAGTTCGATAATTCGATTTCAAACTTCAATTGAATGTACCGGGTGCAAAACAATCCGGATTTTAGTGAAACCAAAAACATTAGGATCTAATTGACGATATCTTTCCAACGAAGTTAACAAACTGAGATTTCACTTTATAAATGATAAGATATGTCCAGTTGAAAATTCTGAATAGTCGCTATGGAATTCAGGCCCTTAAAAATGGACATTTTGCAAACGACCTCGGATTTCGACGAAACCAGTTTTGTTGGATCCGCAGTGTCAAGTTATTGTTAGGTTTCAAATTTCATAATTTTTCGAATCAATATGTGAGCGTGGCAAAGGAAAACGCGTTTGACCAGTTTCAGTTGATTTTAATCGACTGGAAATTGGCCATATTTCCAACGGTCTCGGAATTCGACGAAACTAGTTTTGTTAGGACCGTATCGTCAATACGAAGCTAAAAAATATTTTTCTGGAATTTTTCGAGTTCGTATGTGGCCCCACTAAATTGAAATGTGCGTTTAAATTGAATATTTAAAGAAGTACACTTTAAATTCAATAAAAACTGATTTGAATAAGAATTTAAAACTGATTTTAGATTTTTTTTTAAGAAGTTATAAAACTGATTTTTTTTTTAGATTTTGAAAACCGATTTTTTTTAGATTTTAAAACTGATTTGTTTAAAAGTTAAAACAGATTCTTGAAAGAAATAAAAACTGAAATTTTAAGGTTTTAAAAGATTTGAATTTTAAAACGATTTCGAAATGAAATGAATTGAAAACGATTTCGAAATGAATTGAATTGAAAACGATTTCGAAATGAATTGAATTGAAAACGATTTCGAAATGAATTGAATTGAAAACGATTTCGAAATGAATTGAATTGAAAACGATTTCGAAATGAATTGAATTGAAAACGATTTCGAAATGAATTGAATTGAAAACGATTTCGAAATGAATTGAATTGAAAACGATTTCGAAATGAATTGAATTGAAAACGATTTCAAAATGGATTGAATTGAAAGCGAATTCGAAATGAATTCAAATTGAATTGAATAGAAATGAATTTTAAAACGAATTTATAAAGAAGAATTCAATTTTGATTTGAATTGAAATGGAAGTTGAAATTGTTTTGAAACGAATGTAGAACTATTTATAAAATTCGTTTTAAAAGGAAATCGACGAAATATATATAATATATATATATATTATATATATAATAGCCTGAATAGAACGCGCCGCGCCGCGGCAGTTCGTGAATTTCGACCATTTATTTCAAACGGACATTGCGGGAGATCCGACCGTCGGATTCTCCTAAAACCGAAACCGTTGGGTTCGTATCGAAAAGAGCTTTCCAATGAATATTAGAAATTTGAAATCTAACGGTTGGATTTGGAGTTATGTCCAAATCAAATTCGAAAAAGGTCGTTGTAAGTGCAGTTCGATGGCCGTAGATGGAAATCGACTGTACGGGCCTTGATAAAATTATTAAAAATATCTATAATTTGTGTAAAATCATAATATGTGAATTGGAAAGAACGGGGGTGAAAAACTCCACATTTGTAAAGATAAAAATAGATTTTTATCGAAATGAACTAGTTTTGAACTAGAATTAAAATCAATTTATTTTTGAAATAAATTGAATTTGAAAGTGATTTTTAAAAAAATCAATACTCCCAATACATGGATTGGACTGGAGTTGAATCGAAATTATCTTCGGGATATTTCGATGTTGGATTTCGTGACTATACAAATATTGTTATGGGGATTTGAAAGATATATTTTATATCGTTATTTCCAATACGATATTTGTTGGTTTCAGAATTTGATATTGAATGTAAGCCGGTATATTTTCTATTCAGAGCCTTGTATTTAATATCAAATGTGATTTGGGTTTATCGTGAGTCGTGTTTTAGATGACATTGGTTCTTTAACCCAGTTAAAGACATAATATCGATTTCTGAAAAGATTAAAACTAAGTGGAGTTTTTATGAATCTTTAATTAGATTAAAATGTGAATTGATAATTTTAATTATCAAAATCTGAAAAGTGATCGAGAGTGGAGTATCATCAGTTTTGCTCCAAAGCGATAGTTAAATCTTTAATTAGATTTGAACGTGAAATGGTAATTAATTTTACCGATAACACCGTGGTGTTAGATGTGGAGTATTACCAGTTTTCTCCATGGGATATATAGGTTGGGATTGGGAAATAAAATAAATAATTACTTCGGTGTGGTTCGTTAATCCCGACTAGTTTGAAATGATATCCATAGGAGGATTAAAGAATAAATTTAGAAGAATTTATCTTGGATAAAATTAATGGGAACCTTTCCCTAAGAATGTGATTTTGTGAATAAAATAATATTCTGAATTGGAATGAGGCGTTTGTTGTGTTTGTGTAACATTCGTTTATTATATACGTGGGTTATTCAGAAAGGCCGGGTTTATACCCATTCTGAATAACCGATTCGACGAGATGTCGAAGATGAAGACGGTGGTTGAAGACCGGAAGTCTTCACATCGTTTGGGTGATTACTGATGATCTTGATTGGGCTGTACACCCAGGATGAGGGAATCAGTTGGTGATCGTCCAGACGTACCTGGAGATGGATGGATATGCGAGGAAAGTGCCTCCGGTTTCGTTCAGACCCAGAACGAACTTGTAAATGGATTGTGTGTCCGACATTGTATTCCTTTATATTGTATTTGTTGATCTCTGCTAAATATATATCTGTTTGGCGGCGGAGAATTTATTCTCTCGCTTAACGCCCTTCTCTGAGACATAAGAGCTCAGAGGTTATATATTGGCAGAAATCAGTGGTACGATATGGATTGATAGTGTGGCATACTGAGATGCAGTGATCCAGACTTTTGTTGAAAAGCAAAGTTTGGTGGTTGATGATCAAAGTGCAGCTGATATAGCATGGCTTTGTGTATAGCGTTGATCCGCGAGCCTCACAGCCCAGGATGGTGGTAAACTGATGGTTTGATCAGTATACATTTTTAGTGTAGTGGATTCGGTCGACCGATATTGAGCTTCGTGCTCGGAGGGATAGAGTAAGCGGTGTTTTCTCTTGCTGGGACGTAAGCCACGGTGATACTTGAGTCCCAAAAGTGCGGATGTGCATAGCGGTGTTTTCTCTCGCTGAGACGTAAGCCGCGGTGATTTGTACTACGCGATCGATCTTTCGAATCAGGAGCCACCATGATGGAAATCCAATTTCCAATACGTGTATTTCGGCTTTATTTGTAGAGCCTAGTATGGCGACATAGTGGGATGGGGCACTCATGCCGTCTATGATTTATATTTATGATTGAAATGGTTTTTGACACTATACACTTATTATAGTATCAAATGATTTGTTTTAATCGTATCAAGCATGTTTGGCTGTTATAAGGTAAAACCCTATCCTCCGGCTTGCATTGCATTGTGTGATGGGACCTGGGTCTTATAATAGCTTCATTTTTCGAAAAAGCATTGCGCTGTTTATTCTATGCACTAGTATTCTTGGGAGGAAACCCGTTCCGTGTTATACGGCATGGTCCCTTGAATTACTCTCTTTTAAAGTAAAGTTTTAAATAACTGTTTTAGTTCTCACACCAGTCACATGACTGACCTGGAGTTTATTGTTTTAACCTAAACTCTGGGTGCCCTTATTTTCGACACGGGCAGCTAGTAGTTTTGGTTTTGCAGATTTATATCCACAGGATCCTGGTTTACAGCTGGAATGATATCCGGAAAGCTTTGTATCCGTATATCTCTTCTAGTTGTGTATTGTATTATTTTCCGCTGCTGGGTATTTAAATGTAATTTAAATCTCTGATATTTCTGTGTAATATTCATTTATACTCTGTATATTCTTGTAATCTGATGCATTGTTGTAATAACAGTGAAATGTTCTTCTGTTTGTGTTATGATTTGTCTTGTCCTCACAGTAATTCGTTCTTTCTCATCTCTTCGGAGACCGGGGAAGTTTCGGGTCGCTTCAATGTGTTGACTGTACTCATCCGTTGAGATTAGTCATGTGTTGAACGAAATATTTTAATAATAAAATGTACATCTTTAACAATATAATATAAAGGTTCATGTGTTGACTGTACTCATCCGTTGAGATTAGTCATGTGTTGAACGAAACAATTTGATAATAGAAATATTTGAAATAGAAATATTTGAAAAAGAAATATTTGAAATAGAAATATTTGAAAAAGAAATATTTGAAATAGAAATATTTGAAAATAGAAATATATGAAGCCGTATTGATTAGAGTGACGCCATTTTGACGTGAACGATATTTATATCGATTTTATTCATTTTGAAATGAATTGAATATTAAATGATTTCGAAATGAATAAAATATAAAATGATTTCGAAATGAATTGAATATAAAACGATTTCGAAATGAATAGAATATAAAACGATTTCGAAATGAATTGAATATAAAACCAATTCGAATTGAATTGAAAACGAATTCGAATTGAAAACGAATTGAAGTGAAATCAAATTGAATTGAAATTTGATTTGAATAGAAAACGAATTTGATTTCAATTGCATATATAACGAATTTGATTTGAATAGAAAACGAATTTGATTTCAATTGCATATATAACGAATTTGATTTGAATAGAAAACGAATTTGATTTCAATTGAAATATATAACGAATTTGAATCAAATAGAAAACCACTTTGAATTGAATCGAATTGAAACCGAATTCGAATTGAATTTAAAACGAAGTGAAACGAATTCAAATTGAATTGAAAGCGAATTGAAATGAATTCGTATTGAAATTTGAATTGAATAGAAATGAATTTTAAAACGAATTTATAAAGAAGAATTCAATTTTGATTTGAATTGAAATGGAAGTTGAAATTGCTTTTGAAACGAATTTAAAACTATTTATATAATTCGTTTTAAATAGAAATCGATGAAATATATATTATATATATAATATAATGGCCTGAATAGAACGTGCCGCGCCGCGGCAGTTCGTGAATTTCGACCATTTATTTCAAACGGACATTACGGGAGATCCGACCGTCGGATTCTCCTAAAACCGGAACCGTTGGGCTCGCATCGAAAAGAGCTTTCTAACGAATACTTGAAATTCAAAATCTAATGGTTGGATTTGGAGATACGTCCAAATCAAATTTGAAAAGGGTCGCTATAAGGGCAGTTCGATGGCCATTGATGGAGATCGCCTGTACGGGCCTTGGTAAAATTATTAAAAATAGTAATAATTTGTGTAAAATCATAAGAAATAATTTAGAAAGAATTGAGATGAAAAACTCCATATTTGAAAGGATAAAAATAGATTTTTATCGAAATGAACTAGTTTTGAACTAGGATTACAATTCTATTTAATTTTAAATAAATAAATTGAATTTGAAAGGGGTTTTAAAAATAACCAAAATTTCCAATGATTGCATTGGAATGGATTTGAATCGAAATTGTCTTCGGAATATTTCGATGTTGGAATTCGTGATTATACAAATGTTGTTATGGAAATTTGAAAGATATATATTTATATCGTTATTTCCAATACGACATTTGTTAATCGTAGAATTTGATATTGAATATAAGCCGGTATATTTTCTATTCAGAGCCTTGTATTGAATATCAAATGTGATTTGGGTTTGTCGTGAATGGTGTCTTCACTAACACTGTTCTTGAACCCAGTTGAGAAAAGATTAAATCTTTTTATTTAGATTTAATGAAGTGTACCAATTAAATAATATTTAATTGGAATTGAATTGATATTGATTTTTGGGTTTATCGTGGACAGTGTTTTAAATAACACTCGTTCTTTAACCCGATAATTAATGGAATGTGAATTTGGGTTTATCGTGAACTGTGTTTTAAATGACACCGATTCTTTAACCCAGTCAAAGATTAAAACTAAGTGGAGTTTTAATGAATCTTTAATTAGATTGAAAGGACCGAGAATGGAGTATCACCAGTTTTGCTCCAGACGATAGTTAAATCTTTAATTAGATTTGAATGTGAAATGGTAATTGAATTTACCGATAACACCATGGTGTTAGATATGAAGTAAGACCCGTTTTACTTCATGGGATGAATAGGTTGGGATTGGGAAATTAAAACAAATGGTTACTTCGGTAAGTTTCGTTAATCCCGACTAATTTGAATTGATATTCGAAAGTAGATTAAAGAATAAATTTTAAAGAATTTATCTTGGATAAAATTAATGGGAACCTTTCCCTATGAATGTGAAATTTAGAAACTAACTGTCGGTTAGCCAAGCAGAATGGTTTTCTGGATATTGATCTGATGTTGGTTTCGGCCTTCGGGGTTAATATTTGGGGAATTATTCTCTTGATTAATTTACAGTTAGTGACTGATGAGTTGGAATGAGGCGTATGTTGTGTTTGTGTAACACTTATTTAAAATATACGCGAGTTATTCGGAAAGACCGGGTTTATCCCATTCTGAATAACTGATACGACGATAAGTCGAAGATGAAGACGGTGGTCGAAGACCGGAAGTCTTCACGTCGTTTGGGTGATTACTGATGATCTTGATTGGGCTGTACACCCAAGAAGATGGAAACAGTTGGTTATCGTCCAGACGTACTTGGAGATCGATGGATATGCGGGGTACTAGGTGCCTCCGGTTTCGTTCAGACCCAGAACGGACTTGTAAATGGACTGTGTGTCTGACATTGGATTTTAGTCCGTGTGATTGATCTCTATTAAATATATATCTGTTTGGCGGCGGAGAATTTATTCTCTTGCTTAACGCCCTTCTCTGAGACGTACGAGCTCAGGGGTTATATACTGATGGATATCAAACGCATGGAGTAAATTACCTGTGTGGCATGCCTAAGTGGCAATTGATCGAGGCTCCTGTTGAAAAGCAAAGTCTTGTGGTGATGATCAAAGCACGGCCTTTGTGGCGTAGCTTTGTGTAACGTTTACTTCGCGAGTTTCACACCCTGTATGAACCAAAAACGGGAGACGGACCTCAGGGAGGGCATGCGTTTCCTTCTAGCTAAAAAGTGGCGTCAGTGGTTTTACACGCCCTGACGAGTTTGACTTATGTGGTTGTTGCTGTTGCGAGGCACCTCGGTTATATCGGTTTCGGCCGATGCATTCTGGTCGGCTGACGGACTAGACTTACGCCCCAAAGGGCGGTGAAACACAGTGTTCAGGCATTTTAATCCACATCGGTGGACCGACCCTATCGCTCCAAGGGTCACTCGAGCTCTGATCCTGAGACTCAGGCTAGACAGTCTCGAATCGGTGAGGATCTTGCCCCTAGCCTCAGTTCATACCATAAATGATAACCCAATTTCCAATACCAGTATTGCGGTTTTAATTGTAGAACTAGTATGGCGACATGATATATGGTACACATGCCGTCTATGATTGATATTTATGATTGAAATTGTTTTGACACTATACACTTATAGTAGTATCAAATGATTTGTTTTAAACGTACTAAGCATGTTTGGCTATTATAAGGGAAAACCCTATCCTCGGCTGCGTTGCATTGTGTGATGGGACCTGGGTCTTATAATAGCTTCATTTTTAGAAAAGCATTGCACTGTTTACTTATATGCACTGGTATCCTTGGGAGGAAACCCATTCCGTGTTATACGGCGTGGTCCCTTGATTTACCGAACTTTGAAAATAAAGATAAATAACTGTTTTAGTTCTCATACCAGTCACATGACTGACCTGGAGTTTATTGTTTTAACCTAAACTCTGGGTGCCCTTATTTTCGACACGGGCAGCTAGTAGTTTTGGTTTTGCAGATTTATATTCACAGGATCCTGGTTTACAGCTGGAATGATATCCGGAAAGCTTTGTATCCGTATATCTCTTCTAGTTGTGTATTGTATTATTTTCCGCTGCGATGTATTTAAATGTAATTTGAATCTCTGATATTTCTGTGTAATATTTATTTGTTTATACTCTGTATATTCTTGTAATCTGATGCATTGTTGTAATATACAATGAAATGTTCTTTTATATGCGTTCTATTCTGTGGCTTGTTCTCGAACTATCCGCTCTTTCCTTTACGGGGAAGTTACGGGTTTTCACAGTGCAAGTTGAACCCATTGTGTTTGTGATGAATCTCCCCTTTTAAGTATGTCATGTCAACGTATTACGTGGGGAACGATGGGGTTAATATTCATGTTAATAAAATGGTGTGAAGTTGGTATGATTATGCATACCATAAAGTGGATGGACATAATTGAGTCAATTATGTACATCGTTAAATTTGTAATTAATTAGGGATAATTAGTACAAATTATGGGGGTGATTAATTAGGTATAATTAATCGACTAAGACACGAGGTTGGACCCTTTTGTAGCATAGGACTGCCCGGAACCGACCGGCAAATCCAGCGGCTACAAATGATTGGCCCAATGTGAGAGGTCTTAGGCATAAACTAAATACGTGACAAGTGTAAAGACACGAGGTTAGACTCTGTTATGGCGTAAGGCTGCCCGGAACCGACCGGCAAATCCAGCTGCCATAAAAGACAGTCTAATGTGAGAGGTCTTTACAAAGGTTACGTTCTTAATCAATTAAGAAACACTTAACCAGATAAGCATGTAGTGGGGCATGAGGGGTTAAGTGGGTGCCTTGGGTGGCATGTGGAAATCAAGTAAGTGCCTTGGGTGGCATGTGGAAATCTAGTGGGTTGCCTTGGGTGGCAATAGAAAATACGATTAGAATACTTAACCAAGTGGAAACATGTAATTAAACATGATTAAAGGGTTAAGTGGGATGCACTAGAAAAAGGGACAAGCTTAGGTGGGTAGCTTGTGGGGGCCCATTTCAACCAGTAACCCATATGTATCTTATTGGGTTCGACCCATGTCAAGGACGGGACACGCGTACTGGGCTTGACTATAAGAGGCCAAAACGGGTTAGCGGTGGCAACGCAAGTCCAACGGGTTTCATATGCGTGTGTGGACCCGGGCTGGTAGGTAAGACGTTGTTGCATCGTGTAGGTATAAGTCGTGCACCTTTGATTGTATCGGGTTGCCACTTTGGGGAGTGATACACCCCACTGTGGGGCCAGCACGGGTATCTACGGTAAGGAGCCGATCGCTTGGGGAGTAGTGGGTACACCTAGTGGAGATAGGGGCAGACGGCACCTATGTAGTCAGCTAGGGGTACACGAAACTACTAGTTAAATTTTCTAAGTCCTTGGGGGGGAATCAGCCTTTAAGTAGGAATGACTGGTGTGGTGCAGTGTAGTAATTACCCTTGGGTGGGTAGATGCGTCTTTATCGATATCTTAGTTCTTCCTATGTCTAGTTGGCTGCTTAGTGTAGTCATTTATCCCCAGTCGTCACCGTACCAAGTTTATATCATACCCTAATTACTTTAATGATTGTATTGTTAAAGTTATAGGGCTCACTCAGACTTATGTCTGACCCCATTGTTTTTATCTTTTCCCAACCCTCAGGTTCTCAGAGTGGGCCTAGCACTAGTGGGCTTTGATCAGATTTCTTTATCTATCTTTTGGAGCTTGGACCGTGATGTAAAGCTCAGCTTATCTTTTCTATTATGGCTATTAGTTATGTAGTGGGATTATGTACTTATGTTTTTATCAAGATGGATATTTAGTACTTGACTCTTGTTTAGTTGGTTTTGGTATTGTAACCAGACATGTTTATCTTCTGCTGCAATGAAATGATGTTTTAATTTTTCAAGTATTATTTATATCTGTCTTGTTGTTATTTTTCTGTTTTATATTCACTTAAAATACTCCACCGAAGTTAAGGCATTCCCTTAGTGAGTGACCTTAGCGGGTGTGGGGTGTTACAATACTCTTGGAATTTTTACCCAAATTTATTGTCCTAATTTATTTAATTTAATTCGGTTATTAAATTAATCCAAAATAAACTGTATTAGAAACTCAATCAAAAACCAGGACGTTACAGTTTCAATGGTTAATCACGTTGATTTTGATGTGAAAGATTACAAGTTCGAAACTTATTAGCGTGATCCGAATAGATATTGACTTGTAATATGTTGTATACTACCTAAGACTAGTAGTACTAGTATATATTTCCATCTAAGTATCCAATTTCAGGGAGAAAAATAATTACATGACATTTGATCAATAATACATAATTGTGTGCTTATCAAAGTCATCAAATATGAAAAACACTCATTTTAGTTAAACTCAACTCTTCTAATGCATTATAGTCATATAAACTCCAATATTATTTGCTACGGATTGTTTCTTGATATTAGTAGGAATACTGTAATATGGTTTACCTTTTAGCTGCACTTACTGTGTACTTGTACGCAAATAATTGCTAGGAAAGACGACACAACATAACATTGACATAACCATTTTCAACTACTAATCCTTCATTTATCCTTTAATATAATTTTTTTTACCAATTGATATAGTTTAGTTACGATATTCCCAAAAAATTCTCAAGATGTGTGCTTATGGACTAAAACTAATAGAACTTTGTTCTTTGGAATTAACGGAAGTGAAATGACAATGAGTTGCTTTCAATACCAAAAAAAGTTTCTTACTTAGTTTTTCTTGATCAAGTTTTTTTTAAAAAGAGAGCTCAATGTACTTGTCAAATAATAGCGCCTGAAATTGGAATAAGTATGAGGATTGAATGAAGTTTAGGCATTTCTAAATAAAAATTTATGTAGTGTCGCAAGCCTTTTATTTCTAGGTTACTAAACATATCGATTGAGACTAACATATGCCAACTTTTTCTTTTCTATAAAGTTGTTGGACATATGGAAAAAGATTTATATGTAAAGCTCAAGTTTCAATTGATCTTCTTTATTCATGGAATTAAAGAAAATTCAGCCAATAATTTGCAGCTTATAAATGACTTTGTAGTGCAAAATACACTTTTTAAATTTGACCATTAGATGTGTAGCTCATGTGCACATTATTGACATATGTTTGCAAAAAAATGTTGTTGGTTGAAAATCTATTACACATCACGAACCAATATTTAAACATATTTTACATTACCAGAATTGGTTACTGGTATAAATTTCCCAATTTTGGTAGCAAACTATTAAACTACTAGCTTTAAACTTTGTATCCATTTAGATAAGTCAAGGTGGAAATCAATGAGATTACGAAATAGGCCTTGGATAACTAAATACTGCAGATTAAGAAAGGTATAAGAAAACCATCAAACTAAAAATAATTCATAGTAGAAGATAAATGGCTCATAAATTTCAATTAAAATCATACTTCAAGCAAAAGCATAGTAAATTAGCATTACCTGGTTCAAAAGTTTTCGTTTTCATAGGTAAAAAGCCTCTAACCATTTTAACATATGGTAGATTTATGTATGTATGCAGGATACACAAACCTACATAAATAATCATCATGTATTAGTAAATTTTATAATTTTATACATGAAAGAGAGGATGACGTGAAATATGTATAACGGTGTAGAATTAATATTTAAATTTGCAATTTATTTCCCTAAATATATCGGATCTTAGAATTATTTTATAATAAGTAACTGTTTTATCTCTTTTGCTAGCCGAACAATAAACATATGATGCATTAATTTTGTGTTTGTTCCTAGTATTTGTTCAATTTCCATAGAAAAGGAGGAAATAACATCTACTTGCCTTTACCTATGGATTGAGATAAAACAATATAAGCTCTTAGTTTCTGTGCTCGAAGGGTTTATTGGATTGGAATTTGTACATTTTTGTGTCAAGTAGTGAGTATAAATATTTTTTAAATTAATCTAAAAATAACAAGTCACGTCTACTGAATCAATCATGCTAACATAAAAGGATAGCTACAATTCACAAAATGGGATAAAGATGCAACTCACAATCAACAAATTTAACCATAAGTCCATAACATAAGTTTCCAGCTAAGAGTTATAAATTACTACTTAACAAAATTGTATATACATGGACACTACATGTATTAAACCGAAGAATAAACTACAATGACATGTAGCAAACTGTTTTGTTATATAATTGTTTTGTTTAGTTATTGAGTGGCCCCTCCACTTTATAATTGAGCAAGTGATCGAAACATATGAAGAAGACTGGTATGAAGTAAATAGATGAAATAATACAATCCTTTCTTACATAAAGATGGCTGGGTGGAAAAAGTAAACGATAGTTGAGGCTTAAGGTATCAAACTAAAAATTATTTAATAAACTTTTTGGAAAAAGCACTGAACGTTGAAGGATGTTGCTTTTTTCCAGTGCAATCTCAAAGATTTTATCCCATATGATGTTGATGGATGAAATACACATACACACGAAATATGAGGACTAAATACGCACCTGCTACATAGGGTTGAGTTTATTTCGACCTAATTTACAAGCTTTACCAATTAGTTAGAGAAAAACTAAAACTACCAAATAAAATTAAAATGCTCAAAACCCATCACGAGAAACAAATTAAAACTAAACTTCTCTTATTCCAGTACACTAAATTTAGGCATGAATTTTGGAAAAGAATCATATGTAGGCATGAGCTTGAAAATAAAACCAAATCACATACACTGTTATAAATCACAAACCCAAGATCTTTAGAATATATACAATTTAAGTTTAAATTAAAGTGCAGTTAAGACACAACAAACATCAGCTACAAAAATTTGTTCTAAGCAAGTGAAACGGAATATGAAATAATAATCAATAATTCTGAATCAATTTGTAGAAAGAGAAGTAAGTGCTTTATCTCAAAATTGTCGATTAAATCAACGTAAGAGAAGACGAAAGCAGAGATGTAGGTAAGTTGTTAAATAATTTTATGTTTTCTGATTTAATCGATTGATTGAGAAGCAAACAAAATTGGCGGAATTATCTAGGAACCCTAGATTTTGGAGGAATCGTATTTCGTAGGAGGTAAATTCTGGGTTAAACGGGTAAATTTTGGATGAACTACTTTTTTTTCATCCGCAATCTATCCAGTCCGATGGATCTACTGTTTATATACTATAATCGAATGGTTCAAAGTAGCTATCCTTGTCGTGTTACTTCATTCTTCCATTATATGACACAGATCAGTAGCTTATAGTAATTATATTTAATTATATTCAAGCTTATAATAAATTAATATAACACTAACTAATATTATATGTTTCCGTAGAGTTGGCATAGAACTTTCCTGCTCCATTACTACGCCAATCTGAATTTGTAGAAAAATATGATAGATGTTAGAATGTCGTAGGAGATTACACACGTCTTCACTATGACGATAATTTTAACGTAGCGAATTTCTGACAATCTTTCTACGCCTTAATTAATGTTCTGCATATTAAGGGTGGTGTAGGAAATTTCCTACGACTAAGCTACGCCATTATCTATTTCTACTTATGAAACACCCCATGTCCATTAAGGTCAATCACAAAAGGAATGCCTTGACTTTGGTGGAGCGCTATAGGTAATAGATGCAGATAAATTACAAGACACACAAATAAAGCAGCGGAAAATAAAGTCATTTTATAAACAATGTGGTTCTGTCAAGCTTTTACAACAATTGTCTCAATCATACTTAAAAGTAATACATAGAACTTCTGTCAACAATTGTCTCAATCATACTTAAAAGTAATACATAGAACTCCTATCTTGTTTTAAAAACTTCCAAGTATAAAAGAAGCATAAAAACAACAATGATATTCCCCAATAAAGCATGAACCAGCCATAGCAGTGGAAGAGAGAGTCCAAAGCAATACATCGATTATCTTCGAGCTTGGAAAGAAAACGGAGCTAAGTGGTAACATTTCCTCCTTGTGAACCTGGAGGGAAGGGGGGGGGACGGAAGAAAAGAGGCGAAAACAAACTAGGTCAGACATAAGTCTGGTAAGTCTAGTGACTTACAGCATGTAAATAGGCAAAAGCATCATGACATGAATAAACTGAATATAGGATAATAGTGGGATAGCAAGGATAACAAGATAACATATGATTAGCATAGATATGATAAGGCAAGAAAAACTAAATGCACTTCTACTCTTTCTCTGCTTCGCTACTACCTTTTTATTCCGATTTCTATATCTCTGCACCACCTAACTAGTGTGCCAACTACTAATCTGTATAAAATGATAATATGATAACGTGATCCCAATCCCTGTAGCTGTGGTAGCCTTCAGGTGTACATCAAGTATGAGGATCTTACCTCAATCGGCCTAATTGCCATGAAGATTAAATGTGCCTTAACTACCCTATCGGTCGGCTCCTTACTCGTATTAATTTTCCTTGTGTCTGTGTCAATCGCCCTCTCTTGCGTGTAGATACCCTGTGCTGGTCCCACCATAAGGTGTATCAATCCTTATGATAGCAACCCGACACGATTCAAGATGCACAGTGTATAACTACTGGTACCCAGTGCCTGCTTTTTCCTACTCCGGAGTACATGCATGCCCGTAATCCGTCGGAACCTACACTGACATACCCTCCACCGCTATTTTGACCGCTTATAATCAGCCCACTAATCGTGCCCCACCCTGCCTAGTTTCAGGGTACCTTGATACATCTATGTGGGTTACTGCTAAAATGGGTCCTCGTTACTAGGGTTTCTTACTGGTTAAGTTTGTGGGCCTATATTTACTAATATTACCCACCAACCCAATATGTACTTAACCCTCCCATTGATTCAAACATGTATACTTAATGGTTAAGTTTGTGGGCCTATATTTACTAATATTACCTACCAACCCGATATGTACTTAACCCTCCCACACATTATGTCATATTGGTTAACTGTTGTCCATTCATGTTAACTTAACCCACCCACTCGTCATGTCATGTTGGTTAAGTGTTTCTTATTAACCCTTCTCACTCGTCATGTTGGATTGGTTAAGTGTTTCCTATTAACTTAACCCCGTTCATTCATCATGTTATATTGGTTAAGTATTTCCCATTAACTTAACCCCACTCGTTCATCAAGTGACATTGGTTAAGTGTTTCTTATTAACTTAACCCCACACATTCATCATGCTGTATTGGTTAAGTGTCATCAAATCAATTCAAGTTAACTTAACCCACCCACTTGTCGTGTTACACTGGTTAAGTGCTGCCTTCTTGTGTTAACTTAACCCTTCCACGCATCATGTTATATTGGTTAAGCGTTGCTCTCTTGTTTTAACTTAACCCTAGCCATTCATCATGTTATATTGGTTAAGTGTTTCTTATTAACTTAACCCTTCTCATTCATCATGCTGTACTGATTAACTTAACCCTGCTCACTTGTCTAATTAACATGTTTATAACGGTTAAGTGTTCTAAATTTACTTAACCTCACCTTCTTGTCTTATTAACATGTTATAACAGTTAAGTGTTCTAAATTTACTTAACTCCATCTTCTTGTCTAATTAACATGTCTTGTTCATTAGCATTAATTGATTTATTAATGCACCAACCTTTCACATTAGATCTATGTTGTTACGGTCACTGGATGTGTCGGGCGGTTCCGGGCAGTTTTACACCACACCTCAATCTAACATCGGGTTTTTCTTAGGCATGATGCGCTAACCTCTCACATTAGATAGGTGTTGTTGCGGTTACTGGATGTGCCGGGTGGTTCCGGGCAGTTTTACACCGCAACTCAATCTAACTTCGGGTTAGGCATGTTTATCTTTTAGCATACTTACCATACATGTCCAGGTCTAGATTTTATATGCTAATTATCCCAAATTCACAAAACTAGTCATGTTCCAATTCTCAAGTTATACCTCAACAAAGCTAATTACAAGTTATGCCAAACAAATTCAAATTCAAGTTATTACTCAACATAGGTTACACCCAATCTTCCCAAATTTGCAATAATAGTCATGCCCCAAAAATCACGATATTATACATGCCCTAAGGTTTAGTTATATTGCAACGTACAAAATATTCTCCAAAAAAGAAAACCCCTAATCATGGTTCATAGTATAAACTATGCCAAATTATAGCCTTTAATTATAGTGCATGCCAATTACTCCAAAATCCCAATTTTGGCGTGTTCACATTTAATAGTTATCCCTGCCTTACTATAGGTTTTCATGCCTAAGCCATACATCACTATACACAATAATCTCCTTCTTCCAAGTCATAAACTATCATATATATATATATATATATATATATATATATATTCCCCAATTTTAGGTCTTAAACCACAACATGTACTATGCCTTACACATTTACAGCTCAATTGTCATATATCCAATATACTTTACGCCTCAAATCTCAAGTCATATGTTCGATACACTTTATGTTTTAAATACAACATGTGTTATGTCCTCAAATCAGTTATGCCCAATTATACATAAATTAATATTTTTCCCAATTTTAGCGCGGGTCATGTCTAAATCATATATTATGCCCAATTTTAGCGCTGGTCATGTTCAAATCATATATTATCCCAAGAATGGACATAATATTTTCAATGAGATAGATCCAATGGATATAGAAAGACAAATATAAATAGGCATAATCTCATATTCAGATTTATTACAATGTCAGAATCACAATTAACTTTTATTTCTGAAAGTAACATGAACTTACAAATTACAGAACGGTCTTGAATTCTGGGATCTGATTTCTGAATTTGATTAGCTATTCCTTCGATGTAGTGTAACACACCACGTCCATTAATGTCACTCACAAAGGGAATGCATTAACTTCTATGGAGCATTTTAAGTGTGTATAGAATAGAAACTTAACAACAAGACAGATATAAACAGTACTAAAACTTTGAAACTTTATTTCAATGCAGCGGAAAATACATAAGTTTGATTACATCATCAAAACCAGAGTCAAAGTACATAATATCCATCTTGACCAACTCAAAGTACATAAATTGAAAGACATATTCCCTGATACAAAATAGCCATAAATAAAAGAAAGGCTGAACTTTACTTCAGCGATCCAAGCAATCTTCTAAAAGCAAGAAGCACAGCTGTCCAAAATCAAGCTCCACTGGTGATAGTTCCAACCTGAGCACCTGGGGGGAGGGGAAGGAAGAAAAGAGGAGGAAACAAAGGGTGTCAGACATAAAGTCTAGCGAGTGCGATAACTTTAACAATATAATTACCAAAGTAACTAGGCTAAGGCATAAGTTGGAAAATCAGGAGATGACCATGAACCATTGAGTATGGCAGAGTAATGAAGGAAACAAGATGAACAACGATATCGTTAAAGCGCACCTAAACCACTATAAGATAATTACTAAACTACACCAACACTATAAGATGATTGCTATACTGCACCACCACTACTATACTGCACCACCGCTAGTCACCCTACGGCTGATCCCGCCTACAGACTTAAATAATGATAATGGTAGTTTCATGCACCCCTAGCTGCCTTCATAGGTGCCGCCTGCCCCTATCTCCACTAGGTGTACCCACTACCCCCAAGCAATCAGCTCCCTAACTCGTAGATACCCGTGCTGGCCCTACAGTGGGGTGTATCACTCCCCAAAGTGGCAACTCGATACCACAAATAATGCACGACTTACACCTACATGATGCAACAACGTCTTACCTACCAGCCCGGGTCCACACACGCATATGAACCCGTTGGACTTGCGTTGCCACCGCTAACTCGGTTTGGCCTCTTACAGTCAAGCCCAGTACGCGTGTCCCGTCCTTGAATTGGGTCAAGCCCACAAAGATACGTATGGGTTATTGGTTGAAACAGGCCCCTATGCATGACACAAGCTATCCACCTAAGCTTGGTCCCCTCTAGTATATCCCACTTAACCCTCTTTTTACTCATGTTTCAATTACATGTTTCAATTTTGGTTAATTATTTCTAATCGTATTTCAAATGCCACCCAAGGCACCCACTAGATTCCACATGCCACCCAAGGCACCGACTTAACCCCCTCATGTCCCACTACATGTTTATCTCGTTAAGTGTTTCTTAATTCATTAAGACCGTAACCTTATGAAGACCTCTCACATTAGACTGGCATTTTTGGCAACTGGATTTGCCGGGCGGGTCCGGGCAGTCTTATTGTAATAACCCGGAAATTCAGAGCCAATTTAAAATTTTTATTTTGGCAATTTTAATGAAGTTTGAACATTTAAAATGATTTATTTTAAATATTAACGACGAAAATTTATTTTGAATAGAATTCAAACGTATATATTTATATAGATCGTCGTTAGTAAATAAATAATTTATTTTAATTATATAACAAGACTGAAACGGCGCGGTAGTTTGAAAATTCGATTTCAAAATTCAAATGAATGTACCAGGTGCAAAATAAACCAGATTTTAGCAAAACCAAAAATATTTGAATCTAATTGAGAATATCTTTCCAACGAATCCGAAAAATTGAAATTTCAAAGCGGGAATCAAAAGTTACGTCCAGTTGAAATTCAGAATAGTCGCTATGGAATTCTGGCCCTTAAAAATAGCCATTTTGCAAACGACCTCGGTTTTCGATGAAACCATTTTTGTTGGATCCGTGATGTCAAACTATTGTTAGGTTTCAAAATTCGTAATTTTTCGAATCAATATGTGATCATGGCAAAGGAAAATGCGTTTGACCAGTTTTAGTTGATTTTAATCGACTGGAAAATGACCATTTTTCAAACGGTCTCAGAATTTGACGAAATTAGTTTTGTTAGGACTGTATCATCAATACGAAGCTAGAAAATATTTTTCTGGAATTTTTCGAGTTAGTATGTGGCTCCGGTAAATTGAAATGTGCGTTCAAATTCAATATATAGTGTTATATTTTGATTTAGACGGAAACTGATTGAAACGATCGAATCAGCTTACAATACATATCCCAATGTGTTCGGAATATGGGTAAATAGCTATGGACGACAGGCGGTGGGTCTCGTTTTGAGGTCGAAATAAAAAGTTGCTTTTTGAAAATAAATAAATTAAATATATATAAATATCTCATTCCCCCCTTTTCTCTTTCACTTCAGTCCCAAAAAAACAAAACGACGAAGGGAGGGAGGCGCGATTCGCCACCGCCACCCTCCATCGACCGACCGCAACGCCCCCCAGCCTCCGCTCCACCCTCTTCTTCCCCCCTCACTCCATCGAAGACCCCAGCCACCCAATTCTAACGCAGCCCCTCCCCCCAAATCGACCGCAACCCCCTGCCTCCGCTGCCACCCCATTTCGCCGCCACCTGCGAGCTCCCCGCCACCAGCTGACTCTGGCTCTGCCCTACCCCACCTCAGACCGCCGACCATGAAGCCCACTCTCGTTGGAAACTTATAGGTAATAATTTATATTAAAAACATTGTTTTTATGCTTATTCTTTATATTAGAGAGTTTAAATTATAAACTAGGACTTTTAAATAATAAAAGTTGTGTTTTTTAAAACATAAGTTGGGATTTTTAAAACTGAAATGATTTTTAATTATAAGAGAAATCAGATTTTTAAGTACAGTAAAGGTTGGATTTTTAATTACAAGGAAGGTTGGATTTTTATATACGTTTGAAATATTTTTATGAGTATAAAAATATAATTTTTAATCATGAAGAAGGATAAAAATATGATTTTTATATCATAGGTAGAATAAAAATATGATTTTTATTCATGTAGTGTAATAAAAATATAATTTTTATCATGGAAGTAGCGTTGTAAAGGAGTGACTTTTTTTTATATGTAGAAGTCGATATATAGCATGGTAAAAATAGAATTTTTATCTATATAGTAGCGGTATAAAAATAGAATTTTATCTATATAGAGTAATTATAAAAATGTAATTTTTATATGCATTACTACAATATAAAATGTGATTTGTATATAGGTAGTGAATACGGGCAAATAATTCAAAAAGGGCGAGCACGACGAAGATTCCTACATATGAAGAGTCGTGGCGTTGGTTTAACAATTCGGTGAGAATTCCTCACTTTTATTTTTATTTCTAGTTTGAAATATATACTAGGATGCAGATGGTGTTTAGGAGCACCCGACACCCGTCGTCCACAGACCATAGACGGCTTGTATGCTTGTTTGTTTGATTCTGATGTGTAGTTGATTGTGTGATGTGATGTGAAATGAAATAAAATATTTTATAGGGGAAAATATTTTATAGTTAAAAATATAATTTTTAACGTGTATATGAAATAAATATTTATAAACAAATCGGACAATTTGTTTATATACACACATTTGACTGATATGGGTTGGGACGATAAATTTTACACATCGCCCAACTGCACAAATAAAATCTGTGTTTGATAGTTTGAAACCCCACACGGGTATTGGGATGATATATAACATACCCTAATCCCAATAATTAGTTGTATGTCGATCGATTGATTGACAGACTGTTATAAGCGTTGAATATTTATATTTGATGCTTATACAGTGTAGAATGCACTTTGGATGATGGTTGATTATTTGTCATTGTAGATATACACATGCGTTGTATGTAAATCCATAGAAATAAAATCTATGGTAATTGATTGGGCCTCATTCCAGTTTTGAAATAGAATATTTGAAGAGAAATATTTGAATAAAATATTTGAGAAGAAATATTTGAATATTGAAATAGAAATATATAAAGCCGCGTTGATTAGATATGCGCTATTTTGACGCGAACGATATTTATATCGATTATATTCGTTTTTATAATGAATATTGAAAAGTGATTTCAAAATCGAAAATTTTGAAAAGAAATTCAAATTAAATCGAATATTTTGAAATGAAATTCGAATTAAATTAAATTGAAATGAATTAGAATTCGAATTGACTTGAAACGAATTAGAATCCGAATTGAATTGAAAAAAAAAATGAATTCGAATCGAATTGAAATTGAATAGAATTGAATTCGAATTGAATAGAATTGAATTCGAATTGAAATTGAATAGAAATGAATTCGAATTGAAATTGAATTGAAAACGAACTGAAATTGAATTAAAAATCAATTTGAATTGAAATCAATTTGAAACGAATTTATAAAGGAAAATTCAATTTTGATTTGAAATCGAATAAGAAGTTGAAATCGTTTTGAAAACGAATTTAAAAACGATTTATATAATATGTTTCAAAAGAAAATAGACGAAGTATATATTATATATATAATATAATGGCCTGAGTAGAACGCGCCGCGCTGCGGCAGTTCGTGAATTTCGACCATTGACTTCGAACAGACATTACGGGAGATCCGACGGTCGGATTCTCCTAAAACCGGAACCGTTGGGTTCGTATCGAAACGTGCTTTCTAATGAATATTAGAGATTTGAAATCTAACGGTTGGATTTGGAATTATGTTCAAATCAAATTTGGAAAAGGTCGCTGCAAGTGCAGTTCGATGGCTGTTGATGGAAATCGACTGTACGGGCCTTGATAAAATTATTAAAAATAGTAATAATTTGTGTAAAATCATAAGAAATGATTTGGGAAGAATTGGGATGAAAAACACCATATTTGAAAAGATAAAAATAAATTTTTATCGAAATGAACTAGTTTTGAACTAGAATTATAATTCTATTTATTTTTAAATAAATAAATTGAATTTGAAAAGGGTTTTAAAAGTAACCAGAATTTGAAAGATATATCTATATCGTTATTTCCAATACGATATTTGTTAGTCGTAGAATTTGATATTGAATATAAGCCGATATATTTTCTATTCAGAGCCTTGTATTTAATATGAAATGTAATTTGGGTTTGTCGCGAATGGTGTCTTCATTAACACTGTTCTTAAGCCCAGTTGAGAAAAAGATTAAATCTTTTTATTTAGATTTAATGAAGTGTACCAATTAAATAATATTTAATTGGAATTGAATTGGTATTGATTTTTTAGGTTTATCGTGAACAGTGTTTTAAATAACACTTGTTCTTTAACTCGATAATTAATGAAATGTGATTTTGGGTTTATAGTGAACTGTGTTTTGAATGACATAAGTTCTTTAACCCAGTTAAAGATAGAATATTGATTTCTGTGAAGATTAAAACTAAGTGGGGTTTTAATGAATCTTAAATTAGATTGAAATGGTCGAGAATGGAGTATCACCAGTTTTGCTCCGGGCGATAGTTAAATCTTTAATTAGATTTGAACGTGAAATGGTAATTGAATTTACCGATAACACCGTGGTGT
The DNA here is from genome assembly GCA_030737875.1 of Allium sativum. NCBI lineage: Eukaryota > Viridiplantae > Streptophyta > Magnoliopsida > Asparagales > Amaryllidaceae > Allium > Allium sativum. Next base: position 54,045,714 of record CM060913.1, read on the forward strand.
TAGATATGAAGTATGACTAGTTTTACTTCATGGGATGAATAGGTTGGGATTGGGAAATAAAATAAATGATTACTTCGGTGTGGTTCGCTAATCCCGACTAGTTTGAATTGATATTCAAAAGGAAATTAAAGAATAAATTTAAAGAATTTATCTTTGATAAAATTAATGGGAACCTTTCCCAAAATATAAGAATATTTGAATAAAAGAATATTCTAAATTGGAATGAGGCGTATGTTGTGTTTGTGTAACACTCGTTTATTATATACGCGAATTATTCAGAAAGACCGGGTTTATCCCATTCTGAATAACTGATTCGACGTGGTGTCAAAGATGAAGACGGTGGTCAAAGACCGGGGGTCTTCACATAGTTTAGGTGATTACTGATGATCTTGATTGGGCTGTACACCCAAGAGGAGGGAATCAGTTGGTGATCGTCCAGACGTACTTGGAGATCGATGGATATGCGGGGTACTAGGTGCCTCCGGTTTCTTTCAGACCCGGAACGAACTTGTAAATGGACTGTGTGTCTGACATTGGATTTCAGTTTGTGTGATTGATTTCTATTAAATATATATCTGTTTGGCGGCAGAGAGTTTATTCTCTTGCTTAACGCCCTTCTATGAGACGTACGAGCTCAGGGGTTATATATAGATGGATATCCATCTCATGGAGTGAATTGCCTGTGTGGCATGCCTAAGTGGCAAGTGATCAAGGCTTCTGTTGAAAAAGAAAAGTCTTGTGGTTGATGATCAAAGCACGGCTTATGTGGCATAGCTTTGTGTAGCGTTGATTCGCGAGCCTCACACCCTGGTTGTGAACCAGAAACGGGAGAGGACCTCAGGGAGGACATGCGTTTCCTGCTAGCTAGAGGTGGTGTCAGTGCTTAAACTAGCTGACATTTATATTATTTTCACCTGTGTGGTTGTTGCTGTTGCGAGGCGCCTCGGTTTGATCGGACGATCCAGGTCCGATGGAGTCATTCGTTGGCTCATTTACACCCAAAAGGGCGGGGAAACACAGTGTTCAGGCATTTTAATCCACATCGGTGGACCGGCCCTGACGATCCAAGGGTCACTCGAGCTCTGATCCTGAGGCTCGGGCTAGACAGTCTTGAATCGGTAGAGGATGATCCCTGGCTTCGGTTCATAGATGGAAATCCAATTTCCAAATACGTGACTTTGCGGTTTTGATTGTTGAGCCTAGTACGGCGACATGATATATGGTACCCATGCCGCCTATGATTGATACTTATGATTTGAAGTTATTTTATACACTATGCACTTATAATAGTGTCAAATGATTTGTTTTAAACGTACTAAGCATGTTTGGCTATTATAAGGGAAAAAACCTATTCCCCGGCTTGCGTTGCATTGTGTGATAGGACCTGGGTCTTATCATAGCTTCATTTTTCCAAAAAGCATTGCGCTATTTTGTTATATGCACTGGTATTCTTGGGAGGAAAACCCGTTCCGTGTTATACGGCGTGGTCCCTTGATATATCTGATTTAAAGTAAAGTTTAATAACTGTTTTAGTTCTCACACCAGCCACATGACTGACCTGGAGTTTATTGTTTTAACCTAAACTTTGAGTGCCCTTATTTTGACACGGGCAGCTAGTAGTTTTGGTTTTGCAGATTTATAACCCACAGGATCTTGATTTACAGCTGGAACGATACTCGGAAAGCTCTGTATCCATGTATTACTTCTAGTTGTGTATTGTATTATTTTCCACCGCTTTGTAATGTATTGTAATCTCTGATATTTTATTTTCTGTGTAATATTCATTTATACTCTGTATATTCTTGTATTCTGATGGAATTGTTGTAATATACAATGAAATGTTCTTCTATCTGCGTTCTATTTTGTTGTGTTCTCAAAACAATCAGGCATTTCGAACGGTCTTGATCGGTTTAGCGACTGATTCAGATCGAGCGAAATTCTCGGTCGTTTCATTTTCGTATCAGAGCTTTGGTTTACAGAGCTCGGAGAATAAGACACGTTAGAACCAAAGGAAAGAATTCATCAGAAATTGGATTAGTAATATCCAATGGGAATGACTCGTTAGAGATGGGATCAGTAGTATCCTAGAACGAGTATGAAGAGTTTATTTTTAAAATGAAAACAAGTTTTGTTTTGAAAATTTAAATCATTTTATACGTATTTGAATATTTATTTTATATTGAATTTGGACAATCCAGTATATAAAGATTTTGCATTTACGCCTTGCAAACGTGGATTCGAAGTTTTAATATACTGGGTAGATATGGAATCACACTCTAGCCACCCGTGGATGTTCTGATGGTGGTTCGAAACATCATCAGAATTTATTTTCGAGTGATGAAGGTGAGATTTCTATATATTTCCATTAGACTGGTGTGAGAAACAAAATTAGATAGGGCTTATTGTTGTGATTTGGCACCAAAAATGTGATTTTTGACTATATATCAAAATCATGAATTTGATAAGCTAATTCACTAATTGATTGCTGGTTTGTTGTTTGACTATAGTTTGATTAATTAAAATGTTGAACCTTTAGCCAAATTGTATCAAATAGTGAGTTGTATTGAAAATTAGTTGCATTTGCATACAGATACATGTACTTACATTAAACAGGTCATAGCAAGGAGGCTAGAGCAGAAGAATAAAATTGTTTGCCCGACAAATAGGTACATATTTACCATAATTTACTGTTTTGTTTGGGTAATGATGATTTTATGAGCCGATTGGCTTTTGCTTTTCTTTTGGATTGAAGAAGGCCATGGGAGGCTATATGAAATATCCCGAAGTCCCCGGTGCAGGGGAGGTTATAGCGAAATTTTTCGAAAATTTAGGGTATTAGCCAAATTTTTGAAAAATTTGAAAAGTTCTTAGAAACTGAAAAGTTGAAGAACTTAAGCCGTAACGAAAATAATGGAAGTTGAGTTGATTAGTTAAACAACTTTCGGCTTTGTTTCTTTTCGGGGACGAAAAGTTTTAAGTGGGGGAGATTGTAATAACCCGGAAATTCTGAGCCAATTTAAAATTTTTATTTTGGCAATTTTAATGAAGTTTGAACATTTAAAATGATTTATTTTAAATAATAACGACGAAAATTTATTTTGAATAGAATTCGAACATATATATTTATATAGATCGTCGTTAGAAAATAAATAATTTATTTTAATTATATAACGAGCCTGAAATGGCGCGGTAGTTTGAAAACTCGATTTCAAAATTCAAATAAATGTACTAGGTGCAAAATAAACTGGATTTTAGCGAAACCAAAAATATTTGAATCTAATTGAGAATATCTTTCCAACGAATCCGAAAAATCGAAATTTCATAGCAGGAATCAAAAGTTACGTTCAGTTGAAAATTCAGAATAGTCGCTATGGAATTCTGGCCCTTAAAAATAGTCATTTTGCAAACGACCTAGGTTTTCGACGAAACCACTTTTGTTGGATCCACGATGTCAAATTATTGCTAGGTTTCAAAATTCGTAATTTTTCGAATCAATATGTGAGTGTGGCAAAGGAAAACGCGTTTGATCAGTTTTAGTTGATTTTAATCGACTAGAAAATGGCCATTTTTCAAACGGTCTCAGAATTTGACGAAATTAGTTTTGTTAGGACCGTATCGTCAATACGAAGTTAGAAAATATTTTTCTGGAATTTTTCGAGTTAGTATGTGGCTCCGGTAAATTGAAATGTGCGTTCAAATTCAATATATAGAATTATATTTTGATTTGGACGGAAACTGATCGAATCAGCTTACAATACATATCCCATTGTGTTCGGAATACGGGTAAATAGCTATGGACGACAGGCGGTGGGTCTCGTTTTGAGGTCGAAATAAAAAGTTGCTTTTTGAAATAAATAAATTAAATATATATAAATATCTCATTCCCCCCCTTTTCACTTTCACTTCAGTCAAAATATAAGAAATAAAAAAGCAAAATGACGAAGGAGGGGAGGCGCGATTCGCCACCGCCACCCGCCAACGACCGACCGCAACGCCCCCAGCCTCCTGTAACGACCCAACGGCTTTCGACTTCGAAAATCGACATAAATACCTTTGCTATATCTCATGCCGACCTTTCAAACACCGAGAACACCGGATTGTTAATGAAAGAAATTAGAGGGTGAGATAAGAAAGAAAGAAATATAAGAATAAAAGAAGGAGAAGAGCACAACGCAGAGTCTCACATCGCAGTGGAATAAAATATAATATAGAAATAAATCTGTATTGAGAGCTTTAAATAAAACTTACAATCATCAGAGTACATGAACACATCTGGACCATTATAATAATCTGCCTTATACAACACAACGGCATAATATCATACTTCTGAAACTCTTCTAGCCCGTCTCTTGACAGTTTTCGAACCTGAACCTGTACATTCCGGGCTAACCCGAGCATTTACAAAATACCGGGTCAGTCTGGTGAACGAGAGTGAGATAAACTCGCACAATATTAAGGGTGAATCATCCAATCATGATTTTAAAGTTCGAAATCTTTTCAAAAGCAAAAGATAATCGTAAGACCGAATCCACACATAAACACGGACGGTTTTTACCTTACCATAACCCAAAAACAGTTTTGCAAACAATATCTTTTCTGATATTATAATAATGTCTAAATACAAGTAAATATCAATCTAGTGGAACGCTTGCATCTCACGCTCCACATATATATAGTATACAATCAAAACCGCGGGCGCTTATTGGAGATTGGATTCCGACTCTGACAAGGTATGGGACCACCTTCCAATGATGTATCTCTAGAGGCGAATACACCTGGGTTCAACAAGAACGTCTTGCAACCCGGCCCATGCATGATCGACCACTCATTTCTCTTGAGTGTATCGAATGTATATCACCAACGGTTGGACTCAAACCACCGTTCCCGAATGGGCAGAATCGATAGAATAAGAAACAAAAGGAATTTCTCTAGATAGGTGATTATACATCCTAATGGGAGCGAACCACATAGCCATGCTGCCTGCCCGATTTTTGTCATCTCCCGGTTGATGAGGCTTGAGGTCAGAACTTCTTTTCGAACATTTGGCCACCATTCACTTTGAATGCCACATCGTCAGATCCTCTGGATATCACTAATTGACATCCACAAAAATACCCTAGTTATTTGGCTAGAGAAAACCATTTCTCCGCCATCAACTATGGTACGTTTGGAGAAATCAACGTACGTAATTCCCTTTGGAAATACTCTGTCAGACACTCGTCCATACAAGTCATCCAGGAATAGGATGAACCGAAGGCACCCTCCTATTGCATCCTAGGAATCACCCTATAGATCAGTAGCGAGAAGTCCTTGAAATCCGTAGATTCCAACCACGACAGAATCACTGTTGAAATATCTCCGGCCGCTAAACCAGAGAAATCCAATCAGTAGTTCCTCCGCTTATGAAGATCAACGGTCTTCCATTGCTCCATCTTCAATAATCTTCTTTCACGTATTCGCTAGTCAGAATGGTTTTCGAATATATATTCGATCCCGGTCTTTCCGTACCAACGATCGTATGGTCAGGTTTGATAGTTGGTGTTTTAACTATCAAATAAATAATTGTGTGAATGACATGAGTTTACTAGTTCAGTACCAACACCACATGGCCTCTTTAATTCAAAACGATTAACGATAGTTAATCTCTAACCCTTAAACATTTCAAATATACTTATTAGACGTAAGGTTCGTATTTCAACCATTTCATTTTCATATTTAAGCAAATATTCTATAATCAAATTCAATCCTTGTTTCAAACCCATTTACTATTTTATTAACCATATTGGGAAAATGACTTACTTTACTTCAAGTGAAACAACGTTCAAAAATCTTCTTTATTTCATCACTCGAATATAATGACCATGTATTATACCTTTAGTATAAACCATTCGCAAACTTAACGTTTCAATTTCTTTCTATCTCGAAAACACCATTTTAACTTCCTACCATTTCTTTTTCATTTATTTCACCTTGGACATTTATATATATAAGTGCCAAATTCTTTTTACTTCCGTTACTTGGAACGAACTTATTTATATATATTCTCGACCCTTTTATTTTTATCTCGTTATTACTTCCCATATGGAAGATAAATTATTCCTCTCCTTTCACATTACAACTAATATCATCCTTAGATAATCCTGAGGTCGTTCAAGTTGGGGTATTTATTTACCTCTTAGACCTTGATCAACAACGATCTTACCTTTAGGTAAACATCAGTTGTAACTCAAACAGATATCGAATACACCTCATTTTAGCTATCTTATCGATAAAACTTCTTATCTTTAGAAACTTCCGTTTCGAGTATAACCAAAATTCTTAATTCATTAATTAAGAAAATTATCTACAAAATATCACGTTTCTCCTTACATTTCTAAACGATACTTGGATTAAAAATCCTATTACTTGCCACATTCACTTTTAAGCCTTTCGCTTAAAGCCTTTTTTCATAAATTTCACTTAATCGCTTATTTTAAATAACATTCATTAATCCTTTACACCTCATTTTTTTTATTATAAATTTTGTTTATAAACCATGGTTCTATATAGCCCTTCTTTTATCACTTTCCTTTATAAACTTATTTAAAAACCAATTATAAACTCAATTAGTAAATAATAAATATTTATTTTCTTTTACAAACTTTAATTCAAATAAATAGATTTTAAAAAAACTATTTCTCAGTTATAAAATAAATTTCATAACTTTATCTCGTCGATTTACCTGACGGTAGATCGATATTTATAAAACGGTGAATTCACAGGCCATGTACTACCAATCACTCAACCAATAATACCCATTGGTTTAAATCAAACAAATGGTGAATTTCAGGTCAATATTAAACCATCTAATCAAACAATTCAACAATGGTCTCATAACAGTCTATAACGACAACTCGATATCAACCACAACAATCAATCAAAACAATTTATTTATTAAAACATGTTTATTTTATAAACGTGACCAATAAGGTAACTTACCTTAATTGGAACCAATCGTTAAAAATAATGGGTTGGGTTTCATTGAAACTAAACGATGTTTAATTTCATCATTTCAACAATATATGGATATATATCGACAACCAGTCAAAACACTAGCAACCATAGCACACAAAAATAAAAACCCAACTTATAAAATATAAGTGGGAATTACTGAGTGAGTTGAACTCACCTTGTTTTTGATTTCGTCGATAAATCAGCTTGTTTTAGTCGAATTCAACGGCGTTTACTTTAACCGAGAAATCCAGCAGTTGTCTGCCCTGCTCAGTCCCTATCCATCGCGTAGTACTCCTCTTCACGGTCCCGACATTTTTTGTTTCGTCGAATTCTGACCACAAACGTGTTCGAAATTAATATTTAAAGTTTGTACAACCTTTAATTAAGTAAAGTTTAAAATAAAATTAAAAAAACATGGGCCTTACTTTGTTCTCCGTCCAGCCCAACCCGATTGAGCCAACCCTAACCCCTCATCCCTTAAAACCCTCAAAACCATCGTTTATCCTTCATTCCCAAACCCTTAATCGGTTTCAAAATCTTCCACAGCCACAAAAGCTTCAAAGAAAGATGGAAAAACCCTAAATCTTACTCCCTTCCATCGCTACTTCCCTCAGTAAATCGGACGCCCCTCGCTTTAACAACCTCACCTTCAATTCCTCCGCCATCTCAGAGACCAAAGGCCGAACGAAGAAGCTAAGTGATTTTTCCCAAAATTATTTTCTGTTTTTTTCTTCTGTGGATTTGAAGTCGGTTTTTCTCTTGCTGTGTTGATCTAGTTTGTGGTGCGTGGCTATGTATTTATAGTAGTGAACGGCTACAGCGAATTACGAATTGTTCCATCCTAGCTTAGATTTAGTTGTACCTAAACCCTAGGTGCTTCGATTCTGCTATGAATTGTTCTTGATGGTTTGCCTGTGATATCTTATAATAGTGATGGATTTTTATGTACTTGTTTGCTTAGATCTATGGACTGTTTGTACATCGATTTGGTGTAGCTATGACACCCTTGAGTTGTTCATTCACTGCGTCCCTTGTCTGTAAGGATTTGATGGTGGAAAAATTTGATTTCTTTACTATTCAATTTCTGAAAATTTGGGTTTCTACTGTTGCTTACTGGCAAGAACATGGCATGCCGTCCTTTTTGTGATATCGTCCATTCACAGGGTCTTCGAATGGCACCAGTACAATAGGTATCTTAGGCACATCTATACATTGTCTTGTTCATATGGTCTACACAAGTTAAATTTTATATAATTTCTGTGCAAGCTGTTATCTGTTAAATTTTCCAGATTTGAATTGTGATATATATATATATATATATATATATATATATATATATCGGTAGGATTTTCTTTCATAAGATTTGGTGGTACCTTCCCTGTGTCACTTACCTGTGCATTGATAAATGCACTATTGCTTACTTGGTTATTCGGTACTGCAGAATATATTCAGAATTTAATTCTCCTTTATGATCTGTATACTGTTTACATGTGGTGTCTTCCTTATTCAAATCTTTCACTTATCTCTATATTTATTATTAGCTATTAATAGCTATGTCTCTTTTCTTTTCAGATCAGGTCTCTGGTGATGAGGACATGATGTTGTGAAGAGATTTTACCTTAGATTTTTCTTTTATTTTAATATGTATGTACAGTGACTGAATATTAAGATTTCTCTGTATACATTTTGAGGTGTAAACACATTCTGTTTTCCTTTCTGCTTCTTTACTGTTTTTGATTTCCTTTTTGTATTGGAAATTTCATTCTCACTGTTTGGTGAAGGAACAATACATATATTGGTTTTTCTTTGGTTGTTCATTGCCTGTACGAGTTGATGCAAAAATATATCAATATATTTTATCTGTTTGATTTTCTTGTAAATTGCGTTCTACTGTGTTGCTATTGTTTCTACAGTTTCACAGTAAGGAGCAAGACATGTTTGCCATACTTGCATTTATAACTTTTCACTTGAATAAAATACAAATAAAAATATGGTATTTATAACCTTAAAAGAAAAGAGAATTGAATACATGTTATACTTGTTGAACCCGGCTATACTTGCAAGCATGTTATTATATATTGGGTCTAAATTTGTTTAATGTCGTTCTCACTTGAATTAGGTATGCCATACTTGTATAATATGCATTGTTTTCTTTTAAATTGTTGATACAACACAAATTAAATTCCAAACATTTTAATTGAATAAAAATAACTGATATTATCGAATATACTCAAATCAAAAAAACCGTATAACTTCAAATAAAACTAAGTTGATTTTCAAACCCTACATTCAAAAATTTGGTTGAATGATCTTAAAAATATAAAATTTCTTATTTAATTTATTAAATAACGTTATCGTTTATAACGATTTCCATAGCGACTATTTCAAAATTTCAACTGGACATAACTAACAAATCATAACACGAAATCTCGATTTTTCTCTTTCATATGGAAAATAAAATCAAATTGATTCCAACGTTTCTAGTTTCACAGAATTTTGACTTAAAATGAATTATGTATACTCAGTTAAAGTTCAGAACAAAATTTACGAACTACCGCGCCATTTTTAATTCGTTTATAATATAATTATAAATTAAACGTTCTAACCTCGTTTTTAATAACGAATATATTTATATAATTCAATATAAACCATAATTAAATCACTTTAAATCGCTCGTTCACATTATACAGCAAAATCAATATTTTCCCCAATATACCGAAAATAAAATATTATTATATTATTAATATAATTTAAATATTTTAATTAAAATGATCAAAATCCATTATTTAAATTCAAATCAATATTTCAAAAATTAAAATATTTCAAATAAATGGGTCAGAAAATACGGGACATTACATTCTTCCCCCCTTAAAATAATTTCGTCCTCGAAATTGCTAAGGTAAGAAGAATATTGCAAATCCCGTTATCTTTAAAAGTATATTTTATTTAACACTTCAATTTTTCTTCTGGGTTTCAGTTTGTTTTAACTTTTTATCAACCCATGGATGAATTCTATACAGCCAATGTAACAAGCAGACAACAATCAATCAAGGCACAGCAACTCAATTAAATTAACAAAATTCTCCTTCGATATTACTATTTAATTTAATTCAACCTATTTGAATATCCATCAATTTATATTCAATTGATTACTAATCATTAAATTTCCAAATTCCAATCAACTTTATTTATTTTCAAATTTATTTTCAATGTCACTATTAATGATTTATTTCAATTTCATTTAACCCAGTTAGGTTTCAAATTCAAAATTTTAACAAAATTCTGAATCCCATTCAAATCGGTCAACACACCATATCTAATAATTTGAGAAAATTCTTTCTTTTCTATACAAAAATATATTTTCGGGTAAAATTATTTCATTTACCCTCCTTTCAAAACAATATTGTATCTATCACCAGTTCAACGCTTTCAACACTTGAACCAATCAAACAACACAATACAAAACATTTGTATATAAAATTTACAAATACGCTTTCATATATATACACTCAAACTCAATCTAGGGTGTTACTAACCCCATCTCTATCGAGTTACGCCATAGAGCCAAGGATATTATTAAACCAATAGCTCTGATACCACTGTAACGACCCAGCGGCTTTCGGCTTCGAAAATCGACATAAATACCTTTACTGTATCTCATGCCGACCTTTCAAACACAGAGAACACCGGATTGTTATTGAAAGAAATTAGAGGGTGAGATAAGAAAGAAAGAAATATAAGAATAGAAGAAGTAGAAGAGCACAACGCAGAGTCTCACATCGCAGCGGAACAAAATAAAATATAATATAGAAATAAATCTGTATTGAGAGCTTTAAATAAAACTTACAATCATCAGAGTACATGAACACATCTGGACCATTATAATAATCTGCCCTTATACAACACAGCGGCATAATAACATACTTCTGAAACTCTTCTAGCCCGTCTCTTCACAGTTTTCGAACCTGGACTTGTACATTCCGGGCTAACCCGAGCATTTACAAAATACTGGGTCAGCCTGGTGAACCAGAGTGAGATAAACTCGCACAGTATTAAGGGTGAATCATCCAATCATGATTTTAAAGTTCGAAATCTTTTCAAAAGCAAAAGATAATCGTAAGACCGAATCCACACATAAACACGGACGGTTTTTACCTTACGATAACCCAAAAACAGTTTTGCAAACAATATCTTTTCTGATATTATAATAATGTCTAAATACAAGTAAATATCAATCTAGTGGAACGCTTGCATCTCACGCTCCACATATATATAGTAAACAATCAAAACCGCGGGCGCTTATTGGAGATTGGATTCCGACTCTGACAAGGTATGGGACCACCTTCCGATGATGTATCTCTAGAGGCGAATACACCTGGGTTCAACAAGAACGTCTTGCAACCCGGGCCACGCATGATCGACTACTCATTTCTCTTGAGTGTATCGAATGTATATCACCAATGGTTGGACTCAAATCACCGTTCCCGAATGGGCAGAATCGATAGAATAAGAAACAAAAGGAATTTCTCTAGATAGGTGATTATACACCCTAATGGGAGCGACCCACATAGCCATGCTGTCTGCCCGGTTTTTTTCATCTCCCGTTTGATGAGGCTTGAGGTCAGAACTTCTTTTCGAACATTTGGCCACCATTCACTTTGAATGCCACATCGTCAGATCCTCTGGATATCACTAATTGACGTCCACAAAAATACTCTAGTTATTTGGCTAGAGAAAACCATTTCTCCTCCATTAACTATGGTACGTTTGGAGAAATCAACGTACGTAATTCCCTTTGGAAATACTCTGTCAGACACTCGTCCATACAAGTCATCCAGGAACAGGATGAACCGAAGGCACCCTCCTACTGCATCCTAGGAATCACCCTATAGATCAGTAGCGAGAAGTCCTTGAAATCCGTAGATTCCAACCACGACAGAATCACTGTTGAAATATCTCCGGCCGCTAAACCAGAGAAATCCAATCAGTAGTTCCTCCGCTTATGAAGATCAACGGTCTTCCATTGCTCCATCTTCAATAATCTTCTTTCACGTATTCGCTGGTCAGAATGGTTTTCGAATATATACTCGATCCCGGTCTTTCCGTACCAACGATCGTATGGTCAGGTTTGAGAGTCGGTGTTTTAACTATCAAATAAATAATTGTGTGAATGAAATGAGTTTACCAGTTCAGTACCAACACCACATGGCCTCTTTAATTCAAAACGATTAACGATAGTTAATCTCTAACCCTTAAACATTTCAAATATACTTATTAGACGTAAGGTTCGTATTTCAACCATTTCATTTTCATATTTAAGCAAATATTCTATAATCAAATTCAATCCTTGTTTCAAACACATTTACTATTTTATTAACCATATTGGGAAAACGACTTACTTTACTTCGAGTGAAACAACGTTCTAAAATCTTCATTATTTCATCACTCGAATATAATGACCATGTATTATACCTTTAGTATAAACCATTCGCAAACTTAACGTTTCAATTTCTTTCTATCTCGAAAACACCATTATAACTTCCTACCATTTATTTTTCATTTATTTCACCTTGGACATTTATATATATAAGTGCCAAATTCATTTTACTTCCGTTACTTGGAAAGAACTCATTTATATATATTCTCGACCGTTTCTTTTTTATCTTGTTATTACTTCCCATATGGAAGATAAATTATTCCTCTCCTTTCACATTACAACTAATATCATCCTTAGATAATCCCGAGGTCGTTCAAGTTGGGGTATTTATTTACCTCTCAGACCTTCGTCAACAACGGTCTTACCTTTAGGTAAACATCAGTTGTAACTCAAACAGATATCGAATACACCTCATTTTAGCTATCTTATCGATAAAACTTCTTATCTTTAGAAACTTCCGTTTCGAGTATAACCAAAATTCTTAATTCATTAATTAAGAAAATTATCTATAAAATATCACGTTTCTCCTTACCTTTCTAAATGATACTTGGATTAAAAATCCTATTACTTGCCACATTCACTTTTAAGCCTTTCGCTTAAAGCCTTTTTTCATAAATTTCACTTAATCGCTTATTTTAAATAACATTCATTAATCCTTTACACCTCATTTCTTTTTATTATAAATTTTGTTTATAAACCATGGTTCTATATAACCATTCTTTTATCACTTTCCTTTTTAAACTTATTTAAAAACCAATTATAAACTAAATTAGTAAATAATAAATATTTATTTTTTTTACAAACTTTAATTCAAATAAATAGATTAAAAAAAAACTATTTCTCAGTTATAAAATAAATTTCATAACTTTATCTCGTCGATTTACCTGACGGTAGATCGATATTTATAAAACGGTGAATTCACAGGCCATGTACTGCCAATCACTCAACCAATAATACCCATTGGTTTAAATCAAACAAATGGTGAATTTCAGGTCAATATTCAACCATCTAATCAAACAATTCGACAATGATCTCATAACAGTCTATAACGACAACTCGATATCAACCACAACAATCAATCAAAACAATTCATTTATTAAAACACGTTTATTTTATAAACGTGACCAATAAGGTAACTTACCTTAATTGGAACCAATCGTTAAAAATAACGGGTTGGGTTTCATTGAAATTAAACAACGTTTAATTTCATCATTTCAACAATATATGGATATATATCGACAACCAGTCAAAACACTAGCAACCATAGCACACAAAAATAAAAACCCAACTTATAAAATATAAGTGGGAATTACTGAGTGAGTTGAACTCACCTTGATTTTGATTTCGTCGATAAATCAGCTTGTTTTAGTTGAATTCAACGGCGTTTACTTTAACCGAGAAATCCAGCTGCTGTCGGCCCTGCTGATTCCCTATCCATCGCGTAGTACTCCTCTTCACGGTCCCGACGTTTTTCGTTTCGTCGAATTCTGACCACAAACTTGTTCGAAATTAATATTTAAAGTTTGTACAACCTTTAACTAAGTAAAGTTTAAAATAAAAAAAAACATGGGCCTTACTTTGTTCTCCGTCCAGCCCAACCCGAACCCCTCATCCCTTAAAACCCTCAAAACCATCGTTTATCCTTCATTCTCAAACCCTTAATCGGTTTCAAAACCTTCCGCCGCCACAAAAGCTTCAGAGAAAAATGGAAAAACCCTAAATCTTACTCCCTTCCATCGCTACTTCCCTCAGTAAATCGGACGCCCCTCGCTTCAACAAGCTCACCTTCAATTCCTCCGCCATCTCAGAGACCGAAGGCCGAACGATGAAGCTAAGTGATTTTTCCCAAAATTATTTTCTGTTTTGATTTCTTTTTTTTCTGTGGATTTGAAGTCGGTTTTTCTCTTGCTGTGTTGATCTAGTTTGTGGTGCGTGGCTATGTATTTATAGCAGTGAACGGCTACAACGAATTACGAATTGTTCCATCCTAGCTTAGATTTAGTTGTACCTAAACCCTTGGTGCTTCGATTCTGCTATGAATTGTTCTTGATGGTTTGCGTGTGATGTCTTATAACAGTGATGGATTTTTATGTACTTGTTTGCTTAGATCTATGGACTGTTTATACATCGATTTGGTGTAGCTATGACACCCTTGAGTTGTTCATTCACTGCGTCCCTTGTCTGTAAGGATTTGATGGTGAAAAAATTTGATTTCTTTACTGTTCAATTTCTGAAAATTTGGGTTTTTACTGTTGCTTACTGGCAAGAACATGGCATGCCGTCCTTTTTGTGATATCGTCCATTCACAGGGTCTTCGAATGGCACCAGTACAATAGGTAGCTTAGGCATAGCTATACATTGTCTTGTTCATATGGTCTACACAAGTTAAATTTTATATAATTTCTGTGCAAGCTGTTATCTGTTAAATTTTCCAGATTTGAATTGTGATATATATATATATATAAATATATATATATATATATATATATATATATATATATATATATATATGGGTAGGATTTTCTTTCATAAGATTTGGTGGTACCTTCCCTGTGTCACTTACCTGTGCATTGATAAATGCACTAATGCTAACTTGGTTATTCGGTACTGCAGAATATATTCAGAATTTAATTCTCCTTTATGATCTGTATACTGTTTACATGTGGTGTCTTCCTTATTCAAATCTTTCACTTATCTCTATATTTATTATTAGCTATTAATAGCTGTGTCTCTTTTCTTTTCAGATCAGGTCTCTGGCGATGAGGACATGATGTTGTGAAGAGATTTTACCTTAGATTTTTCTTTTATTTTAATATGTATGAACAGTGACTGAATATTGAGATTTCTTTGTATACATTTTGAGGTGTAAACACATTTTGTTTTCCTTTCTGCTTCTTTACTGTTTTTGATTTCCTTTTTGTATTGGAAATTTCATTCTCACTGTTTGGTGAAGGAACAATACATATATTGGTTTTTCTTTGGTTGTTCATTGCCTGTACGAGTTGATGCAAAGATATATCAATATATTTTATCTGTTTGATTTTCTTGTAAATTGCGTTCTACTGTGTTGCTATTGTTTCTACAGTTTCGACAGTAAGGAGCAAGACATGCTTGCCATACTTGCATTTACAACTTTTCACTTGAATAAAATACAAATAAAAATATGGTATTTATAACCTTAAAAGAAAAGAGAATTGAATACATGTTATACTTGTTGAACCCGGCTATACTTGCAAGCATGTTATTATATATTGGGTCTAAATTTGTTTAATGTCGTTCTCACTTGAATTAGGTATGCCATACTTGTATAATATGCATTGATATCTTTTAAGTTGTTGATACAACACAAATTAAATTCCAAATATTTTAATTGAATAAAAATAACTGATATTATCGAATATACTCAAATCAAAAAAACCGTATATCTTCAAATAAAACTAAGTTGATTTTCAAACCCTACATTCAAAAATTTGGTTGAACGATCTTAAAAATATAAAATTTCTTATTTAATTTATTAAATAACGTTATCGTTTATAACGATTTCCATAGCGACTATTTCAAAATTTCAACTGGACATAACTAACAAATCATAACACGAAATCTTGATTTTTCTCTTTCATATGAAAAATATAATCAAATTGATTCCAACGTTTCTAGTTTCACAAAATTCGACTTAAAATGAATTCTATATACTCAGTTAAAGTTCAGAACAAAATTTACGAACTACCGCGCCATTTTTAATTCGTTTATAATATAATTATAAATTAAACGTTCTAACCTCGTTTTTAATAACGAATATATTTATATAATTCAATATAAACCATAATTAAATCACTTTAAATCGCTCGTTCACATTATACAGCAAATTCAATATTTTCCCCAATATTCCGAAAATAAAATATTATTATATTATTAATATAATTTAAATATTTCAATTAAAATGATCAAAATCCATTATTTAAATTCAAATCAATATTTTAAAAAATTAAAATATTTCAAATAAATGGGTCAGAAAATATGGGACATTACACCTCCGCTCCACCCTCTTCTCCCCCCCCCCCCTCACTCCATCGAAGACCCCAGCCACCCAATTCGAACGCAGCCCCCCCCCCCCCAAATTGAATGCAATCCCCCCCAGCCTCTGCTGCCACCCCATTTTGCCGTCACCTGCGAGCTCCCTGCCACCAGCTGACTCTGGCTCCGCCCTACCCCACCTCAGACCGCCGACCGCCGACCATGAAGCACCCTCTCGCTGGAAACTTATAGGTAATAATTTATGTTAAAAACATTGTTTTTATGCTTATTCTTTATATAAGAGAGTTTAAATTATAAGCTAGGACTTTTAAATAATAAAAGTTCTGCTTTTTAAATCATAAGTTGGGATTTTTAAAACTGAAATGAAATGATTTTTAATTATAAGAGAAATCGGATTTTTAATTACAATAAAGGTTGGATTTTTAATTACAAGGAAGGTTGGATTTTTATATACGTTTGAAATATTATTATGAGTATAAAAATATAATTTTTAATCATGAAGAAGGATAAAAATATGATTTTTATATCATAGGTAGAATAAAAATATGATTTTTATTCATGTAGTGTAATAAAAATATAATTTTTATCATGGAAGTAGCGTTGTAAAGGAGTGACTTTTTTTATATATGTAGAAGTCGATATAAAAATATAAATTTTATATAGAGAATAGCGTGGTAAAAATAGAATTTTTATCTATATAGTAGCGGTATAAAAAAGAATTTTATCTATATAGAGTAATTATAAAAATGTAATTTTTATATGCATAACTACAATATAAAATGTGATTTGTATATATGTAGTGAATACGGGCAACGAAATTGACAAAGGGCGAGCACGACGAAGATTCCTACATATGAAGGGTCATGGCGTTGGTTTAGCAATTCGGTGAGAACTCCTCACTTTTATTTTTATTTCTAGTTTGATATATATACTAGGATGCAGACGGTGTTTAATAGCACCCGACACCCGTCGTCCACAGACCATGGACGGCTTGTATGCTTGTTTGTTTGATTCTGATGTGTAGTTGATTGTGTGATGTGATGTGAAATGAAATAAAATATTTTATAGGGGAAAATATTTTATAGTTAAAAACATAATTTTTAACGTGTATATGAAATAAATGTTAATAAACAAATCGGACGATTTGTTTATATACACACATTTGACTGATATGGATTGGGACGATAAATTTTACACATCGCCCAACTGCACAAATAAAATCTGTGTTTGATTGTTTGAAACCCCACACGGGTATTGGGATGATATATGACATACACTAATCCCAGTAATTAGTTGTATGTCGATCGATTGATTGACAGACTGTTATAAGCGTTGAATATTTATATTTGATGCTTATACAGTGTAGAATGCACTTTGGATGATGGTTGATTATTTGTCATTGTTGATATATACATGCGTTGTATGGAAATCCATAGAAATAAAATCTATGGTAATTGATTGGGCCTCATTCCAGTTTTGAAATAGAATATTTGAAGAGAAATATTTGAATAAAATATTTTAGAAGAAATATTTGAATATTGAAATAGAAATATATAAAGCCACGTTGATTAGATATGCGCTATTTTGACGCGAACGATATTTATATCGATTATATTCGTTTTTATAATGAATATTGAAAAGTGATTTCAAAATCGAATATTTTGAAAAGAAATTCGAATTAAATCGAATATTTTGAAATGAAATTCGAATTAAATTAAATTGAAATGAATTAGAATTCGAATTGACTTGAAACGAATTAGAATCCGAATTGAATTGAAAATAAAAATGAATTCGAATCGAATTGAAATTGAATAGAATTGAAATTGAGTAGAATTGAATTCGAATTGAATAGAATTGAATTCGAATTGAAATTGAATAGAATTGAATTCGAATTGAAATTGAATAGAAATGAATTCGAATTGAAATTGAATTGAATTGAAAACGAACTGAAATTGAATTAAAAATCAATTTGAATTAAATCAATTTGAAATGAATTTGAAACGAATTTATAAAGGAAAATTCAATTTTGATTTGAAATCGAATAAGAAGTTGAAATCATTTTGAAAACGAATTTAAAAACGATTTATATAATACGTTTTAAAAGGAAATCGACGAAGTATATATTATATATATAATATAATGGCCTGAATAGAACGCGCCGCGCTGCGGTAATTCGTGAATTTCGACCATTGACTTCGAACAGACATTACGGGAGATCCGACCGTCGGATTCTCCTAAAACCGAAACCGTTGGGTTCGTATCGAAAAGAGCTTTCTAATGAACATTAGAGATTTGAAATCTACCGGTTGGATTTGGAATTATGTCCAAATCAAATTTGGAAAAGGTCGCTGCAAGTGTAGTTCGATGGCCGTTGATGGAAATCGACTGTACGGGCCTTGATAAAATTATTAAAAATAGTAATAATTTGTGTAAAATCATAAATGATTTGGGAAGAATTGGGATGAAAAACTCCATATTTGAAAAGATAAAAATAAATTTTTATCGAAATGAACTAGTTTTGAACTAGAATTATAATTCTATTTATTTTTAAATAAATAAATTGAATTTGAAAAGGGTTTTAAAAGTAACCAAAATTTCCAATAATTGAACTGGAATGGATTTCAATCGAAATTGTCTTTGGAATATTTTGATGTTGGATTTCGTGATGATACAGGTATTGTTATTGGAATTTGAAAGATATATTTATATCGTTATTTCCAATACGATATTTGTTGGTCGTAGAATTTGATATTGAATATAAGCCGATATATTTTCTATTCAGAGCCTTGTAATTAATATCAAATGTAATTTGGGTTTGTCATGATTGGTGTCTTCATTAACACTGTTCTTAAGCCCAGTTGAGAAAAAGAATAAATCTTTTTATTTAGATTTAATGAAGTGTACCAATTAAATAATATTTAATTGGAATTGAATTGGTATTGATTTTTTGGGTTTATTGTGAACAGTGTTTTAAATAACACTTGTTCTTTAACCCCAAAATTAATGAAATGTGACTTTGGGTTTATAGTGAACCGTGTTTTGAATGACATTGGTTCTTTAACCCAGTTAAAGATAGAATATTGATTTCTGTGAAGACTAAAACTAAGTGGGGTTTTAATGCATCTTAAATTAGATTGAAATGGTCGAGAATGGAGTATCACCAGTTTTGCTCCGGGCGATAGTTAAATCTTTAATTAGATTTGAACGTGAAATGGTAATTGAATTTACCGATAACACCGTGGTGTTAGATATGAAGTATGACCAGTTTTACTTCATGGGATGAATAGGTTGGGATTAGAAAATAAAATAAATGATTACTTCGGTGTGGTTCGCTAATCCCGACTAGTTTGAATTGATATTCAAAAGGAGATTAAAGAATAAATTTAAAGAATTTATCTTTGATAAAATTAACGGGAACCTTTCCAAAAATATAAGAATATTTGAATAAAAGAATATTCTGAATTGGAATGAGGTGTATGTTATGTTTGTGTAACACTCATTTATTATATACGCGAGTTATTCAGAAAGACCGGGTTTATCCCATTCTGAATAACTAATTCAACGTGATGTCGAAGATGAAGACGGTGGTCGAAGACCGGGGGTCTTCACATCGTTTGGGTGATTACTGATGATCTTGATTGGGATGTACACCCAAGAGGAGAGAATCAGTTGGTGATCGTCCAGACGTACTTGGAGATCGATGGATATGCGGGGTACTAGGTGCCTCCGGTTTCGTTCAGACGCAGAACGAACTTGTAAATGGACTGTGTGTCTGACATTGGATTTCAGTCTGTGTGATTGATTTCTATTAAATATATATCTGTTTGGCGGCGGAGAATTTATTCTTGCTTAACGCCCTTCTCTGAGACGTACGAGCTCAGGGGTTATATATTGATGGATATCCATCGCATTGAGTGAATTGCCTGTGTGGCATGCCTAAGTGGCAACTGATCAAGGCTTCTGTTGAAAAGCAAAGTCTTGTGGTTGATGATCAAAGCACGACCTGTATGGCATAGCTTTGTGTAGTGTTGATTCGCGAGCCTCACACCCCGGTTGTGAACCAGAAACGGGAGAGGACCTCAGGGAGGACATGCGTTTCTTTCTAGCTAGAGGTGATGTCAGTGCTTAAACTGGCTGACATTTATACTGGCTGACATTTATATTATTTTCACCTATGCGGTTGTCGCTGTTGCGAGGCGCCTCGGTTTGATCGGACGATCCGGGTCTGATGGAGTCATTTGTTGGCTCATTTACGCCCCAAAGGGCGGGGAAACACACTGTTCAGGCATTTTAATCCACATCGGTGGACCGGCCCTGTAATGACCCAAAATTCCGGTCCAATTTGAGCTGACCAAAAACACAAGTCTAACCCCAAGTTAAACTGAAAATCAGGAAATTAATAGAAAGAAAAACAGAGGGTGAGGAAAGATAAGATAGAAACTTAGAATAGAAGAATAAGAAGAACACAACATCAGAGTAAGACGAACCTCAAAGCGGAACGAATAACATATAATACATATAACATAACTTGAAATATACATCTGTACTTGAATATACATCATTATCAAAGTACAACACTTACAACACAGCGGAAATAACTATAGCTATATAATCCTGAAGCCTCCTGCACCAAGCTCTTCCAGTATCTGTAAATCCTGACTACTTGACTGCTCATACAAAATTGGGCACCTAAGAGTTTAGGGAAAACAAAACAAATAAACTCCGGGTTAGTCATGGGACTGGTGTGAGTAAAACAGTTTAAAACAGTTCAAGCAGGTAAATGATATCTCATAAGACCACGCCGTATAACGGAACGGGTTTTTCCCTTATGAGAATCCAAATTATCTTTATATCAAAAACCTTTTGATATTATAATAATGTCTATCAACCACAATATAATAATCATCTAGCAGAAACGCTTTCATCTTACGTTCTACATATATAGTATACAATCAAATCCGCAAGCACGTATTGGGTAATGGGTTTCCATCTATGACAAGGTATGGAACCACCTTTCGCTAGTTTACCTCTAGAGAGGAATACACTGGATTCAACAAGAACGTCTTGCAACCCGGCCACACATGACCGACCACTCATTTCGCTTGAGTGTATCGAATGTATATCACCAACGGTTGGGATCAGCAATCGTTTCCCGAATGGGACAGCATCAACAATAGATTTTTAGAAGTAAACTGTAACACCCCGTATTTCAGTTAATGCTAAAATTCACTAATTGCAGAATAAATAATCTCAAATGTGAGAATTGGGGGAAGCGGGCTGCGTCATTGCGTTCGTCTCGGAAAAATACGCAAAATAGAGTCCGAAATTTTGTAAATCGGAGTCCGTATGGCCCAGTTATGGCCCAATGAAGTTTGCAGAAAATTCAAAGTTAAAAACAGATTTAAAAATTCAAATTCAGATTTTTAATTTCAACCAGCGGGGCCAGGCGGGAAAGTTCCCACCCTAGCCATGTCGATAGGCCTGTCGACTGGGGAGTCGACTGCCCTGTCGACTTGCCTGTCGACACGGGGTGTCGAGCCACTTGGCCTGGGTACACCAGGTCTGGTTTTCTGGCTAGGGCTGGGCTGTGTTCTAGAGACTTCCTAAATCTGACGGACCTAATCTAACCTAGGGTTAATCCTATGGTCTAAAACACACCCTAATCCTATAAATACACCCTAATGCAAGCCTAATCCATACTAAAAATAGAAATGATGCCATCATGCCGCCAAAATCAAACCTAAGAGGAGCCTCCACTAGTTTATGAAGGAAGTTGCAAGCTAATCAACCTCTAATCATCATCTTCTTCATATTTAGCAACTAGTTCTACTTCATAAGTTTGCTAATCTTGGTTTTGGTGAGTTCCTATGCCTTTAGCAAGTAATTGCTAAACTAATTAGGATAGGATATTAGGAGGCTATGGATGTAAATGTGGATTATGCAAGTTGTGGTTGTCATATGTTATAAGTTCATATGTAAACTTGCCTCTTTTTATGATATGATGTGTCATGTAAGTTCATATGCAAGTTCATATGCAAGTTTTATGTAAGTTCATATGCAAGTTTTATGCAAGTTTATATGCGAGATCATATGCAAGTTAGTCTCTTTTTATGATATGCATAACATATGTGAGTTTGCCTTTGTGATATGACATGATATGCAAGTGTATAAGCAAGATTTATGTGCAAGTTAGTCTCTTTTTATGATATGCACAACATATGCAAGTTTGCCTTTGTGATATGACATGATATGCAAGTTGATATGCAAGTTTATGGGCAAGTTAGCCTCTTTCTATGATGTGCATAACATATGCAAGTTTGCCTTTGCGCTATGACATGGTATGCAAGTTCATATGCAAGTTTTATGCAAGTTCATATGCAAGTTCATATGCAAGTTTTATGCAAGTTCATATGCAAGTTCATATGCAAGTTTTATGCAAGATTATATGCAAGTTCATATGCAAGTTTGTCTTTTTATGATGTGCATAACATATGCAAGGTTATCCCTATGTATGACATGTTATGTAAACGAATTACGTGGGAAACGATGGGGTTAATATGCATGATTATAAAAAGGTGTAAAGTTGTTATGATTAAGCATAACATAAAATGAATGGACATAATTGGGAATTTACCTATTAAGTTAGGTCTACCCACATTATGGAGTTGGGAATTTACCTATTAAGTTAGGTCTACCCATACTATGGAATTGGAAATTTACCTATTAAGTTAGGTCTACCCATATTCTTAAAAATGTGTAATTAATTAGGGATAATTAATTATGGGGGTGATTAATTAGGTGTAATTAATCAACTAAGACACGAGGTTGGACCCTTTTGTAGCGGAAGTCTGCCCGGAACCGACCGGCCATCCAGCAGCTACAAATGATTGGCCCAATGTGAGAGGTCTTAGTCATAAATTAAATACGTGATTAAAGTAAGGACACGAGGTTAGACCTTTTTATGACAGAAGTCTGCCCGGAACCAACCGGCATATCCAGCAGTCATAAAAGATGGTCTAATGTGAGAGGTCTTTATGAGGTCATGATCTTAATTAATTAATTAATTAAGAAACACTTGACCATATTAGCATGTAGGGGGACATGATGGGTTAAGTGGGTGCCTTGGGTGGCATGTGGAAATCTAGTGGTTGCCTTGGGTGGCAATAGAAAATACGATTAGAATACTTAACCAAAGTGGAACATGTAATTAAAACATGGTTAAAGGGTTAAGTGGTATACACTAGAAATGACAAGCTTAGGTGGGTAGCTTGTGGGGGCCCATTTCAACCAATATCCCAAACGTATCTTAGTGGGCTCGACTCTAGTCGAGTGACGGGACACGCATATTGGGCTTGACTATAAGAGGCCAAAACGGGGTAGCGGTGGCAACGCGAGTCCAACGGGTTTCATATGCGTGTATGGACCCGGGCTGGTAGGTAAGACGTTGTTGCATCGTGTAGATATAACCCGTGCACCATTTATTGTATCGGGCTAGCCACTTTGGGGAGTGATACACCCCATTGTGGGGCCAGCACGGATATCTACGGTAGGGAGCCGATCGCTTGGGAGTAGTGGGTACACCTAGTGGAGATAGGGGCAGACGGCACCTATGTAGTGAGCTAGGGGTACACGAAACTACTGGGTAAATTTTCTAAGTCCTTGGCAGGGATCAACCTTTAAGTAGGAATGACTGGTGTGGTGCAGTGTAGTAATTATCCTTGGGTAGGTAAATGCGTCTTTTTCGTTGTCTTAGTTCACTCTAAGTCTGATTGGCTACTGAGTGTAGTCATTTATCCCCAGTCACACCGTACCAAGTTATATCATATCCTTATTACTTTAATGATTACATTGTTAAAGTTATAGGACTCGCTCAGACTTATGTCTGACCCCGTTGTTTTTTTTTAACTTTTTCCCAACCCTCAGGTTCTCAGAGTGGGCCCAGCGCGAGTGGGCTTTGATCAGGCTGCTTTTATTACTCTCTTGGAGCTTGGACCCTAGATGTGGAGCTCAGTTTACCCTTTTCTTTTATGGCTATCAGTTCATGTATTGGGATTATGTATTTTTATTTAGCAGGATGGATATTTGTACTTGACTTCTATTATGGTTTTTGTGATGTAACCAGACATGTTTTATTTTCTACTGCAATTGAAATGATGTTTTAAATTTTCAAGTATTACTTACATCTGTCTTGCTGTAATTACTCTGTTCTATATTCACTCAAGATACTCCACCGATGTTATGGCATTCCCTTAGAGAGTGACCATAGCGGGCGTGGGGTGTTACATAAACGAAACTCTAGATCAGGTGATTATACACCCTACTTCGGTGCGACCAACTTAGCCATGCGACCTGCCCGATTTCTGTCATTTACCGGATGTGAGGCTTGAAGCTACGCTTTATCATCACACCAGATTCACTTCGAATGTCACATTGTCAAATCCATCAAATCACCGATTGACGCCCTCAACCATACATTATGTGTTAGCTAAAAGAAGTTTCCTTCTCCGCTTCCACTCTTGGTACGGTTGGAGAAATCAATATACGTGATCGTCTGGAAATACTCTGTTAGACATCCGTCCATACAAGTCATCCAGGAACAGGATGAACCGAAGGCACTATTCTGTAAACAGGATAGCCCTTGCATAACTCCTTCTTCGATTTCCTTTGGCATATATGATTCGCAACGCTTATGCCAATACAGAGTGGTTCTTTGGATAATAATCCAACCGGTCTCTCCATATTAACAACGTTAAAATGGTCAAAACTTCGATAGTCTGTGATTTAACTATCAAAGAAAAACAGGTGTGCAAACAACGATATTATTTCCAGGAGGAAATTATATCGATCAATCATCATTCAACATTTATCTCTTTATTTCATTAACTTACTTATCTCCTGTTTCCCTATATTCAACATTTCTTATTTTCTAAATTTAGAAAATATATGTTATTACCATTAGAAAACATTTCCATTTCTTGTTTTCTATATCAGAAAACATTTCTGGTTCTTAGTTGGAAAACATTTCCAAAACCCCTTCATTGGACTTAGACAGATGTTTAAACAAACCACCGTGATGCCAACTCAAACCATTTCCTTTAATTACTAAATTCACTTAACCATCCTTTACTGCCGAACCTTAACCATTCCTTAGTTAAATACGAAGCCAATCAAGTTGGGGGTAGAACTACCTCTCAGACCTTAACTGAACAACATTTCTAACTTTGAAATAGGCAAAGTTCACTTTATATTTCTTTAACTAACTTCCTTACTTAACCCTCCTTCGAATCATCTCTTATTCGATAATTCTTTCCTTCGAATAAGGTATATTCGATAACTCTATTCAATTTACTCTATTCGATTAACCCTTATCAATTAACCCTATTGGACTAACGCTATTGGATTAACTCTATTGGACTAACGCTATTGGATTAACTCTATTGGACTAACGCTACTGGATTAACTCTATTGGACTAACGCTATTGATTTACTCATTTCACTTAACTCCTTTCGAATAAACTATATTTGATAACTCCTTTAACTCTATTCGAATAAACTATATTCGATTAACTCAATTGATTCTATTCGAATAAACTATATTCGATTAACTCCTTTTACTTTATATTCGAATAAACTATGTTCGATGACTCCTTTTACTTTATTCGAATAAACTATATTCGATAACTCCTTTTACTTTATTCGAATCACTAATATTCGATAACTCCTTTTACTTTATCCGAATAAACTATATTCGATAACTCCATTTGAATAACTCTAGTTCGATTTACGCTAACTGATTAACTCTAACTGGTTAACTCTAATTCGAATAACAAATATTCGATTAACTCTATTCAACTAACTCGACTCGACTAACCCCTTTCGAATAACTAATTCAATTTACTAAATTTCGAATACCATATTCGATTTAACTCCTTTCGAATACCATATTCGATTTAACTCATTTCGAATACCATATTCGATTTAACTCCTTTATTCGCTTTATAAAGATTTCCCTTTTAACAACGTTTATTCATTTTAAAGATTTACTTTTAGTAATGGTTCTCCACTTTAAAAATAATTTCCTCCTTATAACAGTTTCCTTTTTATAACGTTTATTCATTTTCTAAATATCTCCTATTTATAATTATTCCAATTTATAAATATTTCTTATTTATAAATATTCCATTTATAAATATTTTATTTTCAAATATCACTTTGAAAATATTCCCTTATCAACATTTCGGTATGTTATGGTATTCAACATATCAAATCACGATAATCAGTATCGTTCAAACACATATAATCGACAACATATTATATATCATATCATATATCACAATATATGAATCACAGTAAAATAAATGTTGAGGAATCCAGTTGGATTCCTCCAACCTGTTTCCCTGCATCCACAGATGTTATACAATAAAAACAACATCACTTTCAGTTCCATATGATATATTCTGTTAAACAGAATCAAAATAGAAATTTAATTAACTGACTAGCAGTTCAATCAAACAGTCAACACATAGTCAATCAGCCAATATTTAACAGTTCTAAAAATACAACATGAAATTATAATTGTTCAAAGTTAGTGAGATTTACTCACTTTGGCAGTTCGTCGTTAAAGAACGATAAACTATTGTTTGATCTGAATCAAACAGTTTATTTCGCCATAATTTCAAACTAGCCCCAATCCACTTCCAGTCAGTTCCACGGTGTAGCCACCGTCCGTATGATCCTGTCAGATTTTGTTTCGCGTAATATCGTTTATGTACGAGCAAGTTATGGTCAGTTGAAGTTAATACATAATTAAATAAACAAAAAACTTAATTACATTTGAATTGGGCTTTACCCAAAACAGCCAGCCCAACTCCCTTCATTAGAACCCACCCCGCTTCCTCACTAACCCGTCTTCTTCAATATGTGGTCTCCAGGGAAACACGAACCACTCCATTACCGTGCTTTTCCACCCAACCAATCCTCCACCATCACTCAGCAGAAACCTAAACAGAATTTACCAACGCCTTCTCCTTCGAATGCTCTTCACCATCGCTCCTACCAACCTCAACTCGACCTCACTTCGGAGCCTCCTATCTCGAACACAACACCCTCCCACAGTACAAGTCGCGACTGTTTTTGTCACCTAAATCCACGCAAATTCTTCTACAGGCTCGGAATCCACTACTCAATCCAATTATACACTTGTTTCTAAGGATTGATTCCTCCTTTTTCCTATTTCCCGAACCCTAGAAGCTGCTGTTCGAAGTCGCACTCCAGAAATGAGGTTCGAGTGAAACAAAAGTTGTACCGATAGGATGCTACTCCTTGCAGGATTCCAAAAATATTAATTTGGGAATTTATAGATTTTAATTTGAGTTTTCTTTGAATTTTATTTTGTGGACATTTTACTGTGAGATGAACAAACAATGGCGGAAATATTTCGTTGACTATGGAATGAAATTAGGTTAGAAGAAAATAGTTAAGGGGTTTTTATAGTGGAAAATTTAGATATTTATTTTATATATATTTGATTATTATATTCATTTCACTTGGACCACTACTTACATTTCTGTTTAAAAATTTCTACGATCACATACGATATCCACAAATCACGAAAATTGACAATGCACCTTCAGTTCGACATTACGGTACCAACGAAACTGGTTTTGTCGAATTCTGACTCCGTTTGCTCACACAGCATATTTTTAACCGTCAAAATACTGACTGACTGGAAATCTAACAACTATTTGACATTGCGGATCCAACAAAATTAGTTTCGTCGAATTCTGAGGTCGTATGAAAAACTGACTATTTTTAAAGCTCTGAATGACCCATTTAAATATATAAATATATTTAAATTAAATTAAATTAAGTATAAATAAATTTATATTATCGTATATATTCATAGTGGAACACCATATAGCTCTAGAATATTCCTGTATGAATCTCCAACTCGAGATTCGCTTCTGGGTCAACCCGATATTCGATTTATATTGAAATTCTTTTTTTTTAAATATAAATAATTCCTTTATAAATTATAAAGGAATTCCACAACGACTTTTCTGAAATTTGATTTGGACGTGAATCAAAATCTACACGACGAAATCCCGATTTTTCTGTTCAACTAGAAAGATATACTCCACCAGCTCCACACGTTTCTTATTTCACAGAAATCCGACTTAAAACGAATCATGTACATTCAGTTGAAGTTCAAATCGCCAAATTACGAACTGCAGCGCCATTTCGAGCTCGATTATAATTATAATATAATTATACGTTCAAACTGCCGTTATTTAAATATATTCGTTATTCAAATTAAATTCTAAACTGAATTATATATTTTGAATTGCCCAGTTCACACCATATCGCCATTTCCACCAATTCTGATTATTTCAGAATTAAATATATTATTTAATTTATTATTTTAAATTAAATATTCACCATTATTTAATTAAACCACCATTTAATTCACTATATCACTATTTATATAATTAAATAAATTAATTATAATACCTCTGCCAATGCGGGCCATTACAGGCCCTGACGATCCAAGGGTCACTCGAGCTCTGATCCTGAGGCTCGGGCTAGATAGTCTCGAATCGGTAGAGGACGATCCCTGGCCTCGGTTCATTAATGGAAATCCAATTTCCAAATACGTGACTTTGCGGTTTTGATTGTAGAGCCTAGTACGGAGACATGATATATGGTACCCATGCCGCCTATGATTGATACTTATGATTTGAAGTTGTTTTATACACTGTGCACTTATAATAGTATCAAATGATTTGTTTTAAACGTACTAAGCATGTTTGGCTATTATAAGGGAAAATCCTATTCCCCGGCTTGCGTTGCATTGTGTGATAGGACCTGGGTCTTATAATAGCTTCATTTTTCCAAAAAGCATTGCGCTATTTTGTTATATGCATTGGTATTCTTGGGAGGAAAACCCGTTCCGTGTTATACGGCGTGGTCCCTCAATATATCTGATTTAAATAACTGTTTTAGTTCTCACACCAGTCACATGACTGACCTGGAGTTTATTGTCTTAACCTAAACTCTGGGTGCCCATATTTTGACACGGGCAGCTAGTAGTTTTGGTATTGCAAATTTATAACCCACAGGATCCTGATTTACAGCTGGAACGATACTCGGAAAGCTCTGTATCCGTGTATTACTACTAGTTGTGTATTGTATTATTTTCCGCTACTTTGTAATGTATTGTAATCTCTGATATTTTATTTTCTATGTAATATTCATTTATACTCTGTATATTCTTGTATTCTGATGGAATTGTTGTAATATACAATGAAATGTTCTTCTGTCTGCGTTCTATTTTGTCGTGTTCTCAAAACAATCAGGCGTTTCGAACGGTCTAGAACGGTTTAGCGACTGATTCGAATCGAGCGAAATTCTCGGTCGTTTCACTTACACCACAAAAGAGCCTAACCTCGTGTTTTACAGTTGTTACGTATTTAATTTATGCCTAAGACCTCCCACATTAGACTGGCATTTGTGACAGCTGGATTTGTCGGGCGGGTCCGGGCAGTCTTACACCACAAAAGAGCCTAACCTCATGTCTTAGACGATTAATTATTCCTAATTAATCATTCCCCAATTTGAATTACTTTCCCTATTCAAATTATCAATTAATTCCAAATTTAACTATGGCCATAATTGACTCAATTATATCCATCTATTTATTGTATGTAAAATCATACCAATTTTCATCACAAATTTATTTTATGCCTTTTAAGGCATCTATGCCAATTAAATCTTTTAATATTATCCCCTTTTCCCCACATTGTACGTTTATTCAT
Source organism: Allium sativum (assembly GCA_030737875.1). Taxonomy (NCBI): domain Eukaryota; kingdom Viridiplantae; phylum Streptophyta; class Magnoliopsida; order Asparagales; family Amaryllidaceae; genus Allium; species Allium sativum. The sequence continues at coordinate 54,075,993 of CM060913.1, forward strand.
TTAAAGTAAAATATACGTTAGACTCGAATAGTCTAACTCATGGAATAAAGAGAAAACATCACAATATACATATAATTAAAACTAGATCTAAACATAAGGGGTGAACTTGCATGTGTGAATGATGTTCTACATCTAAAACTTGCATAGGCCAAAGTTACAACTAGCATAAAACTACATATGTCATAGACCCAAATCTAAAGGTGTGAACTTGTTGGGATAATGGTCACAAACTAGCATAAATCATGTATGTCATAGATCTATATCTAAAGGTGTAAACTTGCATAGGCAGTAACCATAAACTTGCATAACATGATTCATATTCAAACATATGTATTCATATAAAATTGCATATGTGATTTATGCAATATAACAATGGTATAAACTTACATCTAAACATGTAAACTAGCATGTAGAATTTGGCATATAACTCACACTTGTCATAGCCTAACTTTAGATCTAAAATAGATGTTATGAAGCATATAAGGTTATACATATAATTTTCCGCAACTTGCATATGATTCATGTCTTAATAAAAATCTAAACTTGCATACATACTTATGATTTATCATATGAATCATCATACCCAAACTAGCATATGAACAACATGGTGATTCGATTATACATAAGCCAATCATAGAATTACAACATAGGTTATAACATCATAACTTTACATCATTAACGATAGCATCACAACATAACATCATAGAAATTACAACACAATTCTACAACATAATTATAACATGCGGTCAATAATTCACATCATATCCAAATAATCCACATTATAACTCCATTCAATTAGTTTGCTAATTATTTTATTAAAATTATCGAACTCACAACTCAAAGAAGGTCTTGAGTTCTGGATTCTAAGTTCTGAAGTTGTATTAGCTTTCCCTTGAAGAAGATTCGTTGTTAAAGTTGAAAAGAATTGAATTAGATTAGCTTTCTTCCTCTCTAATTGGTGGCGGCTATGCTGAGTTGCTAGGTGACGGCATGGAGGCCATGAATCTAATTTTGTTTTGATTTTAGGGTTTGTGTTTAGAGGTGTTTTTATAGAATTTCAGATTAGTTTAAGCCGTTCGATCAACCCAGAATTAATCCCAGCCAATCAGAGCAGTTCAGAAACCCTAATAAGTCAGCATCTAGTCATTAACAGGTCATAAAACAAATCTGCCCAAGGGGAGGGGCAGGTCGACCCCCAGGTCGACCTGGTCAGGGCAAGTCGACCCCCAGGTCGACCCTATGATCGACCTGGCCCTGGCGGGAATTTTCCCGCCTAGCCTGTCTGACTCCGAAATTTGAATTTTCTGAAATCTGTTTTGAATTTTCTGAAACTTCCGATGGCCATAACTTCTTCATACGAAGTCTAATTCATGCAAACTTGGACTATCTCAACCAGAATTCCGAGACGAACACAATGGTGCAACCCGTTTCCCTTAATTCTCACATCTGAGATTAGTTATTCTTTAATTTGTGAACATTAGTGTTAATAGTAATATGGGGTGTTACATTCTCCCCTCCTTAAAGGATTACGCCCCCGAAATCTCCAAGTTAAGGGGAATGCATATCCTACCATCCAAAAAACCATCTACTCAACCATCAGACACATGCATCCATTGTCCTTATAGAATTCCTAATGCTGTATGAACATATGCAAGAAGTGTGTGTATATGTTCCTTGTCTAATGCAAAATCAGGCGGTCTATTGATTCAGTTGACCTCCTTAATGCAAACCATGATAGTGCCATGCGTCCATTACGTATGCGAAAGAACCCTGTCGATACATATCATTTCTACATGTGTTCACAACCATTCACCAAAATGCAACATCAATATGATGGTACAACTATTACACATCCATTACTTAAATATGTAGACACATTTACATGCAATATGAAGTGACTGAGCCGATCTACTGCCTAAAGTGTGTGTATACGCATCCACGAGCAACCACTAGCAAACACTTGCATCCACATGCATCCATCATACATAACATGTCTTAAACACATGTTTCAACCATAGGACTACCCTATCTAAAGGTCAAAGGTACTAGCGAGAGGACATACTAAAATAAGATAAGTACAAGGTAAGCAATAAAGGAGAAATCAAAATACATACCCTCGAAAAGAAAAGGGTATAATGAACGCATCTTCTCTTCTGTCTCCCAAGTAGCGTTGCTCTCATCATCTCCCCATTGCACTTTAACTAGCTTAACCTCTTGATTCCTCAACTTCTTAATTTCCGAGCAAAGAATGCACGTAGGAGCTCGTCGAATCGTCACATCACACTCGATCTCCACCTCTCTAAGCAAGCTCGGCTCTACCACTTCCGCGGTCTCGTGCAAGCACTTTCTCAAATGTGATACATGGAATACATCATGTACACCACTAAGTCTCTCCGGTAACTCCACTCTATACGCCATTTGCCCAACCCTCTCCTTAATAGGAAACGACCCTATGAACCTTGGTGCTAACTTCCCAACGGACCCAAAGCGAACGACGTTCCGTAGTGGAGACACCTTGACAAAGACCATGTCCCCAATATCAAACTCAAGATCTGTCCTTCTCTTGCCCGCATAAGATTTCTGCCTATCTTGCGCCATCTTCAATCTCCTTCGAATCAAGTCGATCTTTTCCAAAGTCTCTCTAATCATATCGGGCCCAAGTAAGATCTTATCTGTAGAATCCCACCAACATGTAGGCGAATGACACGGCCGTCCATAAAGAGCCTCGAACGATGCCATGCCAATGCTAGACGGAAAGCTGTTATTATATGCGAACTCCACCAATGGAAGATGTTCCTCCCATGTACCTCCGAAATCTAAGACACACAACCTCAATAAGTCCTCTAGAATACGATTCACCCTCTCGGTTTGGCCGTCCATCTAAGGATGATATGCGGTGCTCAAACATAACTGAGTCCCTACCACCTCTTGCAAGCTCTTCCAAAATTCGCTAGTAAAGATGGGATTGCGGTCACTCACTATGCTAGAAGGAACACCGTGCAAACGAACTATTTCTCGAATGTATACGTAGGCTAACCACGGAGCAGTCCTCTTACTCTTTACGGGAATGAAATGGGCGCTCTTAGTAAGTCTGTCTACCATGACCCAAATCCCCGTATTACCCTTCCTCGATCTCGGTAACCCATCAACAAAATCCATCGAGACACTTTCCCACTTCCATTGTGGGACCTCCAATGGGTGAAGCAACCCACCGGGGTTCTTTTGCTCTGCTTTTACTTGTTGGCACACCAAGCATCTAGCGACAAACTCAGCCACATCCCTCTTCATGCCGACCCAAAAGTAAACTCGTCTCATGTCCATGTACATCTTATCACCGCCAGGATGGATAGTCATCTTCGAACGATGTGCATTATCAAGAATGGTCTTCCTTAAATTCTTGTCCCGTGGTACAAAAAGTCTACCGTCCCTACGTAACCAACCCTTATCATCTAGAGTACACCTACTGAGATGGCACAATGACTCCACCCTTTTGAGCTTCTCTACTAACTCAACCAACTGTGGGTCATCTCGTTGTGCCTCGCCAATCCATCCCAAAAGCGTAGGTCTGACCTCCAAGGATGCTAGCAAACTGGGTACAAAGTCAACGGAAGGTTTAAAGTCAAACGTAGAGATGAACTCTAAGCTTCGCCGCTCAACAAACAACGGACTCAAGGACAACCTTTTTCTACTTAAGGCGTCCGCCACCACGTTACCCTTGCCAAGGGTATATGCTATCTCGAAGTCGTAGGATGCTAAGAATTCCATCCACCTTTGCTGCCTTAAGTTCAATCCTTTTCAAAGAATAAGTATTTTAGCGATTTATGGCCAGTGAATAATTCGAATTTCTTGCCAAGAAGATAATGACACCAAGACTTAAGTGCGAAAACAATAGCGGCCAACTCTAGGTCATGTGTAGGGTAATTTCTCTCATGCACTCTCAACTTCCTTCCACCATATGCTATTACCCTTCCCTCTTGCATTAAGACTGCGCCTAGTCCTGTCCCACAAGCATCGGTATAAACGGTAAATGGCTTCCTCCCATCTGGCAATACCAAGACTGGGGCTGTGGTCAAATATCTCTTTAGACGTTGGAACGCAACATCACAATCTACATCCCATGTGAAAACTAAGTTCTTCTTCGTCAAGCGTGTTAATGGAGCTGATATTTTTGCGAAGTCTTTGATAAACTTCCTATAGTAGCCAGCCAACCCTAAGAAACTCCTCACTTCGGTAGCATTTTTAGGGACCTTCCAATCTTGGATGATCACTATCTTTGCGGGATCCACGACTATCCCATCTTTGGAAACCATATGCCCTAAGAATCGCACTTCCTTCCTCCGAAAGTGACATTTAGAAAATTTAGCTTTAAGGCTATGCGCTCGAAGAGTCTCCAACACTTCCCTAAGATGTAGGGCATGCTCTTCCTCGTTCTTAGAAAAGATCAAGATGTCGTCCACAAAGACTACCACAAATTTATTAAGGTACTCCCTAAACACCCTACTCATCAAGTCAACAAAATATGCGGAGGCGTTTGTCAAACCGAAGGGCATCACAAGCCACTAAAAGAAACCGTCTGGAGTCCTAAAGGCAGTCTTGTCTATGCTATCCTCAGCCACTCTCAACTGATGGAAACACGTGGCTAAGCCCAACTGCGAAAACACTAAGGCGCCAACTAACTGATCGAAGAGATCGCCAATCCTCGGCAGTGGGTGTCTATTCTTCTTAGTAAGCTTATTAAGTTCTCTATAGTCTACACAAAGTCTAAGGGACCCATCTGCCTTCATGGCAAATACTACCGGAGCACCCCACTCTGATATACTACGTCTGATGAACCCCTTCTCAAGCATTTCTTTCACTTGCTTACTGAGTTCTCTTATCTCTCTTGGAGACATGTGGCGCACTGGTAATGCGACTGGCTTTGCATTATCTACTAGATATATTTGAAAGTCTATCTCACGTTTTGGGGGTAAACCCCTCACTTCGTCGAAGACATCAACATATTCACGGACTATGGGAACAGAATGTAAATCATCATCGGATGCGTCAAGGGATTCTAGGTAGCTAAGCATTACTGGACCTCTAGGTTCACAAGAAATATCAAGGGTCTTCCCACAACGAGTCAACAATCTAACTACCCTTCTTTCACAATCTAGGATGGCCCCATATCTAGTTAGCCAATCCATACCTAGAATTAAACCGTAGACCATGAAGCCAAGAACAAAGGCATTGCATTCAACCTCAATGCCCAAGATAAACACTCTCAAGTCCCGACAAATCATAGAAAGATGAGCCGAACCACCAATAGGATTTGAGACTACTAAGGGATCCGTAACTAGACTAGTATCTAGGTGCAGTGTTTCAACTAATGATGTAGAGATAAACAAATGTGATGCGCCAGAATCGAATAAAGTACGAACAGGATGATCAAACATAAAAACTAAACTTTCAACGAAAATTTCTCTACCTCGTTCTTGCAGCGGTGGTACCACGAGAGCCTGAACTTGTCCACTTGCCTGCCCTGGTGCCATAAGAGCCTGCACCTGTCCTCCCGAGGTAGACCCTGCCCTCTTCCCTTTCTTTGGGCAGTCGTTAATAAGATGTCCCGCCTCGCCACAATGGAAACAACCGGTCTACTTTTTCTTCCTACAATCTTCGCTTAGATGGCCTGGTGTTCCACAGTTAAAGCATCTCTTCTTTCCCTTACCATTGCTGCCTTTGCCACCTTTCTTGTTCTGTTGTTGCTGTTGCGGCTTCTTTTAATCCCCTTTCTTCTTGGGTGCCTTATTAGCATTAGTGCCCTTCTCTTCTTCATGCATAAGCACCATGTCAACTAGCCTCTCAAAGGTAGCCCCCATGGGGATGTGGGTCATAGCTAACCCCAGAAGCGGCTCGTTCAAACCCTTAACAAATCTCAGGGCCTTCTTTTCAGGAGTATTCACCAAGTCCAAGCCAAATCTTGCCAATTGATTGAACTTGTTGACGCATTCTTTCACCGATAGATTCCCTTGCTTCAATGCTAGAAACCTTTCCATATATAGATTCTCCTCAGCCCATGAGAGAAACTTTGCCTCAAATCTCCGCCTAAAATCTGGCCATGTTTCGACTGGACGTTCTCCATTAGTGACCTCCCACCAAAACGAGGCCTCATCCTTCATTAACCAGGCAGCCAACTGGACCTTCCTTCCATCTTCCACTTCAAAGATTCAAAACAATTCTTCCACCTCCTTTTGCCAATTTCGAGCTTCAACAAATGTCTCCGTCCCGTGAAAAGGTTTTCCACCCATTGCCCGAAACTCCTTACATATCTTAGCAAAAGTATCGATGCGAGGAGGAGGAGGAGGAGCATTTGCTGGACCTACGGTGGCGGCCCTAGCCTCAAGATATTGATGAAACCAACCGGGTACATGAACACCCTCTGGTATCTCAGATGCTTCAGACATGCTGAAACGAAAAAGGAAAGATTCAATACAAAAGAACCGAAGGAAAGATATATGGCCATTGGGGTTATGCTTTCTAAAATAAGCTTTTCTCTTGAAAATACTTTCCTTAAAACATACTTTTGAAGGTACTTCTTTATAAAAATTGTTTTCGAAAAACTGCTTTTCAAAATTCATATCTGTTCTGGTAACCTTCAGCTCTGATACCACGTGTAACACCCCACATCCATTAATGTCACTCACAAAGGGAATGCATTAACTTCTATGGAGCATTTTAAGTGTGTATAGAATAGAAACTTAACAACAAGACAGATATAAACAGTACTAAAACTTTGAAACTTTATTTCAATGCAGCGGAAAATACATAAGTTTGATTACATCATCAAAACCAGAGTCAAAGTACATAATATCCATCTTGACCAACTCAAAGTACATAAATTGAAAGACATAATCCTCAATACAAAATAGCCATAAATAAAAGAGAGGCTGAACTTTACTTCAGCGATCCAAGCAATCTTCTAAAAGCAAGAAGCACAACTGTCCAAAATCAAGCTCCGCTGGTGCTAGTTCCAACCGGAGCACCTAAGGGGGGGGGAGGATGGAAAGAGGAGGAAACAAAGGGGGTCAGACATAAAGTCTGGCGAGTGCGATAACTTTAACAATATAATTACCAAAGTAATTAGGCTAAGGAATAAGTTGGAAAATCAGGAAATGACCATGAACCATTGAGTATGGCAGCGTAAACAAGGAAACAAGATGAACAACGATATCGTTAAAGCGCACCTAAACCACTATAAGATAATTACTAAACTACGCCAACACTATAAGATGATTGCTATACTGCACCACCACTACTATACTGCACCACCACTAGTCACCCTACGGTTGATCCCGCCTATAGACTTAAATAATGATAATGGTAGTTTCATGCACCCCTGGCTGCCTTCATAGGTGCCGCCTGCCCCTATCTCCACTAGGTGTACCCACTACCCCCAAGCGATCGGCTCCCCAACTCGTAGATACCCATGCTGGCCCCATAGTGGGGTGTATCACTCCCCAAAGTGGCAACCCGATACCACAAATAATGCACGACTTATACCTATACGATGCAACAACGTTTTACCTACCAGCCCGGGTCCACATACGCATATGAACCTGTTGGACTTGCGTTGCCACCGCTAACCCGATTTGGCCTCTTACAGTCAAGCCCAGTATGCGTGTCCTGTCCTCGACTTGGGTCGAGCCCACAAAGATACGTATGGATTACTGGTTGAAACGGGCCCCCATGCATGACACAAGCTATCCACCTAAGCTTGGTCCCCTCTAGTACATCCCACTTAACCCTCTTTTTATTCATGTTTCAATTACATGTTTCAATTTTGGTTAAGTGTTTCTAATCGTATTTCAAATGCCACCCAAGGCACCCACTAGATTCCACATGCCACCCAAGGCACCCACTTAACCCCCTCATGTCCCACTACATGTTTATCTGGTTAAGTGTTTCTTAATTCATTAAGACCGTAACCTTATAAAGACCTCTCACATTAGACTGGCATTTGTGGCAGCTGGATTTGCCGGGCGGGTCTGGGCAGTCTTACACCACAAAAGAGCCTAACCTCATGTCTTTACAATTGTTACATATTTAATTTATGCCTAAGACCTCCCATATTAGACTGGCATTTGTAGCAGCTGGATTTGCCGGGCGGGTCCGAACAGTCTTACACCACAAAAGAGCCTAACCTCATGTCTTAGATAATTAATTATTCCTAATTAATCATTCCCCAATTTGAATTACTTTCCCTATTCAAATTATCAATTAATTCCAAATTTAACTATGGCCATAATTGACTCAATTAGGTCCATCTATTTATTTTATGTAAAATCATACCAATTTTCATCACAAATTTATTTTATGCCTTTTAAGGCATCTGTGCCAATTAATTTTTTTAATATTATCCCCTTTTTCCCTACATTGTACGTTTATTCGTTTAACATAAAATATACGTTAGACTCGAATAGTCTAACTCATGGAATAAAGAGAAAACATCACAATATACATATAATTAAAACAAGATCTAAACATAAGGGGTGAACTTGCATGTGTGAATGATGTTCTACATCTAAAACTTGCATAGGCCAAAGTTACAACTTGCATAAAACTACATATGTCATAGACCCAAATCTAAAGTTGTGAACTTGTTGGGATAATGGTCACAAACTTGCATAAATCATGTATGTCATAGATCTATATCTAAAGGTGTAAACTTGCATAGGCAGTAACCATAAAATTGCATAACATGATTCATATTCAAACACATGTATCCATATAAACTTGCATATGTGATTTATGCAACATAACAATGGTATAAACTTACATCTAAACTTGTAAACTAGCATATAAAATTTGGCATATAACTCACACATGTCATAGCCTAACTTTAGATCTAAAATAGATGTCATGAAGCATATAAGGTTATACATATAATTTTCCCCAACTTGCATATGATTCATGTCTTAATAAAAATCTAAACTTGCATACATACTTATGATTTATCATATGAATCATCATACCCAAACTAGCATATGAACAACATGGTGATTCGATTATACATAAGCCAATCATAGAATTACAACATAGGTGATAGCATCATAAATTTACATCATAAATGATAACATCACAACATAACATCATATAAATTACAACACAATTCTACAACATAATTATAACATGCGGTCAATAATTCACATCATATCCAAATAATCCACATCATAACTCAATCCAATTAGTTTGCTGATTATTTTATTAAAATTATCGAACTCACAACTCAAAGAAGGTCTCGAGTTCTGAATTCTGAGTTCTGAAGTTGTATTAGCTTTCCCTTGAAGAAGATTCGGTGTTGAAGTTGAAAAGAATTGAATTAGATTAGCTTTCTTCCTCTCTAATTGGTGGCGGCTATGCTGAATTGCTAGGTGACGGCGTGGAGGCCATGAATCTAATTTTGTTTTGATTTTAGGGTTTGAGTCTAGAGGTGTTTTTTTAGAGTTTAGGATTAGTTTAAGCCGTCCGATCAACCCAGAATTAATCCCAGCCAATCAGAGCAGTTCAGAAACCCTAATGAGTCAACATCTAGTCATTAACAGGTCATAAAACAAATCTGCCCGGGTGGGGGGGAGGGCAGGTCGACCCCCAGGTCGACCCTATGGTCGACTTGGTCAGGGCAGGTCGACCCTATCGTCGACCTGGCCCTGGCGGGAATTTTCCTGCCTAGTCTGTCTGACTCCGAAATTTGAATTTTCTGAAATCTGTTTTGAATTTTCTGAAACTTCCGATGACCATAACTTCTTCATACGAAGTCCAATTCATGCAAACTCGGACTCTATCTCAACCAGAATTCCGAGACGAACACAACGGCGCAACCCATTTCCCTTAATTCTCACGTTTGAGATTAGTTATTCTTTAATTTGTTAACATTAGTGTTAACAGAAATATGGGGTGTTACATGTAGACTATCGATTCTCTAATTTAGATTTGATTCTTAGCTTCTAACTTGCTTTCTAGTTGGAGAAGAATGGTGGCTATGCTAGGTTTACCATGGACAGCATGACTACTCCTTGGAACGAAAATTGTGTGGTTTAGGGTTGAGAGTTGGCGTTGTTTATATTGAAGTTTAGATTAATATGAGCTGTCAGATAACCTAGGAGTAATCAGGACCCTTAAGATCAAAGAGAGCCAACCAGAAATCGCCACATATGCCCTAATGACTCAAAAATGACTCAGAAATCGCCACTGGAACAGGATCTCGGAAGGGGTCTACCCCCCTTAAGGAGGGTCGACACCTATGTCAACCCCTCTTAAGGGGGTCGACATAGGTGTCAGCCCCTCTTAAGGGGGGTATACAAACTTCTACGGCTTATAACTTCTTCATACGTTGTTTGATTCATGCAAACTCAAACTCTATCTCAAGCAGAATTCCGAACGAACGCAATAGCGTAACCTGTTTCCCTTAATTATCACTTTTAAAATTAAGTATTCTTTAATTTGTTACTTTAATATTCATAGGAAATACGGGGTATCACATTCTCCCCTCCTTTAAAGGATTTCGTCCCTGAAATCTCCAAGTCAAGGAGAATGTATTCTAGCATCCAACATCCATCTACTCAACCATTCAATCATAGGCGTCCATTGTCCTTAAATATATTTTTAATGCTTTTCATGAACATATTTATAGTGTGTGTATATGTCCTTATCTAATGCAAAATTAGGCGGTCTACTGATTCAGTTGACCTCCTTAATGCGAATTATATCATTACCATGAGCCATCATGTATGCAATTATTCCTAATCGTACTTTATAACTTCTACATGAGTGCACAATCACTCATACAATTGCAACATCCATATGATAACACATCAAGTTTCAATCCATATATATAAAAATTCACTCATGCATATCACATATGGAAGTGACGGAGCCGATGTGTATATGCATCCACGAGCAACCACTAGCAAACAATTACATCCACTTGCATCCACCAAACATAACATGTCTCAAACACATGTTTACATCCATTGGCTTCTACCTAAGAATCGAGGATAGGATCGAGAGGATATACTTAAAAGATAAAGACTAGCATGCAAATAAACTTTACAGAAAGAGAGAGAGATCAAGGATATACCCTCAAAAAGGGTATGATGTGCGTATCTACTCTTCAGTCTTCTAAGTCGCATCATCTTGAGCTTCACTCCATAGCGCTCTGACTGTCTTAACTTCACGATTGCGTAGCTTCTTAATTTCTGTTTCCAGAATATGAGTTGGAACTCATTTCACTGTCGCCTCTCGTTCCACCTCTTCTTCTTTTAGTATACTCGGCACTACAACTCCTGCTGTGTCATACTAACATTTCCTCAAAAGGTATTCCAAAATCCTATTCACCCTTTCTGTCAGAGGATGATAAGCGGTGCTCAAACATAACTGCGTACTCATGGCTTCTTGCAAGCTTATTTATTAAGGTGACTAGAGGTCTCTTCTGTACTTAATTTATCCATTGCGTCAGCTATCTGAGAGTCTTTTCTTTGTGAAGTCCTTATTTAATTCAAAAGTGTAGGTCTTACTCCTAGCGATGCAAATTACTAACTTAACCGAAGGTTTTAAAATCAAAGTTTGATATGTATTCTGAACTTTTCCTTTTCACATAAGGAGGACTTGAAGTCAACCTTTTTCTTCCTAAGGCGTCCGCTACGACGTTACCTTTATATCAAAATGGCACCTAGTCCCATGTCGCATGCATTCGTGTATACCGTAAGCCTTTTACTACCGTGAGGTAAAAGTCAAAACTGGGGCCGTCGTAAGAGCCCTCTTCGATTGTTGGAAAGCGATATCATAACCAATATCCGGAGCAAAGGTTAGATTCTTCTTCTTCAATCTTGTAAGTGGGGCTAATACCTTCGCAAAGTCCTTAATGAACTTCCTATATTAGCCCGCTAGTCCAAGAAAGCTTCTTACTTCTATTGCATTCCTTGGGACCTTCCGGTCTTGCACGCAACTACTTTTGTAGGATCTTCTGCTATCCCTTCTTTGGATGCCACATGTCCTAGAAACCTTACTTCTTCTCTCCAAAAATGGCATTTTTGGAGAACTTTGCCTTAAGTTGATGCGCTTGGAGGGTATCTGAGACTTCCCTTAGATGCAAAGCATGTTCTTCCTCATTCCAAAATATCATCTATGCACAAGCGAACTGAACCATCCGCCTTTGTAATGAAAACGACTAGAGCACCCCATTCAGAAATACTTCGCCTTATGAACCCTTTTTCAAGTAACTCTTTTACTTGTTTACTGAGCACTTCCTTTCCCTTGGATTCATTTGTTGTACAGGTAATGCAACTGACTTTGCATTGTCAACTAGATATATGCGGAAGTTTATCTCGCGTTTTAGGGGACAAACCCCTAACCTAATCAAAAACATCTGCGTACTCATGGACTACTCCAACGGATCGCAAATCGTCGATAGATGCATCATGTGATTCTAGGTAGCTAAGATAAACTGATCCCTTAGAATCGCACGAAATCTTGAGGGTATTCCCGAGGCAAGTCGAAAGTCTAACTACCCTCCTTTCACAATTACTAGCTAACCAATCCATGCCTAGATTCAACCCATAGCCCATGAAACCAAAAACATAAGCATTACATCTAAACTCAATACTTAATATAGATATTTTCAAATCCTTACAAACCAAAGACAAATGAGCCGAACCACCAATTGGATTTGAGACAATAATGGGATCCTCTACTATACAAGCTCAAGGGTGCAGAGACTCAACTATGGAAGCAGATATAAATGAATGTGAAGCGCTAAAATCAAAGAGTACTAACAGGATGATCAAAAAGAAAAACTAGACTTTTTCAACAGAAACTCTACTACCACTCTCTTAGGTACGCTGGCGGTGAGAGCATGCACTTGCCCCTTGAAAATCCTGTCCTTTGTTCTTGCTCTTGTCCTTAATTATATGACCCGTTATACCATAATAACGACACTTCCTCTTGTCTTAGATTTTTCTATTCTTTCCTCCTTTGTGAACCAAGTCCATATTCATGAGTTTCTCATCCTTGGGTTGTGTTCCTTAGCCAAACTCCCTCATTCTCATCTTTTCCATCTTTGTGTAACTTGTTGACAAGTCTCTTGAAAGCTGCCTGCATCGCACGGAAAACCCTACAAAGCTTGAAAGAAAATTAGCCGTAGGTGAAACTATTGTGGCTATATATGGAAGTTGGGCATTTCTTCGCCCTTTGACAGGTGTCATAATCTCATCAAGCCTACGGAACCATGCTACGATAAGGTTACCTCCCAGAAAGCCAAGAGCTCCGGAGACTCGGTAAAGAAGGAAAACAAGGATTCAAACAGAGGATCAAAAGAAAATGCATATGGCTTTGGGGAATATGCCTTTAAAACAAAAAATTTCTTTAGAAAATGCTTCTTTTAAAACTGTTTTGAAAATAAGTTTTCAAATCTTTTATGTGATCCAGTAATCTTCGGCTCTGATACCAAATGAAACACCCCACGTCCATTAAGGTCACTCACAAAGGGAATGCCTTAACTTTGGTGGAGCACTATAGGTAAAAGATGCAGATAACTTCCAAGACAGACAAATAAAGCAACGGAAAATAAAGTCATTTTATAAACAATGTGGTTCAGTCAAGCTTTTACAACAATTGTCTCAATCATACTTAAAAGTAATACGTAGAACTTCTGTCTTGTTTTAAAAACTTCCAAGTATAAAAGAAGCATAAAAATAACAATGATATTCCCCAATAAAGCATGAACCAGACATAGCAGTGGAAGAGAGAGTCCAAAGCAATACATCGACTATCTTCGAGCTTGGACAGAAAACGGAGCTAAGTGGTGACATTTCCTCCGTGCGAACCTTGGGAGGGAACGGAAGAAAAGAGGCGAAAACAAACTAGGTCAGACATAAGTCTGGTAAGTCCGGTGACTTTCAGCATGTAAATAGGCAAAAGCATCATGACATGAATAAATTGAATATAAGATAATACCGGGATAACAAGGATAACAAGATAACGTACGATTAGTATAGATATGATAAGGCAAGATAACGTACGATTAGTAATCTATATAAAATGATAACACTATAACGTGATCCCAATCCCGGCAACTATGGTAGCCTTCAGATGTACATCTAGTATGAGGATCTTACCTCAATCAACCTAATTGCCATGAAGATTAGATGTACCCATACTACTCTATCGATCGCTCCTTACTCATATTAATTTTCCTTGTGTCTGTGTCAATCGGCCCCCTCTTGCGTGTAGATAACTTGTGCTGGTCCCACCATAAGGTGTATCAATCCTTATGATAGCAACCCGACACGATTCAAGATGCACATGTATAACTACTGGCACCCAGTGCCTGATTTTTCCCACTCCGGAGTACATGCACGCCCGTAATCCGTCGAAACCTACACTGACGTACCCCTGCCGATATTTTGACTGCTTATAATCAGCCCAGTAATCGTGCCCCACCCTGCCTAGTTTTAGGGTACCCTGATACATCTATGTGGGTTACTACAGAAATGGGTCCTCATTACTAGGGTTTCTTACTGGTTAAGTTTGTGGGCCTATATTTACTAATATTACCCACCAACCCGATATGTACTTACCCTCCTACTGATTCGAACATGTTTACTTAATGGTTAAGTTTGTGGGCCTATATTTACTAATATTACCCACAAACCCAATATGTTCTTAACCCTCTCACACATTATGTCATATTGGTTAAGTGTTGTCCATTCATGTTAACTTAACCCACCCACTCGTCATGTCATGTTGGTTAAGTGTTTCTTATTAACCCTTCTCACTCGTCATGTTGGATTGGTTAAGTGTTTCTTATTAACTTAACCCCGTTCATTCATCATGTTATATTGATTAAGTATTTCCCATTAACTTAACCCCATTCGTTCATCAAGTGACATTTGTTAAGTGTTTCTTATTAACTTAACCCCACACGTTCATCATGCTGTATTGGTTAAGTGTCATCAAATCAATTCAAGTTAACTTAACCCACCCACTTGTCGTGTTACATTGGTTAAGTGGTACCTTCTTATGTTAACTTAACCCTTCCATGCATCCTATTATATTGGTTAAGTGTTGCTCTCTTGTTTTAACTTAACCCTACCCATTCATCATGTCATATTGGTTAAGTGTTTCTTATTAACTTAACCCTTCTCAATTTCATCATGTTGTAGTGGTTAACTTAACCCTGCTCACCAGTCTAATTAACATGTTTATAACGGTTAAGTGTTCTAAATTTACTTAACCTCACCTTCTTGTCTAATTAACATGTTATAACGGTTAAATTTTCTAAATTTACTGAACTCCATCTTCTTGTCTAATTAACATGTCTTGTTTATTAGCATTAATTGATTTATTAATGCACCACCTCTCACATTAGATCTATGTTGTTGCGGTCACTGGATGTGTCGGGCGGTTCCGGGCAGTTTTACACCACAACTCAATCTAACCTCAGGTTTTTGTTGTGCATTATGCACTAACCTCTCACATTAGATAGGTGTTGTTGCGGTTACTGGATGTGCCAGGCGGTTCCGGGCAGTTTTACACTGCAACTCAATCTAACCTCGGGTTAGGCATGTTTATCTTTTAGCATACTTACCATACATGTCCAAGTCTAGATTTTATATGCTAATTATCCCAAATTCACAAAACTAGTCATTTTCCAATTCTCAAGTTATACCTCAACAAAGCTAATTACAAGTTATGCCCCACAAATTCAAATTCAAGTTATTACTCAACACAGGTTACACCCAATCTTCCTAAACTTGCAATAATAGTCATGCCCCAAAAATCATGATATTACACATGCCCTAAGGTTTAGTCATATTGCACCGTACAAAATATTCTCCAAAAAAGAAAACCTGTAACACCCTGCCTCCGCTAGGGTCACTCGCAAAGGAATGCACTAGCTTTAGAGGGGCATTATTGGTAAACATGCACAGAAATATCACAAGACAGAACATATAAAAATAGCGGAAGTAAAATCAAACTTTCATAACATGAATAAATAAGGTCTAAAGCCTTTTACATCAGAGTACATCAAAACCTGTCTTGCAATAGTAAAGAAGCATAAAGACATTTTCATAAATTATTCCCCAAGTAAAAACAGTAAAGTAGCCATTAGCCAAGAAAAGTCCAAGCCATCCATGATGACCTTCAAGCAGAAGAAGTCCGAACTAAACAACAGTATTTCCTCCCTGTAACCTGGGGGGAAACGGAAGAAAAGAGGCGAAACAAAACGGGTCAGTCAAAAAGACCGAGTAAGCCCTATCTACTATTAGCATAAAAACTAGTAAAGTTAACTGACCTGAGAAACTGAGATGAACATAAGCATGATAACAAGATAGATAAGCTAAATCAAAATAACAGGATGAACTACTGAACTCAGATAAACTAAGGTGTCATGATAAATTACGATGTCAAGATAAAACAAGGTATCACATCGTCAGGTTTCTATCAAGTATAATATCCCCAAGATATCTGTCACGTATAACGCCCCGTGATATCTATCCTGTATTTTAGCTCTGCACCTACCGTACTAGTATCCCCACCGTGTCATGTGTTAACCAAGAATGACCCTCACTCAAAAGTCGTGTAATGGTCCATGTCAACCTAATATATCGCATATATAGGTTACTCAACTTGTATGTTTTATTCCATGTAAATGTTCAGTCCCTTGCCGTAGACCATACGGGCTTTCCCATGAGATTCTATATTACTTTAACATAGTTCCATGATCCTTAAGATCGGTTTGGACTGTTACCTTAAACCTAGCTAGGGTCTTCCAACATGAATTATTGTTTGTACAACTAGGACTTATGCTACCTAGGGCTGCTAGGGATTATGTTTACCTATTGCACGTTTTCGTATCTCGGTTTGGGTTCAACCCCCTAGGGCCACTAGGGATTACGCTAACCGCCAACCGCGCCCTTTTTCCCATGCATTCATCGTGAATCGCTTTTCCATGACTGTATGCACATGTATCACATCGTGCCATCCGAGTCCTGTCACAGGGCAAATCAAGAAATACAGGACTCGGTCGGGAGCTTTCGATTTATCTGCCGATGCAGATGCTAAGGTCTGTTTTTCTTATACGTGGCTATGGTCCCACGAGACCACTCCCTCAACTAGTGAAAGACAAGACAGGATAAATCCTGTATGAGAACACAACACTGGCCAACCCACATCCAAGCCTTACCGCAACCATAATTAGATAGCAATTATGGTCTTTTGGGTGTTCTCTGCCTTTCCGTACGTACACGCTTGACCAAAGATGGTAGGTAGCCTGACGAAATGCTATCTAGGGTACGACCGTGTATCGTCGACTATCCCCTATCCATCCCCGTCTTTAGGTCGCTCGTATAGCAACCAAGGCATACTCTTGGTTCTTCTAACGCAGACCTTAACCTCTCATGAGCCTAGTATAATCACCTGGCAGCTCATAGAGGGATACCAAGAATATCCTCACGTTCCCCGAAGCCGCTGCTTCGTTCCCAGTTCGCTGGAGCCTTTATCTAAATCAGATACTTGCTCCTACTCGTATACTTAAATGATGACCTACCGTATCAGGTTACTCATCTATCTATGAACTGGTCTAAATTTCCTTGACTAAGAATCATTACTTAGTTATTCCTCAACTAAGGTTTACCACTTAGCCTTATTCCCGTTATCCTTGTTAACTACGGTTATCCCCTATCCTCAGAACTAGGGTTTACATAATGGATTAAGTGTCACTTAAGTTCATGACTTAACCCGTCTACAAATCCTGTCAAAATTGGCTAAGTATCCAAGTTCAAGGCTTAACCCTACAAACCATGCTCAAGTTGGTTAAGTATATTAAGCAATTCACGACTTAACCTCGTCCAATTATCATTCTAGATTGGTTAAGTATATATTAACTTGACCCTATCAATTTACTTAGTCAAATCGGTCAAGTGTATTCAAGCGATTCGTGACTTAGCCTTATCATGTTTTCACGTTATATTGGTTAAGTATTGGTTAACTTAACCACAATAAATTAACGAGTTAGATTGGATATGTATAGGTCACTTAACCACATCAATTCATCATGTTTAGATTAGTTAAGTGTTTAACTTAACCCCATTAAACTACCAAGTGGGATTAATTAAGTCTAGGCTAACTTAACCCCATCCGATTTCCATGTTTAGACTAGTTGAGTCTAATCTTAACCCCATTCGTTAACCGTATTTTTCGGTTAAGCGTCATTAAGAAAACTTACTTAACCTTACCAAGTTATCGCGTTGGATTGATTAAGTGTTGGTTAACTTAACCCCATCCACTAGTCATATAAAAATGGTTAAATGTCATTAGGCAAATCAAGTTACTTAACCTACCCAACCTTGTCATGTTTTGTTAAGTATCATTAGCCTAATCAAATTACTTAACCCATTTGTCCATGTCATATTTGGTTAAGAGTCATTAATCAAATTAACTTAACCCTATCATGTGGCATTAATTACTTAATGCACCTTCACCTCTCACATTAGACTTTGTTGTGGTTACTAGTTAAGCCGGTCGGTTCCGGGTAGCTTTACACCACAACTTGGTCTAACCTCGGGTTCAAGCACAACATGACCAACTTCTCACATTGGGTCCTATTGTTTGCAACTACTAGTTAGGCCGGTCGGTTCCGGGTAGTTTTACCTTGCAAACTCAACCCAACCTCGAGTTGGCCACACTTATATTATCTAAGTGTCATGTCCATCATGTTTCCCAAAACATGTTACAAGTTTTCAAGCATTTGGGTAGACCTAACTTAATAGGTGTAATGACCCGCATTGGCAGGGGTATTATGATTAATTTATTTAATTATATCAATGGTGTGTTAGTGAATTTAATGGCCATGGAATAAAATAATAGTGAACATTTAATTTAAATAATAAATTAAATAATATATTTAATTCTGAATAATCAGAATTTGTCGAAATGGCGATATAGTGTGAACTGGATCATCGGTGATATTTAATTCAGCTTGGAATTGAAATTGAATAACAAATATATTCAATCGTTGACAGTTGAATGTATAGTTTATAATATAATTATAAACGAGCTTGAAATAGCGCTGCAGTTCGTAAATTGGCGATTCGAATTTCAACTGAATGTACAGGATTCGTTTTAAGCCGGATTTCTGTGAAATAAGAAACGTGTGGAGATGGTGGAGTATATCTTTCTAGTGGAAGAGAAAAATTAGGATTTCATCGTATATATTTTGAGATATGTCCAAATCAAATTTCAGAATAGTCGTTATAGAATCGTTTATCGGCCATAACGGTTATTTCAAAATAACTAGATATCGGGTGTGAATTCAGATAAGGTTCTTTTGGGAAATAGTGATGATTTAATTTTTAGAATTTTATCGTAATTTTTAATTAATTAAATAAGCAACTTTTTGTTTGGAGTATTTTGCACCCGGTAATCAACATTTCGGGGTTTCACAAAATAAGCCAACCTACCGGTATTATTATATTTTTGGCATCGTAGCGCTTTGCTTATCATAACGGTATTCTGGTTTCTGTCGATAGCAATTAGTAAATGCACGAAATTTTATAAGACAAGATACGGTATCCTAACTTTAAAAAAAAACAATAATCCTAAGTCATTTGTGATCCAAAAGAAGGCAACGTCTCCTTCATTCTTTCAGCCTTACAAAATCCTTGGTCCCCAAAACCATTCCGTGGCCTTCCAATATCCAAGTAAAATCAAAGAAAATATCTAAAATCCTTATAGTATAAATACCCTTTTTATAAACGTTAAAACCTAATTCCTAAAACTAAAAATATCCGCCGCACTTTATTCCTTCAACAAAACAAAGGAAATCATGATCAAGACCAAATCAAAACAATTCCTATAAATTAGGAAATTTATACATTCGAATTCCTGAGATAATTCTCTTCGTTTAGGTATGTGTTTGGAAGGGTTCGCATTTCTTTTCGTTCGCTGGCTTCTAACACAGCGCGAGGCATGGTTCCAGGAATCGAGATTTTTGAAGCTTCGATCAGTGAAACCATAGTTGTTTTGGGATCGTCGTGCTTTTTAGCAACGTTTGGTGAAGTTCCGATCACCTGAAGCTACACTGGTGATCTTTAAAGGGGGTCAGGTCCTCTCGTTTTGACTGGAATTGGGATAGGGCGTGAGATGCTGGTTTGAAGTACATGAAACTGGAGTGCGGTCGGGACTGGTAAAGGCATGAAAGCAGATGGTGTTGAGAGGGATGGATTCGCTGTTGGAGCTGACGCATGCAAGGCTTAGCAGGGAGCTGGAGGATGGAAATGGTAAAAAAAAGGAGTTTAGTGTGTGGTTGGATTTCTAATGAGAAGAGAGAGTATTTCTTTTTGTTGCGTGAAAACTATCAGCATGGGAATTAAAAGAGGATCGGTTATGGGATGAAGTACATGGAGCAGGGAGAATTCTGGAGTGCGGAAGTAAGTGGTTGGGGAAGACGGTGATAAAGGGCCGGGTGGGTTTGTCAAATGGAAACGGGTCATTGGTTTTACAAAGGGTTTGGGCCTTAATGATGGGTGAGGCCAATTAGAAATAAGGATGAAAAGTTTTGGTTTAGTTCAATTTAAAAAGAAAATGTACTAACTTAAATTTATCATATCTTATGCATCCGTTATCCAAATCCGACAAAAAGCAGGATCCGAGAGGATCGTATGGACGGACACTATCCAATGGAGCTGACTGGGAGTGAATCCGAGCTCGTTACAATTTATGGCGAAATAAATTGTCCGTCGCAAGTCAAATAACGCAAACCGTTATTTAACGATTAACGCGCCAAAGTGAGTAAATCTCACTAATTCTGAACAGTTTATAAATTCATGTTGTATTTTTAGAACTGTTAGATATTGGTTGTTTGACTGTGTGTTGACTGTTTGATTGAACTGCTAGTCAGTTAGTTAAATTTTCTATATTGATTCTGTTTAACAGAATTTATCATATGGAACTGAAAGTGATGTTATCTATATTGTTTAACATTTGTGATGCAGGGAAACAGGTTGGAGGAACCCAACTGGGTTCCTCAACATTTATTTTACTGTTTTTCATATATTGTGATATATGATGTGATATATAATCTATTGTCGATTATATGTGTTTGGACGATACTGATAATCGTGATTTGATATGTTGAATACCATAACATACTGAATGTTGATAAAAGGAATATTTTCAAAGTGTATTTTGAAAATGAATTATTTATATAAAAATCGATGGATTTTATATAGAAAAGGAAAGGAATTTTTATAAAAGAAATATTTATAAAATCAAAGGACAAGTTAGAATAAAAGGGAAATCATTTGTAAAGTGAAGAACCGTTACTAAAAGTAAATCTTTATAAATGAATAGTTTATTCAAAAAGGAACTAATCGATGTTAGTTTAATCGATTAGAGTTAAAGTAAAAGGAGCTAATCGATGTTAGTTTAATCGATTAGAGTTAAAGTAAAAGGAACTAATCGATGTTAGTTTAATCGATTAGTGTTAAAATAAAAAGAGCTAATCGATGTTAGTTTAATCGATTAGAGTTAAAGTGAAAGGAGCAAATCGATATTAGTTAATCGATTAGAGTTAATAGAATAAAAGGAGTTAATCGATATTAGTTAATCGATTAGAGAATAACGTAAAAGGAGTTAATCGATGTTAGTTTAATCGATTAGAATTAAAGCAAATAAGTTAATCGAATATAGTTTATTCGAATAGAAAGTAAAATGAGTTAATCGAATATAGTTTATTCGAAGAAAGAAAAGGGAGTTATCGAATATAGTATTCGAAAGGAGTAAGTGAATGAGTAAATCAACAGCGTTAGTCAAATAGAGTTAATCCAATAGGGTTAGTCCAATAGAGTTAATCGATGTTAGTTTAATCGAATAGAGTTAAGTGAAAAGAGTCAATCGAATATAGCTATTCGAAGGACGGTTAAGTAAGGAAGTTAGTAAAAGGGATATAAAGTGAACTTTGCCTATTTCAAAGTTAGAAATGTTGTTCAGTTAAGGTCTGAGAGGTAGTTCTACCCCAACTTGATTGGCTTTGTTTTTAACTAAGGAATAGTTAAGGCTCGGCGGTAAAGGAAATGGTTTGAGCTGGCATCGCGATGGTTTGTTTAAACATCTGTCTAAGTCCAAGGAAGAAGCTTTGGAAATGTTTTCCAAATAAGAAACCAGAAATGTTTTCTAATAAAGAAGACAAAAAATGGAAATGTTTTCCAATGGTAATAGCATATATTTTATAAATTTAGAAAATAAGAAATGTTGAATATAGGGAAACAGGAGATAAGTAAATTAATGAAATAAAGAGATAAATGTTGAATGATGTTTGATCAATATAAATTTCCATCTGAAAATAATATCGTTGTTTGCACACTTGTTTTTATTTGATAGTTAAATCATAGACTATCGAAGTTTTGACCATTTTAACGTTGTTAATATGGAGAGACCGGTTGGATTATTATCCAAAGAACCACTCTGTATTGGCATAAGCGTTGCGAATCATATATGCCAAAGAAAATCGAAGACGGAGTTATGTAAGGGCTATCCTGTTTACAGAATAGTGCCTTCGGTTCATCCTGTTCCTGGATGACTTGTATGGACGGATGTCTGACAGAGTATGTCCAAACGATCACGTATATTGATTTCTCCAACTATACCAAGAGTGGAAGCGAAGAAGGAAACTTCTTTTAGCTAACACATAATGTATTGTTGAGGACATCAATCGGTGATTTGATGGATTTGATGATGTGGCATTCAAAGTGAATCTGGTGATGATAAAGCATAGCTTCTAGCCTCATCATCCGGTAAATGATAGAAATCGGGCAGGCAGCATGGCTAAGTCGGTCGCACCGAAGTAGGGTGTATAATCACCTGATCTAGAGTTTCATTCATTTCTAAAAATCTATTGTTGATGCTGTCCCATTCGGGAAACGGTTGCTGATCCCAACTGTTGGTGATATACATTCGATACACTCAAGCGAAATGAGTGGTCGGTCATGTGTGGCCGGGTTGCAAGATGTTCTTGTTGAACCCAGTGTATTCCTCTCTAGAGGTACATTAGCGAAAGGTGATTCCATACCTTGTCAGAGTTGGAAACCCATTACCCAATACGTGCTTGCGGTTTTGATTGTATACTATATATGTAGAACGTGAGATGAAAGCGTTTCTGCTAGATGATTATATATACTGTGATTGATAGGCATTATTATAA
Organism: Allium sativum; assembly: GCA_030737875.1. Lineage (NCBI taxonomy): Eukaryota > Viridiplantae > Streptophyta > Magnoliopsida > Asparagales > Amaryllidaceae > Allium > Allium sativum. The sequence continues at coordinate 54,099,226 of CM060913.1, forward strand.
TATCAAAAGATTTTTGATATAAAGTTATTTTGGATTCTCATAAGGGAAAAACCCGTTCCGTTATGCGGCGTGGTCTTATGAGATATCGTTTACTTGTTCGAACTGTTTTTAAACTGTTTTACTCATACCAGTCCCATGACTGACCCGGAGTTTACTTTGTTGTTTTCCCTAAACTCTTGGGTGCCTAAATTTGTACGGGCAGTCAAGTAGTCGGGATTTAGAGATATACTGGAAGAGCTTGGAGCAGGAGGCTTCAGGATCATATAGCTATAGTTTATTTCCGCTGTGTTGTAAGTGCTGGACTTTGATAATGATATGTATATTCAAGTACCAAGTTTGTATTTCAAAGTTATGTTATGAAATATATTTATTCGTTCCGCTGTGAGATTCGTGTTACTCTGATGTTGTCTTCTTCTTCTTCTATTCTAAGTTTCTATCTTATCTTTCCTCACCCTCTAATTTCTTTCATTAATTACCAGGATTTTTCGATGTTTTGGTTATCGACATCGTGTTTATGTCGATAACCAAAGTCGCTCAAAATCCGGGTCGTTACAGTTGGTATCAGAGCATAGGTTAAGTGAATTACTTTGGCTCTGTGGCGTGACTCGGTAGAGATAGGGTTAGTAATACCCTAGACTGAGATTGAGTGTATATATACGAGTAAACGTATTTGTTATTGATATAAAAATTTGTTTTATAGTGTGGAGATTCATTGGTTGAGTCGTTTATGAGTTCTGGTCGATCAGTTTGATCCACTGTATCGGTAGGAGTTACTAAACACTTGAATACGATGAACCGTCATGGTATGTTTTGAAAAGATGGTAAATTAAAATAAGTTTACCCAAGGTATATCTTGATATAGAGAAGATATATATACCAAAATTATAATATATTGGATATATTGGTTGTGATTATAACCAAGTAAGATTATAAATTTAATGGTTATGTAAATAACCAATCAGTATTCATATAAGTAAAATACGTGAAATCGGATGAGTTAAATCTGAAATTTAAACCAGAAATTTGAAGTTAAAACTCTGGAAAACTGGATAAGTGTTTGTAAATGAATTTGGATTGAAAATAAGGAAAATTTAAGATCCTGGGAGATTTTAAATTGTTTTACAAGCAGTGTGAATTTTATTTTGGAATGAATTTCAAAGTGGAAATGTTTAGAAATGGATTTATAGTATTGAACTCACTTCGATCACTGGAAAATAGATTCTGATGATGACACCTGCATCATCAGTATTCATTTTCGAGTTGTAAGTGACAAATTACTACCAGAGATACTGTTTTGAATTTGTTTTGGAAAAGACAAGTTGTGTTGAATTTCAAAATGGGATTTTTTTTAAATATATTTGAAATATTAACTTGTTTTAAAGGAAATAAAACGAGAAGTCCCTTTATAAACGAAGTTTATAAATAGTTCTTTTATAAATGAAGCTTATAAATGAAGTGAAAAGAATTATCATTGGATAATTCAGAAATAAAAATACAAGTGTGAAATTGAAATGGAAATCTATTTTCAAAAGGTAGAAACACCGATTTCAAAAGGAATTGAAATCGAGACTTAAGTAAAGAATGAATAGAGAAAGTTTGAAAGGGAATTTGAATAAAGGAAGTTCAAACATAGAATTTGAATAAGAAAATTCAAAGGGGATTTGAATATAGAAATTCAAATGAGATTTGAATAAAGAAGATTTAAATAATGGAAAATTGAATATAGAATTCAAATAGAGTTGAAATGGGAATTGGAATATATAATTCAATGGGAATTGGAATATATAATTCAATGGAGTTTGAATATAGGATTTGAATATCGAAAGTGAAATGAAATTTGAATATAGAAATTCAAAGGGGGTTTGAATATATGAAATTTAATGGAAGTGATATAGAATTTGAATAGAGGAGATTCGAATATAGAAATCAAATAGAATTTGACATATGAGAAATCGAATAGAATTTGACATATGAGAAATCGAATAGAATTTGACATATGAAAAATCGAATAGAATTTGAATAAGAGAAGTGACATAGAAATTGAATAAAGGATTTGAAAAGGAATTTGAATATTTGTAATTCAAATTGAATATAGAAATTAAAAGGAGTTTAAATATATGAAATTCAAATAGAATTTGAATTAGGAAAATTCAAATAGAGTTAAAAAGGAATTTGAATATAGGATTCAAATAGAATTCAAATGGAATTTGAATATAGCATTCAAAAGGGGATTTGAGGATTTATATTCGAAATTGAATATAAAGCGTAAGTTGAAAATGGAGTTCAAATTAGTTGTAAGAAAGTTAAAATATACATGAACATGTCATGTTCAATTATAAAAGTGAAATAGACTAAAAAGTTAATTAACAAATTAATTAACGAATTGAGTCAAAACGATCAGGTATAGTTAAAATAAAGTTGACATGTATAAATATACATGAGATAGGTATGGATAAGGATAATGCAAGAGTTATAAATAGAATGCTCGACGGAAAGGTATGTATTTAATTCATATATGAGATTTTATGTGCCGTATCTGCTAGCCGCTTGGCTTTTCTTTTCTTTTTGATTGGAGAAAGCCTGTGTGGCAGTTTGGGGATTTTCCCGATGCTCCCAGTACAAAGGAGGTTATGGCGAATTTTTCCGGGAATTTAAGGAGTTAGAATATTTTTAAGAAGTTTGATAGTTAGAAACCAAAGTATCGATATATATATATATATATATATATATATATATATATATACATATATATATAGAAGTCGATAAGGAAACAAACTTAGAAATAGAATAGTAAAAAAATCAAAAAAGGAAGTCTTAGAATAAAATCTAGTAAGAATAGAAAGAGAAAGTGTATACGTGTTTAAAAGTGAAGAAGTAGTTGTATGGTATTGATTTTTCGAGTAAGTAGTCATATCTGTTTTGACGTTATAAATGTTATTCAGTCAAGGTCTGAGAGGTAGTTATACCCCAACTTGATTGATTTCATTATTAACAAATAAATAGTAAGATTTCAGGCTCGAAGATCAATGTTGAATAAGAGTTAGTTGAATATAGTATTTGGGGTGTCGTAACAATGTTTTACACGACATCCGTTTTAACCCAAATAAGTGTAAACTTGGAAATAGAATAAAGAATATTTCCTAAGTATAGAAATAAACGAGGCCAGAAAAGAGATAAGTAATTGGAGTATTTTCCAATTATAAATAGGATTTTAAAGGTTATTGAAGTTAGAAAATAAAGGAAGGCGATATTCCGAAATGTTTTCCCAATAACATAAAAGGCCAATATGGTTATTGAAAATATTTGGTTAACAAATATTGATAAAGAAATAGAGAAGTGATTTAACAAATGGAATATTGATCATGGGCTCAGTTGAATTTCAAAAAGGAAAATTTGATTTTTGAAAAAGTAAACTGTTTAAAATTCCTAGGAAGAGACTGTTTGGATTAAGAACAAATTTAAATAGAAGTTTGCGGAAGTAAGCTGAAATTGAATTGAAACAGTTAAGTGAGAACTGAATGGAAATAGAACGATATCAGGAAAAATTTATTCTTGAATAAAATTGGATTGTCGAGATAGGAATCTGAAATGAAAATTGGATTAGGAAGTTAAGAGTTTGAAATCGAGAATGGAACTCGAATTTGAAATAAAATTCGACTTAGGATATAAGCGAATGGTTGTGTCGTGGATAAAAGCAGATTGGAGTTTGATTGGGATGACCCTTGTATCCGCTGAATTGATAACAGGTGGAAAGGATAAAATGATATGCCGACAAAAGGTACAAGTTTATATTTCTATTGGAGATAAGATTTATGAGCCGAATTGGCAAGCCGCTTGGCTGTTTGGTTTTCTTTTGAGTTGGAGATGCCCAGAGAGGCGAGTGGTGGTTTGACCGATTGACCAATACAAAGGAGGTGCTGGCGAATTTTTTTTTTGAAAAGTTAAGGTGTTAGAAAATTTTCAGGATTTTTGAAAATTTTCGATAATAAGAATTGATAATTTAATTGAAATTAAATTGGTTCAGTTGAAACTAAAGATAAGGAGTGAACAAATATGTTCTAACCAGTCGATAGGGTCGCCCTCTACCTTTTAGCAATTTCGAGGACGAAATTATTTTAAGTGGGGAAGATTGTAATGACCCGCATTGGCAGGGGTATTATGATTAATTTATTTAATTATATCAATGGTGGGTTAGTGAATTTAATGGCCGCGGAATAAAATAATAGTGAACATTTAATTTAAATAATAAATTAAATAATATATTTAATTCTGAATAATCAGAATTTGTCGAAATGGCGATATAGTGTGAACTGGATCATCGGTGATATTTAATTCAGCTTGGAATTGAAATTGAATAACGAATATATTCAATCGTTGACAGTTGAATGTATAGTTTATAATATAATTATAAACGAGCTTGAAATAGCGCTGCAGTTCGTAAATTGGCGATTCGAACTTCAACTGAATGTACAGGATTCATTTTAAGCCAGATTTCTGTGAAACAAGAAACGTGTGGAGCTGGTGGAGTATATCTTTCTAGTGGAAGAGAAAAATTAGGATTTCGTCGTATAGATTTTGAGATATGTCCAAATCAAATTTCATAATAGTCGTTATAGAATCGTTTATCGGCCATAACGGTTATTTCAAAATAACTAGATATCGGGTGTGAATTCAGATAAGGTTCTTTTGGGAAATAGTGATGATTTAATTTTTAGAATTTTATCGTAATTTTTAATTAATTAAATAAGCAACTTTTTGTTTGGAGTATTTTGCACCCGGTAATCAACATTTCGGGGTTTCACAAAATAAGCCAACCTACCGGTATTATTATATTTTTGGCATCGTAGCGCTTTGCTTATCATAACGGTATTCTGGTTTCTGTCGATAGCAATTAGTAAATGCACGAAATTTTATAAGACAAGATACGGTTCCCTAACTTTAAAAAAAAAACAATAATCCTAAGTCATTTGTGATCCAAAAGAAGGCAACGTCTCCTTCATTCTTTCAGCCTTACAAAATCCTTGGTCCCCAAAACCATTCCGTGGCCTTCCAATATCCAAGTAAAATCAAAGAAAATATCTAAAATCCTTATAGTATAAATACCCTTTTTATAAACGTTAAAACCTAATTCCTAAAACTAAAAATATCCGCCGCACTTTATTCCTTCAACAAAACAAAGGAAATCATGATCAAGACCAAATCAAAACAATTCCTATAAATTAAGAAATTTATACATTCGAATTCCTGAGATAATTCTCTTCGTTTGGGTATGTGTTTGGAAGGGTTCGCATTTCTTTTCGTTCGCTGGCTTCTAACACAGCGCGAGGCATGGTTCCAGGAATCGAGATTTTTGAAGCTTCGATCAGTGAAACCATAGTTGTTTTGGGATCGTCGTGCTTTTTAGCAACGTTTGGTGAAGTTCCGATCACCTGAAGCTACACTGGTGATCTTTAAAGGGGGTCAGGTCCTCTCGTTTTGACTGGAATTGGGATAGGGCGTGAGATGTTGGTTTGAAGTACATGAAACTGGAGTGCGGTTGGGACTGGTAAAGGCATGAAAGCAGATGGTGTTGAGAGGGATGGATTCGCTGTTGGAGCTGACGCATGCAAGGCTTAGCAGGGAGCTGGAGGATGGAAATGATAAAAAAAAAAGGAGTTTAGTGTGTGGTTGGATTTCTAATGAGAAGAGAGAGTATTTCTTTTTGTTGCGTGAAAACTATCAGCATGGGAATTAAAAGAGGATCGGTTATGGGATGAAGTACATGGAGCAGGGAGAATTCTGGAGTGCGGAAGTAAGTGTTTGGGGAAGACGGTGATAAAGGGCCGGGTGGGTTTGTCAAATGGAAACGGGTCATTGGTTTTACAAAGGGTTTGGGCCTTAATGATGGGTGAGGCCAATTAGAAATAAGGATGAAAAGTTTTGGTTTAGTTCAATTTAAAAAGAAAATGTACTAACTTAAATTTATCATATCTTATGCATCCGTTATCCAAATCCGACAAAAAGCAGGATCCGAGAGGATCGTATGGACGGACACTATCCAATGGAGCTGACTGGGAGTGAATCCGAGCTCGTTACAATTTATGGCGAAATAAATTGCCCGTCGCAAGTCAAATAACGCAAACCGTTATTTAACGATTAACGCGCCAAAGTGAGTAAATCTCACTAATTCTGAACAGTTTATAAATTCATGTTGTATTTTTAGAACTGTTAGATATTGGTTGTTTGACTGTGTGTTGACTGTTTGATTGAACTGCTAGTCAGTTAGTTAAATTTTCTATATTGATTTGTTTAACAGAATATATCATATGGAACTGAAAGTGATGTTATCTATATTGTTTAACATCTGTGATGCAGGGAAACAGGTTGGAGGAACCCAACTGGGTTCCTCAACATTTATTTTACTGTTTTTCATATATTGTGATATATGATGTGATATATAATCTGTTGTCGATTATATGTGTTTGGACGATACTGATCATCGTGATTTGATATGTTGAATACCATAACATACTGAATGTTGATAAAAGGAATATTTTCAAAGTGTATTTTGAAAATGAATTATTTATATAAAAATCGATGGATTTTATATAGAAAAGGAAAGGAATTTTTATAAAAGAAATATTTATAAAATCAAAGGACAAGTTAGAATAAAAGGGAAATCATTTGTAAAGTGAAGAACCGTTACTAAAAGTAAATCTTTATAAATGAATAGTTTATTCAAAAAGGAACTAATCGATGTTAGTTTATTCGATTAGAGTTAAAGTAAAAGGAGCTAATCGATGTTAGTTTAATCGATTAGAGTTAAAGTAAAAGGAACTAATCGATGTTAGTTTAATCGATTAGTGTTAAAGTAAAAAGAGCTAATCGATGTTAGTTTAATCGATTAGAGTTAAAGTGAAAGGAGCAAATCGATATTAGTTAATCGATTAGAGTTAATAGAATAAAAGGAGTTAATCGATATTAGTTAATCGATTAGAGAATAACGTAAAAGGAGTTAATCAATGTTAGTTTAATCGATTAGAATTAAAGCAAATAAGTTAATCGAATATAGTTTATTCGAATAGAAAGTAAAATGAGTTAATCGAATATAGTTTATTCGAAGAAAGAAAAAGGAGTTATCGAATATAGTATTCGAAAGGAGTAAGTGAATGAGTAAATCAATAGCGTTAGTCAAATAGAGTTAATCCAATAGGGTTAGTCCAATAGAGTTAATCGATGTTAGTTTAATCGAATAGAGTTAAGTGAAAAGAGTCAATCGAATATAGCTATTCGAAGGACGGTTAAGTAAGGAAGTTAGTAAAAGGGATATAAAGTGAACTTTGCCTATTTCAAAGTTAGAAATGTTGTTCAGTTAAGGTCTGAGAGGTAGTTCTACCCCAACTTGATTGGCTTTGTTTTTAACTAAGGAATAGTTAAGGCTCGGCGGTAAAGGAAATGGTTTGAGTTGGCATCGCGATGGTTTGTTTAAACATCTGTCTAAGTCCAAGGAAGAAGCTTTGGAAATGTTTTCCAAATAAGAAACCAGAAATGTTTTCTAATAAAGAAGACAAGAAATGGAAATGTTTTCCAATGGTAATAGCATATATTTTCTAAATTTAGAAAATAAGAAATGTTGAATATAGGGAAACAGGAGATAAGTAAATTAATGAAATAAAGAGATAAATGTTGAATGATGTTTGATCAATATAAATTTCCATCTGAAAATAATATCGTTGTTTGCACACTTGTTTTTATTCGATAGTTAAATCACAGACTATCGAAGTTTTGACCATTTTAACGTTGTTAATATGGAGAGACCGGTTGGATTATTATCCAAAGAACCACTCTGTATTGGCATAAGCGTTGCGAATCATATATGCCAAAGAAAATCGAAGACGGAGTTATGCAAGGGCTATCCTGTTTACAGAATAGTGCCTTCGGTTCATCCTGTTCCTGGATGACTTGTATGGACGGATGTCTGACAGAGTATGTCCAAACGATCACGTATATTGATTTCTCCAACTATACCAAGAGTGGAAGCGAAGAAGGAAACTTCTTTTAGCTAACACATAATGTATTGTTGAGGACATCAATCAGTGATTTGATGGATTTGATGATGTGGCATTCAAAGTGAATCTGGTGATGATAAAGCATAGCTTCTAGCCTCATCATCCGGTAAATGACAGAAATCGGGCAGGCAGCATGGCTAAGTCGGTCGCACCGAAGTAGGGTGTATAATCACCTGATCTAGAGTTTCATTCATTTCTAAAAATCTATTGTTGATGCTGTCCCATTCGGGAAATGGTTGCTGATCCCAACTGTTGGTGATATACATTCGATACACTCAAGCGAAATGAGTGGTCGGTCATGTGTGGCCGGGTTGCAAGATGTTCTTGTTGAACCCAGTGTATTCCTCTCTAGAGGTACATTAGCGAAAGGTGATTCCATACCTTGTCAGAGTTGGAAACCCATTACCCAATACGTGCTTGCGGTTTTGATTGTATACTATATATATAGAACGTGAGATGAAAGCGTTTCTGCTAGATGATTATATATACTGTGATTGATAGGCATTATTATAATATCAAAAGATTTTTGATATAAAGTTATTTTGGATTCTCATAAGGGAAAAACCCGTTCCGTTATGCGGCGTGGTCTTATGAGATATCGTTTACTTGTTTGAACTGTTTTTAAACTGTTTTACTCATACCAGTCCCAGACTGACCCGGAGTTTACTTTGTTGTTTTCCCTAAACTCTTGGGTGCCTAAATTTGTACGGGCAGTCAAGTAGTCGGGATTTACAGATATACTGGAAGAGCTTGGAGCAGGAGGCTTCAGGATCATATAGCTATAGTTTATTTCCGCTGTGTTGTAAGTGCTGGACTTTGATAATGATATGTATATTCAAGTACCAAGTTTGTATTTCAAAGTTATGTTATGAAATATATTTATTCGTTCCGCTGTGAGATTCGTGTTACTCTGATGTTGTCTTCTTCTTCTTCTATTCTAAGTTTCTATCTTATCTTTCCTCACCATCTAATTTCTTTCATTAATTACCAGGATTTTTCGATGTTTTGGTTATCGACATCGTGTTTATGTCGATAACCAAAGTCGCTCAAAATCCGGGTCGTTACAATAGGTAAATTCCCAAAGGGTAGACCTAACTTAATAGGTAAATTCCCAAGCTTATGTTTTATGCATACTTACATGTCAACTTCCATGTTATATTTCAAGTCATGTTTTCAAGTTGTATTTTCATGTCATTAGAAATTACCCATAACATAACCCAACGCTTTTAAACTCGCATATACGTTCGCGACAACGTAATGGATTAAAAGAAGAGACTTGGCAAAGGCATGACAAAAATGGATATTAAGCCACAAGTTAATCATGGTGGCAAATGAGGCACAAATGTGTTCATTAACTTGCATGTTACATTCTTAAGCCTCAAAACATGCATAAACCCAAACTTGGCACATAAGCGAATCATGGTGACAAAAGATATGGAATGATGACTAGTAACTCGCATATATCATCATATAAGGGTTATGACTTCATATGCAAGTTGACATAAAGGTTATGAGGGTTCTCATGTTGCCTAATGCAACATTTCAACATAAAGGTTGTAGCTTTTAGCTCACAAGATCAAGATAATGACTTCATAAACTTGCATGACATGATAGCATGTATCATACTCAATGATCAAACCCAAACTTGCAACATGAACATTTAACTTCATAGTTAATATCTAAGAGTAGGGAAAGGGCTTACATTGCTATGAAGGCACAAAAGATATGACAAAGCCCTTATGCAATCAAATAGACCCAAAATGCAAGCTCTAACATAAAAACCCTTGAGCCAAAATGATCAAAACCCTTGCTTTATGATGCAAAGATAGAAACTTGACTTGAATGCAAGCTAATGACACTCATACAAGCTTGAAAACACTTGTATACATGGAAAATCTCTCATAGAAACCATTTAGAAATTTTATGAAGAGAGTGGAGGCCATGAGAGGTAAAATTTTGCCATAGTTTAGTTGCATGAATGAATAATGAGGATTTATGATAGGTTAGGGTCTTATTTATAGATTAGGCAAGTGTTTTAGGCCATAGGATTAAACCTAGATTCAATCCAAGCCATCAAAGCATGTCTTGGGGAAGAAGTCAAGTGTAGGAACCATCTAGGGCCTTTAGATTAAAGATGAACCATGAGAACCATCCAAATGCAAAATCTGCATTTGAGCGAATCGGCCCACGGGTTGACAGCCAAACACCCTGGATTAACCCCTAGTCGACCCAGCAAGCTCGGGTCGACCTCAAAAATCGGCCGGTTCGGTTATTCCCCTCTCCCAATTCGCTGTTTTGAACATTTTTGCATATTTATTTATTTAATTTTCAATTATATATATATATATATATATCAATATATATATTTCTCTGCGCAACCCATTTCACTTAATTAAGTATACTTTACTTTGGGAATTTTTCGTGAAACTTCACGAGGCCATATCTTGGTCATACGGACTCCGATTTTCGAAAACTCGGACTCTATTTCGCGTATTTTTCCGAGACGAACGCAATGGCATAGCCCGTTTCCCTTGATTCAGATTTTACAGTTTAATTCTGCCTCCATTTATGTTATAACAGGTTATTGAAAATACGGGTTGTTACATTCTCCCCACCTTTTAGGATTTCGTCCCCAAAATCTCCAAGTTAGGAAGAACATATCCTACCATCCATCATCCATCTACTCAAAACATCATCCACAAGCAACCATTGTCCTTAGATGATTTCTAATGCTGTATGAATATATGCAAAATGTGTGTGTACATGTTCCTTAGCTAATGCTAATGATCAGGCCTGAATAATCTTTCTAATGCAAAATATGTATAGTGCCATGAATCCAACATGTATGCAAATAGTCCTAGTCATATAGATACTATATGTGTGCACAATCATTCATTCATATGCAACAACCGCATGATAATACATTCGATTTCATCCATAAACAAGTATAAATACTCGTGCATATGCAATATGAAATGTGACCGAGTCGAGCTAGTATCTAATGTGTATTCGCGCATCCACGAGCAACCACTTGCAACCACTTGCAACCACTTGCAACCATATCAATCATAACATGTTTCAAATACATGTTTACATCCATAGGGTTCTACCTAGAATTCCCTGAAACAGGGTCGAGAAGATAAACAGGACAAACTCCTTACAGGGTTTGTAACGGAGAATAGGACCGAGAGGATGTCCACAAAAGATAGCCTACAAGTAAGCTCTACAGAAAACAGGGATCAAGGATATACTCCCAAAAAGAGATATCATGCGCGTATCTAGTCTTTGACCATCAAAGTCGTCTTTTAACTTCGCGATTTTGTAGCTTCTTATTCCTGTTTCCATAACATGAGCTGGAACTCATTTCTTCGTCGCCTCTCGTTCTACTTGCACTTATCCTTTTCCTAGAATACTTGACGCCAACATGACTGCGTACTCATGATCTCATGCAAGCTTTCCAAAATTCACTAGTGAATCTTGGATCTCGTTTATATACTATAAGGCATTCCATGTAGAAGAACTTTCTCTTGAAAGTAAACAAATGTCAATCAGGTTATCATGCGCACTTACTAGGGTGATCTCTATAACCCATGCATAAATGAAGTAAACCGTCTTATTGGCGAACACCACTCGATCGGGCTTCAAATTTCCAATAAAGGCATCAAGGGATTCTAAGTAACTAGTCATGACAGAACCTCAAAAAGGTTACCCGATACTTCGAGGGCATTACCAAGGCTAGTCAAAAGGTCTAACTACCCTCCTATCAAAACCGAGAGTGGCACCCCCCTACTGGATAACCACTTCATCCCTAGAATCCATCCATAGCTTATAAACATAAGCATTATTTCCAAACTCAACACTTGGCATAGACATTCCCAAATCCAAACAAGTCATGTATAAATGGACTGATTCTCCAATAGGACTTTGAGACAAAAATGGGATTCTCTATTACGCTAGTACTTAAGGTGCAGAGACTCAACTATCGAAGCAGACTTAAATGATACGAACAACGAAGTCCTAATGGGATGATAGAGAAGAAAAGCTAAACCTTTAACAATATCGTTACCCTCCTTCCGAGGTACTCTAGAAATGAGAGCATACTACTGCCCTCCCGATGATCTTGTCCTTGTCCCATAATACTTAACTATCCGTCCCGTTTTACCATGCCAAAGGTACTCTCTCGTCATGGGTTTCATTGTTCATCTTTCTCCCTCCTTTGAGGACTAAGCCATACCAACAAATTGCTCATCCTTAAGCTCGTATCCTTTATCCTTCTTTCTCACGATCCTTTCTTATAACGCGGCCACTGGTCTCTCGAGAACCACCTCCATCGTATGGAAAGCACTTTCGTAGGTAGAAAAGACTAGTCGCAGTTAAAACTACTGTGACTACAGATGGAGGAAAGAAAGGAAAAGAGACTCAATTAAGGAAACAAGGATAGTGCTAATGGCCTTTGGGGAATAGCCTTTTTCTTTTAAAAGATTTTTTTTTTGAAAAATGCTTCTTTGTAAACGGTTTTTTTTTTCAAATAGTTTTCAGAAGGTCTTTAAAAACTTTTGCCCAGTCTGGTAACCTTCTGCTCTGATACCACGTGTAACACCCTGCCTCCGCTAGGGTCACTCGCAAAGGAATGCACTAGCTTTAGAGGGGCATTATTGGTAAACATGCACAGAAATATCACAAGACAGAACATATAAAAATAGCAGAAGTAAAATCAAACTTTCATAACATGAATAAATAAGGTCTAAAGCCTTTTACATCAGAGTACATCAAAACCTGTCTTGCAATAGTAAAGAAGCATAAAGACATTTTCATAAATTATTCCCTAAGTAAAAACAGTAAAGTAGCCATTAGCCAAGAAAAGTCCAAGCCATCCATGATGACCTTCAAGCAGAAGAAGTCCGAACTAAACAACAGTATTTCCTCCCTGTAACCTGGGGGGGAAACGGAAGAAAAGAGGCGTAACAAAACGGGTCAGTCAAAAAGACTGAGTAAGCCCTATCTACTATTAGCATAAAAACTAGTAAAGTTAACTGACATGAGAAACTGAGATGAACATAAGCATGATAACAAGATAGATAAGCTAAATCAAAATAACAGGATGAACTACTGAACTCAGATAAACTAAGGTGTCATGATAAATTACGATGTCAAGATAAAACAAGGTATCACATCGTCAGGTTTCTATCAAGTATAATATCCCCAAGATATCTGTCACGTATAACGCCCTGTGATATCTATCCTGTATTTTAGCTCTGCACCTACTGTACTAGTATCCCTACCGTGTCATGTGTTAACCAAGAATGACCCTCACTCAAAAGTCGTGTAATGGTCCATGTCAACCTAATATATCGCATATATAGGTTACTCAACTTGTATGTTTTATTCCATGTAAATGTTCAGTCCCTTGCCGTAGACCATACGGGCTTTCCCATGAGATTCTATATTACTTTAACATAGTTCCATGATCCTTAAGATCGGTTTGGACTGTTACCCTAAACCTAGCTAGGGTCTTCCAACATGAATTATTGTTTGTACAACTAGGACTTATGCTACCTAGGGCTGTTAGGGATTATGCTTACCTATTGCACGTTTTCGTATCTCGGTTTGGGTTCAACCCCCTAGGGCCACTAGGGATTACGCTAACCGCCAACCGCGCCCTTTTTCCCACGCATTCATCGTGAATCGCTTTTCCATGACTGTATGCACATGTATCACATCGTGCCATCCGAGTCCTGTCACAGGGCAAATCAAGAAATACAGGACTCGGTCGGGAGCTTTCGATTTATCTGCCGATACAGACGCTAAGGTCTGTTTTTCTTATATGTGGCTATGGTCCCACGAGACCACTCCCTCAACTAGTGAAAGACAAGACAGGATAAATCCTGTATGAGAACACAACACTGGCCAACCCACATCCAAGCCTTACCGCAACCATAATTAGATAGCAATTATGGTCTTTTGGGTGTTCTCTGCCTTTCCGTACGTACACGCTTGACCAAAGATGGTAGGTAGCCTGACGAAATGCTATCTAGGGTACGACCGTGTATCGTCGACTATCCCCTATCCATCCCCGTCTTTAGGTCGCTCGTATAACAACCAAGGCATACTCTTGGTTCTTCTAACGCAGACCTTAACCTCTCATGAGCCTAGTATAATCACCTGGCAGCTCATAGAGGGATACCAAGAATATCCTCACGTTCCCCGAAGCCGCTGCTTCGTTACCCAGTTCGCTGGAGCCTTTATCTAAATCAGATACTTGCTCCTACTCGTATACTTAAACGATGACCTACCGTATCAGGTTACTCATCTATCTATGAACTGGTCTAAATTTCCTTGACTAAGAATCATTACTTAGTTATTCCTCAACTAAGGTTTACCACTTAGCCTTATTCCCGTTATCCTTGTTAACTACGGTTATCCCCTATCCTCAGAACTAGGGTTTACATAATGGATTAAGTGTCACTTAAGTTCATGACTTAACCCGTCTACAAATCCTGTCAAAATTGGCTAAGTATCCAAGTTCAAGGCTTAACCCTACAAACCATGCTCAAGTTGGTTAAGTATATTAAGCAATTCACGACTTAACCTCGTCCAATTATCATTCTAGATTGGTTAAGTATATATTAACTTGACCCTATCAATTTACTTAGTCAAATCGGTCAAGTGTATTCAAGCGATTCGTGACTTAGCCTTATCATGTTTTCACGTTATATTGGTTAAGTATTGGTTAACTTAACCACAATAAATTAACGAGTTAGATTGGATATGTATAGGTCACTTAACCACATCAATTCATCATGTTTAGATTAGTTAAGTGTTTAACTTAACCCCATTAAACTACCAAGTGGGATTAATTAAGTCTAGGCTAACTTAACCCCATCCGATTTCCATGTTTAGACTAGTTGAGTCTAATCTTAACCCCATTCGTTAACTGTATTTTTCGGTTAAGCGTCATTAAGAAAACTTACTTAACCTTACCAAGTTATCGCGTTGGATTGATTAAGTGTTGGTTAACTTAACCCCATCCACTAGTCATATAAAAATGGTTAAGTGTCATTAGGCAAATCAAGTTACTTAACCTACCCAACCTTGTCATGTTTTGTTAAGTATCATTAGCCTAATCAAATTACTTAACCCATTTGTCCATGTCATATTTGGTTAAGAGTCATTAATCAAATTAACTTAACCCTATCATGTGGCATTAATTACTTAATGCACCTTCACCTCTCACATTAGACTTTGTTGTGGTTACTAGTTAAGCCGGTCGGTTCCGGGTAGCTTTACACCACAACTTGGTCAAACCTCGGGTTCAAGCACAACATGACCAACTTCTCACATTGGGTCCTATTGTTTGCAACTACTAGTTAGGCCGGTCGGTTCCGGGTAGTTTTACGTTGCAAACTCAACCCAACCTCGAGTTGGCCACACTTATATTATCTAAGTGTCATGTCCATCATGTTTCCCAAAACATGTTACAAGTTTTCAAGCATTTGGGTAGACCTAACTTAATAGGTAAATTCTCAAAGGGTAGACCTAACTTAATAGGTAAATTCCCAAGCTTATGTTTTTATGCATACTTACATGTCAACTTCCATGTTATATTTCAAGTCATGTTTTCAAGTTGTATTTTCATGTCATTAGAAATTACCCATAACATAACCCAACGCTTTTAAACTCGCATATACGTTCGCGACAACGTAATGGATTAAAAGAAGAGACTTGGCAAAGGCATGACAAAAATGGATATTAAGCCACAAGTTAATCATGGTGGCAAATGAGGCACAAATGTGTTCATTAACTTGCATGTTACATTCTTAAGCCTCAAAACATGCATAAACCCAAACTTGGCACATAAGCGAATCATGGTGACAAAAGATATGGAATGATGACTAGTAACTCGCATATATCATCATATAAGGGTTATGACTTCATATGCAAGTTGACATAAAGGTTATGAGGGTTCTCATGTTGCCTAATGCAACATTTCAACATAAAGGTTGTAGCTTTTAGCTCACAAGATCAAGATAATGACTTCATAAACTTGCATGACATGATAGCATGTATCATACTCAATGATCAAACCCAAACTTGCAACATGAACATTTAACTTCATAGTTAATATCTAAGAGTAGGGAAAGGGCTTACATTGCTATGAAGGCACAAAAGATATGATAAAGCCCTTATGCAATCAAATAGACTCAAAATGCAAGCTCTAACATAAAAACCCTTGAGCCAAAATGATCAAAACCCTTGCTTTATGATGCAAAGATAGAAACTTGACTTGAATGCAAGCTAATGACACTCATACAAGCTTGAAAACACTTGTATGCATGGAAAATATCTCATAGAAACCATTTAGAAATTTTATGAAGAGAGTGGAGGCCATGAGAGGTAAAATTTTGCCATAGTTTAGTTGCATGAATGAGTAATGAGGATTTAGGATAGGTTAGGGTCTTATTTATAGATTAGGCAAGTGTTTTAGGCCATAGGATTAAACCTAGATTCAATCCAAGCCATCAAAGCATGTCTTGGGGAAGAAGTCAAGTGTAGGAACCATCTAAGGCCTTTAGATTAAAGATGAACCATGAGAACCATCCAAATGCAAAATCTGCATTTGAGCGAATCGGCCCACGGGTTGACAGCCAAACACCATGGATTAACCCCTAGTCGACCCAGCAAGCTCGGGTCGACCTCAAAAATCGGCCGGTTCGGTTATTCCCCTCTCCCAATTCGCTGTTTTGAACATTTTTGCATATTTATTTATTTAATTTTCAATTATATATATATATATATATCAATATATATATATTTCTCTGCGCAACCCATTTCACTTAATTAAGTATACTTTACTTTGGGAATTTTTCGTGAAACTTCGCGAGGCCATATCTTGGTCATACGGACTCCGATTTTCGAAAACTCGGACTCTATTTCGCGTATTTTTCTGAGACGAACGCAATGGCATAGCCCGTTTCCCTTGATTCAGATTTTACAGTTTAATTCTGCCTCCATTTATGTTATAACAGGTTATTGAAAATACGGGTTGTTACAAAACCCCCAATCATTGTTCACAGTATAAACTATGCCAAATTATAGCCTTTAATTACAGTGCATGCCAATTACCCTAAAATCTCACTTTAGGTGTGTTCACATTTAACAATTATCCCTATCTTACTATAGGTTTTCATGCCTAAGCCATACATCACTATACATAATAATCTCCTTCTTCCAAGTCATAAACTATCATATATATATTCCCCAATTTTAGGTTTTAAACCACAGCATGTACTATGCCTTACACATTTATAGTTCAATTTACGCCACAAATCCCAAGTCATATGTCCAATATACTTTATGCCTCAAATCTCGAGTCATATGTTCGATACACTTTATGTTTTAAATAAAACATGTGTTATGTCCTCAAATCAGTTATGCCCAATTATACATAAATTAATACTTTTCCCAATTTTAGCACTGGTCATGTCCAAATCATATATTATGCCCAATTTTAGCGCTGGTTATGCTCAAATCATATATTATGCCCAATTTTATTTCCAACGTACGTTCATCTCTTGTGAGATTTGGCTTAGGCTCGCATTAGCCTTGCTATAAAAACAAAAAGGGAAGAAGGAAAGAAGAGATAAAGAATGGACATAATATTTTCAATGAGATAGATCCAATGGATATAGAAAGACAGATAGAAATAGGCATAATCTCAGATTCAGATTTATTACAATGTCAGAATCACAATTAACTTTTATTTCTGAAAGTAACATGAACTTACAAATTACAGAACGGTCTTGAATTATGGGATCTGATTTCTGACTTTAATTAGTTATTCCATTGATGTAGACTATCGATTCTCTAATTTAGATTTGATTCGTAGCATCTAAGTTGCTTTCTAGTTGGAGAAGAATGGTGGCTATGCTAGATTTACCATGGACAGCATGATGGCTCCTTGGAATGAAAATTGTGTGGTTTAGGGTTGAGAGTTGGGGTTGTTTATATAGAAGTTTAGATTAATATGAGGCGTCAGATCTGTAATAACCCAGAAATCCGAGCCAATTTAAAATTTTTATTTTGGCAATTTTAGTGAATTTTGATTATTTAAAATGAATTATTTTAAATAATATTGACGAGAAATTTATTTTGAATAGAATTCGAACGTATATATTTATATAGATCGACGTTAGAATATAAATATTTATTTTAAATTATAAAAGGAACTGAAAATGGCGTGGTAGTTCGATAATTCGATTTCAAAATTCAATTGAATGTACCGGGTGCAAAATAAACTGGATTTTAGTGAAACCAAAAATATTAGAATCTATTTGCGAATATCTTTCCAACGAATCCGAAAGATTGGAATTTCGTAGCGGGAATAAAAAGTTATGCCTAGTTGAAATTTCAGAATAGTCGTCCTGGAATTTCGGCCCTTGAAAATGGCCATTTTGCAAACGACCTCGGTTTTCGACGAAACCACTTTTGTTGGATCCGCAGTGTCAAATTATTGCTAGGTTTCAAATTTCATAATTTTTCAAATCAATATGTGAGCGTGGCAAAGGAAAATGCATTTGACCAGTTTCAGTTGATTTTAATCGACTGGAAAATGGCCATTTTTCAAACGGTCTCAGAATTCGACGAAATTAGTTTTGTTAGGACCGTATCGTCAATACGAAGCTAGAAAATATTTTTTCTGGAATTTTTCGAGTTAGTATGTGACCCCAGTAAATTGAAATGCGCGTTCAAATTCAACATATAGAGTTATATGTTGATTTTGACGAAAACTGTTCGAAACGATCGAATCAGCCTACGATACATATCCCATTGTGTTCGGAATCGGGGTAATTAGCTAAGGACGACAGGCGGTGGACGTCGTTTCGAATGAAAAAGTTACTTTTTAAAATTAAAATAAATTAAATAATATAATTTTCACTTAACCCCCCCTTTTTCTTCCTTCTCTTTCCCCGATCATTTCATTTTCAGAAGAAAGAAAAAAAACCTCGCCGTCGATCGACAACCGTCGCCCCCTCCTTGTCGCCTCGCCGCCGCCAGGGGCGACGCTGCTCTCTCGCCGCCAGCGCAAGGGCAACACCCCCCTTCCATCTCCGATCTCCCCCTCCGCTCTCGCCTTCACCTCCTCACCGCGCCCTAGCCCCTCTTCCACCAGTCCGCCGCCTGCTGGAGCAGACCCCCCCTTCGACGAGCCTCGCAACAGCAGACCCCCCATCTCCACTTCAATACGCAGAACCCCCCCCCCCGGTCGTCAATGAAGCTCGCCAACTTGAGACCGCCTCCTCCAGCGAAGCTCCAGTCCTCTGACCGCCACCAACGAGCAACGTGGAGCTTCTTCCGACAATAAAGCGGTTAGTTTTTACGTTTTTAATTGTAAAAATCGGATTTTTACTTCGATGAAAAGGGGATTTTTACTTCGAAGAAAGCTATGATTTTTAATAGAATAACTTCAAAGTAAAAATACGATTTTTAGTAAAGAAAAATTTGGGTTTTTTTATTATGAATAACGCTTTGAAAAAGAGAGGGATGATTTGATTTCTAATTAGCAAAAGGATTGATTTTTATCATTATAAAGATACAATTTTTAATAAGGAAAAGTATATAATTTGTACCGTAGGAAGGTAAGATTTTTATGTAAAGTAAAGGTAGGATTTTTATTTAAAGCAAAAGAAATATTTTTATATATATGAAGTGAAGTTAAAGGTGAGATCTTTATAAAATGTAGCAGTGTAAAAATATGATTTTTATCACATGTGAAATATAAAAATATAATTTTTATAAATTAAAAGTATTAAAAATATGATTTTTATAAAATAGAGAATATAAAAATATTATCTTTATATATGTAGCGAAATAAAAATCTGATTTTTATTATATATATGTTGAAATAAAAATGTGATTTTTATAGCGATGAAATAAAAATTCGATCTTTATATATGAAATAGAAATATAAAAATATAATTTTTATATAAAATGAAGCATTGTAAAAATATATGAAGTAGAAATAAAAATATGATTTTTATTTATTGAAATGAAGCAATAAAAATATAAAAATTTATTTGAACAGCGTGAAAAGAACTGCATTGGAATTTCGACCAGATCCAGACGGTCCAGCAGTTCAAAAGCAAAGCACGGCGGAGTGGAACCTTCTGTGAGAACTTCTCACCTTTTTAATTTTGTTTTTCTAGTTAAAATATATACTAGGATGCAGACAGTGTTTAGTAGCATCCGACACCCGTCGTCCACAAACCATGGACAGCTTGTATGCTTGTTTGTTTGATTTTGATGTGTAGTTGATTGTGTCATGTGATGTGAAATAAAATACAATATTTTATAATGGAAAATATTTTATAGTTAAAAATAGAACTTTTAACGTGTGTTTAAAATAAATATTTATAAACAAATCGGAGATTTGTTTATATACACACATTTGACTGATATTAATTAGGACGATAAATTTTACACATCGCCCAACTGCACAAATAAAATCGGTGTTTGATTGTTTGAAAACCCCCCACGGGTATTGGGGTGATATATGACATACACTAATCCCAATAGTTAGTTGTATGTCGATCGATTGATTGACAGACTGTTATAAGCGTAAATATTTATATTTGATGCTTATACAGTGTAGAATGCACTTTGGATGATGATTGATTATTCATCGTTGTTATTGTATACATGTGTTGTAGAAAATTCATATAATTAACATTATATGGTAATTGATTGAGCCTCATTCCAGTTTTGAAAAAGAAATATCTGAAATAGAAATATTTGAAATAGAATATTTGAAAATAGTATTATATGAAGCTGTGTTGATTAAATTGACGCCATTTTGACCTGAACGATATTTATATCGATTTTATTCATTTTATAATGAATATCGAAAGTGATTTCAAAATCTGATATTTCGAAAAGAATTGAAATTCGAATTGAAAATGAATAGAAATGAATTCGAATTGAAATGGAATATAAATGAATTCAAATTGAAATTGAATATAAATGAATTCGAATTGAAATTGAATTGAAATCAATTTGAAATGAATTTAAAACGAATTTATATTGGAATATTCAATTTTGATTTGAAATTGAATATGAAGTTGAAGCCGTTTTGAAAATGAAATTAAAACGATTTATAAAGCACGTTTTGAATTGAAATCGACGAAGTATATATTATATATATAATATAATGGCCTGAATAGAACGCGCCGCGCCGCGGTAGTTCGCGAATTTCGACCATTGACTTCGAACGGATATAACGGGAGATCCGACCGTCGGATTGTCCTAAAACTGGAACCGTTGGGTTCATATCGAAAAGAGCTTTTTAACGAGTATTGGAAATTAGAAATCTAACGGTTGGATTTGGAATTATGTCCAAATCAAATTTGGAAAAGGTCGCTATAAGTGCAGTTCGATGGCCGTTGATGGAAATCGACTGTACGGACCTTGATAAATTATTAAAAATAGTAATAATTGGTGTAGAATCATAAGAAATGATTTAGAAAGAATCGGGATGAAAAACTCCACATTTGAAAAGAAAAAAATAGGTTTTTTATCGAAATGAACTAGTTTTGAACTAGAATTAAAATTCTATTTATTTTTAAATAAATAAATTAGTTTTAAAAAGGGTTTTAAAAGTAACCAGAATTTCCAATAAGTGAATTGGAATGGATTTGAGTCGAAATTGTCTGTGGAATATTTCGATGTTGGATTTCGTGATTACACAGATATTGTTATGGGAATTTGAAAGATATATTTATATCGTTATTTCCAATACGATATTTGTTGGTCGTAGAATTTGATATTGAATATAAGCCAATATATTTTCTATTCAGAGCCTTATATTTAATATCAAATGTGATTTGGGTTTGTCGTGAATGGTGTCTTCATTAACACTGTTCTTAAGCCCAGTTAAGTAAAAGATTAAATATTTTATTTAGATTTAATGAAGTGTACCAATTAAATAATATTTAATTGGAATTGAATTGGTATTGATTTTTGGGTTTATCGTGAACAGTGTTTTAAATAACACTTGTTCTTTAACCCGATAATTAATGGAACGTAATTTTGGGTTGTCGTGAACGGTATCTTCAATAATACTGTTCTTAGACCCAAAGGAATTAAGAAAATCAGAAACTAACTGGAGATTAGTTAAGTTGAATGGTTTCTAGGGTATTGATCTGATGTTGGTTTCGGCCTTCGGGGTTAATACTTAGGGAACTGCTCACTTGCTAATTTACGGTTAGGGACTGATTGAAATGTGATGTGATTTTGGGTTTATCGTGAACCGTGTTTTAAATGACACTGATTCTTTAACCCAATTGAAGATTAAAACTAAGTGGAGTTTTAATGAATCTTTAATTAGATTGAAAAGATCGAGAATGGGGTATCACCAGTTTTACTCCAGGCGATAGTTAAATCTCTAATTAGATTTAAACGTGAAATGGTAATTGAATTTACCGATAACACCGTGGTGTTAGATATGAAGTATAACCAGTTTTACTTCATGGGATGAATAGGTTGGGGTTGGGAAATTAAAACAAATGATTACTTCGGTAAGGTTCATTAATCCCGACTAGTTTGAAGTGATATTCAAAAGGAAGATTAAAGAATGAATTTGAAAGAATTTATCTTTGATAAAATTAATGGGAACCTTTCCCTAAGAATGTGAAATTTAGAAACTAACTGTAGGTTGGCTAAGCAGAGTGATTTCCTGGGTATTGATCTGATGTTGGTTTCGGCCTTCGGGGTTAATATTTGGTGGGTTATTCTCTTGGTTAATTTACGGTTAGTGACTGATGAACCGGAATGAGGCGTATGTTGTGTTTGTGTAACACTTGTTTATTATATACGCGAGTTATTCGGAAAGACCGGGTTTATCCCATTCTGAATAACTGATGCGACGATAAGTCGAAGATGAAGACGGTGGTCGAAGGCCGGAGGTCTTCACGTCGTTTGGATAATTACTGATGATCTTGATTGGGTCGTACACCCAAGATGAGGGAATCGGTTGGTGATCGTCCAGACGTACTTGGAGATCGATGGATTTGCGGGGTACTAGGTGCCTCCGGTTTCGTTCAGACCCAGAACGAACTTGTAAATGGACTGTGTGTCTGACATTGGATTTCAGTCTGTGTGATTGATTTCTATTAAATATTTATATCTGTTTGGCGGCGGAGAATTTATTCTCTTGTTTAACGCCCTTCTCTGAGACGTACGAGCTCAGGGGTTATATATTGATGGATATCCATCGCATGGAATGAATTGCCTGTGTGGCATGCCTAAGTGGCAATGGATCAAGGCTTATGTTGAAAAGCAAAGTCTTGTGGTTGATGATCAAAGCATGGCCTGTGTGGCGTAGCTTTGTGTAACATTGATTCACGAGCCTCGCACCTCGGTTGTGAACCAAAAACGGGAGAAGGACCTCAGGGATGGCATGCGTTTCTTTCTAGTTAGAAGTGGCATCAGTGGTTTTACACGCCCTGACGAGTTTGACTTATGTGGTTGTTGCTGTTGCGAGGCGCCTCGGTTTGATCGGACGATCCGGGTCCGATGGAGTCATTTGTTGGCTCATTGACGCCCCAAAGGGCGGGGAAACGTAGTGTTCAGGCATAATAATCCACATCGTTGGACCGGCCCTGACGATCCAAGGGGCAGTTGCGGCTGTTCCTGAGACACAGGCTAGAGCGTCTCGAATCGATTGAGGACTATCTTTTGCCTCGGTTCACAGATGGAAATCCAATTTCCAATACGTGACATGTGTGGTTTTGATTGTAGAGCCTAGTATGGCGACATAATGGGATGGGGCGCTTATGCCGTCTATGATTGATACTTATGATTTGAAATTGTTTTGACACTATACACTTATAGTAATAATAAAAGATGAAATTTCGCGTACCAAGCATTCTTGGCTATTATAAGGTAAAAACCCTATCCTCCGGCTTGCGTTGCATTGTGTGATGGGACATGGGTCTTATAATAGCTTCATTTTTCTTTATTTAGCATTGCGATGTTGTTATATGCACTGGTATTCTTGGGAGGAAACCCGTTCCGTGTTATGCGGCGTGGTCCCTTGATTTACCTAACTTTAAAATAAAGATTTACAACTGTTTTAGTTCTCACACCAGTCACATGACTGACCTGGAGTTTATTGTTTTAACCTAAACTCTAGGTGCCCTTATTTTGACACGGGCAGCTAGTAGTTTTGGTTTTGCAGATTTATATTCACAGGATCATGATTTACAGCTGGAACGATATCCGAAAAGCTTTGTATCAACGTATCACTTCTAGTTGTCTATTGTATTATTTTCCGTTGCTATGTAATTTATTGTAATCTCTGATATTTTATGAACTGTAATATTTATTTATACTATGTATATTATTTTATTCTGATGGAATTCTTGTAATTAACAATGAAATGTTCTTCCGTCCGTGTTCTATTTTGTCGTGTTCTCAAAACAATCAGGCGTTTCGAACGGTCTAGATCGGTCTAGCGACTGATTCGGATCAAGCGAAATTTCTTGTTGTTACAAGATCAACCTAGGAGTAATCAGGGCCCTTAAGATCAAAGAGAGCCAACCATAAATCGCCACATATTCCTTAATGACTCAGAAATCGTTACTGGAACAGGATCTCGGAAGGGGTCTTCCCCCCTTAAAGTGGGTCGACACCTATGTCAACCCACCTTAAGGGGGTCGACACCTATGTCTACCCCCCTTAAGAGGGGTCGACACCATTTGAGCGGGATCTTTCCCGATCACTCGTCTTTGACCTATTTTTGTTCTGGAGATGATTTTGTGTATATGTATATACTTCCTTTTGCGTATACAAACTTCTATGGCTTATAACTTCTTCATACGTTGTCCGATTCACGCAAACTCGGACTCTATCTCAAGCAGAATTATGAGACAAACGCAATGGCATAACCCGTTTCCCTTAATTATCACTTTTAAAATTAAGTATTCTTTAATTCGTTACATTAATATTCATAGGAAATACGGGGTATTACAACTTATTTCCTACGCCTTCTCTACGCCCCGCATTTTGGCATAGGAATGGCGTATGAAATTCTACGTAGAAAATTGAAGTGTTTTCTTATAGTGAGTTGAATTTAAAATGAATAAATTTATAATAATTTTGAATTAAAATAGTTTTTTATAAATTAGTTGAATTTAAGAAGTTTAAAATTTAAAAATAATTTTAACTGAAAATAGTTCGAGTTTAAAATAATCTGAGATAATATAGTTTTTCAAATAATATTAATTAGAATAGTAAAGTTTCCTCTAAACTATTCTAGTTTAAAATTTCCAATTTCACTTTAAAACTTTCCAAACCATAAATTTCGATTTATGAAATTTTTTAAATCATTTAAAGCTTAAATTTTGTATTCAATTCAAATTCTAATTTCCAACTCAAAATCAACTTTAATTTAAACTCGGTCTGACCCGAGCATTGCAAACAGTAGGATCAGTCTGGTGAATTGGAGTGAGGAAGCTCACTAAGTTTATAGGTATCATCAACCTTGATTTTAAAGTTAACAAATCTTTTCTAAAAGAAAAGGATAATCGTAAGACCGGTCCATACATAAACATGGACAGTTTTTGCACTATGATAACCCGAAACATTTTGAAATCATATCTTATACTGATATTATAATAGTATCTAATTCAAATAAATAACCATCTAGCAGAACGCTTGCCTCTCACGATCTACATATATAGTATATAATCAAAAACCGTGGGCACTTACTGGAGATTGGATTTCTGACTACGATAAGGTATGGAAACACATTCTGATAGTGTATCTCTATAGGGGAATACACTGGGTTCAACAAGAACATCTTGCAACCGAGCCACACATGTCCGACCACTCATTTCTTTTGAGTGTATCGAATGTATATCACCAGCGGTTGGGATCAGCAACTGTAATATCCTGGAATTTTTAACTAAGTTTAAATTGGATTTTTATTATATAATCTATATTTTCTGTATATAAATTGATTTTAATATGGTTTAAATATAGATTTCAATTTTGAATTTTGATAAGTATCTTGTTAATTTTACAAATACGAGCTTTTGCACAAAAAAACTTATTTTAAAACTTATATTTAACTTATAAGACTTTATGAATTTTTCAGTAATTTATAAATAATGATATTATCTAATTTGGCATAGTATTGATATAGAATATGAATTTGATAAATGATAAGTATTTTTAAAATTTTAGTATTATACAAGAATGATTTTTATGAGATTATTTGGATAATTTATAAATTAGTATTTATAAAATTTTATAAGGATTGTTAAGCCTTTAGACCATTTTTAAAGTATGAATTTTGGTAAATTAAATAGATAAATATTTCTGAAAATATTAGTAAGTTATATTTTGATGTACCTTAAGTAATAAGATGGTTACACTAATAAGTATGGCAAAGTTTGGCTACATCTATAAGTGTTGTATCTATGTTGCTATTTAAATAAATTAACTAATCCTTAAGGATAAGGATCAAATGTGATGTGTCTATATAATTGTCTTCATGCATGTAATTAGTACCATGTAATGATCCATGTGTCCCTTGATTCAATGACTGAAATACCCTTCTTTGAGCCTATATAAACACATATTTCCATTCATACAAAATCACTACTGCGATCTGCATCTTCTGTAGTATACTTCTTCTGGTTCTTCATTCCCAGTAAATGGAAATTCATGTTTCCATCCAACTAAAAATTCCACAGCTCTCAATCTATTCAATTTCAGCAAAAATGATCTGCAAGAAAGTTTTCCGGATCGTCATTTCTGATTTTTAGAAATTGACGGATCCAGATTTCATCAACAAACGAGAGAGAAATCTCTGATTTACAGAGAATGGAAATTTTTTGTAGAAAACTTCGAAAAATAATATCTCCTAATCCGGGAAGAATTATATTGTGCCGTCTGTGCCTTTATGATCAGCAGGAGATGTTGTATTTTTGGTGCGAATTTGATGCGATTCCGTGACGACACTTCTAATGGTTGGAATCTAGGGTTGGAGATCGTTGGAGATTTGAGCGGCGAGAGGAGAAATGGATAAGGGCGGAACAATGAGGATGGAGAAAACTTTCTGGTGGCAGAAGTTGGCGGAGTTCAGATCATTCATGGAGGCGTGCGACATATATGGGTCACGCGGGTTTTTTGGTGTAGCAGCTCACAGCATGGGGTTCGGTTTTTGATGTGGAGGGCCGGAGTCGAGGTGAGAGGGTGAGGTCGGAAGCACAGGCGAAGAGAAGTTTGTTGGTGGCCTCGGCTTAGGCGACGACGCTTGTATTTGGTGGTTCATGTGTACAACGTGCACGGTCTATTGGGTTCAACAAATGTGAAAAGGGAGAACGGGAGGAAGAAGGAGAGGAGCATGGGTATGGGTAGCGTTATACGGGCTAGAGGAGTAGTGGGCTAGGACTAATTATTTTGGTATGTTTTTATTTATTTAATTTTATACAAGTTCAAAGTTTAAATACCAATAACTCATTCATTTTAAACCGGATTGATTCATCGTTAGAGGCGTTAAAATCGTGTTCATAAGTAAAATACATTAATATAAAATATTGACAATTTTGTTTAAGTATCATTTATAATAAAATAAAAAGAGTCCTTGTATATATATATATAAAACGAACATCATTATTTATAGAATTTCAATATAAAATATTAGCAGAGAAATCAACAGCTGCTAATTGGATTGGAAGCAGTACCAGTGGCAATAACATGGTTCGTAAGGAAACCCTGAAAATGGAGATTTTGGAGCTTTGATGGTGAGAACTCCTGATTTAAGTATTTAAATTAGTGGTTAATGGATAGTTATAATCTGCCAATGATACTTGGTTGGATATGGATGTTATTGTTTGAATGGATGTGTAGATAGCACACTGAACAATGTTAAGCGTTATTGACCATAACGCTTGTGCACAGCCGAAATGGTTGTTTATTGGTTATGATTATAATTCATGTTCATATGATTTATATGGTTGGTTTATTATGATTGAAAGCGCACATACTGTGGTTGTGGAATTATACCGGTGATCGATTTAATCTTCCTTCCAAACAAATGAAAATGGTTTTCAAATTTTAAAATATTATTATTAAGTTCAAAATGAGATTTTGAAGTTGGAATATGATTATATATGTACGATGTTTCTTTTTAAAATATATATATACTAGAACTTTCTAGGATGACCGAGAGGATAGTGTCTAGACTAGGGTTTGGAAATATAGTTTCCTGCTTTCCCTGGCTATCCCTAACTGATCCGACAAAGGGGATGGTTAATTCAAAATCTAATTTGAAATATAATTTGAAATTGTTTTTCCGGATGAATTGAAAATATAAATTCAATTTGAAAAGGATTTGAATGATTTATATTTAATTGATATATGGCGTGAATAGAATGCGCTGCGGTGCGACAGTTCGTAAATATCAGTTTAACGACTATAACTTGATGGTTTGAAATCGGTTTGACTTGAAGTAAGAAACATTGGATTTCAAATGATAACAGCTTTTAAACAGAAAAGGAATTTTCAGATTCCAACATATGTTTTCCAAGTTATATTTAAAACAAATTCTGAAAAGGTCGCTATACATGCAGTTTGATGACCGTAATGGAAAATCGAATAAAATTAGCTAAAAATCTAGAAAAATATGATAAATCATATTTTATTATTTTAAAGTTATTTGAGTTAGAATATATTAATTTTGAATGATTCTGGATCGATTTGGTTAAATAACCATTTCACAGCACCTTCAGCAACGCTTTTAACATTATTAAACTATTTCTTTGAAATGATTGGAATTTAAAGATTTTTTAACCATGAACTATTGCTTAAAATTTTGAAAAGGATTTGTTAAATATTTTGAAAGATTTTAAAATATATGGTATGAGATTTATCTAAATTTTGAGTAAGATATGAGAAGTTTGAATTAAAAAGGAAATAAGTTTTGGATAGAGTTAGTCCTTGGATATTCGATATGGAATTCCAGGAGTGGACGAATACTATCAGAAATATTAAAACATACTCATATCCAAATTCTGATGGTGTTTGCTCAAGTTTGTGAATTGATGTAAGTCTATTAAACTCTATTTAAACTTATGTTTGAATATCTATTGTTTTGGACTATCGTAAATGGAATTTCAATCCAAATAAAGATGGTAAATTGGAAGACTTAAGAAAAGGGAACGAAGAATTATGTTTTGAGATATAAGGATCAAAGATGTATATTTTATTTCAAAAGATTTAAGATAATAATGGGATTTATGAAATTTAAAGAAATTCCAATCTTGAATTGTTAATAAATTAATAACGATTTGGAAGGAGGTTTGGATTGAAAGCCTGCGTAAAATGTAACTATTGTTTTAATAGTACGCTTATTACTTGGAAAGACCAGGATCAGATATATGTTCGAAAACCATTCCAAGTAATAATACGACGTTATGGAGCAATTCAAGACTTGGAAAACGACGAATGAAGACCGAGATTCTTTGACTTGTTTGGATTGATTGCTGATGTGTTGGTTGGGCTGATCCCCCGATATGAGGTTATAAGTGGCATGAGGTTAGAATATATTTGGAGATTTTCGGATTCGTGTTTCGTTCAGACCCAGAACGGACATATATGGATTGTTTGTTTGACATTGTAATTGACTGTGTAGCACTGATCTCCGTTAAATATATATTCTGCTTGGTGGCGGAGAATTTATTCTCTTTCTTAACACCCTTCTCTAATACGTATGAGCTTAGAGGTTATATATTGATAGAAATCAGTGATGCGTTGTGAATGGACAATGTGGCAAACTTAAGTTATGTGATGAGCTATGGATGATCAAAGCATAGCCTATTTAAGTGTAGCTTTGTGTATATCATGGCCTCAGCAAGCCTCACTCCCCGGTAAATAGCCAACACAGAAAGTAATGCAGCAGGGTTATGGGGTGTCGTCTACTTCTAGATAAAAGGTGTACAATGGTATGGAGCCAGGTATTAACCTATGTGGTAAAAACATCTACTTTTGTGGTTGTTGTTGGCACACACTCGGAAAGCTCGGTAACGACCGAGAGATAGCATACTCAGGCGTACTCTAAGTTATCCAGTTAAGGGGTAACCCAGGCTTGTGTTGGCAACTTGGCATGAGGAGCATTAGTTGATCCTCGGACATCCCTCTAGAGTTGTTCAAAATTCGGTTTAGAAGGAAGTTCCCTTTCCTGGTCATTGTTGGAAACCCAATCCCTGCTACGAGCCCGGACGATTTTAGTTGTATACCATACGTCAGTATAGTATATGGTACCTATGCTGGCTAAGATTGATACATTTACTCTCGAAAGGATTTTTCACACTATATTATAGTATTGAAAGAGGATTTTAACGTATCAAGCATTTTTGACTATCATAAGGAGAAACCTCGCCTATGTGTGCGTTTGCATTGTGTGTGTGCCGCGAGACCTCATGGTAGTTTCATTTTTCAAAAGTCATTGTGAATTTCTATGCACGGGAATTCATGTGGAGTAAACCCGTTTCGCGTTAGCTGCGTGGTCCGTTAAATTGCTCAACTTTAAAATGAATGCTAAATAAAAGTTGTTTTGAGTTCTCATACCAGTCCTTGTTTAACATGAGGCAACATGATAGGGGGTTCTCGCTCTTGGTTTGGTGGCGAGCAGGGAACTCTTACCTCTACACGTCCCAGTAGGGGTTGGTTAGGCAGGAGGCCACGACCGTCGAGAGGTTGATCGTAAAACAAGGTGCTAGGGGACCATTGTAATGCCACGGCGGAGTATTAGCTGTTGTCCGATGGTTAAAAAAGACCAGACCGTTACATTTTTTGTACCAGAGCTTTGGTTTATACAAAGCTACGGGGTACGACATATTTGAACAAAAGTAAGGACTCATCAGAGTTATGATATCTCATTAGAATTAGGGTTAGGAATACCCTAGAATGAGATTTGGGAATATTACGCTTGAGAGAGCGTCTTTCGTCATAAAATCAATATGTTATTAAATTTATGAGTCAAAATTAAATTATGGAAATATTGGAAACTTACCTTAACTCATAAATTGGTAGGCATTTATAACCGTATATGAGAATAAATAACTTAACTGAGTAAAACCCTTAAAAGGTAATTAAGGGAATTTTAAGTTGTACGGGAACGTGAATAAAAATTCTTTGTCTATTAATAATCTCTGAGTTGGTAGTAAGAATAATAATGACCGAAGTTAAGTCCCTTAATTATTTTAATTAGAATACTTTGGGTAAGGAATTCAAAGTATGAATATTAATGAGTATAAACGAGATTGGAAACTATTGGAATAAAAAAATTAAAATAGAATGATTATTCTCGAAATATAATTCTTCGCTTATCGCTGGGATTAGCTTGACTCGTTGTCATCTTTTGATAATCACTATCTCCCCAATTTTTATACTTGGATATTGTCTAACTCTATTTCTGAATTCTTCTTTTTACCCTACTTTGACAAAACCATGGACAAATGGATTACTGAAGTAGTTTTGGATCTGAGACAAGTATTTTGAATTATATCTTAATTTGAACTTGAATTTGTATTAAGTGCAAAAGAAATTCCAAAATGTTATTTTTGCAAGATCATTAGATGATTTGGGAAAAGGTATATTTATTTGAGAATTTGGATTCAAAATTTTGTTGAAATTTAACTAATATGAGGCATGAATCCTTATTCTTATAGTTTGACTTAAATTTGCTAAGCAAGCCATGGATTCCATAACTTTATCGGTAAGTTAGGAAGGCAATTTCTAAAAATCTAAATTTTCTTAGGGTCGTAGACATCTAAGTACTAGACAATATCTATCCCAGTTTCTCCTTTGTGGTAGTGGTAGCAGCTCTAGGTCTAACTCAGAAAAATTCGATTACAAACATGACCGGTGACGACCCTAGTAATCATGAGGTTATAGAAATCTCTACTTTTAATGAGAATCAGATAGAGTATCTTGAGATGATATGGGCCTTGGTTCTGATATGTTAAGAGGGAAATGGGAATTTAAAACTAGTAAAGGAGTTTAAATTTACTTGCCTTCCTTTTCGAGGACGAAATGTTTTAATGGGGGATGAATGTAATATCCCAGAAATTTTAACTAAATTTAATTGGAATTTTTATTATATAATCTAGATTTTATGTATATAAATTGATTTTAATAGGGTTTAATTATAGATTCCAATTCTGAATTTTAATAAGTATCTTGTTTATTTTATAAGTATGATTTTTTGTATAAGAAAACTTATTTTAAAATTTATATTTAATTTATAAGACTTTATGAATGTTTTAGTAATTTATAAATAATGATATTATCTGATTTGGTATAATATTGATTTAGACTATGAATTTGATAAATGGTAATTATTTTTAAGATTTTAATATTATACAAGAATGATTTTTATAAGATTATTTGGATAATTTATAAATTAGTATTTATAAAATTTTATAAGGATTGTTAAGCATAACATTTAGACCATTTTTAAAGTATGAATTTTTGGTAAATTAAATAGATAAATATTTCTGAAAATATTAGTAAGTTATATTTTGATGTAACTTAAGTAATAAGATGGTTACACTAATAAGTATGGAAAAGTTTGGCTACATCCATAAGTGTTGTATCTATGTTGCTATTTAAATAAATTAACTAATCCTTAAGGATAAGGATCAAAGGTGATGTATCCATATAGTTGTCTTCATGCCTGTAGTTAGTACCATGTAATGATCCATGTGTCCCTTGATTCAGTGACTGAAATACCCTTCTTTGAGCCTATATAAACACATATCTCCCTTCATACAAAATCACTACTATGATCTGCATCTTCTGTGGTATACTTCTTCTTGATCTCCATTTCCAGTAAATGGAAATTCATGTTTCCATCCAATTAAAAATCTACAACTCTCAATCTATTCAATTTATGCAAAAGTGATCTGTAGAATGTTGTCCGGATCATCATTTCTGATTTTTAGAAATTGGCGGATCCAGATTTCATTGACAAATGAGAGAGAAATCTCTGATTTATAGAGAATGGAAAATTTGTGTAGAAAACTTTGAAAAATAATATCTCCCAATCCGGGAAGAATTAGATTGCAATGTCTGCGCCATTACGATCAGCAGGAGATGTAGTATTTTTGGTGCGAATTTGATGCGATTCCTTAACGACACTTTTGATGGTCGGAATCTAGGGTTGGAGATCTTCGGAGATTTGAGTGGCGATAGGCGAAATGGATAATGGCGTAATGATGAGGATGGAGAAAGCTTTCTAGTGACAGAAGTTGGCGGAGTTCGGAGCATTGATGGGGCGTGTGACATATATAGGTGACGCGGGTTTTTTGGTGCAGCAGCTCATGGCATGGGGTCCAGTTTTCGATGTGGAGGGCCGGTGTCGAGGTGAGAGGGTGAGGTCGGAGGCACAGACAAAGAGAAGTTTGTTGGTGGTCTCAGCTTGGGCGATGGCGCTTGTATTCGGTGGTTCATGTGTACAATGTGCACGGTCTGTTGGGTTCAGCAAATGTGAAAAGAGAGAACGGGAGGAAGAAGGAGAGGAGCATGGGTATAGGTAACGTTATATGGGATAGAGGAGTAGTGGGCTGGGCCTAATTGTTTGGGTATGTTTTTATTTATTTAAATTTATACTAGTTCAAAGTTTAAATACTAATAACTCATTCATTTTAAACCGGATTGATTCATCGTCAGAGGCATTAGAATTGTGTTCACAAGTAAAATACATTAATATAAAATATTGAAAATTTTGTTTAAGTATGATTTATAATAAAATAAAAAGAATCCTTGTATATATATATATTATGTACATCATTATTTACTGAATTTCAGTATAAAAAATTAGCAAATAAATCAACAGCTGCTAATTGGATTGGAAGTGGTACGAGTGGCAATAACATGGCTCGTAAGGAAACCCTGACAATGGAGATTTCGGAGCTTTGATGGTGAGAACTCCTAATTTAATTATTTAAATTAGTGGTTAATAAATAGTTATATCTGTTAATGTTAATTGATTGAATATGGATGTTATTGTTTGAATGGATGTGTAAACAGCACACTGAACACTATTAAGCGTTATTGACCATAACGCTTGTGCACAGCTGAAATGGTTGTTTATTGGTTGTGATTATAATTCATGTTCATCTGATTTATGTGGTTGGTTTATTATGATTGAAAGCGCACACACACTGTGGTTCTGAAATTTTACTGGTGATCGATTTAATCTTCCTTCCATACAAATGAAGATTGGTTTTCAAATATTAAAATATTATTATTAAGTTCAAAATGAGATTTTGAACTTGGAATATGATTTTATATATATACACGATGTTTATTTTTAATATATATATATATATATATCTGTGTGTGTGTGTATACATACTAGAACAATCTAGGATGACAGAGAGGTTAATGTCTAGGCTTAGGCTTGGAAATATAGTTTTCTGCTCTCCCTGGCTATCACTAACTGATTCGACAAATGGGATGGTTAATTCAAAATCTAAGTTGAAATATAATTTGGAATTGTTTTTCCTAATGAATTGAAAATATAAATTCAATTTAAAAAGGATTTGAACGATTTATTATTAATCTTTATATGGCGTGAATAGAATGCGTTGCGGTGCGACAGTTCGTAAATATTGGATTAATAGCTATAACTTGATGGTTTTAAACTGGTTTGACTTGAAATAAGAAATATTGGATTTCAAATGATAACAGCTTTTAAATAGAAAAGGAATTTGCAGATTCCAACATATGGTTTTCAAGTTATATTTAAATCAAATTTGGAAAAGGTCGCTATACATGCAGTTCGACGACCATAATGGAAAATCGAATAAAATGAGCTAAAATCCAGAAAAATATGATAAATCATATTTTGTTATTTTAAAGTGATTTGAGTTAGAATATATGAATTTTGAATGATTTTGGATCGATTTGGTTAAATAAACATTTCACAACACCTTCAGCAACGCTTTTAACGTTATTAAACTATTTATTTGAAATGATTGGAATTTAAAGATTTTTTAACTGTGAATTATTGCTTAAAATTATGAAAAGGATTTGTTAAATATTCTAAAAGATTTTAAAATATATGGTATGAGATTTATCAACATTTTGAGTAAGATATGGGAAGTTTGAATTAAAAAGGAAATAAGTTTTTGATAGAGTTAGCCCTCGGATATTCGATATGGAATTCTAGTAGTGGACAATTACTGTCAGAAATATTAAAATATACTCATATCCAGATTCTGATGGTGTTTACCCGAGTTTGTGAATTAATATAAGTCGATTAAACTCTATTTAAACTTATGTTTGAATATCAATTGTTTTGGACTATCGTAAACGGAATTTCAATCCAAATAAAGATGGGTAAATTGGAAGACTTAAGAAAAGGGAAAGAAGAATTATGTTTTGAGATATAAGGATCAAAGATGTATATTTGATTTCAAAAGAGTTAAGTTAATAATGGGATTTATGAAATCTAAAGAAATTCCAATCTTGAATTGTTAATAAATTAATAATGATATGGAAAGAGGTTTGGATTGAAAAGCCTGCGTAAATCGTAACCATTGTTTTAAAAGTACGCTTATTACTTGGAAAGACTGGGATCAGATATTTGTTTGAAAACCATTCCAAGTAATAATATGACGTTATGGAGCAATTCAAGACTTGGAAAACGGCGAATGAAGACCGGGATTCTTTGAATTGTTTTGGATTGATTGATGATGTCTCGTTTGGGATGATCCCCTGATATGAGATTATATGTGGCATGAGGTTTGAATAAATTTGAAGATTTTCGGATTCTGTTTCCTTCAGACCCAGAACAGACATATATGGATTGTGTGTCTGACATTGTAATTGACTGCGTAGCACTGATCTCTGTTAAATATATATTCTGCTTGGTGCCGGAGAATTTATTCTCTTGCTTTACACCTTTCTTTAAGACGTAGAGGTTATATATTGATAGAAATCAGTGATGCGTTGTGAACGGACAATGTGCCATACTTAAGTTATGTGGTGAGCTATGGATGATCAAAGCATAGCTTATTTAAGCGTGGCTTTGTGTATATCGTGACCTTGACAAGCCTCACTCCCCAGTAAATGGCCAAAACAGGAAGAAATGCAGCAGGGTTATGGGGTGTTGTCTCCTTCTAGATAAAAGGTGTACTATGGTATGGAGCCCAGGTATAAACCTATATGGTAAATGAATCTACTTTTGTGGTTGTTATTGGCGAGTGTTCAGAAAGGTCGGTAACGATCGGGAGAGGGCATACTCAGGCGTACTCTAAGTTACCCAGTTAAGGGGTAACCCGACCTTATGTTGGCATAAGGAACATTAGTTGATCCTCGGACATCCCTCTAGAGGTGTTCAAAATTCGGTTCGGAAGGAAGTTTCTTTGCCTGGCATTGTTGGAAACCCAATCTCCTCTACGAGCCCATATAATTTTAGTTGTATACCATATGTCAGTATAATATATGGTACCTATGCTGGATAAGATTGATACATTCACTTTTGAAACGATTTTTCACACTATATTATAGTATTAAATGAGGATTTTCACGTATCAATCATTTTTGACTATCATAAGGAGAAACCTTCCCCATGTGTGCGTTTGCATTGTGTTTTTTCCGCAAGACCTTATGGTAGTTTCATTTTTCAAAAGTCATTGCAAATTTCTATGCATG
The DNA here is from genome assembly GCA_030737875.1 of Allium sativum. Classification (NCBI taxonomy): domain Eukaryota; kingdom Viridiplantae; phylum Streptophyta; class Magnoliopsida; order Asparagales; family Amaryllidaceae; genus Allium; species Allium sativum. The sequence continues at coordinate 54,135,999 of CM060913.1, forward strand.
GGAATTCATATGGAGTAAACACGTTCTTCATTAGCGGCGTGGTCCGTTGAATTACCCAACTTAAAAATGAATCCTAAATAACAGCTGTTTTGAGGTATCACACCAGTCCCGTGACTGACCTGTAGTTTATTTTTCCCACACCAAAACTCTGGGTGCCCATAATTTTGCTTGGGCAGCCAGTAGCTTAGCTTGCAGGTTTAGCTTTCAGAGTTGGATTCAGGATTGGAGCTAGAGCTATATTTTGGGTTTTCTTAGTCCATTGAAGAGTTTATTTCTGCTGAGCTTATGTCGTACTCTGATGTTCCTAGTAACTCTATTGTAATATTTTGTAATGAAATGGAAAGTTCTGACATTTTTGTGAAAATATATTAGTAGCCATAACATCCGTCTTTATGAACGGTTTAAGTTGGTTTAACTACCAGCGAGAACCTGGCAAAAAGCCGGGTCGTTACAACAACCGTTTCCCGAATGGGACAACATCGGTAGAGTAAAGAAGGAAATGAATTTTCTCTAGATAGATGATAATACACCCAAATTGGGAGCAACCCACTTAGCCATGCTACCTACCCGATTTTTGTCATTTCTTGGTTGAAGAGGCTTGAGGTTTAAATTGCCTTTTTAAAATAGCACACCACCATTCACTTTGAATGCCACATCGTCAGATCCACCAGAAAATCACTAATTAATTTCCATAAAAATGCACTAGGTCTTAAGATAAAGAAGTTTCCTTTATTGCCACCAAACTTGTATGTCTAAAGAAATCAACATACATGACCTTTTTGGAAATACTATGTCTGACATCTGTCCATGTAAGTTGTCCTAGGACTGGACGAATTGAACATACCTTCCTACCATATCCTAGGAATCACACTATAGTCCATAAGCGAGTAGTCCTTGCAAATTCGTAGATTTCAACCACATCCGAACTACAGTTTATCCCTTCTTACAAGCCAGAGAGTTTAATTGATGTTCTTTGGTTTATGAAGATCTACGGTCTTCAATTGCTCCATCTTGATCATCATCTGATATGTTCCACATTTACGTATTTATTGGTCCGAATGGTTTTCGAAAATAAATTTGATTTCGGTCGTTCCTAACAATAACCAATAATAGGTTAGATTTAACAGTTGGTTATTTAACTATCAAACAAACAACCATGCAACCATAAAAATAAAATGAATTTACTGGTTCAGTACTCATCATCACTTGGCCTTTTTAATTAAAAACTATTAAAACTTCTTAATCTTTTAATATTTTAAAACACGGTATTTACTTCTTATTATATTATAAGAGTATTCTCAAAACCAATTTAAATATTTTAGAATTAAATCTTATATGTATATATATACCCAACTTTGGTTTCAATCAAATTTCAGGTAAAACAACTTTACGAAAACACTTTGGTTTCATTTCTCGAAAACAATAACTTACACTTCCTTTTTGAATAAACTTATTCAAACTCATCTCGTTAATTCATTAAATCTTAAAAATATCGTTATATTTTCTCAAAATCTCTTTTTATTCCCATTACTTTGGAAACATCATTTTATATTCTCAAATCCTTTTTATTAGTTGGAAACATTCCCATTTCTTATTCATGCATTTCTATATTTCAACATTCATTAGTCCCTGACCGTATATTGGTAAGCGAATAACTCTTTAAGTATCAACCCTGAAGATCGAAATCAACATCAGATTAATACTCAGAAATCACTCAACCAATCTCCAATTAGGTTCCAATTCTTATCACCCCATATTATTCCACTTCTAATCCATTCAATCATTTTCCACTTTAAAAATATCATTTCAGATCCATTTATTTCATTTAATCTCATTAAGTATCGTTAATTTAAAATCAACGTTTAAACACCCCATCACATTTTGTAAACCTTGTTTATACAACTCCCGTTTAATATAAAACCCATTCATAAACTCCTTTCACAATCAAACTAGATTTCATTACAACAATGATTACTTATTTGAATGTATTTTATTTAAATAGTAATCACTTAAATTATTATTAATTAAAATAATAATTTACTTCATCATTAACTACTGTAGTAGCAATTAACTTCTTTACTAACTAACTAAATAGTAAATTTATTTTTAAAAATCTTATTAGAATCAACAAAAATACTTGTTAAATCATTTCAGTAGACTAACTGAATTTTTTTTAATTAAATCACCAATTTAAATTAAAATAGTTGACATAGCCAACTCAAAACACGGTTATCTAGTTAACCGATTCAAATTAGTTCTTCCTGTAAATTAATTAATAGTATAATTAATTTAAATGATTTGATTTAATTGTTTCTTAGAAACAATTAATCCAACTCTTAACCGTTACATTAATTTCTGCTCATTTTCTTCTAAATATTATTAACATAAGAGTTTGCTTTATAAAATCATTTAATAATTACTTATAAAATTAAATAATAATAATAAATATTTGTTTCCTTTTAATAAACTTCCATTCAACGTAAAAAATTTAGAATTCTATCTTTAGTTATCAACTAAATTTTATAACTTCATTTCTGTCAATGTACCTAACGATAAATCAATATTTACAAAACGATTGATTTACAGGCTATATGCTGCAAACTACTCAACCAATACCGCCCATTGGTTAAAACAAAACAAAAGTTGAATTTTCAGTCAACGACCAACAACCAAATCAATCATCAACTTAGAATAGTTCATATAACGATAATATGAAAATAAATAACATTTAATACAAGTTGGATCCCTCCAGCCTGTTTTCCCTGCGTCAAAATAGGTTACCTCAAATTAATCATTCAATTCAATATTCAAATGTAATTTCTATCAAAAATAACAGTAATTTAAACAGCCAATTATTAATTTTATACGTTCATATTGTTATAACCATGACCAATAAGGTAGGTTATCTCAATTGGTTGCAATCATTAAAAATAACAATTGATTTCAATTAATTTAAATGAACATTTATTTTAATCAATTCAGTCAATATAACATTATATATTCAGTAAACATCCAACAATAACAACCATACGACACAAATATTAAACCCAACTTATATAAAATATAAGTGGGATAAAACTGAGTGAGTTGTACTCTCCTTGGGTTTCCGTTCGTGGTCAAAATAGTTTTTTTAATTAAATTAAACTGGCATTTAATTTAATAAAAAATTCCAGCTGCATCCAACTCTGCTCCAACCCGCTCCTAAATGTTACGCTCACTGGTATGGTTCCATCATATCTGGTCTTGTCAGATTCTGATAACAAATGAGAACATCACAAAGCTTATACGTATTGGTTTTAAATTTACTATTCAAATCTTAACTAAATCTTTACTTTATTAATTAATTATATGTTTATCTACATATGATCGGGGACGTAATAACTGTTAGACATTTTTAAACTTAGTTCATATTAAATTGGTCATGTTAACGTATATACGATTAGGCACTGGGTCACGTTATGTATAAAATAGATTAGGCATGCACATGCTAATAATGTACAATTAGGCATATTTAAAACGTCTCCCCTTGTCGTTGATGGATAGAGACCAAATTGTTGTGCATGCCTTTTCAAATGAGGTATCTTCGGATTTTCAAATAATTTATGATGTATAAGAAGTTTTGGATGCACCGTTATATGTTTACCTCATTTTTCAATATTGTTATTCGTATGAAAAAAAATCAACACATACATCCACCCTATAAATCTAAGCTTTTATATAAACCAACAAACATCGTGATTTATCACGTAAAATAATTTGGGCCCATTAATATACTATTAGGCATATGTAAATAGGTATTTAGGTAAGTTATATATAGGTCACGTTAATAATAAATTAGGCACTATTAGGCACAGTTAAAACAGATTAGGCACTATAATCCGTAATTAAGCATATTTGGTTATTCTTCTTCACCTACATGAATATTGCTATCCCTCTGTAATAACCCGGAAATCCGAGCCAATTTAAAAATTTTATTTTGGCAATTTTGATGAATTTTGAATATTTAAAATGAATTATTTTAAATAATAACGACGAGAAATTTGTTTTGAATAGAAATAGAACGTATATATTTATATAGATCGTTGTTAGAATACAAATATTTTATTTTAAATATAAAAGGAATTAAAATGGCGCGGTATTTCGAAATTTCGATTTCAAAGTTCAAGTGAATGTACAGGATTCAAAATAAACCGGATTTTAGCGAAACAAAAAATATAAGAATCTATTTGAGAATATCTTTCCAACGAATCCGAAAAATTGAAATTTCATAGCGGGAATAAAAAGTTATGTACAATTGAAAATTCAGAATAGTCACTATGGAATTTATATATTTTTTAATATATATAAAGGCCCTTAAAAATAGCCATTTTGCAAACGACTTCTATTTTCGACGAAACCACTTTTGTTGGAACCGGAAAGTCAAATTATTACTAGATTCAAATTTCCATAATTTTTGAAATCAATATAGGAGCGTGGCAAAAGAAAACGTGTTTTCACAGTTTCAGTCAATTTCGATCGACCAGAAAATGACCATTTTTCAAACGGTCTCGGAATTTGACGAGATTAGTTTAGTTAGGACCGTATCGTCAATACGAAGCTAGAAATAATTTTTCTAGAATTTATAGAGTCGGTATGTTTCCCCGATAAATTAAAATGTACGTTCGAATTCAATATATAAAGACTTATATTTTAAATTTAAGGAAAAACTAGTCGAAATAGTCGAGTAGGCTAACAAAACATATTTCATTGTGTTCCGAATGGGGGTATTTAGATAGGGGCGACAGTCGTTGGGTCTCGTTTGGAGTTCTTGGTGTTAAACAAGTAAAATTGGAATTTATTGAATTAAATATTAATATAAATTTATATAAATATCCCACCCCTTAAAACCCTAATCCCCAATCACGGTTGAGCCGCCAGTTGAAAAGAAGAACAGACAACGCGCTCCGATTTTTCTCCCTCGATTTCATGAAATCCACTCCGAATTAAAAGGCAATAAATATACGAAATTGTAGAGCTCTCCTGGCTCTTCCAATCCATACTCATTTGAACTTCTATCGAAGTGTGTGGTGTTCGATTTTTGAGCGAGAAGGGAGCGATTTTGGGGAGGTTTTCTGGCCGCCAGGGCCCACCGAGTTGGTTGCGCCGGTCAGCGTGGAAGGAGGGGGTTCAGCTCTTCGTCGTGGGAGTGGTTGATCGTCGGTTAGAGGCCTTGGGGGTGTGCGATTTGGGGGGGAGGAAATCAACAGTGGGTTTTCACGGTTGAAAAGAGGCCAGGATATTTCGAGAGGAAGATGGTAATTAGTGCAAAACAAAAGCAATTAAGGAATTTTAATTTTTATTTAATTATATAAATTGTAATCAAATGTTCATAACACCATTACTTCGTCATACGAGATCGGATTTTGGTGATTTCAGTTGCGTTGCGCTCGTATCAGCAAACGCTATGCAATGAAACTAACTGGGGCAGAAACGGAGCACTTTGGAAATTTAGGCAAATTCAAACCCGAACCGAGTCAGAGATTTAGAAACAGACACTGGCGGAGTGGAAACTGACTGTGAGAACTCCTCAATTTTATTTTATTTTCTAGTTGAAATATATACTAGGATGCAGATGGTGCTTAGTTGCACCCAACACCCGTTGTCCACAGACCATGGACGACTTGTGTGATTGGTTGTGTTGTGAAATTTGACTGTTGATTGAGATGTGAAAAATATATATTCATGTGTTGAAATAAAATATATATTCATGTGTTGAAATAAAATATATATTCATGTGTTGAAATAAAATATATATTCATGTGTTGAAATCATATATATATATATATTCATGTGTTGAAATAAAATAAATATTCATTTACAAATCGAACGATTTGTTTATGTACACCGATTTGACTGATACTGATTGGGACGATAAATTTTACACATCGCCCAACTGCACAAATAAAAATATGTGTTTGCTGATGTGAAACCCCACACGGGTGTTGGGATGAAATTGGCCAAATACTAGTCCCAATAATTAGTTGTTTGTCGATCGATTGATTGACAGGCTGTTATAAGCGTTAAATATTTATATTTGATGCTTATGCAGTGTAGAATGCACTTTGGGTGATGGGTGCCTGTGTTTGATTGTTGTAGGGTACGTGTGTGTATGAAATCTATATAATTAACACTATATGGTAGTTGGTTGGGCCTCATTCCAATTTGGAAAATATATATTCATGTGTTGAATAGAAGAAAATTCATATGTTTAATAAAATATATATTCATGCGTTGAATAGAAGAAAATTCATTTGTTGAATAAAATATATATTCATGTGTTGAATAGAAGAAAATTCATGTGTTGAATAAAATATATATTCATGTGTTGAATAGAAGAAAATTCATGTGTTGAATAAAATATATATTCATGTGTTGAATAAAAGCAAATTTCATGCGTTGAAGAAAATATTCATTTGTCGAATAGAATAACAAAGTTACTGAAATATATAAAGCCGTATTGGATAAATATGCGCCATTTTGACGCGAACGAGATTTATATCGATTATATTCGTTTTTGTAATGACTATAGAAAAAGAAGTGATTTCAAAATATAATATTTTGAAAATATTATTATTTATACATCGATGAAGTGGAATATTCAATTTTGATTCGAAATTGAATTTGAAGTTGAAATCGTTTCGAAAACAAATTTAAAACGATTTATAAAATACGTTTTAAAAGGAAATCGATGAAATACATATAAAATATATATTATATATATAGAATGGCCAGAATAGAACGCGCCGCGCCGTGGCATTTCGCGAATTTCAACCATTGACTTCGAATGGACGTTACGGGAGATCCGACCGTCGAATTGTAATAACCCGAAAAATCTGAACCAGTTTGAAAATTTTAATTTGGCTATTTTAGTGAATTTAAAATATTTAAAATAGATATTTTAAATAATAACGACAAAAAGTTAGTTTGTATCGACGTTTGAAAATAAATATAATTAATTCTAATTATAAACAAGGCCTGAAATGGTGCGGTAGTTTCAAAATTTGAATTCAAACTTTGACTGACTATACCGGGTGCAAATTAAAACGGATTGTAGTGAAACCAAAAATATTTAAATCTGTTAGTGAATATCTTTCTAACGAATCTGAAAAATCAAAGTTTCATAGCGGAAAGCAAAAGTAATGGCCAAATGAATTTTCAGAAAGGTCGCTATAGAGTTTATATAGCCCGCGAAAATGGCCATTTTGCAAACGACCTCGGAATTCGAAGAAACCACTTTTGTTGGATCCGGTACATCAAATTATTGCTAGGTTTCAAATTTCATAATTTTTGAAGCTAGTATGTGAGCGTGGCAAAGAAAAATGTGTTTGGTCGATTTCTATTAAATTGGATCGACCAGAAAAAGGCCATTTTTCAAACAGTCTCAGAATTCGACGAAACTAGTTTTGTTGGGACCGTATCGTCAAAACATAGCTAGATTTATTTTTCGAGAATTTTTAGAATCAGTATGTGGCCCCGGCAAATTGAAATGTACGTTCAAATTAAATATTGAATGTTTTATATTTTAATTTGAAGAGAAACTGGATGAAACAGTCGAATGGGCCTACGAAACATATCCCATTGTGTTCGGAATGGGGGTATTTGGCTAGGGGCGACAGTCATTGGGTTTGGATTGGTGTTCGTTTGGAGAAACGCTATTTTAAAATTTAATAAGGCATCGACCAATAGGATTTATTCTTCATAATTTAAAAAAAAAACCTCGTTCTCTATCGCGATTAACGACGGACACCGCCTCCCAACTTCTCGATCAAATTCCGACCGCTCCGTCCATCTTCAGACCTCCCTCCAGTTGAGCTTTTTGTAGCCCTCTCCTTCCTCTTCAAATCCGACCAAGCCTCACCCTCCACCGTGCCCTGTGCGACGAGTTCCACCAGCTCGAAGTTCGGAGCTTCGAGGAGCCGCCGCCGTCGACTGGCACAGTCGAACTAAGCCCCACCTACCTCTTCGGGTGCGCGCCTCCTAGCTCTCCAACGTGGCGAGGTCTAATCGTCACCACGCTACACGCTTTGGCCAGAAAATCCAACCTAGTTTTGAACAAATCGGATAGGTATACGGCTGATTTTAATTAAACTATATTATAGCACTTTAAAGCGCTACGGTTTTTGATTTCACTGTAAAAATCATATCTTTTTTGTTTCTTGACAAAATTCAGTGAAACAAGAGACAATGGACTCGTGTGGACGTCTTTTACATTCTAGAAGAGATCGCATATTTTTTTGAGCCTCCTGCTATTTTTGGTGGAGTGGAACCCAATGTGAGATTTCTGAATTATAAAGATATGGAAAACGACGATGTATAAATTATATAGTCGATGTATGAGTTATATAAGCGTTGTACACCTCATATATAAGTGTTGTATAAGTTGTACGTTCGATGTATAAGTTATATATGCGTTGTAAAAATTATATATGTGTTGAATAGAAGTGAAATATACTTATATAAATATAAATATATATATACGCCCCACGTCCACAAACCATGGACGATATTTATTGGTTGTGATTGGTGTGAAAATTGGTTGATAGCGAATGGTTGAAATTGATTGTTTTTGGTTGAAATTGATTGATTGTGGTTGAAAAATACCCGTTGGTGGTTGAGAATGAGAATTATTTGGTTGAAACCACATAGGATTAGTTTGTTGAAAAGAAAAAAAATATGAATGTCGCCTGCATGTGAACTAGATGCATGAAATCCCCATTGTCAAAAGCTGCGAGGCTTTAAGGTAGAGCGAGGAGCCGTACGAGGGACGACCCCGGTTTTTAACTACCCTGCCGTTATGTTGCCGAAATTTTTAATAATATTCATGTGTTAGAATTATTTTCATGTGTTGAAACTATATTCGTGTGTTGAATAAAAAACATTCATGTGTTGAATAGAAATTCATTCGTTGAATAGAAATTCATTCGTTGAATAGAAATTCATGTGTTGAATGGTATTCGTGTTTTAAATAAATTGCTTTAACAATAAAAATCACATTTTTATTATATATACGAACTATAGAAAACATTCATGTGTTGAATAGAAATTCATTCGTTGAATAGAAATTCATGTGTTGAATGGTATTCGTGTTTTAAATAAATTGCTTTAACAATAAAAATCACATTTTTATTATATATATGAACTATAGAAAACATTCATGTGTTGAATAGAAATTCATTCGTTGAATAGAAATTCATGTGTTGAATGGTATTCGTGTTTTAAATAAATTTCTTTAACAATAAAAATCACATTTTTATTATATATACGAACTATAGAAAACATTCATGTGTTGAATAGAAATTCATTCGTTGAATAAAAATTCATGTGTTGAATGGTATTTGTGTTTTAAATAAATTGCTTTAACAATAAAAATCACATTTTTATTATATATTCGAACTGTAGAAAACATTCATGTGTTGAATAGAAATTCATTCGTTGAACAGAAATTCATGTGTTGAATGGTATTCGTGTTTTAAATAAATTGTTTTATAATAAAAATCCTATTTTTATCATCTATATGAACTATATAAAATATTCGTGTTTTGAAATAAATTGTTTTATAACAAAAATCCTATTTTTATCATCTATATGAACTATATAAAATAGTCGTGTTTTGAAAGAAATTGTTTTATAATAAAAATCCTATTTTTATCATCTATATGAACTATATAAAATAGTCGTGTTTTGAAATAAATTGTTTTACAATAAAAATCACATTTTTACTATATACATGAAGTGCTAAAAATAGTGAAGTGTTGAAATAAAGGCCTGTTGGATAAAAATATCATTTTTATCAAATGTATGAAAAGCATATGGTTTTGAAATCGAAGAATGGATTATATTTATATATATATATAATTAAAATAAATCGAATAACGGAGCTGTAGTTCGTGTTTTAAAACCGTGATTTCAAACGATTAGTATGGGAGATCCGACCATCGGATTTTCCCGAAACCGAAACATCTGGGTTCGCTTTGGAAATATCTTTCCAACGACACCCACTTTGTGAAGATCCAACGGTTGGATTGTCTGGAATGTTTAATTCAAATCTAAAGAAAAACAGCGCAAAAATCGATTATATTTATATATATACACATATATAAATATAATTAAATTTAATCGAATAATGACGCTGCAGTTCGTATTTTGAAATTGAAACTTCAAACGAGTGTACCGGGAGATCCGACCGTCGGATATTCCCAAAACTGGAACCGTTGGATTCGTTTTGAAAAGGTCTTTCTAATGATATAAAATTTTTGAAGATCCAACGGTTAGATTTTCAGAAATGTGTAAATCAAATCTGAAGAAAAACAACGCCACGACCGTGTTATGGCCTGTAGCGTCGTTTGAATAAATTGGATATTTTTAAATAAATAAAAATAGTGATAAATCGCTATAAAATATTATAAACGATATGGAATGTGAAATTTAGAAACTAACTGAAGGTTAGCTAAGTTGAATGGTTTCCTGGGTTTTGATCTGATGTTGGTTTCGGCCTTCGGGGTTAACACTTGGGAAATCGTTCTCTTACTGATTTACGGTTAGTGACTGATGAATTGGAATGAGGCGTATGTTGTGTTTGTGCAGCACTTGTTTATTATATACGCGAGTTGCTCAGAAAGACCGGGTTTATCCCATTCTGAATAACTGAATCGACGATAAGAAGTCGATGATAAAGACGGTGGTTGAAGACCGGAAATCTTCACCTCGGTTGGATGATAACTGATGTCCTGATTGGAAGGCATCCCGAAATATGGATAATAAGTGGTGATCGTCCAGACATACGTGGAGATCGATGGGTATGCGAGGATAGTGCCTCCGGTTTCGTTCAGACCCAGAATGGACTTGTAAATGGACTGTGTGTCTGACATTGGAATTCATTATGTTTGATTGATAGCCATCAGTTTGGTGTGAATTGCCTGTGTGGCATGCTAAGATGCAGTGATCAGAGCTTCTGTTGAAAAGCAAAGTCTTGTGGTTGATGATCAAAGCACTGCCTGTGTGGCGTAGCTTTGTGTATAACGTGAATTCGCGAGCCTCACACCCCGGTATGAGCCAGAAACAGGAGAGGACCTCAGGGAGAGCATGCGTTTCCTTCTAGCTAGAGGTGGTGTCAGTGCTTAAACTGGCTGACATATATATATTTCTTTCACCTATGAGTTGTTGCCGTTGCGAGGCACCACGGATATATCGGTCGATCTGGGACCGATGGAGTCATTCGTTGGCTAATTTACGCCCCCAAAGGGCAGGGAAACGCATTGTTCAGGCACTATAATGCACTCCGTGTGGACCGGCCCTGACGATCCAAGGGGTAGTTGCGGCTGTTCCGGAGACATGGGCTAGATTGTCTCGAAGTCGGTAAGGACTATCTTTTGCCTTGGTTCATGATGGAAATCCAATTTCCAAATACGACACCGTGCGGTTTTGATTGTAACCCTATATTTGGCGACATAGTGGCATGGGACGCTCATGTCGTCTATGATTGATACTTATGGTTTGAAATTGTTTTTGAAATATATAAACACTAGTAATAATACCAAATGCTTTTGTTTTATTCGTATCAAGCATATTTTGGCCATTATAAGGTAAAAACTCTATCCTCCGGTTTGCGTTGCATTGTGTGATGGGAACTGAGTCTTATAATGGCTTCATTTTATAAAAAGCATTGCGATGTTTTAAAAGATTTACTTGTTGTAAAGCACTGGCAATCCAATGGAGTAAACATGTTCCACGAAAGTGGCGTGGTCCTGTGATTAGCCATATTATAAAATGTGTTAAGTAGATTTCTCATACCAGTCCCATGACTAACTCGTAGTTTGTTTCACTTGCAAACTCGGGTGCCCCTTTTTCTACATGGGTAGCCTTGTATTCAGCTTTTAGCATGCACTTTCTGGATAGCTGGAGCTGAAGATGGATTCTATCATTTATCTCTTTTTATGTTGTTCAACTCCTATTGTACATATTATGTTTGTTTTCCGCTGTAGACATTTATGTATAGCTGAATTGTGTTTGTACTTAGCATGATCCTGTATACTGTGTAACTCTGATGATTATATTTATCCAGTGTATTATTTGTACATTATCTGGTGTATTTATTTAATTCTGTTCTGCTATTATCTGTTTATGTGTTATATTCGAAAGATTACCCTTGCCACTGTCTTATCGGGGTTTGGGGTCATCACAACGTGGTATCAGAGCTTTGGTTAAGCTTAGTGCTGGAATATAACAGATTAACGAATTCGTCAGAAATAGGACCAGTAGTGTTCTAGGATGAATAACTCATTACATACAGGATCAGTAATATCCTAGTATAAGTATAGCAGAATGAAAAAACACCTTGATAGATACATTTACATTTAAAGTATATGTCTCTATGTTTGAAATATCTTTTCTGTTGACCTGACACTTTGTTTCCTATTTGCAGACGTACTAGAAAATGAGTGACAGAAACAGAAATAATCGTATGGCTCGACAAGTTAATGAGCCAGTAGTGCTCCCGCAGCCAGAATCGGATATAGAAGTTCTATTCAAGAGATTTCTAAATCTGGGTGGATCACCATTCTTAGGCAAAGAGTCCATTATGGAAACATAAGCTTGGATTCATTCTACTGAGAAAATCTTTGAAAGTTTAAAGCTTAGAGATGATCAGAAAAGATTACTGGCATCTTGGGCACTCAAAGAAGAAGCTTTGTTTTGGTGGGATTCGATTATTAAAGATAATCCAGAAGGTAATATTTCCTGAGATAGATTTAAAGTGATTTTCCTAGAAAGATTTACTCCTGAAGCAACTGAGAGGTTATGTGATGAATTCTCTTATCTGATACAAGGAGATATGACCATTCCAAAATATCATAAGAGATTCAATGAACTTTCTCATTTTGCCCCTCATCTGATTCAAGATCCAAAGAGGAAGAATCTGAGGATTATTCATGGCCTGCAAAGAAAATACCAGAATAGTGTAATGAGGAATGTGAAGCTTCCTTTTTCTAAAATGATATACATGGCTTACCAGTATGAGGATCTCGACAAGAAAGGTATGTTGAGCTATGAAGAGGAAGTCAGTTCTAGTAATAAAGACGAGTCTTGAATAAGTTTGTTCTGGCTTTTATTGACGATATTCTAATCTTCTCTAAGTCAAAGGCCGAACACGAAAAACATTTGGAGCAAGTTCTAGAAATTCTGAGAAGGAATGTATTGAAAGCTAAACTGTCCAAATGTATATTCTGGCAAGATGAAGTGAAGTTTCTTGGCCACTCGTATCAAAAGAGGGAATTTCTGTGGATCCAAGTAAAATCACCGCTCTACAAAATTGGAAACAGCCTAGTACTCCCACAGAAGTTCGTAGTTTTCTTGGATTGGCTAGTTATTACCGGAAGTTCGTTAAAGATTTTTCAAAGATATCTAGTCACTTAACAAAGCTTACAAAGAAGCACTCAAAATTCAAGTTGACTCCAGAATGTGAGGAGGCTTTTGAGAAGCTAAAGTTAAGATTAACAACGGCTCCAGTATTAACGATTATCGACGGCAATCAGGACTTGAATGTATGGACAGTTGCCTCTAGAGAGGGCCTTTGTGCAGTATTAATGGAAAGAGATCAAGTGGTTGCTTATGCTAGCCGTCAGCTGAAGCCGCACGAGAAAAATTATGTCACTCATGATCTTGAGTTGTTGGCTATCGTATTTGCTTTTAAAATCTGGAGACATTATCTTTTGGGTGAGAAATTCGAACTGTTTACAGATCATCAGTCTCTAAAGTATATGTTCACCCAGAAAGACTTGAATCTAAGGCAGCAACGTTGACTAGAATTTCTTGCAGCATACGATTTTGAGATTCTATACACTCCGGGGAAAGCCAATGTCGTGGCCGATGCGTTAAGTAGAAAGAATGAAATGATCGCCAGTTTTATTATTGCGACTTCTTTAATTGACAAGATATCTGCTCTCCAAAAGGACGACAAATTTATTAAAGGAATGAGCCAGCGGATTCGTGAAGGCAATGCTTCAGATTTCCAACTCGATAGCGAAGGGATTCTGAGGTTACAAGGACGAATTTATGTTCCAGAAATTCCTGAACTCAGAAGAGATGTGCTTGATGAATGCCACAAATCTAAGCTCAGTATCCATCTGGGTGTGAGTAAAATGTATAACGATATCAAGCGAACATTCTGGTTCAAATCGTTGAAAAGAGACATCTCTATATATGTTAGAAGGTGCCCTACTTGCCAACTAGTTAAAAGCGACCAACAGAAAATGGTTGGATTGTTGCAACCGCTGGACATTCCAGGTTGGAAGTGGGAGCATATTTCCATGGACTTCATAGATGGTTTGCCCAGAACCAGAAAAGGAAATGACAGAAATTGGGTGATCGTAGATCGCTTCACGAAGACCGCCCATTTTATACCTGTCAGATCGAACCGAACTGCTCAGAGTCTGGCGTAGATATATTTCAAGGAAATTGTTAGGCTACATGGAGTGCCTCTCAGTATAGTTAGTGATAGAGATCCAATATTTACTAGCAAATTCTGGGAGGAATTTCAAGTAGAACTAGGAACGAAGCTGAACTAGAGCACCGCTTATCATTCTCAGACAAATGGTCAGAATGAGAGGGTGAATTGTATACTAGAAGATTTATTGCTGGCTTGTGTTCTAGATTTTTGTGGATCATGGGAAGACCATTTACATTTGGCTGAGTTCTCATACAACAATAGCTACCAAGCGAGCCTGACGATGTCACCATTCGAAGCATTGTATGGTAGACCGTGCTGATCCCCTGCTTGTTGGGTCGAACCTGGTAATAGGCTTGTATTGGGACCTGATATGATCCGTGAAGCTGCCGACAAAGTCGATTTCGTTAAGAAACGATTATTCGCCACTCAAAGCCTACAAAAGAGCTATGCTGATTCGAGAAGAAGAGATTTGGCTTTTTCTGTTGGTGATTATGTGTATCTTAGGGTTTTCTCCGATGAGAGGAGTGATTCGATTTGGTAAAACTGGGAAGTTGGCACCCAGATTTATTGGTCCATTCCCTATTCTTGAAAGGATTGGAACCCTCGCTTATAGAATTCAATTGCCTGATTGGTTGCTTGGAGTGCATGATGTATTTCACGTATCTCAACTTTGAAAGCATGTTCATGACCCAGACTTGGTTGTGGAAGAGGCGGCACAATAGGATATTGAAATCACTCCAGAATTGGCTGTGAGAAGAGAGCCGCTAAAGATTATTGTTAAAGAAACCAAAGAGCTGAGGAACAAGAAGGTTTACTTATTCAAAGTGCAATGGAGTGGAGATCCGCGAGATTATACTTGGGAAACAGAGGAAAGCATTAAGAAAGCCTATCCTAAGTGCAGGGTGGATATCTCTGATCAACTCTGGTGCAAGGTACATTTACCATATTTTGAAATTTCCATTATGTCCTCTACTTTGTTGTTATTTTATGTTCATGGATGTGAACTCTTAATTCTATAGTCTGAATGATTTTAAAAGAGTATAGGAATTGATTAGTATATTTTTGAAAAGTTAAAAATAAAATTGATTGTTGTTTGTGTTGTGTGATAGTGGATTTGAATAATTAAATTATTGAAATAATAGTTAATTTAATCAATAAGAGAATGAAGGGTAGAATTTATTCGATTAAATCACACATTGAACTGAGTTAAAAATAGATAGAAATATATACATGTGCATTATATATGTTTCAACAGGTAAATGGATTAGCTGTTGAGTAAAGAATTTATTTGCGTGCCCGACAAATAGGTAAACCTTAATGAATTGGATGCACAATTTTATTATTATATCAATTCCAGTGAATGCCATTGGATGCGGAGTGCTGGTTATTCTGTGTGTAATAATAAACGTCGCCATAGGATAGTAACAATTAATTTTGAACTACGCTACATGGCATACTTCTTGAAGATAGGCATACTTCATCATATACCACATAAGCATTTGGAGCTTGTGTGACGAGGTTGAAGATTTACCATACGAGCTAGAGGCTTGTATGGAGATGACTATATTTTACAGGTTGAACTGATGACTGATATGGACCATATAAAATGTAACGGTAAATTGCCAGATAAGTAAAAAACCCACATGGGTCTGGAGATGTCAATAAACACGTCTCTCTGTTCATTAAGGCACAAAAACCATTTATAGGGTGACGAGAATTTATTCTCTGGAGTTATGATCAATACACACTCCCTTGTGGACACTGAAATATATCACTATAAATATGTGCATGCTTATTAGGATTTATTGGGTACCTAATACGGCCCAATAAATTTCCAAACCCCTCCCCGTACAAAGGAGGTTATGGCGAAAATTTTCGAAAATTTAGGGTATTAGCCAAATTTTTGATGAATTGGAAAATTCTCAGAAACTGAAAAGTTGGAGAATGGAAGTCAGATTGAAAGTAGAGTTGATTAATCGAACCACTTTCGACTAAGTTCCTTTTCGGGGACGAAAACTTTTAAGTGGGGGAAATTGTAACAACCCGAAAAATCTGAACAAGTTTGAAAATTTTAATTTGGCTATTTTAGTGAATTTAAAATATTTAAAATAGATATTTTAAATAATAACGACAAAAAGTAAGTTTGAATCGACGTTTGAAAATAAATATAATTAATTCTAATTATAAACAAGGCCTGAAATGGCGCGGTAGTTTCAAAATTTTAATTCAAACTTTGACTGACTGTACCGGGTGCAAATTAAAACGGATTTTAGTGAAACCAAAAATATTTAAATCTGTTAGTGAATGTCTTTCTAATGAATCTGAAAAATCAAAGTTTCATAGCGGGAAACAAAAGTTATGGCCAAGTGAATTTTCAGAAAGGTCGCCATAGAGTTTATATAGCCCGTGAAAATGGCCATTTTGCAAACAACCTCGGAATTCAACGAAACCACTTTTGTTGGATCCGGGATGTCAAATTATTGCTAGGTTTCAAATTTCATAATTATTGAAGCTAGTATGTGAGCATGGCAAAGGAAAATGTGTTTGGTCGATTTCTATTAAATTGGATCGACCAGAAAAAGGCCAATTTTCAAAAAGTCTCAGAATTCGACGAAACTAGTTTTGTTGGGATCATATCGTCAAAACATAGCTAGATTTATTTTTCGGGAATTTTTAGAATTAGTATGTGGCCCCGACAAATTGAAATGTACGTTCAAATTAAATATCGAATGTTTTATATTTTAATTTGAAGAGAAACTGACTGAAACAGTCGAATGGGCCTACGAAACATATCCCATTGTGTTCGGAATGGGGGTATTTGGCTAGGGACGACAGTTGTTGGGTTTGGATTGGTGTTCGTTTGGAGAAACGCTATTTTAAAATTTAATAAGGCATCGACCAATAGGATTTATTCTTCATAATTAAAAAAACATCGTTCTCCATCGCGAGGACGCCGCCTCCCAACTTCCCGATCAAATTCCGACCGCTCCGTCCATCTTCAGACCACCCCTCCATTTGAGCTGTTTGTAGCCCTCTCCTTCCTCTTCAAATCCGACCAAGCCTCACCCTCCACCGTGCCCTATGCGACGAGTTCCGCCAGCTAGAAGTTCGGAGCTTCGAGGAGCCGCCGTCGTCGACTGGCACAGTCGAACTGGGCTCCACCTACCTCTTCGGGTGCACGCCTCCTAGCTCTCCAACGTGGCGAGGTCTGATCGTCACCACGCTACACGCTTTGGCCAGAAAATCCAACCCTAGTTTTGAACAAATCGGATAGGTATACGGCTGATTTTAATTAAACTATATTATAGCACTTTAAACCGCTACGGTTTTTGATTTCACTGTAAAAATCATATCTTTTTCGTTTCTTGATGAAATTCAGTGAAACAAGAGATAGTGGACTCGTGTGGACGTCTTCTACATTCTAGAAGAGACCGCATATTTTTCTGAGCCTCCTGCTATTTTTGGTGGAGTGGAACCCAATGTGAGATTTCTGAATTATAAACGAAATGGAAAACGACGATGTATAAATTATATAGTCGATGTATGAGTTATATAAGCGTTGTACACGTCATGTATAAGCGTTGTATAAGTTGTACGTTCGATGTATAAGTTATATATGCATTGTAAAAATTATATATGTGTTGAATAGAAGTGAAATATACTTATATATATATATATATACGCCCCTCGTCCACAAACCATGGACGATATTTACTGGTTGTGATTGGTGTGAAAATTGGTTGATAGCGAATGGTTGAAATTGATTGTTTGTGGTTGTAATTGATTGATTGTGGTTGAAAAATACCCGTTTGTCGTTGAGAATTATTTGGTTGAAACCACATAGGATAAGTTTGTGGAAAAGAAAAAAATATGAATGCCGCCTGCATGCGAACTAGATGCATGAAATCCCCATTGTCAAAAGCTGCGAGGCTTTAAGGTAGAGCGAGGAGCCGTACTAGGGACGGCCCCGGTTTTTAAGTACCCTGCCGTTATGTTGCCGAAATTTTTAATAATATTCATGTGTTAGAATTATTTTCATGTGTTGAAACTATATTCGTGTGTTGAATAGAAAACATTCATGTGTTGAATAGAAATTCATTCGTTGAATAGAAATTCATGTGTTGAATGGTATTCGTGTTTTAAATAAATTGCTTTAACAATAAAAATCACATTTTTATTATATATACGAACTATAGAAAACATTCATGTGTTGAATAGAAATTCATTCGTTGAATAAAAATTCATGTGTTGAATGGTATTCGTGTTTTAAATAAATTGCTTTAACAATAAAAATCACATTTTTATTATATATACGAACTATAGAAAACATTCATATGTTGAATAGAAATTCATTCGTTGAATAGAAATTCATGTGTTGAATGGTATTCGTGTTTTAAATAAATTGCTTTAACAATAAAAATCACATTTTAATTATATATACGAACTATAGAAAACATTCATGTGTTGAATAGAAATTCATTCGTTGAATAGAAATTCATGTGTTGAATTGTATTTGTGTTTTAAATAAATTGTTTTATAATAAAAATCCTATTTTTATCATCTATATGGACTATATAAAGTAGTCGTGTTTTGAAATAAATTGTTTTAAAATAAAATTCCTATTTTTAATATCTATATGAACTATATAAAATAATCGTGTTTTGAAAGAAATTGTTTTGTAATAAAAATCCTATTTTTATCATCTATATGAACTATATAAAATAGTCGTGTTTTGAAATAAATTGTTTTACAACAAAAATCACATTTTTACTATATGCATGAAGTGTTAAAAATGTGAAGTGTTGAAATAAAGGTCTGTTGGATAAAAATATCATTTTTATCAAATGTATGAAAAGCATATGGTTTTGAAATCGAAGAATGGATTATATATATATATATATAATTAAAATAAATCGAATAACGGAACTGCAGTTCATGTTTTGAAACCGTGATTTCAAACGATTAGTGCGGGAGATCCGACCATCGGATTTTCCCGAAACAGAAACTGTTGGGTTCGCTTTGGAAATATCTTTCCAACGACACCCACTTTGTGAAGATCCAGCGATTGGATTGTTTGGAATGTTTAATTCAAATCTGAAGAAAAACAGCGCCAGAATCGATTATATTTACATATACATCAATATAATTAAATTAAATCAAATAACGACGCTGCAGTTCGTATTTTGAAATCGAAACTTCAAACGAGTGTACCGGGAGATCACGCCGTTGGATTTTCCCAAAACTGGAACCTTTGGATTCGTTTTGAAATGATCTTTCTAATGATATAAAATTTGTGAAGATCCAACGGTTAGATTTTCAAATATGCGTAAATCAAATCTGAAGAAAAACAGCGCCACGACCGCGTCATGGCCTGAAGCATCATTTGAATAAATTGGCTATTTTTAAATAAATAAAAATAGCGATAAATTGTTATAAAATATTATAAACGATATGGAATGTGAAATTTAGAAACTAACCGAAGGTTACCTAAGTCGAATGGTTTCCTGGGTTTTGATCTGATGTTGGTTTCGGCCTTCGGGGTTAACACTTGGGAAATCGTTCTCTTACTGATTTACGGTTAGTGACTGATGAATTGGAATGAGGCATATGTTGTATTTGTGTAGCACTTGTTTATTATATACGCGAGTTGCTCAGAAAGACCGGGTTTATCCCATTCTGAATAACTGAATCGACGATAAGAAGTCGATGATGAAGACAGTGGTTGAAGACCGGAGATCTTCACCTCGGTTGGATGATAACTGATGTCCTGATTGGGAGGCATCCCGAAATATGGATAATAAGTGGTGATCATCCAGGCAAACGTGGAGATCGATGGGTATGCGAGGTATATAGTGCCTCCGGTTTTGTTCAGACCCAGAACAGACTTGTAAATGGACTGTGTGTCTGACATTGGAATTCATTCTGTGTGATTGATAGCCATCAGTTGCATGATGTGAATTGCCTGTGTGGCATGCTAAGATGCAATGATCAGGGCTTCTGTTGAAAAGCAAAGTCTGGTGGTTGATGATCAAAGCACCGCCTGTGTGGCGTAGCTTTGTGTATAACATGAATTCGCGAGCCTCACACCCCGGTATGGGCTAGAAACAAGAGAGGACCTCAGGGAGGGCATGCGTTTCCTTTAGCTAGAGGTGGTGTCAGTGCTTAAACTGGCTGACATATATATATTTCTTTCACCTGTGTGGTTGTTGCTGTTGCGAGGTGCCTCGGATATATCGGTCGATCCGGGACCGATGGAGTCATTCGTTGGCTCATTTACGCCCCAAAGGGCGGGGAAACGTATTGTTCAGGCACTATAATCCACTCCGTGTGGACCGGCCCTGACGATCCAAGGGGCAGTTGCGGCTGTTACGGAGACATGGGCTAGATTGTCACGAAGTCGGTAAGTATTATCTTTTGCCTTGGTTCATGATGGAAATCCAATTTCCAAATACGACACCGTGCGGTTTTGATTGTAACCCTATATTTGGCGACATAGTGGCATGGGACGCTCATGTCGTCTATGATTGATACTTATGGTTTGAAATTGTTTTTGAAATATATAAACACTAGTAATAATACCAAATGCTTTTGTTTTATTCGTATCAAGCATATTTTGGCCATTATAAGGTAAAAACTCTATCCTCCGGTTTGCGTTGCATTGTGTGATGGGAACTGAGTCTTATAATGGCTTCATTTTATAAAAAGCATTGCGATGTTTTAAAAGATTTACTTGTTGTAAAGCACTGGCAATCCAATGGAGTAAACATGTTCCACGAAAGTGGCGTGGTCCTGTGATTAGCCATATTATAAAATGTGTTAAGTAGATTTCTCATACCAGTCCCATGACTGACTCGTAGTTTGTTTCACTTGCAAACTCGGGTGCCCCTTTTTCTACACGGGCAGCCTTGTTTTCGGGTTTTAGCAGGCTCTTTTTGGATAGCTGGAGCTGAAGATGGATTCTATCATTTATCTCTTTTTATGCTGTTCAGCTCCTATTGTACATATTATGTTTGTTTTCCGCTATAGACATTTATGTATAGCTGAACTGTATTTGTACTAAGTATGATCCTGTATACTGTGTAACTTTGATGATTATATTTATCCAGTGTATTATTTGTACATTATCTGGTGTATTTATTTAACTTTGTTCTGCTATTATTTGTTTATGTGTTATATTCCAAAGATTACCCTTGCCACCGTCTTATCGGGGTTTGGGGTCGTCACACGGATTCTCCTAAAACCGGAATCGTTGGGTTCGTATCAAAAAGAGCTTTCTAAGAATATTAGAAATTAGAAATCTATTGGTTGGATTTGGAATTATGTCCAAATCAAATTTGGAAAAGGTCGTTGTAAGTGCAGATCGATGGCCGTTGATAGAATTCGACTGTACGGGCCTTGATAAAATTATTAAAAATAGAAATAATTTGTGTAAAATCATAATAAATGATTTATGAAGAATTGAGATGAAAATTTCCAAATTTGAAAAGATAAAAATAGTTTTTTTATCGAAATGAACTAGTTTTGAACTAGAATAATAATTTATTTATTTTTGAAATAAATAAATTGGATTTGAAAGGGTTTTAAAAGTAACCTGAAGTTTCAATAATTGAATGGGAATGGAATGTGATTTTGTGTTTATAGTGAACGGTGTTTTAAATGACATTGGTTCTTTAACCCAGTTAAAGACAGGAGATGATTTCCCAAGTTAAGCAATCGTTAATATTGATTTTTGGGAAGATTAAAACTAAGTGGAGTTTTAATGAATCTTTAATTATATTGAAATGATAGGGAATGGAGTATCACCAGTTTTTCTCCAGGCGATAGTTAAATGTTTAACTAGATTTGAACGTGAAACGGTAATTGAATTTACCAATAACACCGTGGTGTTAGATATGAAGTATGACCAGTTTTACTTCACGGGATGAATAGGTTGGGATTGGGAAATAAAATAAATGATTACTTTGGTGTGGTTCGCTAATCCCGACTAATTTGAATTGATATTCAAAAGAAGATTAAAGAATAAATTTAAAGAATTTATCTTTGATAAAATTAATGGGAACCTTTCCCAAAGCATAAGAATATTTGAATAAAAGAATATTCTGAATTGGAATGGGGCGTATGTTGTGTTTGTGTAACACTTGTTTATTATATACGCGAGTTATTCAGAAAGACCGGGTTTATCCCATTCTGAATAACTGATTCAACGTGGTGTCGAGGATGAAGACAGTGGTCGAAGACCGGAGGTCTTCACATCGGTTGGGTGATTACTGATGTTCTTGATTGGGTTGTACACCCAAGAGGAGGGAATTAGTTGGTGATCGTCCAGACGTACTTGGAGATCGATGGATATGCGAGGTACAAGGTGCCCCCGGTTTCGTTCACACCCAGAACGAACTTTTATAGACTGTGTGTCTGACATTGGATTTTTCTCTATGTTGATTGATCTCTATTAAATATACATCTTCCTGGTGAAGGGGAATTCATTCCCTTACTTCACCCATCTCTGAGACGTACGGGATCAAAGATTGTATATCGATGGACATCAGTCGCATGGTGTGAATTGCCTGTGTGGCATGCCTAAGTGGCAAATGATCAAGACTTTTGTTGAAAAGCAATGTCTTGTGGTTGATGATCAAAGCACTGCCTGTATGGCATAGATTTGTGTAACGTGAATTCGCGAGCCTCACATCCCGGTTGTGAACCAGAAACGGGAGAGGACCTTAGGGAAGGCATGCGTTTTCTTCTAGCCAGGGTGGTGTTAGTGACCTACCAGCCCTGACATTTATATTATTTTCACCTGTGTGGTTGTTGCTGTTGCGAGGCGCCTCGGATATATTAGTGACTGTGTGGAGCCGATGGAGTTATTTGGCTCATTTACGCCCCAAAGGGTGGGAAACGCAGTGTTCAGGCATTTTAATCCACATCGGTGGACCGACCCTGTCGCTCCAAGGGTCACTCGAGCTCTGATCCTGAGGCTCGGGCAAAAGAGTCTCGAATTCGGTAGAGGACGATCCCTTGCCTCGGTTCATAGATGGAAAACCAATTTCCAAATATGTGACTTTGAGGTTTTGATTGTAGAGCCTAGTATTGGCGACATGATATATGGTACCCATGCCATCTATGATTGATACTTATGAGTTGAAATTGTTTTGACACTATGCACTTATTATAGTATCAAATGATTTGTTTTTAACGTACCAAGCATGTTTTGCTATTATAAGGGAAAACCCTATCCCCCGGCTTGCGTTGCATTGTGTGATAGGACCTGGGTCTTATAATAGCTTCATTATTTCAAAAAGGCATTGCGCTGTTTTGTTATATGCACTGGTATTCTTGGGAGGAAACCCGTTCCGTGTTATACGGCGTGGTCCCTTGATATATCTGATTTAAAGTAGAGTTTTAAAAAACTGTTTTGGTTCTCACACCAGTCACATGACTGACCTGGAGTTTATTGTTTTAACCTAAACTCTGGGTGCCCTTATTTTGACACGGGCAGCTAGTAGTTTTGGTTTTGCAGATTTATATCTTTCAGTTGTGTTTTGTATTATTTTCCGCTGCGATGTATTTAAATGTAATTTAAATCTCTGATATTTTCTGTGTAATATTTATTCATACTCTGTAATATTCTCGTATTCTGATGGAATTGTTGTAATAAGCAATGAAATGTTCTTTTGTTTGCGTCCCGATGTGGCTTCTTCTCAATTCAATCCGGTCTTTCCTTACCGGGGAAGTTTGGGTCGTTTCATACGTGGTATCAGAGCTTTGGTTTACAGAGCTCAGAGAACAAGACACGTTAAAACCTAACGAAAGAATTCATCAGAGATTGGATTAGTAATATCCAATGAGAATGACTCGTTAGAGATGGGATCAATAGAATCCTAGAATGAGCATGAAGAGTGTATTTTTTTTATATAAAAGCGAAAACAATTTTTTTTTGAAAATAAAATCCAATTATACGTATTTGATTATTTTATTTGTATTGAATTTGGACAATCCAATATATAAAGATTTTGCATATACGCCTTGCAAACGTATGTTCGAAGTTTTAATATACTGGATAGATATAGAATCACACTCAAGTCGCCCGGACATGATCCTGATGATGAAGTATACCATCATCAATATTTATTTTCGAGTTTGGAAAGTGAGATGTCTATATATTTCCAATTGACTGGTGTGAGAATCAAAGCTAGATAGGGCTATTTGTTGTGAATTGGCATCAAAAATGTGATTTTTGACTATATATCAAAATTATGAGTTTGAAACGTTAATTCACTAATTGATTGCTGGTTGTGTTGTTTGATTATTGTATGATTAATTAAATGTTGAACCTTTAGTCAAATTGAACTAAATAGTGAGTTGTATTGAAAATTTATCGCATATGCTTGCATGTACATGTACTTACATTGAACAGGTCATAGCAAGGAGGCAAAAGCAGAGGAATAAAATTGTTTGCCCGACAAATAGATACATGTTTATTGTATTTCTTAGGTTTGGATGATTTTATGAGCCGATTGGCTAGCCGCTTGGCTTTTTCTTTTTCTTTTGGATTGGTGAGGGCCGTGGGAGGCTATTTGAAATATCCCGAAGCTCCCGGTGCAGGGGAGGTTATGGCGAAATTTTTCGAAAATTTAGGGTGTTAGCCAAATTTTTGAAAAATTAGAAAAGTTCTAAGAAACTGAAAAGTTGAAGAACTTAAGCCACAATGGAAACAATGGAAGTTGAGTTGATTTGTAAAATAACTTTCGGCTTCGTTCCTTTTCGGAGACGAAAAGTTTTAAGTGGGGGAGATTGTAATAACCCGGAAATCCGAGCCAATTTAAAATTTTTATTTTGGCAATTTTGATGAATTTTTAATATTTAAAATGAATTATTTTAAATAATAACGACGAGAATTTGTTTTGAATAGAATTAGAACGTATATATTTATATAGATCGTCGTTAGAATATAAATATTTTATTTTAATTATAAAAGGAATTGAAAATGGTGCGGTAGTTTGAAATTTCGATTTCAAAGTTCAAGTGAATGTACAGGATTCAAAATAAACCGGATTTTAGCGAAACCAAAAATATTAGAATCTATTTGAGAATATCTTTCCAACAAATCAGAAAAATTGAAATTTCATAGCGCGAATAAAAAGTTATGTCCAATTGAAAATTCAGAATAGTCGATGTGGAATTTATATATATTTTAATATATATAAAAGCCCTTAAAAATAGCCATTTTGAAAACGACCTCTATTTTCAACGAAACCACTTTTGTTGGAACCAGAAAGTCAAATTATTGCTAGATTCAAATTTACATAATTTTTGAAATCAATATGGGAGCGTGGCAAAAGAAAACGTGTTGTCACAGTTTCAGTCAATTTTGATCGACCAGAAAATGGCCATTTTTTAAACGGTCTCGGAATTTGACGAGATTAGTTTCGTTAGGACCGTATCGTCAATACGAAACTAGAAATAATTTTTCTAGAAATTATAGAGTCAGTATGTGGCCCTGGTAAATTAAAATGTACGTTCGAATTCAATATATAAAGACTTATATTTAAAATTTAAGGAAAAACTAGTCGAAACAGTCGAATAGGCTAACGAAACATATTTCATTGTGTTCGAAATGGGGGTATTTGGCTAGGTGCGACAGTCGTTGGGTCTCGTTTGGAGTTCGTGGTGTTAAATAAGTAAAATTGGAATTTATTGAGTTAAACATTAATATAAATTTACATAAATATCCCACCCCTTAAAACCCTAATCCCCAATCACGATTGAGCCGCCAGTTGAAAAGAAGAACGGACAACGCGCTCCGATTTTTCTCCCTCGATTTCATGAAATTCACTCCGAATTAAAAGGCAACAAATATATGAAATTGTAGAGCTCTCTTGGCTCTTCCAATCCATACTCGTTTGACCTTCTATCGAAGTGTGTGGTGTTCGATTTTTGAGCGAGAAGGGAGCGATTTTGAGGAGGTTTTCCGGCCGCCAGGGCCCACCGAGTTGGTCGCGCCGGTCGGCGTGGAAGGAGGGGGTTCGGCTCTTCGTCGTGGGGGTGGATGATCGTCGGTTAGAGGCCTTGGGGGTGTGCGATTTGGGAGGGAGAAAATCGACAGTGGGTTTTCACTGTTGAAAAGGGGCTTGGCTATTTCGAGAGGAAGATGGTAATTAGTGCAAAGCAAAAGTGATTAAGGAATTTTAATTTTTATTCAATTATATAAATTGTAATCAAATGTTCATAACACCATAACTTCTTCATATGAGATCGGATTTTGGTGATTTTAGTTGCATTGTTCTCGTATCAACGAAAGCTATGCAATGAAACTGACTGGGGCAGAAATGGAGCACTTTGGAAATTTAGGCAAATTCAAACCCGAACCGAGTCAGAGATTTGGAAACAGACACTGGCGGAGTGGAAACCGACTGTGAGAACTCCTCACTTTTATTTTATTTTCTAGTTGAAATATATACTAGGATGCAGACGGTGCTTAGTAGCACCCGACACCCGTTGTCCACGGACCATGGATGACTTGTGTGATTGGTTGCGTTGTGAAATTTGATTGTTGATTGAGATGTGAAAAATATATATTCATGTGTTGAAATAAAATATATATTCTTGTGTTGAAATAAAATATATATTCATGTGTTGAAATAAAATATATATATTCACGTGTTGAATAAAATATATATTCATGTGTTGAAATAAAATATTTATTCATGTGTTGAAGTAAAATATATATTCATGTGTTGAAATAAAATATATATTCATGTGTTGAAATCAAATATATATATTCATGTGTTGAAATGAAATAAATATTCATTTATAAATCGAACGATTTGTTTATGTACTCTGATTTGACTGATATTAATTTGGACGATAAATTTTACACATCGCCCAACTGCACAAATAAAAATCTGTGTTTGTTGATGTGAAACCCCACACGGGTATTGGGATGAAATTGGCCGTACGCTGGTCCCAAAAATTAGTTGTATGTCGATCGATAGATTGACAGGCTGTTATAAGCGTTAAATATTTATATTTGATTCTTATGCAGTGTAGAATGCACTTTGGGTGATGGGTGACTGTATTTGATTGTTGTAGGGTACATGTGTGTATGAAATCCATATAATTAACACTATATGGTAGTTGATTGGGCCTCATTCCAATTTGGAAAATATATATTCATGTGTTGAATAGAAGAAAATTCATGTGTTGGATAAAATATATATTCATGTGTTGAATAGAAGATAATTCATGTGTTGAATAAAATATATATTCATGTTGAATAGAAGAAAATTCTTGTGTTGAATAAAATATATATTCGTGTGTTGAATAGAAGAAAATTCATGTGTTGAATAAAATATATATTCGTGTGTTGAATAAAAGCAAATTTCATGTGTTGAAGAAAATATTCATTTGTTGAATAGAATAACGAAGTTATTGAAATATATAAAGCCGTGTTGGTTAGATATGCGCCATTTTGACGCGAACAAGATTTATATCGATTATATTCTTTTCTATAATGATTATAGAAAAAGAAGTGATTTCAAAATATAATATTTTGAAAATATTATCATTTGTATATCGATGAAGTGGAATATTCAATTTTGATTCGAAATGGAATATGAAGTTGAAATCGTTTTGAAAACAAATTTAAAACGATTTATAAAATACGTTTTAAAAGGAAATCGACGAAATATATATAACATGTATATTATATACATATAATGGCCAGAACAGAACGCGCCGCACCGTGGCAGTTCGCGAATTTCGACAATTGACTTTGAGTGGACGTTACGGGAGATCTGATCGTCAGATTCTCCTAAAACCAGAACCGTTGGGTTCGTATCGAAAAGAGCTTTCTGAAGAATATTAGAAATCTAACTATTGGGTTTGGAATTATGTCCAAATCAAATTTGGAAAAGGTCGATATAAGTGCAGTTCGATGACCGTTGATGAATTCGACTGTACGTGCCTTGATAAAATTATTAAAAACAGTAATAATTTGTGTAAAATCATAATAAATGATTTGTGAAGAATTGAGATGAAAATTTCCAAGTTTGAAAAGATAAAAATAGATTTTTATCGAAATGAACTAGTTTTGAACTATAATAATAATTTATTTATTTTAGAAATAAATAAATTGGATTTGAAAGGGTTTTAAAAGTAACCCGAAGTTAATTGAATGGGAATGGAATGTGATTTTGGGTATATAGTGAATGGTGTTTTAAATGACATTGGTTCTTTAACCCAGTTAAAGACAGGATATGATTTCCCAAGTTAAGCAATCATTAATATTGATTTTTGGGAAGATTAAAACTAAGTGCAGTTTTAATGAATCTTTAATTAGATTGAAATGATCGGGAATGGAGTATCACCAGTTTTTCTCCAGGCGATAGTTAAATGTTTAACTAGATTTGAACGTGAAACGGTAATTGAATTTATCGATAACACCGTGGTGTTAGATAGGAAGTATAACCATTTTTACTTCATGGGATGAATATGTTGGGATTGGGAAATAAAATAAATGATTCCTTCGGTGTGGTTCGCTAATCCCGACTAATTTGAATTGATATTCAAAAGAAGATTAAAGAATAAATTTAAAGAATTTATCTTTAATAAAATTAATGGGAACCTTTCCCAAAGCATAAGAATATTTGAATAAAAGAATATTCTGAATTGGAATGGGGCGTATGTTGTGTTTGTGTAACACTTGTTTATTATATACGCGAGTTATTCAGAAAGACCGGGTTTATCCCATTCTGAATAACTGATTCAACGTGGTGTCGAGGATGAAGACAGTGGTCGAAGACCGGAGGTCTTCACATCGGTTGGGTGATAACTGATGATCTTGATTGGGTTGTACACCCAAGAGGAGGGAATCAGTTGGTGATCGTCCAGACGTACTTGGGGATCGATGGATATGCGAGGTACAAGGTGCCTCCGGTTTCGTTCACACCCAGAACGAATTTGTATGTACTGTGTGTCTGACATTGGATTTTGCTCTGTGTTGATTGATCTCTATTAAATATACATCTGCCTGGTGAAGGGGGATTCATTCCCTTACTTCACCCATCTCTGAGACATACTGGATCAGAGGTTGTATATCGATGGACATCAGTCGCATGGTGTGAATTGCCTGTGTGGCAAGCCTAAGTGGCAAATGATCAAGGCTTTTGTTGAAAAGCAAAGTCTTGTGGTTGATGATCAAAGCACCTTTTGTGTGGCATAGCTTTGTGTAACATGAATTCGCGAGCCTCACACCCCGGTTGTGAACCAGAAACGGGAGAGGACCTCAGGGAGGGCATGCGTTTCCTTCTAGCTAGGGTTGTGTTAGTGACCTACCAGCCCTGACATTTATATTGTTTTCACCTGTGTGGTTATTGCTGTTGCGAGGCGCTTCGGATATATCGGTTACTGTGTGGAGCCGATGGAGTCATTTGGCTCATTTACGCAACAAAGGGTGGGGAAACGCAGTGTTCATGCATTTTAATCCACATCGGTGGACCAACCCTGTCGCTCCAAGGGTCACTCGAGCTCTGATCCTAAGGCTCGGGCAATAGAGTCTCAAATTCGGTAGAGGACGATCCCTTGCCTCGGTTCATAGATGGAATTCCAATTTCCAAATACGTGACTTTGCGGTTTTGATTGTAGAGCCTAGTATTGGCGACATGATATATGGTAGCCATGCCGTCTATGATTGATACTTATGATTTGAAATTGTTTTGACACTATGCACTTATTATAGTATCAAATGATTTGTTTTTAACGTACCAAGCATGTTTGGCTATTATAAGGGAAAGCTCAATCCCCCGGCTTGCGTTGCATTGTGTGATAGGACCTGGGTCTTATAACAGCTTCATTTTTTCAAAAAGCATTGCGCTGTTTTGTTATATGCACTGGTATTCTTGGGAGGAAACCTGCTCCGTGTTATGCGGCGTGGTCCCTTGATATATCTGATTTAAAGTAAAGTTTTAAATAATTGTTTTAGTTCTCACACCAGTCACATGACTGACCTGGAGTTTATTTTTTTTACCTAAACTTTGGGTGGCCTTATTTTGACACGGGCAGCTAGCAGTTTTGGTTTTCCAGATTTATATTCACAAGATCCTGATTTACAGCTGGAACGATAACTGGAAAGCTCTGCATCCGTTTATCTATTTCAGTTGTGTTTTGTATTATTTTCCGCTGCGATGTATTTAAATGTAATTTAAATCTCTGATATTTTCTGTGTAATATTTATTCATACTCTGTAATATTCTTGTATTCTGATGGAATTGTTGTAATAAGCAATGAAATATTCTTCTGTTTACGTCCTGATATGGCTTGTTCTCAATTCAATCCGGGCTTTCCTTTCTGGGGAAGTTCAGGTCGTTTCACCCTCTCTATCCCCTGTCCACCACTACATCGTTACGAACCTTCACCTCCACTTTTTTGTGGTATAATTTCTTTTCCACCATAACCTCCTAATTCCCTTGTTCAAACAACCTACTTTACTTCTCAACGCATCATTCCTACACAAACCTTCTGCATCTATCTCCATCAACACGCCATGCCCCACCACGTCACGTCCTTGAACTGCTACCACCTCATCGTCGTTTCTATCACTGCCACCCCTCCAGCCCATCTTGACCTACGCTCTTGCTGCGACTCCGCTGCTTCACACACATATGAAAACAGACCCCTACCTCATGCATAGAAACTTCGAAATCCACATTCTTTAGTACCTCACCACACCCAATTTATCACCATGCCTCCCCTCCTTGTCCACCTGCCTACTTCGAACAGCGTACCATATGGTTGCACGACCAAAAAACACTGAAAAGGATCATGGATGTCCATGAGCTTCATTCAGATTTATTTGATGGAGAAAAGGATTTTATATAAAATGTTGAAGCCATTATAATTTTCGCATAAATTTCTCGACACAGAAGGTAAAGGAAGAGCGTGTGTATTTATAGTTGAAGATCCTTGGCATCCAAGTATTAGAGTAGCGGGTAGCTGAAGACTTTACTTGCGATGAATATAGGTTAGCATGTGTGATGGTGGGGATTCCCAAACCCTGTGGCACGACTCAATTTGCTGAAAAGAAAATACATATGATAGGTGCTCTTCTTTTCAATGAGGCTGTACATTTGTTTGTAGGTCTGTAAGTTGGTAGGTTAGCATTTGGGATGGGTGAAACCATAAGGCTTAAGCAATCGTTGGGTAGATTAGGCTAGGCATGTGCGCTCTAATTTGATAAGGCTGATGTACGGTTCATATATATATATATATATATATATATATATATATATATATATATATATATATATATATACACACACACATACATACATACATATATACATATATATAGGTATGATTTTTATATTTGATAAGGTGGTAGGATGATATGTTTGCTTATGCGTTTAGCTTAGGAAGTAAGTTTTTACCATAATATTATATTTTAATTTACTTTGGTATGGTTATTAAATTCCTACCGCTAATTTACCGCTTTTTACATTAAGCATTTAATATTTGCACCGACACAAACCACATCTAAACGAAATGAAAATGGATGCACCGCTATGTCTTGACGTTCCAGTCCCAACTAAATTAGTTTTAATTGAAAATAGACTCCGTTTGCCCAACGGCGTTATTTCAATTTCAATTTATTTATCGGTTCACCACTAAATTGCACAGACAAATAAAACAACTCTGATTGGCTTCAAACTGGAAAATCTGGTAATAATTAGGTATACATAGTTCAATAAATTTCGTTTCATCGAAAATGTAGATTGTTTGAAAAATAAACATTTTTAAGGCTATATAATATCGATAAAATATAATTAAATCCAAAAAATCAATTTAAATAAAATAAATTATTATTATTGTATATCTCTAATTGAAATATTATACAGCTCCAAAATATACCAATATAGATCTTAAACTCAACATTTAAAATTTTGGGTTAAATGATGTTCAAATTATATAGAAATCTCTTTTTAAATTATTTAATAAACATCATCGTTTATTAAAGAATTCCATAGCGACTATTTGAAAATTTGAATTGGACATAACTCACAATATATAATATGAAATTTCCATTTTTCTCTTTCGTTAGAAAAAATGTAATTAAATAGATTCAAATGTTTCATGTTACATAGAATTCCGACTTATATCGGGTCCGGTATATTCAACTGAAGTTCAAAACTTAATATTACGAACTACCGCAACATTACATGTTCGTTTATAATTAAATATAAACTATACGCAAAAACTTCGTTTTAATAAATGAGTTCTATATTATAAATCCATTTATAAATCCCAATCAATATTTAAAATAATAAAATGAATTAAATATCTGATGATCAAAAATATGGGACATTACAAAACAAGTTGCTTTGAGAACTCAAAAGTTTTGAATTGCTATGGTTATGTATATATAAATATAAATATATATGGTTTGAAATAAAAATCCGAAATTTGAATTTTGAAATTTAAATTTAACTTATGAAATTAAATATATTGAAATGTTAAAAGTGAATAAAATGGATTGAAATATTATTTAAGCTAAGTTAAATAAATTTGGATAGGATTAGAGAAAATCCCGAATGAAATTGAATATGGTGGAAAAGAGAAATGATTGAGATTCGAATTGTTATAATGAATTTGACTTGTGCATAAGCAAGTGAGTATATATTGGATGTTGTTATTTATTGGAATTAAATTTTGAAATCAAGCTGAATGAGTGGATTGGTTTTTGGAATAAAAATTGAGTTTAAATTATCGAATGGAAGTGAACTTATTAGGAAGTTGATTTGTGAACTAAAAATTAAAAGTTGGATTGATTTTAGTTCAACTGGAATGGATTAATATATGTTGAGCATGTATTGAATGTAAGCAAATGCGAGAAATAAATGATATGCTCGACAAAAGGTACATATTTAACTCTGTATGAGATTTGATGATCCTATTGGGCAAGCTTCTTGGGCTTTTTGATTTTCTTTTTGAATGGAAAGGGCCTAAAGAGGAGAGTTGTAGTTGTACCGATTGAGTTGTACAAAGAAGACGCTAGTAAAATTTTCCGAATATTTAAAGAGTTAGAAAATTTTTAAGAAAATTTTGATAATTAGAAATCGACTTGTTAATTGTATAAGAGATTAGAAAACTGGATGTGGTTAATAAAATTTATAGTGGAATAATGAACTTGATAAATTGATTCAAAACCAATTCGAATGGATGTTGAAATATGTAGGACATCATATGGATTGAAGATAAGAATGTGATAGTGGATTGTTCAAAAATAGTGGACAAGTCAATTGAGATGAATCATGAAAATTTGAGTATGGGCACGGGAATATAAGGTTCTATGTAAGAACTGAGTTGTGAAAATATGAAGTGTAGGGTTTCAACCAAGTGGGTCGAGAAAAGTTGGAAGAGTTATGGCATCATTACTACTTAGTGATTTCGAGGACGAAATTCTTTTAAGGGGAAGGAATGTAACATCCCGGATTTTTAACGGTTGAATAATTAATTTACTTAATTATTTAAATAGTGGTTTGGTAATTTAAAAGACTTGAATTCAATCATCTTGAACATTTAATTAATATAAATGATGGAATAATAAATTTAATTCCAAAATAGTTGAAAATAAGTGAATTTGCAATATTGTGTGAATTAGATAATTTGAGAGATTTAATTAAGTTTAGATTTGATTATAATAATGGATTTGTTTAAAAACAAAGTTTGAATGTATTGATTATAACATAATTTAAAACGATCTCGTAACATCGCGGTAGGTTGTAGTTTTACGTTTTGAACTTTAAATGGATACACATGATTCATTATAAGTCTGAATTCTTTGAAATAAGAAATGTTAGAATCTATTGAACTATATTTTTCTAATGAATGGGAAAAATTGAGATTTCGTCTAGTAGATTGTAAGTTATGTCCAAATCAATTTTTTAGAAAGTCGTTATGGAATCGTTTATAAACCATAACGATTTATTTAATAAAATAAAAAGGATTTTAATATAAATTGAATATCGAATTAACGATGAAATTTTATAAAGTTGAGTTTAAAATTCAAGTATGTTTATTTTGAAGTTATATGATATTCTATTTGGATATATACTATAATAGCGATGTATTATTATTAAATTTAATTTGAATTTATTAATATTTTATTGGTTTTATTTAAGTTTTAAAATAGCGATTTTGCAAACGACCTCCGTTTTCAAAGAAACGAATTTTTCCTAATTCGTAATGACTAATTATTGCTAGTTTTCATCGTGCCAATCAGAGTTGTTTTGTGATCGTGCATATTCAAAATGTGAATCGATCAATAATTTGAATTTAAAATAAAATTATTTATGCAAATGTACCCGGATTTCTTCAAAACAAGTTTCATTTGGTCTGTAATGTCAAACTATAGTTGTATGTCCATTTTCATCGCAAATGGATTTCGTATGTGATTATATGAATTCTTAAATGACGAATTTAAATAGCAGTTGAATAAAACTGAACATAAAATCAAATAAAATAGTATTATCCAACCTTATAAATATACCACTTTCCTACCCTAAACCCTCATTTTCTTTTCTTCATGATTAACGACATTTCGTGGCCGCCATTCTTCAATAACAAGACGTGAGTTTGGAAAATCTAAAAAATGCAAATAAAATCCTAAAATTCTCAAAATCGTTATATTTATGATCATTGAGTGTTTCTCTTCACATCCATATACATTTCAAGGGGGTTTAGAAAATTTTCGCATGCTGGTATGAAGATAACGTGACCTAGGTTTAGGGTTTTTGTGAATTTTAAACCTTAATTCGCGAATCGAAGATCGTATTGGTGTTTTTATGTCATTGAGAGGCTTCGTTTGTGAAATTTTAGGAATATTTGGAGCAAATTTCGTTCAATACTTCCTTTATGCAACATGATGATTGGCTAGAGAACGCATTGTTTGAGATGCGTGTGAGTTAAGGTTCAAGAGGATTGGTTGATAAAGTTTTCGAAGAGAAGAAGAGTGGTGATTTTTATTTGATTTATCACAAAGTGTGGAGGGAGTTGTAGATGATGAAGGGTGCGGTAATGACATGGGTTTGGAGTCGCGCTCGAATGAAAATCAGGGAAGATAAGGGATTACGTGCGCTAGTGATAATTAAGGGGTAATTTGGATTAATTAATCTTAATTTAATCATTAATGTTGTGTAAATTTAATTTAAAACTTGTAAAATTGATAACTTTTGCATGCGTTATCAAAATCTGACAAAACAAGATCAACTGGGATTGTATAGACGCAGGCTACACAATGAAATTGGTTTGGAGCGATTTGGAGCTCGTATGAATTATTGGCTAAATAGAACGATTGGTTGGATTAATCGAAAATTAATTTTTATTCAATGATTAATGACTAAGGTGAGTAAACTCACTGACTCTGTCCAATTTTATAATATTATAAACATAATGTAATGTTGATGTATGATGACTGAATGTTGTGTGATGATTGTTTTGATGAATTGATATGTTATTGTCAATTGCCGCTATTATATATTAGTTATATTTAAGGTTGGTAATTGGATAATCCTGCACATTTTAGCAGAAGAGATCCTATGCGCTTTGAATAATAGTGGATGACCTTCTATACTGCGATATCCCGCCTTAAAGTGGGATTGATATTATTTATGTTTTCTAACATCTGTAGATGCATGAAAACAGGTTGGAGGGATCCAATTGGATTCCTTAAAATGATTACTGTTTGTTTCATTATGATATTTTATATGTTAGATAGATTGTGATAGATTTTGTTGTGTTTGGATGTTTGAATAGCACTGGCCTTAAATATTGATATCTAATATATCATAAGAAGGGATTTTAAGTTTTTGAAGGAAAAAATATTTTTCCAAAATAGAAATTGAATTTCGAATGGGCTAGGAAATAATAACTTGTTTTAATAATAAAAACAATTAGTTTAATTTATAAACGATGTTTATAAATGAAGAAAAATAATTATCATTGGATAATTTAGGAATGTAAATTCAAGATTGAAATTAAAACGGAAATTATAAATCGTCTCAAAAGGGAAACAATGAAATTTATTTCAGCATTCGGAATGTGAGTAGAATTGAAATAAATCCATAGGGATTTATAATTGGATCACGTAGGATTTTATTCTAAATTATTTCTTTTTAGAAATCGAATGTGAACTCGATGTAGTGTTATAAACTTGTTAGATAAATAGTTTGACATGTAAATGGAGTTTATGAATGAAGTGGAAAATTATGTGATTTTATATAGCAACTCGATAAACAGGATTTGAGCCTGTAATGATATTTGGAAATAAAAATCAAGATTGATTTGATAAAATGAGTCCTGGTCTCTGTAAAGGAATTATATTCACATTTTAAAGTGAATAATGGTTTAAAAGCAAATGTTTTGCAGATTTGAATGGTTCTAGAGGCAATTGGTAGGGTTTGGAAGCGATAAATTGAAAAAGTGAATTTAGAATGAAAATGGAAATTAAGTTGACTTGAAATGGTAAATTTATTCCAAAGTTTAGAAAGTTAATCAAATAGAGATTATTCGAAGAGAGTTATACATTGAAGTTTGATTATATCGAATTCAAAAAAGTACTATTTACTTTCCTTCTTAAATAAAGATTTAATTAGTTACTTACTTTTTTATTTAACTATTTATTCAAATAGACGAGTAAAACTTATATTTTAAAGTTAGTATCTCGGTGAAATGATTTTAACTCTATTGTTATAAACGATGATTTCCGTAAAAGAAATAAATTCTTAAACTGAATCTCAGAGTTACGTGAGTGATGATTTGTTGGTATTTGAAGTTGTGAACTTTGTTTATTTCGAATTTAAGAATGTTGTTCAATTATGGCCTGAGAGGTAATCATACCCCAACTTAATTGATTTCATTTTTGACTAAGAAATGGTTAAGGAAAGATGGGGAAGATTGGTTAGAGATACGGTAAGTTAATGAGTGATTTATGGGTTGAGTTGTCGTAACGATGTTTTATACAACATTCGTTTAAATCCAAGTAAATGAGTTTTGGAAACGTTTTCCAAATATAATCAGAGGTGTTTTCTAAGCATAGAAAATGGAATGTTGTGGTTGACTAGAAAATAAGAAATGTGAATATATAAAAATGTTTTCTAATGATGATAACGTATATTTTCTAGAATATAGAAAATAAATAGTTTATGATATATGGATTTTATCCAAGAATCATGAGAGGCCAAACCGATTTTAAGAAATATCAAGGAAATGATATGGAAAATGGACAAACGAGAAATTGGGAAATGATAAGTTAATAAGAAATTAATTTAAAAGGGCCTAGTATTGTTGGATGCTTGATCAGTAGAATTTCTATTTAGAAATAGGATCGTTGGTTTTATGGATGTTTCCTTTGATTGTTAAATAACCGACTATCAAAGTTTTGACCCATTTTATATTTCCGTTGTCAATACGGAGAGACCGGGATCAGGATTATTACCTGAAAACCACTTTGTATAGGAATAAGCGTTGCAAATCAAATTATGCTGAAGAAAATTGAAGACGAAGTAAAGTGAAAGGGTTGTTTTATTAATCCTAGGTAGAAATTGCTTAAGATGGATTGATGTGATGGACGGATGTCTAACTGAGTATTTCCAGATGGTCACGTACATTGATTTCTTCAAACGTACCATAGTCGGTGGCTGAGGAGGAATCTTCTCTTAGCTTAACACCCAGTGTATTGTTGAGGATATCTATTAGTGATTTGATGAATCTGACGATGTGGCATTCAAAGTGAATGATTATGTGGAGTTATAAAGGTAAGACGTTAGCCTCATGCCTCATCAATCAGAAAGATAACAAAAATCGGGTAGGTAGCATGACTATGTGGGTCGCACCCCTTAGGATATATTATCACCCAATCTAGAGAAAATCAATTTCTTCTTATTCTATCGCTGTTGTATGCTTTTGGTAATGATTGTTGATCACAATCGTTGGTGACAATATACTCCGTACACTCAAGTGAAATGAGTGGTTGGTCATGTATGGCCTGTGTTGCAAGATGTTCTTGTTGAACCCAGTGTATTCCTCTCTAAGAATGCACTATCAGAAGGTGGTTCCATACCTTGTCATAGTTGGAAATCCATTACCCAATAAGCGCCCTACGGGTTTTGATTGTATATTATATATGTGGAGCATGATACAAGCGTTCTGCTAGATTACTATTGTTTTGATTAGACACTATTATAATATTAGAATAATGTTAATAAAAAGAAATTTTGGGTTATCGTAAGGTAAAAACATCCGTGTTTTTATGTGCGGATCGGTCTTACAATTATACTTTCTTTTAAAAGGCTTTTTAGAAGTTAAATGAAATGGTTGAAGTTTACTCACACTAGTCTCGTGACTGACCCAGAGTTTATTTTGTTTAGTTTTACCCTAAACTCTTGGGTGTCCAAATTTTTACGAGCATTCAAGTAGTCGGAATTTTATAGATAAATTTAGAGGAGCTTGGCGCAGGAGGCTTCAACATTAGATAGCTACTATTTATTTCTGTTGTAATGTTTTATGTTGTACTCTGTTGATGGCATGTATATGTAGTACATATTTGTATTTCAAAAGTTATGTTATATAATATATTTATTTGTTCTGCTGTGAGGTTTGTGTCTGCTCTGATTTTGTGATATTGTGATTTTCTTTTCTTCTATTATAAATTCCCTTTCTTTTTGTTTCTCACTCTCTAATTTCTTTCTATTAATGATTCGGTAAATTTTTGGTGCTTGGTTAGTCGACATTGTGTTTATGTCAATGGCCCAGATCGAGATTTATCGTTTAGTTACATAACCTCCTTTGGTTATGTTACCTTTTTTCCTCCCGTCTTTACAATTTGACTTTTAGGAAATTAGATCTGTTCCTAATTGATTGGTTATTAAAACTGAACAAAAATCTATTTCCATAGCTTAAGGTAATTACTGTCATAGAATCCATTATTGCAAGACATCCCTTTCAATTATTTTTAGGCTGTTGAATGGTGCGCAATATGACTAAATCCCTATTTCACAATAATTCACGTCTTTATTTGTTTTTAAACTTGCAATTACATTTCCTAATTCTTTTCAAACCAAACTATTGAAAAATATTTTCTTTTTCCCAACCAATCAATATAAGCTACTTCTAACTTCCTCTTTTAATTGGTATATATTAACTCTTGTTTCTAACTTATTTTCCCCATCTTATATAGTTACTGTAAATTTGAATACAAATGGTTTACATCCCTTATTTAATCCCAGTAATTTCAACATTTATTCCATTCCAAATCTAAAAGGTAATTTTTTCAGTTAACATAAATTCTCAAATTTACCACCTAACTGAAAAATAAATGTCCAAAATATTAAATTTTCCATGCCCATAATTATCAATTTTTCTTTTGTCCGTACTTTCAGTTAGATTATATTTTCCAACACAGACAAACAAAAAGGATTATAATCAGTTGTATGAATTAGGCGCATAATTCAACAATATATATGTCAACATTTCAGGTTTATGTATATTTTTGCACATAATCCAGAATTTCACATAAATTATATGTATATATCGACGTAAAAAGGAGGAAAAGAAGAAGAGAACATATTATAAATCTTACAGGTATTAAACAATATCATATACCATTGTCGGAAAATATAATTTAAACCCACTTACTAATAGCACTTCAAATTCCAGAACCTGATTCAGAATTTTCATCCTGGTTTCTCTATTTGAATATATAACTGTAATATCATGGATGTACAAATCTGTTTCTAAAAATATGAGAAGAACAATATAATATTCAATTTCATGGAATTTGCCTCATATGGATGGGAAATCTGAGCAGCTATCCTTAAATCCACAACCTTTATCTCCAAATCTTGAATAAGAGTCCCTAAAACTAATATATATATATATATATATTTATGAGGAGTTTGGAGGATAAAGAAAATGGCAAAACCCTGGCGTCCTCTCAAAAAATATGAGTTGGGTGCCAGGCCCTACTGGCTAATTTATAGGTGCTCAGAGGTACCACGTGCGTTCGATTAAAACAAATAAAATATGAGTCGCCAACGAAACAAAATCACGCTAGATCTGACTCGAATGGGTCGAACCATGCTTCGGGTGGGTCGATCTATCTTTGAAGCGTGTTGACCCCTAGGTCAACCCGCTTCAAACATGGTTGACCCATGTATACAATTTAAAATCGTATACTTGGGTCTTGCCACATGGTTTTCGTTATGTTTTGAAAGTTATTGTTAACACTTATATTTCTTAAAAAAATTCAAATTATTTCCTGTTCTTAACGTGCATTCAAACTTTAAATGCATAATCAACGTGTGCTTTAATAATTCTTCTATTTTCAAACTCTTGCATGTTTATCCCTTTTTAATTCCATGATTGTTATTTTTTAACATTCATTTCTATTCCCATTTTATTCAGTTCTTTACCATTTTCAGCGTGCGTTTACTTTCAATTTCAAAAGCATACTATTAATACGTGCATGCTTTGTTTAAATTGAACGTAAATTAATTAATTTTGTTCTAGCTTTCTTTTTATTACATGGTTTCATGCTATTTATGACGTGTGTTTATTTTGCGCGTTACTTCTGTAATTTATGTCTAAATATACTTATATACTTATAAATGTGTTCACATGTGTGTCAACGTTCCAGAATTGATTACCTATTTCAAATTTTGATATTATTCCCATTAATTCTCTTTTAATTTAATTTATGACATGGTTGTCAATTAAAAGAGATGTTGTTATTTTAATAATAATTTCTTTCCCTTCCTTAATTCAGTCATTTCTATCACACGCACGTTTTCCTACTTTATTAATTGGTTAAGTTTCTCTCACTTTCAAATTCAAACGCACGTTGTTTACACAATTCATGTGCACATATATTTCTTGATTATTCTATATTGTACCATTTATTAAATTTCATTCTTTTTAATTAATTCCATATATATATATATATCATTGCAGTGTTATATTTGTATGATGGAAAATTTCTGTTTATTGCTCGTTTTATAACATGGTTTTGTTTTCAAATTTCATGTGCACATTACTCCTATAATTATTTTGATGGTTTTTCTTAATGTTTATTATTTAAAAATGCGAGGTGTTACATTTTAGGGCAACAACTAGTTGGCTAGCTTTATCACGGGAATAGTTGGTGGAAGTCCTGGAGGAGGTTGGATTTCTTCTAGACACCAGTTTTGCTGAAATCGAAGGAAATGGAGGATTTTCTTTTCGAATTTGATGATCCAAATAATAGATTAAAAAATCCTAAGCCTTGAGAATTTAAGTTTCTTATGAAATCACCAAAATGTTTACACAAAAAATGGCACAAACCCCCGAAGGTTATAATGAAGAGAAAATAAATTAAAACGAGGAAAGATCACACAAAAGCATTTTATAGTGGTTCGAAGATGGATTGCTTACGTTTGCTTTATTACTTCTCTTGAATATTACAAGAAATTGGGATTACAATGCTTGGATATTATGAAATCTCAGGTATCTGATATTTTCAGAAAGTAAAATACGTAAGAGAAGCCAAAAATCCTTTTTTTTATTGCTCTGGGGGATATTTATAGAAGAAATTTGAATCCTGTTCGAAGGGACATGTTTCTTATCTTTGGAACATTCATCAAAAGATTTAAATTAATATTTAGTTAAGTTTGATCGTTAAATAATCTACTATCCCATTGAAAACTATTGCTTATAGAAATCACGATTCATATACTTAGCTCGTTTCAGACATTCATAACTTAACTCCTCCTCATTCAATGAATCGAGGTAATTTTCGAGAACTGGTTGCAAAACAGTTGCCTAAACATCTCATTTTTGAAACTCACACAATGAGAAGTCTATCTGGTCGGCTTATTAGAGTCAAATATAGTTTTATGATTTCAATAAAGGATTGAGAAATCCACACGATTAACATATTTCTAGGATTTTCAACTTTGCTATTCCTCGACCAAGTAGAAAGCTGGCAGGTTAGAGCTCTATTTCTTTGTCATACTTTGACATCGATCGTAACTCTCATAAACAATTAAGCTTACTTTGTTGGCTTATTAGTGTTAAACATGATCAATTACTTTCATGAAACTTAGATATGCACATACACTTTAAAAATGATTGTAAATAGGTTTAAAAATCGATTTGGAAAGACCAGAAATAAAGTATAAATTTGAGTATCATTTTTAAACACATAATTTTGAATAATTTATTGCAACACTTTAAATGCTCAAAAACTTCTTGTTAAAAATAAGTTTGAAAAGTATGAACCTTGAAACTAGTTTTTAACAATTTAAACAAATGATTTGAGACTTGAAATTTTTATGGTAAGTGTTAGTCTTATGATACTTAAAAACCATGGAAAGAAACCCCTAACGATATTTAATAATTTATTTATACGAATCTAAAAAATAAGAGATTATGGTGTGCACTTATACGATTATTCTCACTTCAAACACCTTCAAACTTTCTTCAATTTTAGTTAAATAAACCCTTAAAAGTCATGCTGTAATGACCCCTGGTATATAAAAAATTTATTTAATTATTAAAATAATGGTTTGGTTATTTAAAATGACAAGAATTGAATAATATTGAATAATTAATTAAAATAAATAATTAAATAAGATATTTAATTCTGAAATAATCAGAATTTGTGAAATTCGCAATATAACGGTGAACTGGACGATTTAAAATATATAATTCAATTTAGAGTTGAATTAGAATAACGAATATATTATTTTAACGACAGTTGAACGTATAATTATATTATAATTATAATTGAGCTCGAAATGGCGCGGCAGTTCGCTATTTGGCGATTCGAACCTCAACCGAATATACAGAAGCCATTTTAAATCGGATTTCTGTGAAACAAGAAACGTTAGGAACTGGTGAAGTATATTTTTCTAGTGTAAGAGAAAAATCAGGATTTCGTCGTGTAGATTTTTAGTTATGTCTAAATCAAATTTTAGAAAAGTCGCTATGGAATTCCTTTGAAATTTATAAATATATATTTATATTATAAAAGGAATTTCAATATAAATTTGATTATCGATATAACTGGGAAATTGGAAATATCAAGTTATAAATCCCAGTGGAGCTGTATGATATTCTAGTGTGAATATA
The DNA here is from genome assembly GCA_030737875.1 of Allium sativum. Lineage (NCBI taxonomy): Eukaryota > Viridiplantae > Streptophyta > Magnoliopsida > Asparagales > Amaryllidaceae > Allium > Allium sativum. The sequence continues at coordinate 54,179,638 of CM060913.1, forward strand.
TACGATAATACTATTTTTAAATATTTAATTTAATTGTTTTCAAATATATTTATATATTTAAAAGGGTTAATTAGAGCTTTAAAAATAGCCAGTTTTGCAAATGAAGTCGAAATTCGATGAAACTAATTTTGTTGGATCCGCAATATTAAATTATTGCTAGATTTCAATTTCCGTGATTTTTGAAGTCAATATGTGGCCGTATGGGATTTTAATGTGAAAAACAGTCGGTATTTTGACGGTTAAAAATACGATGTGTGAGCAAATGAAGTCGGAATTCGACGAAACCAGTTTCTTTAGGACCATAATGTCGAACTGTAACTGCATGTCCAATTTCGTAATTTTTGGGTATCGTGTGTGATCACAGAGATTTTCAAACACGAGTGTAAACAGCGATGGCTTAAATACGAATATTATATCGAATATAAAAAAATAATAAAAACCTCCTATAAAAATACCTCAACATCTCTAAACCTAGAAATTTCATTCTCCAGTCAAAAGAAATTTCCGTCGCCTCCATATATTAAAAATGTGAGAGATTTTCTTCTTTAGAAAATCATAGAAACTCCAAATAATTTCCTAAAAACCCAAAACTAATATCGTTGTATACCTGGTGGCCTTCTCTTCATTTCTATATGCTTCTTTTTGAGTTCGATCACGATTTTGTGAACTATAAAATGTACAGTAAAGTTAGGGCTGAGGCTTGTGAGTGATTTAGGGCTTGTGAGGAGGATGCGAACATGGATTCATGTTCGGAAGGAAGAGTTGCAACTACTAGGTATTTACGGAATTTTGGCATGAAAAAGTGTCGGTATTTTACTAGGTTCAGGCATGAAATCGTGAAGAGCGGAATTCAACCCGCGCGTGCGAGTTTCAGGAGATGGAGATGGTGAGGGGCGGTTTTGGATGGGATGTATTCTGGTGGTTTTTATTTCGAGATTCATGAAGCATGGAAGGAGATGAGAGAGGTTGAAGGAGGCGCTGTGTATTCAAGGAGGAAGTCACGTTTTCAGTTCCTGAGAAGAAGAAGGAACAATATTTGAATAGGTGGAGAAACCAAGTGGGTATGGACTTTATTAAAGGGTAAGAGGCCCGATAACCAAGTTTTATTTAAATTAAAACTATTTAAAAATTGTCTAACTTGTAAATGTTATAGCTGGGTCATACGATATCCGAATTTTGAACGGTCTGATCCGTTGGCATCGTATGAATGGTGGCTACACCATGGAACTGACTGGGAGTGGATTAGAGCTCGTTACAATTTATAGAAAAATAAATTGTCTGTCAGAATCAACAGACGCAAATCGTTATTTAACGGTTAATGCGAAAGGTGAGTAAAACTCACCAACTCTAAACAGTTATATTTTTATAACATATTTTTAGAACTTTTAATCATCTGTTGATTGCTGTTTGTTAACTGTTTGGTTGAATTGATTGTGTATTGGTTGAAATTATAAACAACGATATATATATAAATCGTTAATCAAATATGGATTCTGTTTAGCAGAATATTTCATAGTAAGATGAAATTGATGTTAATTTTATTGTTTAACATCTATGGATGCAGGGAAACAGGTCGGAGGGACCCAACCGGGTTCCTCAACATTTATTTTACTGTTTTTTCATATATTGTGTTATATGAGGAGATATGAAATCTGTTGTTGATTTTGTATGTTTAAGTGATACCGATCATTGTAATATGGTACATTAAATACCATAAGAAATACTGGAATGTTAAAAAGGAAATTTTCAATGTTATATTGGAAAAGAAATATTTATAAAATCAAACGATTTTATTAAAAAAATATTTATTTAGAAAATAAATAGATTAAAAAGGAATATTTATTTGTTAATCAAATAGATAAAATTGAAGGGAAATATTTGTAAAACATTTACAAATAGAATTGAAAAAGAAATATTTGTAAACCATTTACAAATAGAATTGAAAAAGGATATTTATTTGAAAAATAAATAGAATAGAAGGAGGAAACATTTGTAAAATAAATAGAGAAGGAAATAGTTAGATTATCAAAAGAATTACTTATAAAATCAATAGATTTTATATAAAAAGAAAATATTTTATAAATAAATAGAATTATCAAAAAAGGGATTTATTTTGTAAATAAATAGATTTTAAAAAGGAAATACTTGAAAAGTGACTAGAATTGTATAAAAGGAGAATTTTACTTTTGAAAGGTTTAGACCCGTGCTTCGCACACGGGTACAACATGAGATGGATTTAAAGCAAAGATTTTAAATAGAATCTATTCTAACCGATAGATTGAGAAGAAAAATTTATAAATAATATTTTATAAATCAAATGAAATGTTTATCATTGGGTAAATAGAATATATAGGTCAGGACTTATATAGAGAAGTAAGAATCAATTTCAAAATCGATATTTGAAACTGAATAAACGTAGAGTTAATCAGTTAGAGTTGATCGGTTAGAGTTAATCAGTTAGAGTTAATTAGATAGAGTTAATCGAATTAGAATTAATTGAATATTAATTATTCAATTAGAGTTGATCGAATGTAGTTATTTGAGATAGAGTTAGTCAAACATAGTTATTTAGGATGTGTTGCCATTTTGTACGACTGCTAGCGTAATTCGTAAGGCTGCAGATAGCCTATGACGGTCGGATGTTTCCTAAGGGAATCAGGCGTAACCATTGTGATAGCTGCGATCTAGAGTCAAGTGAATGGAGTTAAATCGAATATTAGCCATTCGAAATAAAGTTAACACAGACATAGTTATTCGAATATAAATTAACCGAATATTAGTTATTAGATAGGAGTTAAATAAGTTGAGTTAGATAAGTTGAGTTAATCAAGTATGTTAATCATGTTAAGTTAATCAAGTTGAGCTAGTCAAGATGAGTTAATCAAACCAAGTTAATCCAAATGAGTTAATCCAAAGGAGTTATTCGAAATAGTTTATTCGAATAGAATTAAGGGAGTTAATCGAATATAGTTTATTCGAAAAGAGATTTATCGGATGTTAATCATTCGAAGAGAATTAATTGAATGTAAATCATTCAAAGATAATTAATCGAATGTAAATCATTCGAAGAGAGATTATCAAATACAGTTATTTGAAGAAAGAGTTATCGAATATAGTTTATTCGAAAAGGAGTTGTCGAATAGAGATTTTTTTCTCGGAAGAGAGCTATACATCAGAATCGATTATATCGAATTAAGGAAAGTAATATTTACTTCCCGTTTCAAATCAAGTTTTACTAATTTAATAATAAGTTAGTTGTTTGTTTATTTATCCAAATTTAGAAAGAAAAGTTATATTTAAGTTATTATATTTCGAAAGTATGAGATTATATCACTGTGTTATAATCAAGTGATTTTGGTAAAAGAAGTGGATTCGTAAATAGAATCTGAGAGTTACGTAAGGAAGTTTATTAAAGATTTGAAAGGTGAACTTTGTCTATTTCGAAGTTAGAAATGTTGTTCAGTTAAGGTCTGAGAGGTAATTATACCCCAACTTGATTGACTTCGTTTTTAACTAAGAAATGGTTAATGTTCGATAGTGAAGATTATTTAAGTGAATTTAGTTAATGAGTGTAATGGTTTAAATTGGCTTAGTGATGTTTTATTTAAACATCTGTTTAAATCAAATGAATAATTTTTGGAAACATTTTCCAAATACAATCAGAGATATTTTCTAATCATAGAAAATGAAATGTTGATGAGAAAGAATACTGGAATGTCAGTGACACGTGAAACGGAGATGGTAATGTTTTCCGATAAATGATGACGTATATTTCCTAAATTTAGAAAATAAGAAATTGTGAGTATTTAGAAGTGGGAAATGAATAAATAAATGATTAATTAAATTAAAAGAGATAACTGTTGATTGATCGATCGAATTTCTATCTGGAAATAAGATCGTTGGTTGTATAATTATTTTTCTTTGATAGTTAAATCAGCGACTATCGAAGTTTTTTGACCATTTTTCCGTCGTCAATACAGAGAGACCAGGATCAGATTCATTATCTGAAAACCACTCTATATGGACGTTAGCATTGCGATCAATTATAATGAAGATAATTAAAGACAGGGTTATGCAAGGACTATCCTGTTTACATAATAGTGCCTTCGGTTTGTCCAGTCCCAGGACAACGTAAATGGACGAATGTCTGACAGAGCATATCTAACGGGTCGCGTAAGTTGATCTCTTCAAACATACTTACGTTTGGTGGCAGAGGAATTCGTTTCTCTTAGCTTTATACCTGTGGTATTTTTAGGGAAATCAATTTGTGATTTGGCGGGTATGATGATGTGGCATTCAAAGTAAATGGTGGTCAGGTGTATCAAAGATACGTTATGACCTCAAGCCTCATCAACCGGGAAATGACAGAAATCGTCCAGGCAACATGGCTAAGTGGGTTGCTCCCATTAGGGTATATATCACCTATCTAGAGAAAATCCATTTCATTCTTTTATCTATTCGATGTTGTCCCTTTTCGGGAAATGGTGGGTTGCTCCCAACCGTTGGTGATATACATTCGATACACTCAAGCGAAATGTGTGGTCGATCATGTGTGGGCCGGGTTGCAAGACGTTCTTGTTGAACCCAGTGTATTCGCCTCTAGAGATACACTATCGGCAGGTGGTCCCATACCTTGTCATAGTCGGAATCCAATTTCCAATAAGAGCCTTCGGTTTTGTTGTATGCTATATATGTGGAACGGGAGATGCAAGCGTTCTACTAGATTGTTAATTACTTGTGATTAGACATTATTATAATATCAGAGAAGTATTGATTTCCAAAACTGTTTTGGGTTATTGTAAGGTTAAAACCATCCGTGTTTATGTGTGGATCGGTCTTACGATTATCTTTTCTTTTGAAAAGGATTTTGAAAAGTTAAACCAAATGATTTGAGTTTACTCACGCCAGTCCCATGACTGACCCAGAGTTTATTTTGTTTTGTTTTTTCCTAAACTCTTGGGTGTCCAAACTTGTATGGGCAGTCAAGTAGTTCAGGTCTTTACAAATATACTTGGAGAATCTTGAAGCATGAGGCTTCAGAATTATATAGCTATAGTTATTTCCGCTGTGTGTAAGTGTTGTACTCTGATAATGTTATTACACTGTTTTATTGCAAAGTTATGCTATATATTATATTTTATTCGTTCCTATGTGAGATTCGTATTACTCTGATTCTGTTCTGTGGTGATCTTCTTCTTCTTCTTCTATTCTAACTTTCCATCCTATCTATTCTCACCCTCTAACTTCTTTCTATTAATGATCAGGTATTTCCGATGTCTGAATATCAACATGGTAGTTTTGTGTTGATTTTCGGTGTCGAAAATTCCAGTTCGTTACACATGCCATACGTTTAAGACGGAAGTAAAAGCAATACTACATAATATGAAGTTGTTACCTAGTTTCAAAAGCAAGAGGGGTCCAAGGTTATTAACTTTACTTAATTAATGTCACTTTACTTTACAATTCAAACACAACATATGTATAAACAATATACAAGTAAGATATAACCAGATAACTGTAACAACCCAGAGTTTTCAGCCTCGAAAATCGACATAAATACCTTACCATATCTCATGCCGATTCTCCAAAACACCGAGAACACTGGAACGTTTATGGAAAAAAGTTAGAGGGTGAGATAAGAAAGAAAGAAATATAAGAATAGAAGAAGAAGAAGAAGAGGAACACAACACAGAGTCTCACATCGCAGCGGAACAAAATATAATATAGAAATAAATCTTTATTTAGAGCTTTAAATAGAACTTACAATCATCAAAGTACATGAACACATCTGGACAGTTATAATAATGTGCCCTTATATACAACACAACGGAATAATGTCATACGTTCGAACTCTTCCAGCCCGTCTCTTTTCAGCATTCAATAACCTAAACCTGTACAGCCGGGCTAACCCGAGCATTTACAAAACACCGGGTCAGTCTGGAGAACCAGAGTGAGATAAACTCGCACAGTATTAAGGGTAAATCATCCAATCATGATTTTTAAAGTTCAAAATCTATTCAAAAGAAAAGGATAATCGTAAGACCAAATCCATACATAAACACGGACGGTTTTTACCTTACGATAACCCAAAACAGTTTTTAAAACCAATTCTTTTCTGATATTATGATAATATCTAAATACAAGTATATAACAAACTAGAGGAATGCTTGCATCTCACGCTCCACATATAGTATACAATCAAAACCGCAGGCGCTTATTGGAGATTGGATTCTAACCATGACAAGGTATGGGACCACCTACCGATCGTGTATGTCTAGAGATGAATACACTGGGTTCAACAAGAACGTCTTGCAACCCGGCCCACACATGACCGACCACTCATTTCTCTTGAGTGTATCGAATGTATATCACCGACGGTTGGGATCAACAACCGCCTCCCAAAAGGGGACAACATCGAATATAGGTTAAAGAAGCAAATGAAATTTCTCTAGATAGGTGATTATACACCCTAATGGGAGCGACCCACATAGCCATGTTGCCTGCCCGATTTTTGTCATCTCCCGGTTATTGAGGCTTGAGGCCAGAATTTACTTTGAGAACATCTGGTCATCATTCACTTTGAATGCCACATCATCATATCCATTAGATATCAGTAATTGACGTTCACAAAAATACTTTAGTTGTTAAGCTAAGAGAACCGTCCCCCTCCGCCACCAACTATAGTATGTTTGAAGAAATTAACGTACGTAATTCCTTTGGAAATACTCTATCAGACATCCGTCCATACAAGTCACCCAGGAACAGGATGAACCGAAGGCACCCTACTACTGCATCCTAGGAATCACCCTACAGATCAGTAGCGAGAAGTCCTTGCAATCCGTAGATTTCACTCACGACAGAATCACTGTTGAAATATCTTCGGCCGCTAAACCAGAGAAATTCAATCAGTAGTTCTTCCGCTCATGAAGATCAACAGTCTTTAACTACTCCATCTTCAATAATCTTCTTTCACGTATTCGCTAATCGGAACGGTTTTCGAATATAAATTTGATCCCGGTATTTCCGTACCAACGATCGTATGGGTCAGGTTTGATAGTCGGTGACTTAACTATCAAATAAATAATTGTGAAAATAACATGAGTTTACCAGTTTAGTACCAACACTACATGGCCCCTTTAAAAATGATTGACGATAGTTAATCTTGAATCCTTAAATATCTCAACATTTCAAATATACTTAATTGACGTAAGGTTATTATTTCAAACTATTTCACTTTCATATCTAAGAAAATATCATATTCAATTCTTTATTCTACCATCATTCCAAACCATTTACTATTTTATTCTCATTACCTATATTGGAAAAACGACTCATCTTATTTCAAGTAAAAACAACTTATGAAATCTCCTTTATTTTATCACTCGAATATGATAACAACTTGGGTTTTATGTTCAGAAATCGTATCACTCACCTCATTACAAAATTTACTTTTAATCCTCCCGCTTGCAATCTTATTTCGATCAATTCTACTTAATACTACTATTAAGTAATGCCTTACACCTCATCTCCTTTTATAACCCTTGTTTACAAATCATGGTTTAACATAACCCTTTCATTTTCAATTTCCTTTATACTTAATTCAGACATTAAGCAAACATAAATTTAAGCCGTCGAATTTTCTTCTTCCATTTGGTTATAAAGTCTTCGGTTTTATCTAAACCCGTTCACGAATTCCTTTCACAACGAAATCATATTTCATTTTAACTTCGATTAACTTTCATGAACGATCCTCGTTTAAGTAGTAATCTCTTAAATAAAATTAATAATTCACTTCACCGTTAATTACGGTATAATTAATTAACTTATTTATTTGCTAAATAATAAATTTCTAAAATCTTATTAACATTAAACTATTATTCATAATCTCATCTCATTAGATTAGCTCAAAACAACTGATCTTATCTTCAATTCAGTTAAACGGTTGACTTTGTCAATCCAAAACATGATTACCTAATTACCCAATTCCAAATAATTCTTAACTTAAATAATTTCTTTTTAATTGTCTCCCAAAACGATTATTCAAATTTATTTCATTAAGTTAATTTCTACCTGCTCGCTTATAAATCTGAAAAATATCAGAAATTTCCTTTATAAAACCAATTTATAAGCTTGATAAATAAATAATGATTTTCCTTTTTACAAACCTTAATTCAAAATAATAGATTTAAAAATCTATTTCTAGTTATAAAATAGATTTTATAACTCTATCTCATCGATTGACGATAGATCAATGGTTAATTCATAAGCCATGTACTGTCGATCACTCAACCAATAGCACCCATTGGTTTAAACCAAATAAAGGGCGAATTTTAGGTCAATATTCAATAACCACTTCAACCATCTAAAACAATTCAATTCAAATAAATAGTGGTCTCATAATAGTCTATAACGACAACTCAATATCAACTACAATAGTCAATCAAAACAATCCATTTCATTAAAATACGTTTATTTTATAAACGTGACCAATAAGGTAACTTACCTCAATTGGAACCAATCGTTAAAAATAACGATTTGGGTTTCACTGAAATTAAACGACATTTAATTTCATCAGTTGAAACGATATAGGAACATATATCATCAACCAGTCAAATCATTAACAACCATAACACACGAAAATAAAAACCCAACTTATAAAATATAAGCGGGGACACTGAGTGAGTTTAACTCACCTTGAGTTTGATTCGTTGATAATTCAGCTTGTTTCAGTTAAATTCAACGACGTTCAATTTATCTGAAAATCCCAGCTACTTCCTGCCCGGTCGGGTTCTCATCCATCACGTAGTACTTGTTGACGTGGTTCAGATGCTTCTTGTTTCATTGCATTCTGATCACGTATGCATTCATAATTAATATTCTAAGTTATATGAATATTTAAATAAAATAAACCTTAATTTATTTAAACTTGGGCTTTACTCTTTAATTGTTCAGGCCATTTAGACTTGGACAAGCCCATTCCATCCCTTCCCTCATAAAACTGTTGGATCCCTTCTTCCTTCCATAATTCACCGCCTCCATCTCAATACCACACCAAAATCTCAGATCTAGTTCCCTTGCTCCCTTCTTTATAAAAACTAAAATAAATTTATTGATAATCTTCACGTCCAATACCCGTCTATCTTTTTCCCCGTTTGCTCCGTCCGATCCGCCTTCAACCCGGTTTGAGCACAGTTCACGTGGCTACAATAGAGAACTTGCAACCCCCCTTAGTGTTTAAACCGCCACCATGCTCGACTACCAACACCGCTTCACCAGTGCTCCGCCTATAGCCCTACCCCGACACGGTACTGCTGTCCAACGCCTGAGACCCTCTGTGCTTCTGTTGCTCCATTCCCCCTACCCTTCGATCCCAAACCGAGGTCAAACCCTATGAAGCAGATAAGTATATTTTCCAATTTAATTTCGTTGTTCTTCTTTTTTTTCATGTGGTTCGAATATATAATTTTTCTGCTTGTTCTGGTCTGAAACGTTGTACGTGGATTGATATTTATACTTGGGGTTTTGACCTGATAAGAACAATGTCCATCTGCTTTCGAATCATAGGTTAGATTGTGTTTCAGTCCTAGTTCTTAGAGTGCTATTACTTTCATTTCAGCTGTGCTGTGTGGTCTCTTGGTACAGTGATGGAATTAGATTTGTGTGTGATATTTGATAGGAGAAGATGCAGATTTGTATTGGATTCTCCCAGTGCGAATCCTGCTCAAATACACATGGATCAAGCTGTCCTTGTATAGGTTATGTACAGTTATTATTTTCTATTCACATGTCCTCTGTTTGAGTTGTAAATCTGTTCATTTCATTTTCAGATTTGAACTGATGTACATATATATACATCAGACAGGATTTGCATATGAGATTTTCTAATTATAGTTGTACATTAGCTGTTTTGATTTTGTTGAATTCATATTTTCTTTTTTCCTTGAATATATATGAATATATATGCTGATTTGATTGGGTTTTGTGTTGGATTTCTTGGTTATATAAACACATGTATAAGCCATTTTCCGTCCATTTCAATTTAGAGATTTTCTGTCATGTAAATATAGGTTTTCTGCCCCATTTTAAATATATTGCAGGATTTGAAAACATATGTATAAAATATACATGTACATTTGGTTTCCCATAACAGATTCGATGTAGAAAAAAAATATCAAAAATTTAGTTTTCTTGTGAATGGTTTGTCTACTGTTTTTGTTTGATCTGAGCGGTGCATTTTATTGTTCCGATGTGGTATTTTCTCCTTTCAAAATCTTCCTACTTTATATATCAATATATAAATATTCTAGCTATACATAGATTTTTCTTCTTTCCAGGTTGATTTACTGATGGTAGAATTGCGATGGACAATGATGCTTTGCTGCGCTATCAAGCAGTGAAGATTTTATTTTGAATTGTCAAGTACTAGTTCGTCTGATACATACCTACAGTGATCGACTGTCTTGGGTAAATATTTGGTGAAGCAATGAAGCTATTTAATTGTTTATTCTAGTTGAAGATTTTGTGAATATTTCATATCGAGCTCCAAGTCTGTTGTGATGCCTACTTGTAGTAGGTGGTGTATAGGTTTAGGTCACTTTAAATCGTTTATACTATTTTCAGATTCGAAATAGGTATTTAATAGATGGCAAGACAGCTCTTATAGATTTGATGTGGAGATGTACAAATTTTAATGTTTATTAGCTGCTTTTATTATGGAGGAATTTCGACCTATGTTTCCCACTAGACCTGCTTGTTGTACTCGAATTAAACATGCATTGTGTTGTCCATTTTCTTTGCTCTATTATGAATATATGTTGTTTATCTCTATCACAACTGAAAACATTTTATTGCAGTCTGCTACAAAGTTACTTCAAGGTAAATGAATTTGCAACCTTAAGGCTCCTGTTACCGTATGAAATCTTTCCTACGGTTTCCCTTTTTATTGTAATATATATATATTTATTTATTTATTTTTAAGTTTTTATTTAATCTTCTGCTAGTGGGCCGAAGCCCATTGTAATTATAATGGCCCGCATGAAATTTACTGAAAATAATTTAGTTTGACTACATCACTTAGTATCTTACTTAGGCTATAAAATTTGTTTAGTCATTCTAATCAGTTCTAAATGGCCGCGTCAAAACAGTCGGTAGGTCATAAAGGAATTTGGCATCTACTTAAAGCTAAATTAATATATCAAGAAATGATCAGGCACGGTGAAGGTAACTACGTACTTACATAACTTTACACAACTTTATAAGCCACCTTATACTTCTTTTTCCATCGCCGTTAATTCTCCTTCCATCTTCCCATTATATTTCAACAATAGATAAAAACATTCAGAAAATATCTATATCAAAATTCCAGGTGACAACTGATATTAAATTTTATTAAAATCCTTTAATTATATTAGAATGTTATAATTTATAAGTGATTTCATAGAGATTATTTTTAAATTTGAATTGGACATAACTAATAAATTATAACATGAAATCACGGTTTTTCTCTTACATTAGAAAAATATAATCAAATCGATTCAAACGCTTCTGGTTTCACAGAATTATGACTTAAAACGAATTCTATATACTCAGTTGAAGTTCAGAATGAAATTTACGAACTACCGCGCCATCTCTAGTTCATTTATAATGAAATTATAAATTAAACGTTCTAACATCGTTTTAATAACGAATATATTTATATAATTCAATATAAATCATAATTAGACCACTTTAAATCGCTCGTTCACGTTATATAGCAAATTCAACATTTTCCCAATACCCCGAAAATAGAATATTATTATATAATTTAAATATTCAAATTAAAATGGTCAAGCCCCATTATTTAAACTCAAATAAATATTTTAAATCAATATAATTCTTCAAATAAATGGTTAGAAAATGCGGGACATTACATTCTTCCCCCTTAAAATAATTTCGTCCTCGAAATTGCTAAGGGAAGAAAAATGTTGTAAATCCCATTAACTTTAAAATATATTTTATCTCAAAGCTAAACCAATTTATTATGGTGAAACAAAATTTTCAAAAATATCGAAAATATTTAAATTCTCGAAAAATTCAGCAGAGTCTCCCTTACATGGAGGAACTTCTGCGATCTTGCAGAAACAAATAATATCGACCCACACGGTCGAAAAGCATCAAAACCTAGAATTTCTATTTTCGCGTAGGCATACCTTTTTCGAGCGCTATTGAGCCTACTACTCAATTTACGTGCAATCAACGCAATCAAACTCAATCCTCATTGTAGTAACCGGGAAATCTGAGCCAATTTAAAAATTTTACTTTGGTTATTTTAATGAATTTTGATTATTTAAAATGAATTATTTTAAATAATAACGACGGAAAATTTATTTTCGACGAAGTTAAAACGAATAATCCTATTTTAATTATATAACGAGCCTGAAATGGCGCTGCAGTTTGAAAATTCGATTTCGAATTTCAAATGAATATACAGAATTCAATATAAGTCAGAATTGAACGAAACAAGAAATATTTGAATCTGTTTAATCATATCTTTCTAACGGATGTAAGAAACTGAGATTTCACATTAGAAGTTGAAAGATACGTCCAGTTTAAAATTCAGAAAAGCTGCTATGGAATTTATATATATTTTAATATATATAAAGGCCTTTGAAAATGGAAATTTTGCAAACGGCCTCGGTTTTTAACGAAACGAATTTTGTTGGATCTGTGATGTCAAATTATTTCTAGGTTTCAAATTTCTTAATTTTCTGAATCAATATGTGAGCGTGGCGGAGTTAAACGTGTTTTAATAGTTTAAGTCGAATTGGGTCGACCAGAAAATGGCCATTTTTCCAAACGGTCTTAGAATTCGACAAAATTAATTTTGTTAGGACCGTATCGTCAATACGAAGCTAGAAATAATTTTTCTGGAATTTTTAGAGCACGTATGTGACCCCGGTAAATTGAAATGTACGTTCAAACTGAATATATACTGATTTATATTGTAAATTTAACGAAAACTGATCGTAACGATCGAATCGGCCTACGTGACATATCCCATTGTGTTTGGAATGGGGGTAATACGCTAGGGACGACAGTCAGTGGATTCGATTTCGAGTTCGAATGGAAAGGGTACTTTATGGAATTCAAAATTCAAAATATATTAATAAATTAAATATATAATTACACTCACCCCCTCCTTTCTCTTTATTGAACTCAACCCCCCTATCGTTCAAAATCATTATAGGAAGAAAAAAATAAATAAATAAAAAACCCGATAAACTCCCTCGTCGCCCCCCATCCCCCCATCCCTTGCTCGACCTCCATCTCTCTCCCCTCCGCTTCTGAGTTAAACCGCTCCCCCCCCCCAAAGCCTGCGCCCACTTCGAGGAACCAATCCCACCTGAAACCGCCCCTCCGTCGCCGCCTCCACCATTACCCCACCGCCGATCCTCCAAGCACCGCCCTCTCCTCCTTCCGCTGAATAAAGCCGCCTCCACTCCCGATTTAAACTATAAGCCTTCTTATTTTGTTTATCTTCATTTACTTAATGTTTTTAGATTATAAAACACTTGATTTTTAATATAGAAAACATAGGATTTTCAGTATAGGGAGATTTGATTTTTGATTTGAGAAGCAATAATTTTTAATTTGAAAAGAAGAAATTTTTAAAGGAATAAAGATGCGATTTTTATTTGTATGAAATGATTATAAAGATGAGATTTTTTATTATCATGAAAGCGAAGTAAAAATTCGATTTTTACATTTGTATGATAATAAAAATATGATTTTTATATATATTTTAGTAAAGTAAAAATACGATTTTTATAATAGAAAACATTATATTTTTAAACAAGAAAAGATCAGATTTTTAGTTATGTAAAGGTATGATTTTTATTTATACCATAGCATAATAGAAATATGATTTTTATATATGTAGCGAATACGGGCGACGAAAGTGACGAAGGGCAAGCACGATGAAGATTTCCTACATAAGAAGAATCGTGGCGTTTGGTTTAGCTAGTCGGTGAGAACTCCTCACTTTTATCTTTATTTCTAGTTTGAAATATATGCTAGGATGCAGACAGTGTTTAGTAGCACCCGACACCCGTCGTCCACAGACCATGGATGACTTGTTTGTTTGATTTCTGAGTTGTGAAATTTGATTGTGTGATGTGAAATGAAATAAAATATTTTATAGTGGAAAATATTTTATAGTTAAAAATATAATTTTTAACGTTTATATAAAATAAATATTTATAAACGAATCGGATGATTTGTTTATATACACTGATTTGACTGATATTGATTGGGACGATAAATTTTACACAGCGCCCAACTGCACAAATAAAATCTGTGTTTGATTGTTTGAAACCACACCCGGGTATTGGGATGATATATGATGTACACTAATCCCAATAATTAGTTGTATGTCGATCGATGGATTGACAGGCTGTTATGAGCGTTGAATATTTATATTTGATGTACAGTGTAGAACGCACTTTGGACGATGGTTGATTGTTTATCGTCATTGTTGTATACATGTATTGGATGAAATCCATATAATTCAAATTATATGGTAATTGACTGAGTCTGATTCTAGTTCAAAATTTTTGAATAATTTAAAATAATATTCAGTGAATATTGAAATGTGAAGCCGTGTTAAGTAGTTAAACGCCATTTTAACACGAATGGGAATTTTGTCGATTTTATTTGTTTTATAATGAATATTGAAAAGTGATTTTAAAATCGAATATTTGGAAATGAAATTCGAATTAAATTGAATTGAATCGAATTAAATAGAACTAGAATTAAATTGAAATTGAATTGAATAGAAAATGAATTCGAATTGAAATGAATTTGAAATTTTAATTGAACCGAAATGAATTTAAAACGAGCTTATAAGGAAAAATTCAATTTTGATTAGAAATTGAATATGAAGTTGAAATCGTTTTGAAAACGAATTTAAAACGATTTATAAAACATGTTTTGAAAAGAAATCGACGAAACATATATATTATATATATAGAATGGCATGAATAGAACGCACCGCGGCAGTTTGTGAATTTCGACCATTGACTTCGAGTGGACATTGCGAGAGATCCGATTGTCGGATTCTCTAAAACCGGAACCATTGTGTTCGTATCGAAAAGAGCTTTCTAATGAATATTGGAAATTTGAAATCTAACGGTTGGATTTGGAATTATGTCCAAATCAAATTTGGAAAAGGTCGCTATATGTGCAGTTCGATGGCCGTTGGTGGAAATCGACTGTACGGGCCTTGATAAAATTATTAAAAATAGTAATAATTTGTGTAAAATCATAAGAAATGATTTGGGAAGAATTGGGACGGAAAGCCTCCATATTTGAAAAGATAAAAGTAGATTTTTATCGAAATGAGTTAGTTTTGAACTAGAATAATAATTTATTTATTTTTTAAAATAAATAAATTGGATTTGAAATGGTTTTAAAATAACCAGAAGTTTCCAATATATGAATTGGAATGGATTTGAATTGAAATCATCTTCGGAATAGTTCGATGTTGGAGTTCGTGATTATACTGATGTTGTTATGGAAATTTGAAAGGCATATTTATATCGTTATTTCCAATACGATATTTGTTGGTTTCAGAATTTGATATTGAATATAAGCCGATATATTTTCTATTCAGAGCCTTGTGTTTAATATCAAATGGGATTTTTGGGTTGTCGTGAACGGTATCTTTAATAATACTGTTCTTAAATCCTAAATGGAGTTAAGAAAATTAAGAACTAACTGGGGATCAGTTAAGTTGGATGGTTTCTTGGATATTGATCTGATGTTGGTTTCGGCCTTTGGGGTTAATATTTTAGGGAACTATCCTCTTACTAATTTATGGTTAGGGACTGATTGAAATGTGATGTGATTTTGGGGTTTATCGTGAACCGTGTTTTAAATGACATCGGTTCTTTAACCCAGTTAAAGAGTAAAACTAAGTGGAGTTTTAATGAATCTTTAATTAGATTGGAAAGATCGAGAATGGAGTATCACCAGTTCTGCTCCAAGCGATAGTTAAATCTTTAATTAGATTTGAACGTGAAATGGTAATTTAATTTACCGATAACACCGTGGTGTTAGATATGAAGTATGACCAGTTTTACTTCATGGGATGAATAAGTGGGGATTGAGAAATAAAATAAATGATTACTTCGGTGTGGTTCACTAATCCCGACTAGTTTGAATTGATATTCAAAGGAGGATTAAATAATAAATTTAAAAGAATTTATCTTTGATAAAATTAATGGGAACCATTCCCTAAGAATGTGAAATTTAGAAACTAACTGCAGGTTAGCTAAGAAGAATGGTTTCCTGGGTATTGATCTGATGTTGGTTTCGGCCTTCGGGGTTAATGTTTAGGGGAATTATTCTCTTGCTAATTTATGGTTAGTGACTGATGAATTGGAATGAGGCGTATGTTGTGTTTGTGTAACACTTGTTTATTATATACGCGAGTTATTCGAAAAGACCGGGTTTGTCCCATTTTGAATAACTGATACGACGATAAGTCGAAGATGAAGACGGTGGTTGAAGACCGGAGGTCTTCACATCGTTTGGATAATTACTGATGATCTTGATTGGGCCGTACACCCAAGAGGAGGGAATCAGTTAGTGGTCGTCCAGACGTACTTAGAGATCGATGGATATGCGAGGAATAAGGTTCCTCCGGTTTCGTTCAGACCCAGAACGAACTTGTAAATGGACTGTGTGTCTGACATTGGATTTCATTCTGTGTGACTGATATCGGTTGCATAGAGTGGTTTGCCTGTGTGGCATGCTAAGATGCAAATGATCAAGGCTTCTGTTGAAAAGCAGAGTCTTGTGGTGGATGATCAAAGCACTGCCTGTGTGGCATAGCTTTGTGTAACATTGATTCGCGAGCCTCACACTGCGGTTGTGAACCAAAAACGGGAGAAGGACCTCAGGGAGGTCATGCGTTTCTTTCTAGCTAGAAGTGGCGTCAGTGGTTTTACAGGCCCTGACGAGTTTGACTTATGTGGTTGTTGCTGTTGCGAGGCGCCTCGGATATATTGATGACTATGTGAAGCCGATGGAGTCATTTGTTGGCTCATTTACGCTCCAAAGGGCAGGGAAACACAGTGTTTAGGCATTTTAATCCACATCGGTGGACCGGCCCTGTCGCGCCAAAGGTCACTTAAGCTCTGACCTGAGACTCGGGCTAGACAGTCTCGAATCGGTAAGGACTATCTTTTGCCTTGGTTCACAGATGGAAATCCAACTTCCGATACGTGACAATTGCGGTTTTGATTGTATACCTATATATGGCAACATAGTGGTATGGGACATTCACGCCGCCTATGATTGATATTTATGATTGTATATAAAATCAGAAACTAACTGGAAACGAGCTAAGATGGGTGGTTTCCTGGGTATTGGTCTGATGTTGGTTTCGGCCTTCGGGGTTAATACTTAGGGAATCGTTCTCTTACTAATTTACGGTTGGAGTCTGATTAAGAATCAAAAGATGAAATTTAGCGTATCAAGCATTCTTTGGCTATTATAAGGTAAAAACTCTATCCTCCGGCTTGCGTTGCATTGTGTGGTGGAACCTGGGTCTTATAATAGCTTCATTTTTCCTTGTTTAGCATTGCGCTGTTTGTTTTATGCACTGGTATTCTTGGGAGGAAACCCGTTCCGTGTTTTACGGCGTGGTCCCTTGATTTACCTAACTTTAAATTAAAGATTAATAACTGTTTTAGTTCTCACACCAATCACATGACTGACCTGGAGTTTATTGTTTTAACCTAAACTCTGGGTGCCTCTATTTTGACACGGGCAGCTAGTATTTTTGGTTTTGCAGATTTATATTCACATGAACCTGGTTTACAGCTGGAATGATATCCGGAAAGCTCTGTATCCGTGTATTACTTCTAGTTGTGTTTTGTATTGTATTTTCCGCTGCTATGTAATTTATTGTAATCTCTGATATTTATCGAATGTATTTTATTCGTTCATACTCTGTATATTCTTGTAATATGATGAATTGTTGTAATTAACAATGAAATGTTCTTTTGTTTGTGTTTTGATTTGTCTTGTCCTCAAAATAGTCCGCTCTTTCCTAACCGGGGAAGTTCGAGTCGCTTCATTTGGTATCAGAGCCTTGGTTTACAGAGCTCGGAGAATAAGACACATTAGAACCATGCGAAAGAATTCATCAGAGATTGGATTAGTAATATCCAAAGGGAATGGCTCGTTAGAGATAGGATCAGTAGTATCCTAGAACGAGTGTGAAGAGTAGTGTTTTGAAAATAAAATGAAAACAATTTTAGTTTTGAAAATTTAAATCAATTATTCGTATTTGATTATTTATTTATATTGAATGTGGACAATCCGATATATATTAAGATTTTGCATATACACCTTGCAAACGTATATTCGAAGTTTTAATGTACTGGATAGATATAGAATCACACTCTAGTCGCCCGAAGATGGTTCTGATGATCGCTGTAGCGATCGCATCATCAGTATTCACGTTCGAGTTTCGAAAGTGGGATTTCTATATATTTCCTGTTGACTGGTGTGAGAACCAAAATTAGATAGGGCTTATTGTTGTGATTTGGCATCAAAAATCTGATTTTTGACTATATATCAAAGTTATGAATTTGAAATGATAATCAACTAATTAGTTGATGGTTGTGTTGTTTGATTATTGGTTGATTAATTAAAAGTTGAACCATTTAGCCAAATTGTATCAAATAGTGAATTGTATTGAAAATTTGTCGCATTTGCATGCATATACATGTACTTACATTGAACAGGTCATGGCGAGGAGGCTAGAGCAGATGAATAAAATTGTTTGCCCGACAAATAGGTACATGTTTATTGTATTTCTTTGAGTTTGGATGATTTTATGAGCCGCTTAGCTTTTTCCTTTTCTTTTGGATTGAAGAAGGCCATGGGAGGCTATATGAAATATCCCGAAGTCCCCGGTGCAGGGGAGGTTATGGCGAAATTTTTCAAAAATTTAGGGTGTTAGCCAAATCTTTGAAAAATTTGAAAATTTCTTAGAAACTGAAAAGTTGAAGAACTTAAGCCGTAATGAAAATAGTGAAAGTTGAGTTGATTAGTTAAACAACTTTCGACTTCGTTCCTTTTCGGGGACAAAAAGCTTTAAGTGGGGGAGAATGTAATAACCCGGAAATTTGAGCCAATTTAAAAAATTTATTTTGGTTATTTTAATGGATTTTGATTATTTAAAATGAATTATTTTAAATAATAACGATGGAAAATTTATTTTCGACGAATTTAAAACGAATGATTCTATTTTTATTATATAACGAGCCAGAAATGGCGCTGTAGTTCAAAAATTTGATTTCGAATTTCAAATGAATATACAGAATTCAATATAAGTCAGAATTGAACGAAACAAGAAATATTTGAATCTGTTTAATCATATCTTTCTAATGGATGTAAGAAAATGAGATTTCACATTAGAAGTTGAAACATACGTCCAGTTTAAAATTCAGAAAAGTCGCTATGGAATTTATATATATATATTAATATATAAAGGCCTTTGAAAATGGAAATTTTGCAAACGACCTCGGTTTTCGATGAAACCACTTTTGTTGGATCCGTAATGTCAAATTATTGCTAGGTTTCAAAATTTGTAATTTTCTGAATCAATATGTGAGAGTGGCGGAGTTAAACGTATTTTAACAGTTTAAGTTGAATTAAGTCGACCAGAAAATGGCCATTTTTCAAACGGTCTCAGAATTCGACGAAATTAATTTTGTTGGGACCGTATCGTCAATACGAAGCTAGAAATAATTATTCTGGAATTTTTAGAGCCCGTATGTGACCCCGGTAAATTGAAATGTACGTTCAAACTGATTATATACTGATTTATATTGTAAATTTAACGAAAACTGATCGTAACGATCGAATGGCCTACGTGACATATCCCATTGTGTTCGGAATGGGGGTAATACGCTAGGGACGACAGTCGGTGGGTTAGATTTCGAGTTCGAATGGAAAGGGTACGTTATGGAATTCAAAATTCAAAATATATTAATAAATTAAATATATAATTACACTCATCCTCCCTCCTTTATCTTTATTGAAGTCAACCCCCCCCCATCGTTCAAAATCATTACAGGAAGAAAAAATATAAATGAAAAAAAACCCGATACACTCCCTCGTCGCCCCCCCCCCCACCCCCCCCCCCCCCCCACATCCGTCGCCGCCATCGCCTCCACCGAAACCCCCCTTCCCCCGACGCTCGACCTCCATCTCTCTCCCCTCCTTGTAATTACCCGGAAAATAGCGATCTTGGTTATCCGATATACAACACATATCGAACATCCAAGGATCGAAAATAACCGAATAGTTAATGAAAGAAATTAGAAGGTGAGGAAAGATAAGATAGAAACTTAGAATAGAAGAAGAAGAAGAAGAACACAACATCAGAGTAACACGAACCTCACAGCGGAACGAATAACATATAATAGATAACATATCTTTGAAATATAAATCTGTATTTGAATATACATCACTATCAAAGTACAGCACTTACAACATAGCGGAAATAAACTATAGCTATATGATCCTGAAGCCTTCTGCTCTAGCTCTTCAAGTATCTGTAAATTCCTGACTACTTGACTGCCCGTACAAAATTAGGCACCCAAGAGTTTAGGGAAAACAAACCAAAATAAACTCTGTGTCAGCTATGGGACTAGTATGATTAAAACAGTTTGAACAAGTAAACGATATCTCATAAGACCACGCCGTATAACGGAACGGGTTTTTCCCTTATGAGAATCCAAAACATCTTTATATCAAAACCTTTTGATATCATAATAATGTCTATCAACCACAATATAATAATCATCTAGCAGAAACGCTTTCATCTCACATTCTACATATATAGTATACAATCAAAACCGCAAGCACGTATTGGGTAATGGATTTCCAACTATGACAAGGTATGGAACCACCTTTTGCTAGTGTACCTCTAGAAAGGAATACACTGGGTTCAACAAGAACATCTTGCAACCCGGCCACGCATGACCGACCACTCATTTCGCTTGAGTGTATCGAATGTATATCACCAACGGTTGGGATCAGCAATCGTTTCCCGAATGGGACAGCATCAACAGTAGATTTTTTGAAGTAAATGAAACTCTAGATTAGGTGATTATACACCCTAATAGGTGCGACCTACATAGCCATGCTGCCTGCCCGATTTCTGTCATTTACCAGTTGATGAGGCTTGAGGTTACGCCTTATCATCACATCAGATTCACTTCGAATGCCACATTGTTAGATCCATCGAAAATCACTAATTGACGTCTACAACAGTACATTATGTGTTAGCTAAAGAAGTTTCCTTCTCCGCTTCCACTCTTGGTACGGTTGAAGAAATCAATGTACGTGACCTTTCTGGAAATACTCTGTCAAATATTATTCTATACAAGTCATCCAGGAATAGGATGAACCGAAGGCACTATTCAGTACATCCATCTTAGGCACTGTTATCTAAGACTTATACAATAAACCTTGCACCTTACTCCGTCTTCAATTATCTTTGGCATATGTGATTGGCAACGCTTATGCCAATACAGAGTGGTTCTTTGGATAATAATCCAACCGGTCTCTCCATATTAACAAAATTAAAATGATCAAAAACTTCGATAGTCAATGAGTTAACTATCAAAGAAAAACATGTGTGCAAACAACGATATTATTTCCAGATGTAAATTCTATCAATCAATCATCAATCATATATATATATATATTTCCTTATTTTCTATGTTTAGAAAATATACGTTAACACTAGAAAACATTTCCATTTCTAATCCATATTTCCAATTTCAATATTTGATTACGTTTCTGATTCTATTGGGAAAACATTTCCAAATCTACTTTACTTGGATTTAAACAGATGTTTAAATCAACATCGCGACGACAACTCGAACCACTATACTTATTTACTAAATTCACTTAACCACTTTCACTCTCGAACCTTAACCATTTCTAAATTAAAAATGAAGTCAATCAAGTTGGGGTATAACTACCTCTCAGACCTTAACTGAACAATATTTCAAATCTCGAAATAGGGTAAGTTCATCTTTAAACTCTTTACCACTTCCTTACGTAACTTCCGGATATAATTTACGAGTCCAACTCCTTTACAGAATCATTTGATTATAACAGTTGTGTTATAATCTCCTGCTTCTAAAATATAATAATTTTAATCTAACTCTTATTTCCTAACTCGAATAAATAACGAACAACTAATTTATCAACTCCTATTTGGTTAACTATTATTCGAATAACTCTAATCTAGTAACTCTTATTCGATTAACTCTTGTTCTAATAACTTATATTCGAATAACCTATGTTTGATTTACTTTACGCAAATAACTAATATTCGATAAACCTCTTCTTTGAATAAACTATATTCAATTTAACCTTTGTCGAATAACTAATTCGATCAACTCCTTCCGAATAACTAAATTTGATTAACTCCCTCGAATATCTCTGATTTGATTAACTCACTCGAATATCTCTGATTTGATTAACTCACTTCGAATATCTCTACATTCGTTTAACTTCTCACTTCGAATAGACTAATATTCGTAACTTCTTTATTCAAATAAACTAATATTCGATAACTTCTTTCTTCGAATAAACTATATTCAATTAACTTATCTTGATTAAATCAACTTAATTGACTCGACTTATTTACCTCAACTTATTAATTCTAACTGATTATCTCTAACTGATTAATTCTAACTGATTAATTCTAACTGATTAACTCTAACTGATTAACTCTAACTAATTAATTCTAACTGATTAACTCTAACTGATTTACTCTTCGCCCTTATTCAGTTTCACATATCGATGTTGAAATCGATTCTTACTTCTCTATATAAGTCCTGACTTATATATTTTATTTATCCAATGATAAATATTTTACTTAATTTATAAATCCTTATTTATAAATTAATCTTCTTACTTTATCTGTTAAAAACATATTTCCCTTGAATATTCACTTTATATTCATATTCTGATTATACTCGTGTGCGAAGCACGGGTTTAACTTACTTAGTGTAAAATTCTCTTTTTTATACCATTCTATTCATTTTCAAGTATTCCTTTATAACCTGTTTATCTTCTAAATGATATTCCTTTATAATCTATTTGTAAATGGTTTTACATATATTCTCTTCAATAACTTATTTATTTTTCTAAATCAGTATCTCTTTCAATTCTATTTGTAAATGGTTTTACAAATATTTCCTTTTCTATTCTATATGCAAATAGTTTGCAAATATTCCTCTTCTATCCTATTTGTTATATCCTATTTATAAATATCCCATTCATAAATATTTCCTATTTAAAATATTCCACTTTATAAATATTCTCTATTTATAAATATTCCACTTTATAAAACCCTTTGATTTTATAAAAAAAAAAATTCAATATTCATTTTTGAAAATTCCCTTTTTAACACTCCAGTATTTCTATGGTACTTAACCCATCAAAACACGATGACCAATATCGTCCAAACACATATAATCACCAACAGATTATATAGCATATCATATATTCAATTATATGATAACAATAAAATAACTGTTGAGGAATCCAGTTGGATTCCTCCAACCAGTTTCCCTGCATCCACAGATGTTACACAATAAGATCAACATCACTTTCAGTTCCATATGATGTATTCTGTTAAACAGAATCAATATAGAAATTTAACTAACTGACTAGCAGTTCAATCAAACAGTCAACACATAGTCAATCAGCCAATATTTAACAGTTCTAAAAATACAACATGAAATTATAAACTGTTCAGAGTTAGTGAGATTTACTCATATTGGAAGTTCATCGTTAAAGAACGATAAACTGTTTGTTTGATTTGAATCAAACAATTAAATTCGCCGTAAATTCAAACGAGCTCCAGTCCACTCCCAGTCAGTTCCATTGTGTTTCTCCCATCCATACGATCCTGACAGATCTTGTTTCATCCAATTCTGATATCGTATTACGTAGTTATGACCTTACGAAGTAAATGTACATTATAAATTAATTTAACATGGATTATATATTTCAATTGGGCTCACCTAATCCCTAAGGCCCATCACCATATTTTAAATCCCAGGCCCGCTCTACCCCCGTTCTTCTTCCATGTTGAGCTCCAGTATTCCATTCATGGCCAAACCGATGGCTACTTCATCCCCCACCGCTCCTCACCTTCCAACGAAACCCAAAACTGAATCCACCATTAAACTTCACTTCAAAATATCAACCTGTCCAAACCATTTTTATCTAACTCGACCTCACTGTTGCGAGCTACAGTACTCCACCGTGCTTCAGTAAGAAGCATCGACATCCTTTGAAACCGAATCCTCCCAAACTTGTACCCAAAGTGCGGATTTCCATAACAAGGTCAATTGCAGCATTCAATTCGCGAATCAAAGCTTTGATACTTCGAATCGGTGAACCCTAGTTTTCTGGAACAAAAACCCGAGCTCGAGAAATCAACCGAGTTCAACGAAAATGCCACTGCGTTGAAGAACTCACCCTGGTGAACTCAGAAATAAAGGTCCATGGATTTATATAATTTGATTTCATTTTGTTTTGATTTTTCTTTTGAAGATTCTTCACGTTTGGAACTTAGAAACTGGTGGCGGCTTGGATTTGTTTATACAAAGGGGACGGGTTGTTTCTGTGGTTGAGAAAGAAGGGGATGTGGCATGTTTTTGATCACCAATGCTTAGGATATTTATTTATTTTATTCATTTTCTATTTGTTTTTGCTTTCTAAAAATCTATGTGATCACACACGACACCCAAAAATCGCGAAACTGGACATGTAGATAGATTTTGACATTACGGTCCCAACGAAACTAGTTTCGTCGAATTCTGACTCTGTATGCTCACACAGTGTATTTTTAACCGTCAAAATACTGACTGTTTTTTACTCCAAAAATCCGTACGGCCACATACTAACTTCAAAAATCACGGAAATTGAAATCTAGCAATAATTTGATGTTACAAATCCAATAAAATTGGTTTCGTCGAATTCTAAGGTCATAAACTGGCTATTTTTAAAGCTCTGAATGACCCATTTAAATATATAAATATAATTAAATTTAATATTTATAAATAAATATTATCGTATGTATTCACACAGAATATCACACAGCTCAAGAATATTCCTATATGAAGTTCTAACTCGATATTTCAAATCCCGCTTTAAATCGATATTCGATTTATAATGAAATTCCTCTTTAAAATATAAATAATTCCTTTATAAATTATAAAGGAATTCCACAGCGACTTTTCTAAAATTTGATTTGGACTTAAATCAAAATCTACATGATGAAATCCCGATTTTTCTCTTCCCTAGAGAGATATACTTCACCAACTCC
Organism: Allium sativum; assembly: GCA_030737875.1. NCBI lineage: Eukaryota > Viridiplantae > Streptophyta > Magnoliopsida > Asparagales > Amaryllidaceae > Allium > Allium sativum. Next base: position 54,205,055 of record CM060913.1, read on the forward strand.
CAACGTTTCTCGTTTCACAGAAATCCGGCTTAAAACGAATCATGTACATTCAGTTGAAGTTCAAATCGCCAAACTACGAACTGCAGCGCCATTTCAAGCTCGATTTTAATTATAATATAATTATACGTTCAAACTGTCATTCAAATAATATATTCGTTATTCTAATTCAAATCTAAGTTGAAGTAAATATTTTGACATTCCCAGTTCACCTTATATTGTCAATTCACTACTGCTGGTTATTTTCAGAAATTAAATATATTATTTAATTATTTAAATAAATCAATTATTCCATTTGATTTAATTAAACAACCATTAAATCTCTAATTCACTATATAAATAATTAAATAAATTAATTATTATACCTCTGAAAATGCGGGTCATTACATTCTTCCCCACTTAAAATAATTTCGTCCTCGAAATTGCTAAGCTAGAAGAATGTTACTATCTCTACTAATTAGATTTAAACATCTTCAGGTTTTATTTCTTAACTTCCATTTTAACTGAACCATTTAAATTCCAGTTAACTTATTTATTCTTTCCGACTTACTAAAATTTTCAAAAATTCTGAAAATTTTCTAACGCTCTAACTTTTCGGAAAATTTCGCCATAACCTCCTTTGTACAGCCCTATCGGTAAAACCACAACTCGCCTCTCTAGGCCTTCTCCAACCCATAAGAAAATCAAACAGCCAAGCGGCTTGCCAATTCGGCTCAAAAATCTTATATCCAATAGAAATACAAACTTGTACCTTTTTGTCGACATATCATTATATCCTTTCCACCTGTTATCAATTCAGTAGATACAAGGGTCATCCCAATCAAACTCCAATCTATTTTTATCCACAAATCCAACCATTCACTTATATCCAAGCCAAATATTATTTCAACTCGAGTTTCATTCTCGATTCCCAACTCTTAACTCGGTTATCAAATTACACTTCAAATTCGAATCCCCCAAATACAATTTATCTCGATATCATTCAAATTCAATTTCAGTTACCACTTAACTGACTTTTCTTTAATTCCAATCGGCTTTTACAAATATTAATTCAAATTTGGTTTTAATCCAATAATCTTTCCCTAGGAATTTTAAACAATTTACCATATCGAAAATCAAACTTTCCTTTTTAAGATTCAAACAACTTGCTTTTCTCAAATCACTTCAAAACAATAACTTTGGTAGTAATCCGTCACTTGGAACTCGGAATGAACACTAATGATGCCATAATTCATCATCAGGGTTATTTCCCAGCTATCGAAGTGAGTTCAATACTATATCACTTTCAAAACCATTCTAAACACTTTCATTTTGAAATTCATTTTTAAAATACTATTCCCAATGCTTGTAAAACAATTTAAAATCTCCCAGGATCTTAAAATTTCCTTATTTTAATTCCAAATTCTGATTTAAATTCAGATTCAATTCAATTCGATTTCATATATTTCACTTGTATGAATTCTGATTGGCTATTTTCATAAACATTTCACTTTTTTTACAATCTTACTCGATTATAGTAACAACCAATATATCCAATATATTATAATCATTTCAATATCAATCTTCTTTATATCAAAATATAATTTGGGTAAATTCATATCGTTTACCCTCTTTTCAAAACATACTATGACGGTTCATCGTATTCGAGTGTTTATAAACTCCTACTGATACAGTGGATCAAACCGATCGACCAGAACCCATAAACAACTCAACCAACAAATCTTCACAATACAAAATCATTTTAATATTGAATAACAAATACGCGCTCATATATATATTCACTCAAACTAAATTTAGGGTGTTACTAACCCTATCTCTACCGAGTCACGCCACAGAGCCAAGGTAATTCACTTAACTTAAGCACTGATATCAACTGTAATGACCCGGAAAATAACGATCTTGGTTATCCGATATACAACACATATCGAACATCCAAGGATCGAAAATAACCGAATGGTTAATGAAAGAAATTAGAGGGTGCGAAAGATAAGATAGAAACTTAGAATAGAAGAAGAAGAAGAACACAACATTCGAGTAACACGAACCTCACAGCGGAACGAATAACATATAATAGATAACATATCTTTGAAATATAAATCTGTATTTGAATATCCATCATTATCAAAGTACAGCACTTACAACACAGCGGAAATAAACTATAGCTATATGATCCTGAAACCTTCTGCTCCAGCTCTTCAAGTATCTGTAAATTCCTGACTACTTGACTGCCCGTACAAAATTGGGCACCCAAGAGTTTAGGGAAAACAAAACAAAATAAACTCCGGGTCAGTCATGGGACTGGTATGAGTAAAACAGTTTAAAACAGTTTGAACAAGTAAACGATATCTCATAAGACCACACCATATAACGGAATGGGTTTTTCCCTTATGAGAATCCAAAATATCTTTATATCAAAACCTTTTGATATTATAATAATGTCTATCAACCACAATATAATAATCATCTAGCAAAAACGCTTTTATCTCACGTTCTACATATATAGTATACAATCAAAACCGCAAGCACGTATTGGGTAATGGATTTCCAACTATGACAAGGTATGGAACCACCTTTTGCTAGTGTACCTCTAGAAAGGAATACACTGGGTTCAACAAGAACATCTTGCAACCCAGCCACACATGACCGACCACTCATTTCGTTTGAGTGTATCGAATGTATATCACCAACGGTTGGGATCAGCAACCGTTTCCCGAATGGGACGGCATCAACAATAGATTTTTTGAAGTAAATGAAACTCTAGATTAGGTGATTATACACCCTAACAGGTGCGACCTACATAGCCATGCTGTCTGCCCAATTTCTGTCATTTACCGGTTGATGAGGCTTGAGGTTACGCCTTATCATCACATCAGATTCACTTTGAATGCCACATTGTTAGATCCATCGAAAATGACTAATTGACGTCTACAACAGTACATTAAGTGTTAGATAAAGAAGTTTCCTTCTTCGCTTCCACTCTTGGTACGGTTGAAGAAATCAATGTACGTGACCTTTCTGGAAATACTCTGTCAGATATTCATCCATACAAGTCATCCAGGAACAAAATGAACCGAAGGCACTATTTAGTACATCCAACTTAGGCACTGTTATCTAAGACTTATAGCCCTTGCACTTTACTCCGTCTTCAATTATCTTTAGCGTATGTGATTCGCAACGCTTATGCCAATATAGAGTGGTTCTTTGGATAATAATCCAACCTGTCTCTCCATATTAACAACGTTAAAATGATAGTAGTCGGTGAGTTAACTATCAAAGAAAAACACGTGTGCAAACAATGATATTATTTCCAGATGGAAATTCTATCAATCAATCATCAATCATATATATATATATTCATATTTCCTTATTTTCTATGTTTAGAAAATATACGTTAACACTGGAAAACATTTCCATTTCTAATCCATATTTCCAATTTCAATATTTGATTACGTTTCTGATTCTACTGGGAAAACATTGCCAAATCTTCTTTGCTTGGATATAAATAGATGTTTAAATCAACATCGCGATGACAACTCGAACCACTATACTTATTTACTAAATTCACCTAACCACTTTCACTCTCGAACCTTAACCATTTCTAAATTAAAAACGAAGTCAATCAAGTTGGGGTATAACTACCTCTCAGACCTTAACTGAACAACATTTCAAATCTTGAAATAGGGTAAGTTCATCTTTAAACTCTTTAACACTTCCTTACGTAACTTCCGGATATAATTTACGAGTCCAACTCCTTTACAGAATCATTTGATTATAAAAGTGGTGTTATAATCTCCTGCTTCTGAAATATAATAACTTTAATCTAACTCTTATTTCCTAACTCGAATAAATAACGAACAACTAATTTATCAACTCCTATTTGATTAACTCTTATTCTATTACTCTTATTCGAATAACTCTAATCTAGTAATTCTTATTCGATTAACTCTTGTTCTGATAACTTATATTCGAATAACCTATGTTTGATTTACTTTACGCAAATAACTAATATTCGATAAACCTCTTCTTTGAATAAACTATATTGGATTTAACCTCAGTCGAATAACTAATTCGATCAACTACTTCCGAATAACTAAATTCGATTAACTCCCTCGAATATCTCTGATTCGATTAACTCACTCGAATATCTCTGATTCGATTAACTCACTTTGAATATCTCTATATTCGTTTAACTTCTCTCTTCGAATAGACTAATATTTGATAACTTCTTTCTTCGAATAAACTAATATTCGATAACTTCTTTCTTCGAATGAACTATATTCGATTAACTTATCTTGATTAACTCAACTTAATTGACTTGACTTATTTACCTCAACTTATTAATTCTAACTGATTATCTCTAATTGATTAACTCTAACTGATTAATTCTAACTGATTAACTCTAAGTGATTAACTCTAACTGATTAATTCTAACTGATTAATTCTAACTGATTAACTCTAACTGATTTACTCTTCGCCCTTATTCAGTTTCACATATCGATGTTGAAATCGATTCTTACTTCTCTATATAAGTCCTGACTTATATATTTTATTTATCCAATGATAAATATTTTACTTAATTTATAAATCCTTATTTATAAATTAATCTTCTTACTTTATCTATTAAAAACAGATTTCCCTTGAATGTTCACTTTATATTCATATTCTGATTATACTCGTGTGTGAAGCACGGGTTTAACTTACTTAGTGTAAAATTCTCTTTTTTATACCATTCTATTCATTTTCAAGTATTCCTTTATAACCTGTTTATCTTCTAAATGATATTCCTTTATAATCTATTTGTAAATGGTTTTACAAATATTCTCTTTAATAACTTATTTATTTTTCTAAATCAATATCTCTTTCAATTCTATTTGTAAATGGTTTTACAAATATTTCCTTTTCTATTCTATTTGCAAATAGTTTGCAAATATTCCTCTTCTATCCTATTTGTTATATCCTATTTATAAATATTTTAAATTTATAAATATCCCATTCATAAATATTTCCTATTTAAAATATTTCGCTTTATAAATATTCTCTATTTATAAATATTCCACTTTATAAAACCCTTTGATTTTATAAAAAAACTATTTTCAATATTCATTTTTGAAAATTCCCTTTTTAACACTCCAGTATTTCTATGGTACTTAACCCATCAAAACACGATGACCAATATCGTCCAAACACATATAATCGCCAATAGATTATATAGCACATCATATATTCAATTATACGATAACAATAAAATAACTGTTGAGGAATCCAGTTGGATTCCTCCAACCTGTTTCCCTGCATCCACAGATGTTACACAATAAGATCAACATCACTTTCAGTTCCATATGATATATTCTGTTAAACAGAATCAACATAGAAATTTAACTAACTGACTAGCAGTTCAATCAAACAGTCAACACACAGTCAATCAGCCAATATTTAACAGTTCTAAAAATACAACATGAAATTATAAACTGTTCAGCGTTAGTGAGATTTACTTACATTGGCAGTTCATCGTTAAAGAACGATAAACTGTTTGTTTAATTTGAATCAAACAATTAAATTCGTCGTAAATTCAAACGAGCTCCAATCTACTCCCGGTTAGTTCCATTGTGTTGCTCCCGTCCATACGATCCGGACGGATCTTGTTTCGTCCAATTCTGATATCGTATGGCGAAGTTATGACCTTACGAAGTAAATGTACATTATAAATTAATTTAACATGGATTATATATTTCAATTGGGCTCACCTAATCCCTAAGGCCCATCACCATATTTTAAATCCCAGGCCCACTCTACCACCGTTCTTCTTCCATGTTGAGCTCCAGTATTCCACTCATGGCCAAACCGACGGCTACTTCATCCCCTACCGCTCCTCCACCTTCCAACGAAATCCAAAACCGAATCCACCATTAAACTTCACTTCAAAATCTCAACCTGTCCAAACCATTTTTATCTAACTCGAACTCGACCTCGCTGTTGCGAGCTAAAGTACTCTACCATGCTTCTGTAAGAAGCATCGACATCCTTTGAAACCGAATTCTCCCAAACTTGTACCCAAAGTGCGGATTTCCATAACAAGGTCAACTGCAGCATTCAATTCGCTAATCAAAGCTTTGATACTTCAAATCGGTGAACCCTAGTTTTCCTGGAACAAAAACCCGAGCTCGAGAAATCAACCGAGTTCAACGAAAATGCCACTGCGTTGAAGAACTCACCCTGGTGAACTCAGAAATAATGGTCCATAGATTTATAGAACTTGATTTCATTTTGTTTTGATTTTTCTTTTGAAGATTCTTCACGTTCGAAACTTAGAAAATGGTGGTGGCTTGGATTTGTTTATATAAAGGGGACGGGTTGTTTCTGTGGTTGAGAAAGAAGGGGATGTGGCATGTTTTTGATCACCAATGCTTAGGATATTTATTTATTTTATTCATTTTCTATTTGTTTTTGCTTTCTAAAAATCCATGTGATCACACACGACACCCAAAAATCGCGAAACTGGACATGTAGCTAGAGTTCGACATTACGGTCCCAACGAAACTGGTTTCATCGAATCCCGACTCAGTATGCTCACACAGCATATTTTTAACCGTCCAAATACTAACTGTTTTTCACTCCGAAAATCCGTACGGCCACATACTGACTTCAAAAATCACGGAAATTGAAATCTAGCAGTAATTTGACGTTACGAATCCAAGAAAATTGGTTTCGTCGAATTCTGAGGTCGTATGAAAAACTGGCTATTTTCAAAGCTCTGAATGACCCATTTAATTATATAAATATAATTAAATTTAATATTTATAAATAAATATTATCGTATGTATTCACACAGAATATCACACAGCTCTAGAATATTCCTATATGAAGTTCTAACTCGATATTTCAAATCCCGCTTTAAATCGATATTCGATTTATAATGAAATTCCTCTTTAAAATATAAATAATTCCTTTATAAATTATAAAGGAATTCCACAGCGACTTTTCTAAAATTTGATTTGGATATAAATCAAAATCTACACGATGAAATCCCGATTTTTCTCTTCCACTAGAAAGATATACTTCACCAGCTCCCAACGTTTCTCGTTTCACAGAAATCCGGCTTAAAACGAATCTTGTACATTCAGTTGAAGTTCAAATCGCCAAATTACGAACTGCAGTGCCATTTCAAGCTCGATTTTAATTATAATATAATTATATGTTCAAACTGTCGTTCAAATAATATATTCGTTATTCTAATTCAAAACTAAGCTGAAGTAAATATTTTGAATTGCCCAGTCCACCTTATATTGTCAATTCACTACTTCTGGTTATTTTCAGAAATTAAATATATTATTTAATTATTTAATTAAATTAATTATTCCATTTGATTTAATTAAACAACCATTAAATCTCTAATTCACTATATAAATAATTAAATTAATTAATTATTATACCTCTGAAAATGCGGGTCATTACTCTCCTCTTCTGAGTTAAACCGCGACTCCCCTCAAAGCCTGCGCCCACTTCGAGGAACCAATCCCACCTGAAACCGCCCCTCTGCGACCGCCTCCACCATTACCCCTGTAACACCCCGCCTCCGCTAGGGTCACTCGCAAAGGAATGCACTAGCTTTAGAGGGGCATTATTGGTAAACATGCACATAAATATCACAAGACAGAACATATAAAATAGCGGAAGTAAAATCGAACTTTCATAAACATGAATACATAAGGTCTAAAGCCTTTTACATCAGAGTACATCAAAACCTGTCTTGCAATAGTAAAGAAGCATAAAGACTTTTTCATAAATTATTCCCCAAATAAAAACAGTAAAGTAGCCATAGCCAGGAAAAGTCCAGGCCATCCATGATGACCTTCAAGCAGAAGAAGTCTGAACTAAACAGCAGTGTTTCCTCCCTGTAACCTGGGGGGGAAACGGAAGAAAAGAGGCGAAACAAAACGGGTCAGTCAAAAAGACTGAGTAAGCCCTATCTACTATTAGTATAAAAACTAGTAAAGTTAACTGACATGAGAAACTGAGATGAACATAAGCATGATAACAAGATAGATAAGCTAAATCAAAATAACAGGATGAACTACTGAACTCAGATAAACTAGGGTGTCGTGATAAACTACGATGTCAAGATAAAACAAGGTATCACATTGTCAGGTTTCTATCAAGTATAATATCCCAAGATATCTATCGCGTATAACGACCCATGGCATCTATCCTGTATATCCGCTCTGCACCTACCGTACTAGTACCCCAACTGTATTACGTGTTATCCGTGAATGACCCTTACTCAAAAGTCGTGTAATGGTCCATGTCAACCTAATATGCCGCATATATAGGTTACTCAACTCATAGTTTCTTTCCATGTATAAGTTCAGTCCTTTGCCGTAGGCTGTACGGGCTTTCCCATGTAAACGGTTTATCCTTGAAGTTGTTTTGGACTGCAACCCTTGATCTAGTTGTGTTTCCTTACCATGAACTATCGCGCGTCCACTTAGGATTTATGCCACCTAGGACCGCTTGGGATTATGCTACCTAATGAACGTTTCCGTGTCTCGGTTTGGGTTTTGGCCACCTAGGACCACTAGGGATTACGCCACCCGTCAACCGCGCCCTTGATCCCACGTATGTATCGTGAATCGTTTTCCATGTCTAGATGCACATGTTCCCCAATGTGCCATCCGAGTTCCATGCCAGGGCAAATCAAGAAATACGGAACTCGGTCGGGAGCTTTAAATCGTCTGCCGATGCAGATATCAAGGTCTGTTTTTGTACCCGTGGCTATGGTCCCACGTGACCCCTCCCTCAACTACTGAAAGGCAATCCAAGAAAAATCATGTATAAGAACCACTCCACGGCCCCACTATAGCCCACTTTCCTACGGGCCAACCTCACCCATGACTCGATAGCAAGCACATGGTCTGTTGGGGGTTCCCTGCCTTTCCGCACGTACACGATTGACTAAAGATGGTAGGTAGTCGACGATGCGCTATCCAGGGCAAAAACAAGAATCGTCGACTCCACGCTAATCCATCCCAGTCTTTAGGTTGCTCGCATAGCAACCAAGGCATACTCTTGGTCCTTCTAACGCAGACCTTAACCTCTCATGGGCCTAGTATAATTACCTGGCAGCCCACAGAGGGATCCCAAGAATATCCTCACGTCCTCCGAAGCTTCCACTTCGGCACCAAGTGCGCTGGAGCTTTTATCCAAGTCAGATAACTTGCTCCCCCTCGTATACTAAGCGATGACCTACCGTATCAGGTTACTCATCGTTTTGAGAATTAGTCCTATGTCCTTAGCTAAGAATTATTACTTAGTTACCCTTAACTAAGGTTTACCACTTAGCTTCCTTTCCCGTTATCCTTGATTAACCACGGTTTTCTACCTAGTTCTTCTAGCTAGGGTTTGTCTATTGGGTTAAGTGTTATCCTTCAAGTCCATGACTTAACCCGCCCACGAATCACGTCAAAGATTGGCTAAGTATTTAAGTTCAAGACTTAGTCCCACAAGTTGGTTAAGTGTACCCAGAGGCTCATGACTTAACCCTATCAAGTCAAATTGGTCAAGTACTAGCTTACCTTAATCCTATCGGATTATCTTACTAGATCGATTAAGCATAGATTATCTTAATCCCATCAAATTATCGAGTCGGGTTGGTTAAGTATAGGTTGGCTTAACCCCATCCTCTAATCGTACTACAATGGTTAAGTATATTCTAAAAAGGTCTTGTGACTTAACCTTATCAGGTCCGCGTATTAGATTGGTTAAGTGTAAGTTACTTAACCCCATCAAATCATCATGTATAATTGGTTAAGTATAAGTTGCTCAACCCCATTAAATTATCACGTTAAGTTGGTTAAGTATTGGTTACTTAACCTCATTGAATTACCGAGTTTAAATTGGTTAAGTGTTTAACTTAACCCCATCGAATTACCGTGTTTAGATTAGTTAAGTGTGGATTACTTAACCCCATCTAATTACTGTGTCGGATTAGTTAAGCGTAAATTACTTAACCCCATCCCCTAATCATCTTGTATGGTTAAGTGTCATTAAGAAAACTTACTTAACCTTGCCAAATTATCATGTTGGATTGATTAAGTGTTGGTTAACTTAATCCCCGTCCACTAGTCGTATAAAAATGGTTAAGCGTCATTAGGCAAATCAAATCACTTAACCTACCCAACCTTGTCATGTTTTGTTAAGTATCATTAGCCTAACCAATTTACTTAACCCATTTACCCATGTCATATTTGGTTAAGAGTCATTAATCAAATTAACTTAACCCTATCATGTAGCATTAATTACTTAATGCACCCCAACCTCTCACATTAGACTTTGTTGTGGTTACTAGTTAAGCCGGTCGGTTCCGGGTAGCTTTACACCACAACTTGGTCTAACCTCGGGTTCAAGCACAACATGACCAACTTCTCACATTGGGTCCTATTGTTTGCAACTACTAGTTAGGTCGGTCGGTTCCGGGTAGTTTTACGTTGCAAACTCAACCCAACCTCGAGTTGGCCACTTTCATGTTTAGTCTAGTGTCATGTTCATAGTCAAGTTTTCAAGCAATTGGGTAGACCTAACTTTATAGGTAAATTCCCAATGGGTAGACCTAACTTAATAGGTAAATTCCCAAGCTTATGTTTTTATGCATACTTACATGTCAACTTCCATGTTATATTTCAAGTCATGTTTTCAAGTATAAACACATGTCATATTTAACGTTACATGTTGTCATGTTTATACCCATTTACCCAACTCATATTTATGTCATTATGTTTCCCCATAATGTGACCCCAACGCTTTTTAAACTAGCATATACGTTCGCAACAACGTGATGGATTAAAAGAAGAGCCTTGGCAAAGGAATGACAAAAATGAGTATTAAGCCACAAGTTAATCATGGTGGCAAATGAGGCACAAATGTGTTCATTAGCTTGCATGTTACATTCTTAAGCCTCAAAAACATGCATCAACCCAAACTTGGTACATAAGTGAATCATGGTGACAAAAGACATGGAATGATGGCTAGAAACTCGCATATATCATCATATACGGATTATGACTTCATATGCAAGTTGACATAATGATTATGAAGATTCTCATGTTGCATAATGCAACATTTCAACATAAAGGTTGTGGCTTTTAGCTCATAAGATCAAGATAATGACTTCATAAACTTGCATAACATGATAGCATGCATCATTCTAATTAATCAAACCCAAACTTTCAACATGAACATTTAACTTCATAGTTAATATCTAAGAGTAGGGAAGGGCTTACATTGCTATGAAGGCCTAAATCGATTAAACTAAAGCTTGTAATGAAGCCTATGCATGCCATCACCCAAAAACCCAAAGATGGATGCTCCAAATCAACAAATACACCATCTTTATGAACAAAGACCAAAACTTTTGCCTTGAAATCAACTTGAGGAGCTCTCATACTAACATAGGGACTCTCTAATACTCTCATGATCATGAAACCTCTCATAGAAATGAAGTGGAGGCTAGGATAGTTGAGTGGAGGCCATGAGAGTAGAAATTTGGCCATAGTTTAGTTACATGAGTGAATAATGAGGGTTTAGGGGGGGGTTAGGGGCTTATTTATAGAAGATTAGGCTAGTTAAGACCCTTAGATTAACCCTAGGACCAACCTGAACCGTCAGATTTCAAACCAGGCCCAAAAACCTAGCCAAGATAGAAAATAGGTGCACCAGGCCAGAATCAGCCGACAGGGCAAGTCGACAGCCCTGTCGACTTGCCTGTCGACATGCCTATCGACTTACAAGTCGACAGCCCTATCGACAGCCAAGTCGACTTGTCTGGGCGGGAATTTTCCCGCCTGGCCCCATCTCTGCATGTTTCGAAATTCAAATTTCCCGAAAACTTCTTTGGGCCTTAACCGGGTCATACGGACTCCGATTTACAAAATTTTGGACTCTATTTCGCGTATTTTTCCGAGACGAACGCAATGGCATAGCCCGTTTTACTTGATTCAGAATTTAAAATTAAATTCTGCCTTGATTCTCGTTTTAACATGTTATCGAAATACGAGTTGTTACATTCTCCCCACCTTTTAGGATTTCGTCCCCGAAATCTCCAAGTTAGGAAGAACATATCCTACCATCCATCATCCATCTACTCAAAACATCATCCACAAGCAATCATTGTCCTTAGATGATTTCTAATGCTATATGAATATATGCAAAACGTGTGTGTACATGTTCCTTAGCTAATGCTAATGATCAGGCCTGAATAATCTTTCTAATGCAAAAATATGTATAGTGCCATGAATCCAACATGTATGCAAATAGTCCTAGCCATATAGATACTATACGCGTGCACAATCATTCATTCATATGCAACAACCGCATGATAACACATTCGATTTCATCCATAAACAAGTATAAATACTCGTGCATATGCAATATGAAATGTGACCGAGTTGAGCTAGTATCTAATGTGTATTCGCGCATCCACGAGCAACCACTTGCAACCACTTGCAACCATATCAATCATAACATGTTTCAAATATATGTTTACATCCATAGGGTTCTACCTAGGATTCCCTGAAATAGGGTCGAGAAGATAAACAAGACAAACTCCTTATGGGGTTTGTAACAGAAAATAGGACCAAGAGGATGTCCATAAAAGATAGCCTACAAGTAAGCTCTACAGAAAACAGGGATCAAGGATATACTCCCAAAAAGAGATATCATGCGCGTATCTAGTCTTTGACCATCAAAGTCGTATTTCCTTGAGCTCAATTCCATTGTGCCTTGACAGTCCTTTAACTTCGCGATTTCGTAGCTTCTTATTTCTTGTTTCCATAACATGAGCTGGAACTCATTTCTTCGTCGCCTCTCGTTCCACTCGCACACTTAGCGCAAACATGACTGCGTACTCATGATCTCATGCAAGCTTTCCAAAATTCACTAGTGAATCTCGGACCTCGTACCATAAGGTATTCCACGTAGTAGAACTTTCTCCTGAAAGTAAACAGATGCCAACCGGGTTATCAAGTGCACTTACTAGGGTGATTCCCATAACCCATGCATAAGTGAAATAAACCATCCGTCTTATCGGCGAACACCACTCGATCGGGCTTCAAATTTCCAATAAAGGTATCAAGGGATTCTAGGTAACCAATCATGACCGAACCCAAAAGGTTCCACGAGACTTCGAGGGTATTACCAAGGCTAGTCAAGAGTCTAACTACCCTCCTATCAAAACCGAGAGTGGCACCCCTTACTGGATAACCACTACATCCCTAGAATCCATCCATAACCGAGGCATGTCATTCTCAAATCCAAAACAAGTCATGAATAAATGGATCGATTCTCCACAGGATTTGAGACAAAAATGGGATTCTCTATTACGCTAGTACTTAAGGTGCAGATACTCAACTATCGAAGCAGACTTAAATGATACGATGATCAAACCAAAGTCCTAACGGGATGATAGAGAAGAAAAGCTAAACCTTTAACAAGATCGTTACCCTCCTTCCGAGGTACCCTAGAAATGGGAGCATACTACTGCCCTCCCGATGATCTTGTCATTGTCCCATGATACTTAACTATCCGCCCCGTTTCACCATGCCAAAGGTACTCCCTCGTCATGGGTTTCATTGTTCATCTTTCCCTCTCATTCTGGGTTGAGCCATACCAACAAGTTGCTCATCCTTAAACTCGTATCCTTTACCCTTGCTCTTTATTATCCTTTCTTGTAACACGGCAATGAGTCTCTCGAGAACCACCTCCATCGTACAGGAAACACCTACGTGGCTAGACAAAGATTAGTCACAGTGAGAACTACTGTGACCACGGATGGAGGAAAGAAAGGAAATGAGATTCAATCAAGGAATCAAAGAATGGTGCTAATGGCTTTTGGGGAATAGCCTTTTTAAAACAAACTTTTCTTGAAAAATGCTTCTTTATAAACGGTTTTCCAAATAGTTTTCAGAAGGTTTTAAAAGCTTTTGCCCAGTCTGGTAACCTTCTGCTCTGAAACCAAATGTAACACCCCGCCTCCGCTAGGGTCACTCGCAAAGGAATGCACTTGCTTTAGAGGGGCATTATTGGTAAACATGCACAGAAATATCACAAGACAGAACATATAAAATAGCGGAAGTAAAATCGAACTTTCATAAACATGAATACATAAGGTCTAAAGCCTTTTACATCAGAGTACATCAAAACCTGTCTTGCAATAGTAAAGAAGCATAAAGACTTTTTCATAAATTATTCCCCAAATAAAAACAGTAAAGTAGCCATAGCCAGGAAAAGTCCAAGCCATCCATGATGACCTTCAAGCAGAAGAAGTCCAAACTAAACAACAGTGTTTCCTCCCTGTAACCTGGGGGGGAAACGGAAGAAAAGAGGCGAAACAAAACGGGTCAGTCAAAAAGACTGAGTAAGCCCTATCTACTATTAGTATAAAAACTAGTAAAGTTAACTGACATGAGAAACTGAGATGAACATAAGCATGATAACAAGATAGATAAGCTAAATCAAAATAACAGGATGAACTACTGAACTCAGATAAACTAGGGTGTCGTGATAAACTACGATGTCAAGATAAAACAAGGTATCACATTGTCAGGTTTCTATCAAGTATAATATCCCAAGATATCTATCGCGTATAACGACCCATGGCATCTATCCTGTATATCCGCTCTGCACCTACCGTACTAGTACCCCAACTGTATTACGTGTTATCCGTGAATGACCCTTACTCAAAAGTCGTGTAATGGTCCATGTCAACCTAATATGCCGCATATATAGGTTACTCAACTCATATGTTTCTTTCCATGTATAAGTTCAGTCCTTTGCCGTAGGCTGTACGGGCTTTCCCATGTAAACGGTTTATCCTTGAAGTTGTTTTGGACTGCAACCCTTGATCTAGTTGTGTTTCCTTACCATGAACTATCGCGCGTCCACTTAGGATTTATGCCACCTAGGACCGCTAGGGATTATGCTACCTAATGAACGTTTCCGTGTCTCGGTTTGGGTTTTGGCCACCTAGGACCACTAGGGATTACGCCACCCGTCAACCGCGCCCTTGATCCCACGTATGTATCGTGAATCGTTTTCCATGTCTAGATGCACATGTTCCCCAATGTGCCATCCGAGTTCCATGCCAGGGCAAATCAAGAAATACGGAAATCGGTCGGGAGCTTTAAATCGTCTGCCGATGCAGATATCAAGGTCTGTTTTTGTACCCGTGGCTATGGTCCCACGTGACCCCTCCCTCAACTACTGAAAGGCAATCCAAGAAAAATCATGTATAAGAACCACTCCACGGCCCCACTATAGCCCACTTTCCTACGGGCCAACCTCACCCATGACTCGATAGCAAGCACATGGTCTGTTGGGGGTTCCCTGCCTTTCCGCACGTACACGATCGACTAAAGATGGTAGGCAGTCGACGATGCGCTATCCAGGGCAAAAACAAGAATCGTCGACTCCACGCTAATCCATCCCAGTCTTTAGGTTGCTCGCATAGCAACCAAGGCATACTCTTGGTCCTTCTAACGCAGACCTTAACCTCTCATGGGCCTAGTATAATTACCTGGCAGCCCACAGAGGGATCCCAAGAATATGCTCACGTCCCCCGAAGCTTCCACTTCGGCACCCAGTGCGCTGGAGCTTTTATCCAAGTCAGATAACTTGCTCCCCCTCGTATACTAAGCGATGACCTACCGTATCAGGTTACTCATCGTTTTGAGAATTAGTCCTATGTCCTTAGCTAAGAATTATTACTTAGTTACCCTTAACTAAGGTTTACCACTTAGCTTCCTTTCCCGTTATCCTTGATTAACCACGGTTTTCTACCTAGTTCTTCTAGCTAGGGTTTGTCTATTGGGTTAAGTGTTATCCTTCAAGTCCATGACTTAACCCGCCCACGAATCACGTCAAAGATTGGATAAGTATTTAAGTTCAAGACTTAGTCCCACAAGTTGGTTAAGTGTACCCAGAGGCTCATGACTTAACCCTATCAAGTCAAATTGGTCAAGTACTAGCTTACCTTAATCCTATCGGATTATCTTGCTAGATCGATTAAGCATAGATTATCTTAATCCCATCAAATTATCGAGTCGGGTTGGTTAAGTATAGGTTGGCTTAACCCCATCCTCTAATCGTACTACAATGGTTAAGTATATTCTAAAAAGGTCTTGTGACTTAACCTTATCAGGTCCGCGTATTAGATTGGTTAAGTGTAAGTTACTTAACCCAATCAAATCATCATGTATAATTGGTTAAGTATAAGTTGCTTAACCCCATTAAATTATCACGTTAAGTTGGTTAAGTATTGGTTACTTAACCTCATTGAATTACCGAGTTTAAATTGGTTAAGTGTTTAACTTAACCCCATCGAATTACCGTGTTTAGATTAGTTAAGTGTGGATTACTTAACCCCATCTAATTACCGTGTCGGATTAGTTAAGCGTAAATTACTTAACCCCATCCCCTAATCATCTTGTATGGTTAAGTGTCATTAAGAAAACTTACTTAACCTTGCCAAATTATCATGTTGGATTGATTAAGTGTTGGTTAACTTAATCCCCGTCCACTAGTCGTATAAAAATGGTTAAGCGTCATTAGGCAAATCAAATCACTTAACCTACCCAACCTTGTCATGTTTGGTTAAGTATCATTAGCCTAACCAATTTACTTAACCCATTTACCCATGTCATATTTGGTTAAGAGTCATTAATCAAATTAACTTAACCCTATCATGTGGCATTAATTACTTAATGCACCCCGACCTCTCACATTAGACTTTGTTGTGGTTACTAGTTAAGCCGGTCGGTTCCGGGTAGCTTTACACCACAACTTGGTCTAACCTCGGGTTCAAGCACAACATGACCAACTTCTCACATTGGGTCCTATTGTTTGCAACTACTAGTTAGGCCGGTCGGTTCCGGGTAGTTTTACGTTGCAAACTCAACCCAACCTCGAGTTGGTCACTTTCATGTTTAGTCTAGTGTCATGTTCATAGTCAAGTTTTCAAGCAATTGGGTAGACCTAACTTTATAGGTAAATTCCCAATGGGTAGACCTAACTTAATAGGTAAATTCCCAAGCTTATGTTTTTATGCATACTTACATGTCAACTTCCATGTTATATTTCAAGTCATGTTTTCAAGTATAAACACATGTCATATTTAACGTTACATGTTGTCATGTTTATACCCATTTACCCAAGTCATATTCATGTCATTATGTTTCCCCATAATGTGACCCCAACACTTTTTAAACTAGCATATACGTTCGCAACAACGTGATGGATTAAAAAAGAGACTTGGCAAAGGAATGACAAAAATGAGTATTAAGCCACAAGTTAATCATGGTGGCAAATGAGGCACAAATGTGTTCATTAGCTTGCATGTTACATTCTTAAGCCTCAAAAACATGCATCAACCCAAACTTGGTACATAAGCGAATCATGGTGACAAAAGACATGGAATGATGGCTAGAAACTCGCATATATCATGATATACGGATTATGACTTCATATGCAAGTTGACATAATGATTATGAAGATTCTCATGTTGCATAATGCAACATTTCAACATAAAGGTTGTGGCTTTTAGCTCATAAGATCAAGATAATGACTTCATAAACTTGCATAACATGATAGCATGCATCATTCTAATTAATCAAAACCAAACTTTCAACATGAACATTTAACTTCATAGTTAATATCTAAGAGTAGGGAAGGGCTTACATTGCTATGAAGGCCTAAATCGATTAAACTAAAGCTTATAATGAAGCCTATGCATGCCATCACCCAAAAACCCAAAGATGGATGCTCCAAATCAACAAATACACCATCTTTATGAACAAAGACCAAAACTTTTGCCTTGAAATCAACTTGAGGAGCTCTCATACTAACATAGGGACTCTCTAATACTCTCATGATCATGAAACCTCTCATAGAAATGAAGTGGAGGCTAGGATAGTTGAGTGGAGGCCATGAGAGTAGAAATTTGGCCATAGTTTAGTTACATGAGTGAATAATGAGGGTTTAGGGGGGGTTAGGGGCTTATTTATAGAAGATTAGGCTAGTTAGGACCCTTAGATTAACCCTAGGACCAACCTGAACCGTCAGATTTCAAACCAGGCCCAAAAACCTAGCCAAGATAGAAAATAGGTGCACCAGGCCAGAATCAGCCGATAGGGCAAGTCGACAGCCCTGTCGACTTGCCTGTCGACATGCCTGTCGACTTGCAAGTCGACAGCCCTGTCGACAGCCAAGTCGACTTGTCTGGGCGGGAATTTTCCCGCCTGGCCCCATCTCTGCATGTTTCGAAATTCAAATTTCCCGAAAACTTCTTTGGGCCTTAACCGGGTCATACGGACTCCGATTTACAAAATTTCGGACTCTATTTCGCGTATTTTTCCAAGACGAACGTAATGGCATAGCCCGTTTTACTTGATTCAGAATTTAAAATTAAATTCTGCCTTGATTCTCGTTTTAACATGTTATCGAAATACGAGTTGTTACAACCCCGTTGCCGATCCTCCAAGCACCGCCCTCTCCTCCTTCTGCTGAATAAAGCCGCCTCCACTCCCGATTTAAACTGTAAGCCTTCTTATTTTGTTAATCTTCATTTATTTAATGTTTTTAGATTATAAAACACTTGATTTTTAATATAGAAAACATAGGATTTTCAGTATAGGGAGATTTGATTTTTGATTTGAGAAGCGATAATTTTTAATTTGAAAGAAAAGAGATTTTTAAAGGAATAAAGATGCGATTTTTGTTTATATGAAATGATTATAAAGATGAGATTTTTTATTATCATGAAATCGAAGTTAAAATTCGATTTTTGTATTTGTATGATAATAAAAATATGATTTATATATATATATATATATATATATTAGTAAAGTAAAAATACGATTTTTATAATAGAAAAGATTATATTTTTAAACAAGAGAAGATTAGATTTTTAGTCATGTAAAGGTATGATTTTTATTTATACCATAGCATAATAAAAATAAGATTTTTATATATGTAGCGAATACGGGCGACGAAAGTGACGAAGGGCAAGCACGATGAAGATTTCCTACATAAGAAGAATCGTGGCGTTTGGTTTAGCTAGTCGGTGAGAACTCCTTACTTTTATTTTTATTTCTAGTTTGAAATATATGCTAGGATGCAGACGATGTTTAGTAGCACCCGACATCCGTCGTCCACAGACCATGGATGACTTGTTTGCTTTATTTCTGAGTTGTGAAATTTGATTGTGTGATGTGAAATGAAAAAAAAATTTATAGTGGAAAATAATTTATAGTTAAAAGTATAATTTTTAACGTGTATATAAAATAAATATTTATAAACGAATCGGACGATTTGTTTATATACACTGATTTGACTGATATTGATTGGGACGATAAATTATACACATCGCCCAACTGCACAAATAAAATCTTTGTTTGATTGTTTGAAACCCCACATGGGTATTGGGATGATATATGACGTACACTAATCCCAATAATTAGTTGTATGTCGATCGACGGATTGACAGGCTGTTATGAGCGTTGAATATTTATATTTGATGCTTATATAGTGTAGAACGCACTTTAGACGATGGTTGATTGTTTATCGTCATTGTTGTATACATGTATTGGATGAAATCCATATAATTCAAATTATATAATAATTGACTGAGTCTGATTCCAGTTCAAAATTATCGAATAATTTAAAATAATATTCAGTGAATATTGAAATGTGAAGCCGTGTTAAGTAGTTAAACGCCATTTTAACACGAACGGGAATTTTGTCGATTTTATTTGTTTTATAATGAATATTGAAAAGTGATTTCAAAATCGAATATTTTGAAAATGAAATTTGAATTAAATTGAATTGAAATTCAAATTGAATTGAATCGAATTAAATCAAATTGGAATTAAATTGAAATTTAATTGAATATAAAATGAATTCTAATTGAAATGAATTTGAAATTTGAATTGAACCGAAATGAATTTAAAACGAATTTATAAGGAAAAATTCAATTTTGATTAGAAATTGAATATGAAGTTGAAATCGTTTTGAAAACGAATTTAAAACGATTTATAAAATACGTTTTGAAAGGAAATCGACGAAATATATATAATATATAATATATATTAAATTATATATATATATATGTATATATAGAATGGCCTGAATAGAACGCGCTGCGCCGCGGCAGTTCTTGAATTTCGACCATTGACTTCGAGTGGACATTGCGGGAGATCCAACCGTCGGATTCTCCTAAAACCGGAACTGTTGGGTTCGTATCAAAAAGAGCTTTCTAACAAATATTGGAAATTTGAAATCTAACGGATGGATTTGGAATTATGTCCAAATCAAATTTGGAAAAGGTCGTTGTAAGTGCAGTTCGATGGCCGTTGGTGGAAATCGACTGTGCGGGCCTTGATAAAATTATTGAAAATAGTAATAATTTGTGTAAAATCATAAGAAATGATTTGGGAAGAATTGGGATGAAAAGCTCCATATTTGAAAAGATAAAAGTAGATTTTTATTGAAATGAACTAGTTTTGAACTAGAATAATAATTTATTTATTTTTTTAAAATAAATAAATTGGATTTGAAATGGTTTTAAAATAACCAGAAGTTTCCAATGTATGAATTGGAATGGATTTGAATCGAAATCATCTTTGGAATAGTTCGATGTTGGATTTCGTGATTATACAGATGTTGTTATGGAAATTTGAAAGACATATTTATATGTTATTTCCAATACGATATTTGTTGGTTTCAGAATTTGATATTGAATATAAGCCGATATATTTTCTATTCAGAGCCTTGTGTTTAATATCAAATGGGATTTTTGGGTTGTCGTGAAAGATATATTTAATAATACTGTTCTTAAACCCCAAATGGAGTTAAGAAAATTAAGAACTAACTGGGGATCAGTTAAGTTGGATGGTTTCTTGGATATTGATCTGATGTTGGTTTTGGCCTTCGGGGTTAATATTTTAGGGAACTATCCTCATACTAATTTACGGTTAGGGATTGATTGAAATGTGATGTGATTTTGGGGTTTATCGTGAACCCTGTTTTAAATGACATCGGTTCTTTAACCCAGTTAAAGATTAAAACTAAGTGGAGTTTTAATGAATCTTTAATTAGATTGGAAAGATCGAGAATGGAGTATCACCAGTTCTGCTCCAAGCGATAGTTAAATCTTTAATTAGATTTGAACGTGAAATGGTAATTTAATTTACTGATAACACCATGGTGTTAGATATGAAGTATGACCAGTTTTACTTCATGGGATGAATAGGTGGGGATTGGGAAATAAAATAAATGATTACTTCGGTGTGGTTCGCTAATCCCGACTAGTTTGAATTGATATTCAAAGGAAGATTAAAGAATAAATTTAAAAGAAATTATCTTTGACAAAATTAATGCGAACCTTTCCCTAAGAATGTGAAATTTATAAACTAACTGTAGGTTAGCTAAGAAGAATGGTTTCCTGGGTATAGATCTGATGTTGGTTTCGGCCTTCGGGGTTAATGTTTAGGGGAATTATTCTCTTGCTAATTTACGGTTAGTGACTGATGAATTGGAATGAGGCGTATGTTGTGTTTGTGCAACACTTTTTTATTATATATACGAGTTATTCGGAAAGACCGGGTTTATCCCATTCTGAATAACCGATACGACGATAAGTCGAAGATGAAGACAGTGGTTGAATACCGGAGGTCTTCACGTCATTTGGATAATTGCTGATGATCTTGATTGGGCCATACACCCAAGAGGAGGGAATCAGTTAGTGGTCGTCCGGACGTGCTTGGAGATCGATGGATATGCGAGGAATAAGGTTCCTCCGGTTTCGTTCAGACCCAGAACGAACTTGTAAATGGACTTTGCGTCTGACATTGGATTTCATTCTGTGTGACTGATATCGGTTGCATAGAGTGGTTTGCCTGTGTGGCATGCTAAGATGCAAATGATCAAGGCTTTTGTTGAAAAGCAGAGTCTTGTGTTGGATGATCAAAGCACAGCCTGTGTGGCATAGCTTTGTGTAACGTTGATTCGCGAGCCTCACACCGCGGTTGTGAACCAAAAACGGGAGAAGGATCTGAGGGAGGACATGCGTTTCTTTCTAGCTAGAAGTGGCGTTAGTGGTTTTACATGCCCTGACGAGTTTGACTTATGTGGTTGTTGCTGTTGCGAGGCGCCTCGGATATATCGGTGACTATGTGAAGCCAATGGAGTCATTTGTTGGCTCATTTACGCCCTAAAGGGCGGGGAAACGCAGTGTTCAGGCATTTTAATCCACATCGATGGACCGACCCTGTCGCTCCAAAGGTCACTCGAGCTCTGACCTGAGACTTGGGCTAGACAGTCTCGAATCGGTAAGGACTATCTTTTGTCTTGGTTCACAGATGGAAATCCAACTTCCAATACGTGACAATTGCGGTTTTGATTGTATACCTATATATGGCGACATAATGGTATGGGACATTCATGCCGCCTATGATTGATATTTATGATTGTATATAAAATCAGAAACTAACTGGAAACGAGCTAAGATGGGTGGTTTCCTGGGTATTGGTCTGATGTTGGTTTCGGCCTTCGGGGTTAATACTTAGGGAATCGTTCTCTTACTAATTTACGGTTGGAGTCTGATTAAGAATCAAAAGATGAAATTTAGCGTATCAAGCATTCTTTGGCTATTATAAGGTAAAAACCCTATCCTACGGCTTGTGTTGCATTGTGTGATGGGACCTGGGTCTTATAATAGCTTCATTTTTCTTTATTTAGCTTTGCACTGTTTGTTTATGCACTGGTATTCTTGGGAGGAAACCCGTTTCGTGTTATACAGCGTGGTCCCTTGATTTACCTAACTTTAAATTAAAGATTAATAACTGTTTTAGTTCTCACACCAGTCACATGACTGACCTGGAGTTTATTGTTTTAACCTAAACTCTGGGTGCCCCTATTTTGAAACGGGCAGCTAGTAGTTTTGGTTTTGCAGATTTATATTCACAGGAACCTGGTTTACAGCTGGAATGATATCCGGAAAGCTCTGTATCCGTGTATTACTTCTAATTGTGTTTTGTATTGTATTTTCCGCTGCTATGTAATTTATTTTAATCTCTGATATTTATCGAATGTATTTTTATTCATTCATACTCGGTATATTCTTGTAATCTGATGAATTGTTGTAATTAACAATGAAATGTTCTTCTGTTTGTGTTCTGATTTGTCTTGTCCTCAAAGTAATCTGCTTTTTCCTAACCGGGGTAGTTCGGGTCGCTTCACTCATAATCATCTGGTGTATGTACTTAACTCAATTCATCATGTAAGTGACACATATATGAAATATTTAAATAACACTTCATTTCCTGGGTTTCAGTTTATTTAACTCTCTTTATCAATCCATGGATGAATTATATTCAACCTGTCTAACAAACAGTCACCAATAAATTAACAATCAGGGCACCACAAACTTAATCATATCGACCAAATTCACATTAAAATTTACCATTTAATTTAATTCAACATATTTGAACACCAACCGATCACTATTCGATTGATTTTTATTTCATTATTGTCCATTAAATTTCCAAATTCCAATCAACTATATTTAATTACAACATTATTTCTTAATTAATTCCAATACCATTATTATTTATTTATTCGATTTCACTTAACCCAGTTAAGTTCCAATTCAAAATTTTAACCAAAATTATTTCATTTACCCTTTTCACAAAACAATGTCGTGTTTCTTACCAGTTCAAAGCTTCTCAACACTTGAACCGATCAACCAATCCAATACAAAACATTTGTATATAAAATTTACAAATACGCTCTCATATATATATATACACACACACTTGTAACACCCCACCTCCGCCAATGCCACTCTTGCAAGGACATTAGCTTTGGAGGGGCGTTAAACAAGGTAAACATGCATGCAGATATCACAAGACAGAACATATAAGTAAAACAGAGTAGTAAAGCAGCGGATAAAACTTAGCATTTCAAAACCACAGTCATGTTACAACAAAGTACTTGGTCATTATTTTCCAACAACAAAGTCTAGATAAAAGCATAAACTGAAAAACTGAAATACATAAAGTACTATCCCCAAAATGAAGTGATAAACCATAGCTAGCTCAATGTCCAAAACCGTACATGAGCAAATCCAGTAAGCAAGCTGTAAAGATCCAAGCTAAGCTCCAATGTTCCCTCCCTGAGAACCTGAGGGGGGGAACGGAAGAAAAGAGGCGAAAGAAAACAGGTCAGTCAAAAAGACTGGTAAGCCCTACTACTATCTGTCTATGAACTAGTAAAGTTAACTGGCATGAGAAGCTGAGATGAACAAAAGGATAACAACATACTGGCATGATGATTAACTAACAAGATAGATAAAGGTGTCATCGCATAATTAAGGTTAAGTTTTGCACCACGGGTGTACTAGCATTCTAACATGTCAAGTAAAAACAAGAATTGATCCCTTGGCCCAAGCTTGGCCCATCATCATGAGGTGACCTAAATTAAGGTCCAACTACACGGTCTAGTCGATCGGCTCCCTATAAGCCTAACTCGTCAGGTGTCGGTGTCATACGGCTTAATCATGTAATGTAGTTGACTGTGTAGGGTCCACCCTAGGGTGTATCTGGCCCTACGGTGTAACCCTCAGACACCATACCATGATGCACAGTTCAAACCTACTGGTGCCCGTGTTCAACTCCGGACTTGATGTGTACGACCATGGTCCGCCTAAACAACCGGGGCATCATTCAGCCGTCTCTTTTGGTCTCTTACAATCAGCCCAGTAATCGTGCCCCACCCTAGCCTAGTTCTAGGGTCTTATGATACATCTAGAAGGTTACTGCTGAAAAGGACCATGCAACTAGGGTTTCTTAACGGGTTAAATGTGGTTAACCCGATCCAAACGTGGATTAAATCGGTTAAGAGTACCCAAGGCTCCTGACTTAACCTCGATTAATCCATCAAGCCCAAATTGGTTAAGTATTAAGTGGACCATGACTTAACCCTAATCAGGAGGCATTAATTAACTTAATGCACTTTAACCTCTCACATTAGACTTTGTTGTGGTTACTAGTTAAGCCGGGCGAGTCCGGGTAGCTTTACACCACAACTAGGTTTAACCTCGGGTTCGAGCACAACATGACCAACTTCTCACATTGGGTCTTATTGTTTGTAGCCACTAGTTAAGCCGGGCGGGTCCGGGTAGATTTATGCTACAAACTCAACCCAACCTCGAGTTGGCCACACTCATATTTTCTAAGTGTCATGTCCATTATGTTTCCAAAACATAATTACAAGTTAACATATCACGTCATGTTATAAAAATCATGTTCATGTCATAATTTTACCCAACCCCAACGTAATCCCATCGTTTACATACTCGCAACAACGCATAAAGGATAAAATAGGGAACTTGGCATAATCATGACAAAAAGGTGTTGAAGCCACAAGTTTATCATGGTGGCATATGAAATGTACATATATTCATATACTTGCATATTGCATCATTAGGCTTCAAAAGCATGTATCAAACCAAACTTAGCATATGAGTGATACATGGTGATAAATGACATGTAGAAGTTGCTAGAAGTTCGCATTTAGCCTCACATGCAAGTTATCATAAGGGATATGATAACTTCCATGTTGCCAAAATGCAACCTTCAACATAAAGCTTGAAGCTTTAAGCTCACAACTTCAAGTTTAACTTGCATAACATGATAACATGATCAACCCAAACTTGCATATCATAATGATCAACCAAACTTGCATATAATGATCAACCAAACTTGCATATAATGATCAACCAAACTTGCATATCATAATGATCAACCAAACTTGCATATAATGATCAACCAAACTTGCATATCATAATGATCAACCAAACTTGCATATCATAATGATCAACCCCAAAC
Organism: Allium sativum; assembly: GCA_030737875.1. NCBI lineage: Eukaryota > Viridiplantae > Streptophyta > Magnoliopsida > Asparagales > Amaryllidaceae > Allium > Allium sativum. The sequence goes on from CM060913.1 coordinate 54,230,980, forward strand.
TTGCATCATTCATTTAACTTTAGAGTTCAAGAAAGAAAGTAGAAAAGGGCTTACTACGCTATGAAGACACAAATGAATATTTATTATAAAGATTGAGACGAAGCCCTTATGCAAGCACCAAAAATCCAAATATGCAAGCTCCAAATGAAAACCCTTGAGCCAAATCAATAAAAACCCTTGCTTTGTAATAGAAATGTTGCAACTTGACTTGAATGCAAACTAAGAACACTCATACAAGCTTGAAAATACTTGTATGCACTCAAAATCTCTCATAGAAATAAACTTAGGAATTTTAGCATGAGAGTGGAGGCCATAAGAGGAACAAATTTGGCATAGTTTAGTTGTAGGATTGAATAATGGTGATTTAGGCTAGGTTTAGGGGTCTTTTTATAGAGGATTAGGATAGTATTAGCCATAGGATTAACCCTAGATTCAATCCAAGCCATCAAAGCATGTCTTGGGGAAGAAGTCAAGTGTAGGAACCATCTAGGGCCTTTAGATTAAAGCTGAACCATGAGAACCATTCAAATGCAAAATCTGCATTTGAGCGAATCGGCCCACGGGTTGACAGCCAAACACCCTGGATTAACCCCTAGTCGACCCAGCGAGCTTGGGTCGACCTCAAAAATTGGCCGGTTCGGTTATTCCCCTCTCCCAATTCGCTGTTTTGAACATTTTTGCATATTTATTTATTTAATTTTCAATTATATATATATATCAATATATATATATATATATATTTCTCTGCGCAACCCATTTCACTTAATTAAGTATACTTTAATTTGTGAATTTTTATGTTCAAATTACGGGGTGTTACATTCTCTCCTCCTTAAAGGATTTCGTCCCCGAAATCTCCAAGTTAGGAAGAACGTATCCTACTATCCATCATCCATCTACTCAAAACATCATCCACGTGCAGTCTTTGTCCTTAAAGGATTCTAAATGTTGTATGATCATATGCAAAGGTGTGTGTATATGTACTTATCTAATGCAAAAATCAGGCGGTTACTGATACAGTAAACCTCCTTAATGCAAAATATGTTAGTGAAATGAGTCCATATGTATGCAAATTCCTAACATAATTTATAATCTCTACATGAGTGCACATAATATTCATCCATATGCAACATCCACGTGATAGCTCAACAAGTTTCATCCATGAATAAGTATAAGCACTTTTGCATATGCAACATGAAAGTGTGTGAGCCGATCTTAGTGCCTAATGTGTATCATGCATCCACGAGTATCCACGTGCAAACACTTGCAACCACTTGCAACCATCAAGCATAACATGTTTCAACCAAGGGTTTCTACCTAAGGTTCTCATGACAAGATCTACGAAACAAGATAAACTAGATAAACGCGGATAAAAAGAAAGATATGCTAATTAGGAAAAGAGATCGAGAATGTACCCTCAAAAAGAAATGGATAAAGCCCACGCATCTTCTCCTCGGTTTCCCAAGTTGCATCTTCGTCGGCTTCACCCCACTGAACTTTCACCAACTTGACCTCTCGATTCCTTAGCTTCTTGATCTCTGTTCCCAAGATACGAATCGGAGCTCTTCTCAAGGTTTCTTCTTTCACTACCTCAATGTCTTCGAGAATGCTTGGTTCAACCACCTCAGCGGATTCATGTAGGCACTTCCGGAGATGCGAGACATGAAAGACATTGTGTACTCCGGCTAGCTTTTCGGGCAATTCCACCTTATAGGCCATCTTTCCAATTCTCTCTATGATAGGGAAGGGTCCTACGAACCTTGGTGCCAGCTTCCCAACTGCTCCAAAACGAACCACATTACGTAAAGGAGAAACCTTCACGAAAACCATGTCTCCCACTTCGAATTCCAAATCTGCCCTTCGCTTGTCAGCATAGGATTTCTGTCTATCTTGGGCCGCTTTCATCCTTCTTCTTACTAATTCAACTTTCTCAGATGTGTCTCGTATCATATCGGGCCCAAGTATAAGTCTATCTGTTGTCTCCCACCAACAAGATGGTGACCTACACGGCCTCCTATATAAAGCTTCAAATGGTGCCATCCCTATGCTGGCTTGATAGCTATTATTATAAGCAAACTCTACAAGAGGAAGGTGGTCTTCCCAAGTACCACCGATGTCGAGAACACAAAGCCTCAAGAGATCTTCTAGCACTCTATTCACCCTTTCGGTTTGGCCATCCGTCTGGGGGTGATAGGCTGTTCTCAAATTCAATCGCGTACCCATCGCTTCTTGCAAACTATTCCAGAACTGGCTAGTGAAAATTGGGTCACGATCGCTAACTATGCTAGAAGAAACTCCATGCAACCATACTATCTCTCGAAGATAAACAGATGCTAGCCATGATACGGTCCTCTTGCTTTTCAATGGAAAAATGGGTTCTCTTCGTAAGTCTATCAATTATTACCCATATCCCATAAAGCCGAAATAGTTTGGTGACGAACTTCTTCACCCCAACCATATATCACAAATAGGCTAGTCATACTCCTTAGGGGGTTTGCAACAGATCTAAGATTGAGGATAGGACAGAGAGGATATACTTAAAAGATAACATGCGAGTAAGCTCTACGGAACAACAGGGATCAAGGATATACTCTTAGAAAGAGATTAAATGCGCGTATCTAGTCTTCGATCTTCTAAGCCGCATTTTCTTGTGCTTAATCCCATCGTGCCCTGACCGTCTTTTAACTTCGCAATTCCGTAGTTCTTAATTCTTGTTCCCAAAATATGAGTTAGAACTCATTTCACCGTTGCCTCTCGTTCCACTTCCACTTATTCTTTGCCTAAAATACTTGGCTTAAACATAACTGCGTGCTCATGGTTTCGTGCAAGCTTTCCAAGATTTGTTAGTGAATCTTGGATCTCGTTTACATATTATACTTTATCCCACGCAGAAAACTATCTCTTGAAAATAGTGCCAATCCACGTTGCCAAACTGGAGCTGAGGTAAGGGCTCTCTTGAGCCTTTGAAAAGCAAGCTCACACTTCAAGTCCCATGCAAAGACTAAGCTCTTCTTCGTCAACTTAGTGAGAGGGGCCGAAATCTTAGCGAAGTCTCTGATGAACTTCCTATAGTAGCCCGCCAAACCGAGAAAGCTTCTTACTTCGGTTGCATTCCTAGGAGTCTTCCAATCTTGAACCACAACCACTTTCGCGGGATCCACTGCTATGCCTTGCTTAGAAACTATATGTCCAAGAAACCGAACTTCCCTTCTCCAGAAATGACATTTGGAGAACTTGGCTTTCAACTGATGCGCTCTAAGTGTATCCATCACTTCCTTAAGATGCCTAGCGTGCTCTTCCTCATCCTTTGAGAAGATCAGAATATCATCCACGAAGACAACAACAAACTTGTTGAGGAACTCCCTGAACACCCTACTCATCAAGTCTACGAAGTAGGCGGGTGCATTAGTCAAACCGAATGGCATGACAAGCCATTCAAAGAATCCATCTGGAGTCCTAAACGCAGTTTTATCAATGCTATCCTCAGCTACTCTAAGCTGATGGAATCCGGTGGCTAGATCGAGTTCAGAGAAAACAGAAGCACCTACCAGCTGGTCAAAGAGATCATCAATTCTCGGTAACGGGTGCCTATTCTTCTTTGTCAGCTTGTTCAACTCTCGATAATCAACACATAGGCGAAGCGAGCCATCCGCCTTAGTAGCGAATACCCCCGGAGCACCCCACTCAGAAATGCTTCGTCTAATAAAATTCTTCTCAAGCAATTCCTTGATTTGCTTACTGAGCTCCCTTCTTTCTCGAGGGGCCATGTGCCTAACGGGCAATGAAACTGGCTTGGCATTATCGACTAGATAAATGCGGAAATCTATCTCTCGTTTAGGGGGTAACCCCTTAACTTCTTCAAAGACATCAGGATAGTCTCGGACCACCCTTACAGATCGCAGATCATCGATGGACGAGTCGAGAGATTCAAGATAACATAACATGACGGGACCTCTAGTGTTACAAGAAATTTCTAGGGTATTACCGAGGTGAGTCATGATCCTCACCACCCTAGGTTCACAATCGAGAATGGCTCCATAACTGGACAACCAATCCACCTCCAAAATCAACCCGTATCCCATAAACCCGAGAACCTAAACATTACACATGAATTCTATGCTCAAGATAGAGATTTTCAAATCCACACAAATCACAGGTAGATGGGCGGAACCCCCAATTGGATTTAAAACACAAACGGGATCCTCAACTAAGCTAGTACTTAGGTGCAAACTTTCAACAATATCAGAAGAGATAAAGCTATGCGATGCGCCAGAATCAAATAAGGTGCGAACAGGAAAATCAGAAATGTAAACATGAATTTCTATAAAAACTCTACCTCGATCAAAAGCTGGAAGAGCGAGGAGAGCCTGCAATTGCCCTCCAGAGTGTCTTACTTGCTGAGTTTGTCCTTGCCCTTGTCCTTGCTTCTTGGGGCAATCCTTACTGAAATGTCCAGTCTCTCCACAATGAAAGCATTCGCCCAACTTCCTTTTCTTCTTCCTACAGTCTTTGGCTATGTGCCCAGTAATCCCACAGAAGTTGCACTTCCTCCTTTCTCTTGACTTGTTGTCCTTGCTATTGTTGTTCTTGCCTCCTTTTCCGGAATCTACCTTCTCGCCTTGAGACTCATTTGCCCTGACCTCCTTCTTGCCACTCTTATCTTCCTCTTGAAGCAGGGCCATATTCACTAAACTCTCGAAAGTCGCCCCCATGGGTATATGAGACATGGCCAAACCGCGCAATGGCTCATTCAATCCTATAGCAAAGTGTAGGGCCTTCTTCTGAGCTGTGTTTACCAATTCTATGCCGAACTGAGCAAGTTGATTAAACATATCCACGTATTCCCTAACTGTCATGTGCCCTTGCTTTAGAGATAGGAAGCTCTCCATCTGAAGATTCTCTTCAGTCGATGATAGAAACTTTAGTCCAAACCTTCTCCTAAAGTCATCTCAAGTCTCAATGGGTCTAGCAGTGGTGGTGACTACCCACCAATAAGCAGCTTCCCCTTTTAATAGCCATACCGCCAGCAGAACTTTCCTACGATCTTCCACCTCAAATATAGCAAAGAGGTTTTCAGTTTCCTTTAACCAGTTTCTTGCCTCCACAGAAGTCTCCGTTCCGACAAAATTCTTGCAACCCATCGCCTTAAAGTCTTTGCAAAGCTCCGTGAAATTCACTTGTGTATGCTGAGGGGGAGGAGGAACCTCAGCTACGGGAGGAGGAGAGATGTTAGCGACGGGGGAAGGAAGAGGAATGTTCGCGGGGCCGGCTTCATTCGCCCTTGCCTCCATAAATCTTCGGAACCAGACGGGTACTTGTACGCCTTCCGGGATGTTAAAGCGATCGGCCATACTAAAACGAAGAAAAACATAGATTCAGAACGAAGAAACGAAGGATAGTGCTATGGCTTTTGGGGAATAGCCTTTTAAAATAAACTAGACTTTTCTTGGAAAATACTTAATTGGTTTTGAAAATAGTTCTTCAAAAGGTAAGTTTTAAAAACACTTTTGCTCAAATCTTGTAAACCTTATGCTCTGATACCAAATGTAACACCCCACCTCCGCCAATGCCACTCTTGCAAGGACATTAGCTTTGGAGGGGCGTTAAACAAGGTAAACATGCATGCAGATATCACAAGACAGAATATATAAGTAAAACAGAGTAGTAAAGCAGCGGATAAAACTTAGCTTTTCAAAACCACAGTCATGTTACAACAAAGTACTTGGTCATTATTTTCCAACAACAAAGTCTAGATAAAAGCATAAACTGAAAAACTGAAATACATAAAGTACTATCCCCAAAATGAAGTGATAAATCATAGCTAGATCAATGTCCAAAACCGTACATGAGCAAATCCAGTAAGCAAGCTGTAAAGATCTAAGCTAAGCTCCAATGTTCCCACCCTGAGAAGCTGAGGGGGGGGGGGAACGGAAGAAAAGAGGCGAAAGAAAAGAGGTCAGTCAAAAAGACTGGTAGGCCCTACTACTATCTGTCTATGAACTAGTAAAGTTAACTGGCATGAGAAGCTGAGATGAACATAAGGATAACAACATACTGGCATGATGATTAACTAACAAGATAGATAAAGGTGTCATCGCATAATTAAGGTTAAGTTTTGCACCACGGGTGTACTAGCATTCTAACATGTCAAGTAAAAACAAGAATTGATCCCTTGGCCCAAGCTTGGCCCATCATCATGAGGTGACCTAAATTAAGGTCCAACTACACGGTCTAGTCGATCGGCTCCCTATAAGCCTAACTCGTCAGGTGTCGGTGTCATACGGCTTAATCATGTAATGTAGTTGACTGTGCAGGGTCCACCCTAGGGTGTATCTGGCCCTACGGTGTAACCCTCAGACACCATACCATGATGCACAGTCCAAACCTACCGGTGCCCGTGTTCAACTCCGGACTTGATGTGCACGACCATGGTCCGCCTGAACAACCGGGGCATCATTCAGCCGTCTCTTTTGGTCTCTTACAATCAGCCCAGTAATCGTGCCCCACCCTAGCCTAGGGTCTTATGATACATCTAGAAGGTTACTGCTGAAAAGGACCACGCAACTAGGGTTTCTTAACGGGTTAAATGTGGTTAACCCGATCCAAACGTGGATTAAATCGGTTAAGAGTACCCAAGGCTCCTGACTTAACCTCGATTAATCCATCAAGCCCAAATTGGTTAAGTATTAAGTGGACCATGACTTAACCCTAATCAGGAGGCATTAATTAACTTAATGTGCTTTAACCTCTCACATTAGACTTTGTTGTGGTTACTAGTTAAGCCGGGCGGGTCCGGGTAGCTTTACACCACAACTAGGTCTAACCTCGGGTTCGAGCACAACATGACCAACTTCTTACATTGGGTCTTATTGTTTGTAGCCACTAGTTAAGTCGGACGGGTCCGGGTAGATTTATGCTACAAACTCAACCCAACCTCGAGTTGACCACACTCATATTTTCTAAGTGTCATGTCCATTATGTTTCCAAAACATAATTACAAGTTAACATATCACGTCATGTTATAAAAATCATGTTCATGTCATAATTTTACCCAACCCCAACGTAATCCCATCATTTACATACTCGCAACAATGCATAAAGGATAAAATATGGAACTTGGCATGATCATGACAAAAAGGTGTTGAAGCCACAAGTTTATCATGGTGGCATATGAAATGTACATATATTCATATACTTGCATATTGCATCATTAGGCTTCAAAAGCATGTATAAAACCAAACTTAGCATATGAGTGATACATGGTGATAAATGACGTGTAGAAGTTGCTAGAAGTTCGCATTTAGCCTCACATGCAAGTTATCATAAGGGATATGATAACTTCCATGTTGCCAAAATGCAACCTTCAACATAAAGCTTGAAGCTTTAAGCTCACAACTTCAAGTTTAACTTGCATAACATGATAACATGATCAACCCAAACTTGCATATCATAATGATCAACCAAACTTGCATATAATGATCAACCAAACTTGCATATAATGATCAACCAAACTTGCATATCATAATGATCAACCAAACTTGCATATCATAATGTTCAACCAAACTTGCACATAATGATCAACCAAACTTGCATATAATAATGATCAACCAAACTTGCATATCATAATGATCAACCCCAAACTTGCATCATTCATTTAACTTTAGAGTTCAAGAAAGAAAGTAGAAAAGGGCTTACTACGCTATGAAGACAAAAATGAATATTTATTATAAAGATTGAGACGAAGCCCTTATGCAAGCACCAAAAACCCAAATATGCAAGCTCCAAATGAAAACCCTTGAGCCAAATCAATAAAAACACTTGCTTTGTAATAGAAATGTTGCAACTTGACTTGAATGCAAACTAAGAACACTCATACATGCTTGAAAATACTTGTATGCACTCAAAATCTCTCATAGAAATAAACTTAGGAATTTTAGCATGAGAGTGGAGGCCATGAGAGGAACAAATTTGGCATAGTTTAGTTGTAGGATTGAATAATGGTGATTTAGGCTAGGTTTAGGGGTCTTTTTATAGAGGATTAGGATAGTATTAGCCATAGGATTAACCCTAGATTCAATCCAAGCCATCAAAACATGTCTTGGGGAAGAAGTCAAGTGTAGGAACCATCTAGAGCCTTTAGATTAAAGCTGAACCATGAGAACCATTCAAATGCAAAATCTGCATTTGAGCGAATCGGCCCACGAGTTGATAGCCAAACACCCTGGATTAACCCCTAGTCGACCCAGCAAGCTTGGGTCGACCTCAAAAATCGGCCGGTTCGGTTATTCCCCTCTCCCAATTCGCTGTTTTGAACATTTTTGCATATTAATTTATTTAATTTTCAATTATATATATATATATATATCAATATATATATATATATATATTTCTCTGCGCAACCCATTTCACTTAATTAAGTATACTTTAATTTGTGAATTTTTATGTTCAAATTACGGGGTGTTACTAACCCTATCTCAATCGAGTTACGCCACAGAGCCAAGGTTATTACTAAACCAATAGCTCTGATACCACTGTAACAACCCAGAGTTTTCAGCCTCGGAAATCGACATAAATACCTTACCATATCTCATGCTGATTCTCCAAAACACCGAGAAAACTAGAATGTTTATGGAAAGAAGTTAGAGGGTGAGATAAGAAAGAAAGAAATATAAGAATAGAAGAAGAAGAGGAACACAACACAGAGTCTCACATCGCAGCGGGACAAAATATAATATAGAAATAAATCTTTATTTAGAGCTTTAAATAAAACTTACAATCATTAGAGTACATGAACACATATGGACAGTTATAATAATCTGCCCTTATATACAACACAACGGAATAATGTCATACGTCCGAACTCTTCCAGCCCGTCTCTTCTTAACAATCGATAACCTAAACATGTACACCCGGGCTAACCCGAGCATTTACAAAACACCGGATCAGACTGGAGAACCAGAGTGAGATAAACTCGCATAGTATTAAGGGTAAATCATCCAATCATGATTTTTAAAGTTCAAAATCTATTCAAAAGAAAAGGATAATCGTAAGACCAAATCCACACATAAACACGGACGGTTTTTACCTTACGATAACCCAAAACAGTTTTTAAAAACAATATCTTTTCTGATATTATGATAAGGTCTAAATACAAGTAAATAACAAACTAGCGGAACGCTTGCATCTCACGCTCCACATATAGTATACAATCAAAACTGCAAGCGCTTATTGGAGATTGGATTCTAACCATGACAAGGTATGGGACCACCTACCGATCGTGTATCTCTAGAGACGAATACACTGGGTTCAACAAGAACGTCTTGCAACCCGGCCCACACATGACCGACCACTCATTTCTCTTGAGTGTATCGAATGTATATCACTGACGGTCGGGGTCAGCAACCGCCTCCCGAAAAGGGACAACATCGAATATAGGTTAAAGAAGCAAATGGAATTTCTCTAGATAGGTGATTATACACCCTAATGGGAGCGACCCACATAGCCATGTTGCCTGCCCGATTTTTGTCATCTCCCGGTTGATGAGGCTTGATGCCAGAATTTACTTTGAGAACATCTGGTCATCATTCACTTTGAATGCCACATCGTCAGATCCATCAGATATCACTAATTGACGTTCACAAAAATACTCTAGTTGATAAGCTAAGAGAACTGTCGCCCTCCGCCACCAACTATAGTACGTTTGAAGAAATCAACGTACATAATTCCTTTGGAAATACTCTGTCAGACATCCATCCATACAAGTCACCCAGGAACAGGATGAACCGAAGGCACCCTCCTACTACATCCTAGGAATCACCCTACAGATCAGTAGCGAGAAGTCCTTGCAATCCATAGATTTCACTCATGACAGAATCACTGTTGAAATATCTCCAGCCGCTAAACCAGAGAAATCCAATCAGTAGTTCTTCCGCTCATGAAGATCAACGGTCTTTAACTGTTCCATCTTCAATAATCTTCTTTCACGTATTCGCTGATCGGAACGGTTTTCGAATATAAATTTGATCCCGGTCTTTCCGTATCAACGATCGTATGGGTTGGGTTTGATAGTCGTTGATTTAACTATCAAATAAATAATTGTGAAAATAACATGAGTTTACCAGTTCAGTACCAACACTACATGGCCCCTTTAAAAATGATAGACGATAGTTAATCTTAAATCCTTAAATATCTCAACATTTCAAATATACTTAATTGACGTAAGGTTATTATTTCAAACTATTTCACTTTCATATCTAAGAAAATATCATATTCAATTCTTTATTCTACCATCATTCCAAACCATTTACTATTTTATTCTCATTACCCATATTGGAAAAACGACTCAACTTATTTCAAGTAAAAACAACTTATGAAATCTCCTTTATTTTCTCACTCGAATATAATAACCACTTGGGTTTTATGTTCAGAAATCCTATCACTCACCTCATTACCAAATTTACTTTTAATCCTCCCACTTGCAATCTTATTTCGATCAATTCTACTTAATACTACTATTAAGTAATGCCTTACACCTCATCTCGTTTTAAAACCCTTGTTTACAAATCATGGTTTAACATAACCCTTTCATTTTCAATTTCCTTTATACTTAATTCGGACATTAAGAAAACATAAATTTAAGCCGTCGAATTTGCTTAAATTTTCTTCTTCCATTTGGTTATAAAGTCTTCGGTTTTATCTAAACCCGTTCATGAATTCCTTTCACAACGAAATCATATTTCATTTTAACTTTGATTAACTTTCATAAATGATCCTCGTTTAAGTAGTAATCTCTTAAATAAAGTTAATAATTCACTTCACCGTTAACTATAGTATAATTAATTAACTTATTTATTTGCTAAATAATAAATTTCTAAAATATTATTAACATTAAACCATTATTCGTAATCTCGTCTCATTAGATTAGCTCAAAACAACTGATCTTATCTTCAATTCAGTTAAACGGTTGACTTTGTCAATCCAAAACATGATTACCTCATTACCCAATTCCAAATAATTCTTAACTTAAATAATTTCTTTTTAATTTTCTCCCAAAACGATTATTCAAATTTATATCATTAAGTTAATTTCTAACTGCTCGCTTATAAATCTGAAAAATATCAGAAATTTCCTTTATAAAACCAATTTATAAGCTCGATTAATAAATAATAATATTTTTCCTTTTTAAAACCTTAATTCAAAATAATAGATTTAAAAATCTACTTCTAGTTATAAAATAGATTTTATAACTTTATCTCGTCGATTGACGATAGATCGATGGTTAATTCATAGGCCATGTACTGTCGATTACTCAACCAATAGCACCCATTGGTTTAAACCAAGCAAAGGGTGAATTTCAGGTCAATATTCAATAACCACATCAACCATCTAAAACAATTCAATTCAAATAAATAGTGGTCTCATAATAGTCTATAACAACAATTCAATATCAACTACAACAGTCAATCAAAACAATCCATTTCATTAAAACACGTTTATTTTATAAACGTGACCAATAAGGTAACTTACGTAAATTGGAACCAATCGTTAAAAATAACAATTTGTGTTCCACTGAAATTAAACGACGTTTAATTTCATCAGTTCAAATGATATGTGAACATATATCATCAACCAGTCAAATCATTAACAACCATAACACACGAAAATAAAAACCCAACTTATAAAATATAAGTGGGGACACTGAGTGAGTTTAACTCACCTTGAGTTTGATTCGTCGATAATTCGGCTTGTTTCAGTTAAATTTAACAACGTTCAATTTATCTAAAAAATCCAGCTGCTTCCTGCCCGATCGGGTTCTCGTCTATCACGTAGTACTTGTTGATGTGGTTCAGACGCTTCTTGTTTCATCGCATTCTGATCACGTATGCATTCATAATTAATATTCTAAGTTGTATGAATATTTAAATAAAATAAACCTTAATTTATTTAAACTTGGGCTTTACTCTTTAATTGTTCAGCCCATTCAGACAAGGACAAGCCCATTCCATCCCTTCCCTCATAAAACCGTTGGATCCCTTCTTCCTTCCATAATCCGCCGCCTCCATCTCAATACCACATCAAAATCTCAGATCTAGTTCCCTTCCTCCCCTCTTTATAAAAACTAAAATAAATTTACTGATAATCTTCACGTCCAAAACCTGTCCATCATCTTCCCCGTTTGCTCCGTCCGATCCGCCTTCAACCCGGTTCGAGCATAGTTCCACGCGGCTACAACAGAGAACTTGCAACCCCCTCCCCTCAGTGTTTAAACCGCCACCATGCTCGACTACCGACACCGCTTCACCAGTGCTCCGCCCATAGCCCCAACCCGACATGGTACTGCTGTCCAACGCCAGAGACCCTCCATGCTTCTGTTGCTCCGTTCCCCCTACCCTTCGATCCCAAACCGAGGCCGAACCCTACGAAGCAGATAAGTATATTTTCCAATTTAATTTCAGTATTCTTTTTTTTCATCTGGTTCGAATATATAATTTTTATGCTTGTTCTGGTCCAAAACGTTGTGCGTGGAGTGATATTTATACTTGGGGTTTTGACCTGATAAGAACAATGTCCATCTGCTTTCGAATCATAGGTTAGATTGTGTTTCAGTCCTAGTTCTTAGGGTGCTATTACTTTCATTTCAGTTGTGCTGTGTGGTCTCTTGGTCCAGTGATGGAGTTAGATTTGTGTGTGATATTTGATAGGAGAAGATGCAGATTTGTATTGGATTTTCCCTGTGCAAATCCTGCTCAAATACACATGGATCAAGTTGTCCTTGTATAGGTTATGTATAGCTATTATTTTCTATTCACAAGTCCTCTGTTTGAGTTATCAATCTGTTCATTTCATTTTCAGATTTGCACTGATGTACATATATATACATCAGACAGGATTTGCACATGAGATTTTCTAATTACAGTTGTACATTAGCTGTTTTGATTTTGTTGAATTCATATTTTCTTTTTTTCCTGAATATATATGAATATATACGCAGATTTGATTGGGTTTTGTGTTAGATTTCTTGGTTATATAAACACATGTATGAGCCATTTTCCGTCCATTTCAATTTAAAGATTTTATGTCATGTAAATATAGGTTTTCTGCCCCATTTTAAATATAGTGCAGGATTTGAAAACATATGTATAAAATATACACATACATTTGGTTTCCCATAACAGATTTGATGTAGAAAAAAATATCAAAAATTTAGTTTTCTTGTGAATGGTTTGTGTACTGTTTTTGTTTGATCTGAGCGGTGCATTTTATTGTTCCCATGTGGTATTTTCTCCTTTCGAAATCTTCCTACTTTATATATCAATATATAAATATTATAGCTATTCATAGCTTTTTCTTCTTTCCAGATTGATCTACTGATGGTGGAATTGCGATGGACAGTGATGCTTTGCTGCGCTATCAAGCAGTGAAGATTTTATTTTGAATTGTCAAGTACTAGTTCGTCTGATACATACCTACAGTGATCGACTGTCTTGGGTAAAGATTTGGTGAAGCAATGAAGCTATTTAATTGTTTATTCTAGTTGAAGATTTTGTGAATATTTCATATCGAGCTCCAAGTCTGTTGTGATGCCTACTTGTAGTAGGTGGTGTATAGGTTTAGGTTACATAAAATCGTTTGTACTATTTCCGGATTTGAAATAGGTATTTAATAGATGGCAAGACAGCTCTTATAGATTTGATGTGGAGATGTACAAATTTTAATGTTTATATAGCTACTTTTATTATGGAGGAATTTCGACCTATGTTTCCCACTAGACCTGCTTGTTGTACTCGAATTAAACATGCATTGTGTTGTCCATTTTCTTTTCTCTATTATGAATATATGTTGTTTATCTCTATCACAACTGAAAACATTTTATTGCAGTCTGCTACAAAGTTACTTCAAGGTAAATGAATTTGCAACCTTAAGGCTCCTGTTACCGTATGAAATCTTTCCTACGGTTTCCCTTTTTATTGTAATATATATATATATATATTTATTTATTTTTAAGTTTTTATTTAATCTTAAGCTAGTGCGATGAAGCCCATTGTAATTATAATGGCCCGCATGAAATTTACTGAAAATAATTTAGTTTGACTACATCACTTAGTATCTTACTTAGGCTAAAAAAATTGTTTAGTCATTCTAATCACTTATGAATGGCCGCGTCAAAACAGTCGGTAGGTCATAAAGTAATTTGGCATCTACTTAAAGCTAAATTAATATATCAAGAAATGATCAAGCACGGTGAAGGTAAGTACGTACTTACACAACTTTACAGGCCACCTTATACTTCTTTTTCCATCACCATCAATTCTCCTTCCATCTTCCCATTATATTTCAACAATAGATAAAAACATTCAAAAAATATCTATATCAAAATTCCAGGTGAGAACTGATATTAAATTCTATTAAAATCGTTTAATTATATTAGAATGTTATAATTAATAAGTGATTTCATAGAGATTATTTTAATATTTGAATTGGACATAACTAACAAATTATAACACGAAATCACGGTTTTTCTCTTACATAAGAAAAATATAATCAAATCGATTCAAACGCTTCTGGTTTCATAGAATTCTGACTTAAAACGAATTTTGTATACTCAGTTGAAGTTCAGAACGAAATTTACGAACTACCGCGCCATTTCTAGTTCGTTTATAATGAAATTATAAATTAAACATTCTGACATCGTTTTAATAATGAATATATTTATATAATTCAATATAAATCATAATTAAACCACTTTAAATCGCTCGTTCACATTATATAGCAAATTCAACATTTTCTCAATACCCCGAAAATAGAATATTATTATATAATTTAAATATTCAAATTAAAATGGTCAAACCCCATTATTTAAACTCGAATAAATATTTTAAATAAATATAATACTTCAAATAAATGGTCAGAAAATGTGGGACATTACAATAACCGATTTAGATCCGTGCCAGATCAAGCATAAAGTTAAAAATCAAAATAAAAACCTACTTTCACTACCACATACATATAGATCCAACCTTTAGCACTTTCAAAGTAAGTCGACACCTCTCTCATCCCCCACTATTGTTCATGGCCCCTCTTAAACCCCCTTCTACTCTCACACTCCTCCACATTTAACTAGTTAATAATGCTTCCCCTGCTATCTTAAGCTCAATTCCAAAGTACAAAAGAAATTAGAGAAGATTTGGTTAATTTTAGAAAAAAATAATTAGAGAGCAATTAATGGATTAATGCTTAAGCTCTTCCATCATTTTCAACCTTTCCACTTCTTCTCAAGCTTTAAAATTTATGTATATTCCTAAGGGTATGCCTCCTCATATATAACCTTAGCGATTTTTGGGGAAAGAGAAAAACCCTTATCTTGTAAAACTGAAGTATTATAATTTTTGTTTATTCGCTTATAATTCTGTATTTGTTCATTGATCATATCATGCATGACATCACCAAAAATTAATTAGCTGTAATGTCCCGTATTTCTGGCAGTCAAGTATTTAATACAATTTATTATTTTAAATATTTTATTTAGAATATCAATGGATTTAAATTATATATTCCGTTTATAAAACGAAGCTTGAACGTTATAATTTATATATATACATATATAAATGAACTAGAAATGGTGCGGTAGTTCGTAAATTTCATTCTGAACTTCAACTGAATATATCCGTTTTAAGTCAGAATTCTATGAAACCAGAAACGTTTGAATTGATTTAATTATATTTTTCTAATGTAAGAGAAAAATCGAGATTTCGTGTTACAAATTGTTAGTTATACCCAAATCAAATTTTTAAATAATCTCTATGAAAATCGCTTATAAATGATAACCTTTATTTAATAAATTAAATAAGGATTTATGTCGTTTAACCCAAATTCTTGAATGTTGGGTTTGAAAATCAATCTTAGTCTTCTTTGAAGTTATATGGTTTTTCATTTTGAATATATTCGATAATATCAGTCTATTATCATTCAATTCAATTGTTTTGGAAATTAATTTATATCATATTGACATTATATAAGATTTTTAAATAACTAACTTAAAGCTTGTGTACAACGCACACAGCCTATATTTTTAGTACATATCCATCAGCATTTTCATTCAGTAATCACATGAAACCCATTACATAATAGTTGGAAGTGCTATACAAAGTCAATCAACATATATTCATATATTATTATTGTACTAATGCAACAAAATGGGCAAAACAATTCATATTAAATTCAATTACAGCATGCCTTGTAAGCAAGAGCAAACGCAAATTTTCTCGATAGACCCGGACAACACAAACAACTAAGAAATATATATATATATATAAATGAAGGTGAAACTTTCCAATGAAAAAAAATACAAAAATAATAATAAAGAGACTCCAGATTTTTGAACACATAATTTTACCAGCTAAATATTTACACATAGTCGCAAATTTCATGTAGAATCCACACAAGGACTGCCCTGCCATACATCAACTACAGGATATACACAGTTCCAAACCTCTAAAATGAATTGACAATTCATAGCCTCAGCTAAACACCACCCACTACAAGTACACATCACAGTAGACTTGAAGCTCGATACGAAATCTTCCCAAAATCTTCAACTGTTGCAACGGAAGTTACATCAGTACAGTGTCTTTCCAACTGTTACCATTTTTTATTCTACATGTTGACGGTAAGGTGACTAAAGCTGACATTGAGCTTTGTGATTCCATGATTGTTGTTGCATTTGATCCAACTGTGGCATCGGAAACCGAATACAAATGACTGTTTCCTCTAGATGAGTTGATAATATACATTGGTTGTTATCATTAAAGCTGGTATCTTGAATAATCTGTTTTTGGTAAGAAATGGAAAAATAAAAATATAAACTTTGACTAAAAGAATTTAAAGAAGAAAAAAGTAAAATATATAAAACTGTATGCATATAGATTCAGTATCTGTACAAACAGTGAATAGCTAGATATTCATATATATAATATCAATTTCGTATACAATATTCATATAGGACAGTTGCCATACATGTAAAAACCCAACGTAGAATCTATACCATACGGATTTCAAATCCTGGATGAAATAAACAATTCATAGCGCACAGTTTATCCTACTCTACACATGAACAGTTCGATCAATGTATATATCTAAGTAGATAATAGTACATGAAAATACAACACAAAATCCTCATACAACATCACGCAATCACCTGACTTTCATTTCCAATACAATACAGCTCAGTTGGCAGCTGAAATGAAAGGAAACGTCACCTAAGAACTTGGCACAGCGAAAATTCAACCCTATGATTTTACAATTTGATTATTGACATTGATCTTATCTGGATCATCCCCTAGTATAAATATACATCCATATTTTGATACCCAGAACACAAGCAGTGAACAAAGAAACAATTCGAATCCACTTAAAAATCAGAAAAATAATAATACAGAAATTAAAAACCACAAAAAGACTTATCTGAGTGTAAATGCACCTTCATCATCTCAATATCATTTTCGAAGTAGATTTGTTCAAACCAAAGGATTAGGGTTCAGATTTTTCCTACTAGAGAGGCTTCAGATTTGGAATTTCTGGAGTTCGTAGGGGATGCAGATAGAAGCTACATCGGTCTTAAGGAGGCAGAATCGATTGTGGGGATTTTTTTGTGGTGGCGCGATTGTTGCTGAAGGGGATTCGAAGAATATGGGTTTGGCAGATCAACCGAAGCTAGAAGGCGAGAGGAGGACCAAAGTGTGGCTATGTAGGGGACTCGTGGTGTAGCAAATTTCAGTTTTTGATGAAGAAAGAACGGAGAAACGGAATCTGATGTTGGACATGGATGGTTTCTTCATTTGGAGGCGGCGGATGGTTTGAGAAAGGGAGATGGATCCAATGTTTTTAAGTGGGAAAGGGGAGAAGCGGGCTGGAGTTATTTTTGGGTTGGGCTGAAGGATAATAAAGTAGGGCCCAAATGTTAATTAAATTAAAGTTTATTTAATTTAAATGTTAGTATAAACTTAGAATATTAATTTCAAATACACACGTGATCAGAATTCGATGAAACAGAAATCAACGGAACCACGTTGACAAGTACTACGCGATGGAAGAGAACCGGACAGGGCTAGAAGCAGCTGGATTTTTCAGTTAAATTAAACGTCTGTTTAATTTAACTGAAACGAGCTGATTTAACAACCTAACTAAATCAAAGTTGAGTTAAACTTACTCAGTTTTCCCATTTATATTTTATATAAATTGGGTTTTTATTTTGTGTGCTCTGTTTGCTAATTGTTGACTGTTTACTGGTAGTATATTTTTTGTTGATTTAACTAATGAAATTAAACCGTTGTTTAATTTCAGTGAAATACCAAATCGTTATTTTAACGATTGGTTCCAATAAAGTTAACTTACCTTGGTTGGTCATGTTTATAAAATAAACGTGTTTAAACTGGTGAATTGTTTGAATGGCGTGTGGTTGATGTTAAATGGTTGTTGTTTATTGTTATCAGTTAAATGAAACTGAATGATCTGGTTTGTGATAACCGTTTTGAATACAGGGAAGAACAGGTTGGAAGGATCTAACTGGATTCCTCAAATATATTATTTATTATCATATATGAACTGTCCTGTTTGGGGTGATTGATTTGATTGTTGATTATTGAATATTCAACATCTATTAATTTAAACAAATGGGCGGTATTGGTGGAGTATTTGGCAGCGTGTGGCCTATAAAATCAATCATTTTATAAATACTGATTCACCGTCAGGTGAGTCGATAGAGATGAAGTTATAAAATTTATTTTATTACTGGAGATAGATTTTTAAATATATTATTTTGAATTAAAGTTTATAAAAGGGGAATAAATAAATATTTTATTTATTAAATACTTTGATTTATTATAAATTGGTTTTACAAAGTAAATCTGAGATTAATCAGATTTACGAATATGGGGATAGAAATCAACCGTAATAGTTAGAATGTCGATAATTGGTTTGTTAAGAATTTATTTAACGGAATTATTTAATTAATTTAAAGTGAGAACGAATTGGAATGGGTTAACAAGATAATTGTGCCTTGAGTTGACTAAGTCAACCATTGGAATTTATTTAAATTAGTTTGATTTGAACTAATCTAATAAAATAGTTTAATGAACTTGATTTTAATAAGTTTTAAAAAGGGAATTTACTATTTATTTTAGTAATAATGAAATTAACTACTGAAGTAGTTAGTGATTAAAGTAAACTATTATTTTAAATAATAATAATTGAGGGAAGTACCTTTCAAATGGAAATTCATTTAAAGAGTAATGAAAGTTGAAGCGAAATAGAGTGGAATGGTGAAAGAAGTTTATAAACGGGCTATATATTTAAAATCCGATTTTTTTAACAAAGTTATAAAGAGAAGTTTAAGCGAATACCAGGGAGTAAATTAAATGTTTACTTAATATTTGAGTTAAGTAAAAGGAATTGAGAACAGAAGGGTTTATATTAAACCGGAGTTGTGTAAATGAGATTTAAAGTGTAAAGATGTTAATTTTACCTTAACATTACTTAGAAATGAAATCAAGTAAAAAAGGGAAAAATGAAATGAGATTTCCAAAGCATGCAATGGTTGAATAGATTGGAAAGGAGATTGGTAAGCGTGAATTTGGGTAAAGAAATGGGACATAGAGTTGTATAACCAAATCCGTTTTTTTAGAGAAATTTGTTTAAAGAGGAGGAGTTAGAAAGGTGTTGTTAATAAGAAATTTCTTAATTATGGAATTAAGAAAGAAGGTTTGTGAAACTATATTTTAAATAGTTAAAAATGGAATTTGTTTTGAGATTGGAATGGAATATGCGTTCTAGATTACAACTTATATTTATCTAAGGATAAGATCGTTGTTGATCAAGGTCTGAGAGGTAATTAAAATACCCCAACTTGAACGGCTTCAGGATTATCTGAACATAATATTAGTTAGTAATCGTAAGAGAGGTTAGTGACAATTTATTTGCATTATAGAGATAATAATGCAATTTTGGTGATAATTGAGAAATATATAACGAGAGATCCGAAGTAATGGAAATGTAAAGTTAGTTTAATTCTATACTAATAAATATTAGTTATTGTTTCAAGAATGGAATAAACGATATTGCAAAACACTGTTTACGAATAATAAGTTGAATAGATTCTCCAAGTTTAAATAATAAAGAATGATGTAACAAATGTTTTGAAGGAGAATTAAGTGGAAACTGAATATAGTTATGAGTTATGTTACTAAGTATCATAATGAGATGGTTTTGAGAACATTAATATATAAAGAGTCAGAAGTTTTAATTAAGCAGAAGCGAACTAGTTTATTTTAATATAAACGGTCAAGTGATGCTGAATACTGAACCAGTGAATTCAATGGATTTTCATGATTGAAACACTGTTTATTTTGATAGTTAAATCACCTACTATCAAATCTATCCAATACGATTGTTGGCACGAAAAGACCGGGATCGAATTTATATTCGAAAATCATTCCGACCAACAAATACGTGAAGATATTAGAAGATGATCGAGATGGAGCAATGAAGACCGTAGATCTTCATAAAATGGAAGAACCGCTAATAATCTTTGGTGAGCTCTCAGAGATAAACTATGGTTCTGTCGTGGTTGGAATCTCCGGGTTGCAAGGACTTCTTGCTACTGATCCATGGGGTGATTCCTATATTGGATGCAGTAGGAGAGTACCTTCGGTTTATCCTGTTCCTGGATGACCTGTATGGACGAGTGTCTGACAGAGTATTTCCAAAGGATCACATACGTTGATTTCTTCAAACGTGCCATAGTTGGTTAGGTCCCAACTAGAGTATTTTTGTGGACGTCAATTAGTGATATCTAGCGGATCGGACGATGTGGTATCCAAAGTGAATTGTGACCAAGTGTTCCAAAATTTTATCTAAACCTCAAGCCTCACTAACCGGGAAATGACCAAAAAATCGAGCAGGCAGCATGGCTATGTGGGTCGCTCCCATTAGGGTGTATAATCACCTATCTAAAGAAATTCCTTTTGCTTCTTTAATCCATATTTCGATGTTGTCCCTTTTCGGGAAACGGTTGCTGATCCCAACCGTTGGTGATATACATTTGATACGCTCAAGCGAAATGAGTGGTAGGTCATGTGTGGGTCGGGTTGCAAGAAATTCTTGTTGAACCCAATGTATTTGCCTCTAGAGATACACTATCGGCAGGTGGTCCCATACCTTGTCATAATTGGAATCCAATCTCCAATAAGCGCCCGCGGTTTTGATTGTATACTATATATGTGGAGCGTGAGATGCAAGCGGTCCACTAGATTGATATTTACTTGTACTTAGACACTATCATAATATCAGAAAGGATATTGGTTTCAAAATGTTTTGGGTTATCGTATGGTAAAAACCATCTGTATTTATGTGTTGATTTGGTCTTACGATTATCCTTCTCTTTCGAAATGATTTTAACTTTAAAATCAAGTTATGTGATACCCTTATACTGTGCGAGTTTTTCTCACTCTGGTTCACCAGACTGACCCGGTGTTTTGTAAATGCTCGGGTTAGCCCGGTGTGTACAGGTTCAGGTTACCGATTGTTGTGAAGAGACGAGCTGGAGGTTTTCATACGTATGGTATTATATATCTACTATTCCGCTGTGTGTTGTCTATTTGACAGATTAGCATAACTGTCCAGTGATGTTGATGTACTCTGATATAGTAAGTTTTATTCAAAGCTCTCAATAAAGATTTATTTCTATATTATATTTTGTTCTGCTGCGATGTGAGACTCTGATTATGTTGTGTTGGTTCTTCTTCTTCTTCTATTCTAATATTTCTTTCTTTCTTATCTCACCGTCTAATTTCTTTCTAATAACTATCTAGTGTTTTCGGTGTTTGGAAGGCCGGCATGGGATTATGGTAAAGGTATTCATGTCGATTTCCGGGACGAAAATCCTTGGGTCGTTACCATATCCATAAACATAGAAAATGTTATTATTTGCTAATTACCCCCATAATGATTAATTAGACATTTACAAAAAATTCAACAGCTTCTATTGAGAGAAAAAACATCGATAAAAATGATTTTCGATAACATTATCCATATTTTTCCAAAGAATATATTTTTGTAAACATCTTTCCAAAACAAGTTTATGCTCATTAACTATGATAACAAGGTTGTTAAACCAATATAATGACAGTAAATCCGAGATTCAAATATTTAAATAATTTAGATCTTTAAATAAAAAATGTTCAAATATCTAGGTCATTTTTTGGACACTGCAATTTACCATAGAAGAAATAAAATAAAAATGAAATATGCATTTCATATTACTTAGACACATTCTACAGTTATCAACCAATCAATGATCTTTTGCCAACCGACCCTGAGTGATCATATGATGATTTACAAATTTTGGACCATAGTTCGGTTGTTAGTTGACGGTTCACTATTTTGATTTTCAGTTATATATTATTGAATAGAGTAAAATGGAGGGAAAATGATGGAGAGAGAGTGCTTGATGATGGAGGCGACGATGTTGCGATGAGGAGAAGGAGAGAAAACATTTTTTGAATGCCACGAGAGAAAGGGAATGTCAAGAGTAGAGTTTATGATTTCCTAAGGGGAGAGGGACAAAATTTTGGGTATATAAAATTAGGGATGTTAATAGATACTCGAAAAATCCGAAATCCATCTACTTCCGTATCCAAAAAGCGGATAAATATCTAATATCTGAAAAAATGGATGTGGATACGGAAATATAGATATCTGCATTCGAAAATTATCCATTTGAATTTTTTTAACATTATGCTCAAAATTATATGTATTTTAGTACAATGAATGAGATTTGTTTATTGCTTTACTAAGTCGAAGGTTTATGTATATGCAAGAAATGCATATTAGCTACTCAGATCTATTTAATTTCATCATATATGTTTATTATAACACTTTGGTGATCAATGGAATCGAAAAATATTTATTTAAACTAAAAAAATTCATTTATATTTTTTGGTTTATCGATCGTTTTCGAATAGGATAATTATCCGATATCCTTCTGTGTCCGTGGATACAGATATCTGAAAATAATTTCGGATACGGATATGGATATAGCACTATCCGTATCCGAAAGTATCCATTGACACCCTTATATAAAATAAAGTATGGGTAGTATCCAGTTAAACTTGGCTGGATCAAATAAAGAGTGAGTAAATTGTGGTCTCCATGAAAGTGTACATAACACGACTCATAATAATAATATTTCGGTAAACACAACCTATTAATTCAATACATATGATCAACAACTTAAACAGTTTTGGATGTAAGCATATATTGGTTAAACCAAATAAACTAATCGAACCAATTTTGTTTGGTTGGTTTGGTTCAATTTCGTTAGTCAACTAGTTATACTGTGGTTTTTGTTTTAATATTTCTTCAGTTCGTCTATCATGTCTAATTTTGAATGATTAAAAATTGAACTAACAATTAATCCAAAATTTTAAACTTAAATAATTTAAAATAACCTATTTACCGTTGGCAACCCTACCATTTATAATATTTTCGTAGCAACTTCAACCCAAATGTACTTTTAATGTGAAGTTAATGGCACACAAGTTATACTTGTTGTCATTTGATTTTTAATATCTAGTGCTAAAGTAATTAGAACATGCAATATAATGTGACACAATTTTTATTAGGCATTGTAAAGCAAAATATCCAATTTTAAACATGTTAAGTTGTAACTTCTACTAACTTTTTGACATCTGTGCAAAACTGAGTACATAATGATACTTGCATCAAAGAAAATAAAATTATTTTATTGTGATGCGCCATAAGATTATCTTAGCGTTGTTTAACTATCTTTGTTACATGGATATTTCATAAAATAATATTGTTAATAACTGAAGATGCTCTTATTACAATATTCTTTTTCTGTTAATTCATATATTTTTAGAAGAGGGATTTGTTTTTTGAAATGTTTACATAATAATATAAACTCAATTAATTATTTCGGCTTCATGTTATATTAACAAAACAAAAAAACCAAATAATTTCTTAATAATTGCTATCCAAATCAATTATAATTGATTTGGTGAGTTTCGATTTTAAATATTATCGATTCGATTTAAGTCAGTTTATGTTCTATAAATAATCTTTTCAATTTTAACAATATTAAACCGGTTTAAACCAAACCAATAATTTATCAAACCGACCGTTAGGGAGGTTTCCCTAATGTAAGAGGCTAAATCAATTTGTCCGTCCCAATGAATTTCGCCAGGAAAATCACACTTTCACGTTATCTTTATCGTTCCGATTCTTTGTCCCTGTAACCCTATTTATTCTCGTATCCCTGTTTCCCTCCATATCCCTATTTCTTCTCGTGCAGATGCTTATACAACCGGAAATCGAAATTCGAATTTAAATGGTAGGAATCCCAGATGTTAAGTATTCTACCCCCTCAAGTTTCCTCCTTTGATTCTTAGATCCGTGCTTGCTGTTCAATATTTCGCCGGTTTAAGCATCTTCTTCCTTCTTGTTGTATTTCTGCTTCTCCCCATTCTCCGTATTTCCTCTCCCCATTTTCCCCATAACCTCCTTTGCCATCGGACTCCCAAAACCTAACCCGAAAGCATTCTCAAAATTGCATCACACCATCCGGTATATCAGACTTACGATCCAACGATGAGATCGGACGGTCAGGATGACATCGAAGGCTCAGTCATTCTGCGTCATGTAAGATGGGCTTACTTTGTTGATTCAATGGGTAATAAAACTCCTCCTAACAGCCCTCCATGGTCTAGATCTCCCCTCATGTTTGCTCCTCGGTCGTGGATTTAATTTGAGTGCTATTTTGATAAGTTAATCTTTGGTGGTTTTATGATCAAATTTGTTGTTTTAATCTGAATATGCCCAGTAAATATAGGACTGGTTCAATTTCTATAAAATACAACTCAATTTCTGTGAGATACAGCTCATTGCTTATAGAAAGAATTTATAAAATTTTCTTGATGGTGGAAATTATGCAATTAAGTTAAATGGAAATAAAAGCAGTCAACAAGAAGATCTTGACTGCACACTAACATCACTACTTTTCGTTACTTAGCACACTGACAAATTTTGCTTAAATTCTTAGGACAACATGTGAATGCTAACATGCTAAAAGCAAAATCTTTTCGTTCATATTCTTAGATTCATTCTACCGGTTATGACGTTATTTTGCTAAATCATCAGTTTTGTTTTTGATATATACACCAAATGGAACATCTAGAATATATATGATTATATTTATAAACTGTAATGTAAACAATCGAAAAATTTATAGTTGCTTGCTTGATTTAAATTATAATATGACATCGGTTATACGTGGTTGTATTGTATCATGGATCATGACACTTTTAAGACGATCTTTGGGTTGACAATAGAAATATATATTATGGATGATATGTATACTTAAGCATAGGGATTATACCCATAAACTTAACTCATTTAAATCGATTAATTCAAAAAAAAACAGTCATTTACTCATTAATGTAATGGTTAGTACTTCCTTGTTCGTATACCCATGCCAGGACATGTACATGACAAAAGAATTTCAATTAATTTCATTTTTTCTAAAAGGATGCTATAATTTTTCATTAAAAGCTATCTTTAAATTAATTTTAATAAATAATTTTTTATTTTATATTAAACACTTTGATGGTCGGTTTTCCAACCGTTGTGCGGTTATACTAGTTTATTTTAATTTGTTTAGCGAATTCTCAAGTCTGATGTTCCACGTCAAACTTCAGTGATGTTAGAGCGTCTCCAATAGTGTTACGGGCCGTAACGTTACGGCCCGTAACATGTTGGGAGATATCTTTGATATATCCCAACAGGCGCGAGCCGATTTTATCGGCTTGCAGCATACGAGCCGATTTTATCGGCTCGCAAACTCGCGAGCCGATAAAATCGGCTTGCGATTTGGGGTTTGGAGGGGTGGGGGTGTGGGTAAGTAGGGTTTTTGATTTTTGATTTTTGATAAATTTCTGATTTTTTTTTAATGAAAGAATAAATTTAAAAAATAGAACCGGCCGTTACAATAAGCATAACAAAAAGCATACAGATACAATAACAATAACAGATACAACAAGTAGGTTTTCGCATAACAATAAGCATACAGATACAACCGGCCGTTACAGATACAACTACGAATAATAGTACTTGCCTACTAAAACATCAAAGCAAACATCAAAGCAACACGTTCAGCCTTAAGGGAGTCACATTGCGTTCATTTGCAACTCTTGAGCTTGATTTTCGAGACGCCTTATCTCTCGTTCGAGTTCGTTTGCATATACTATTCCCCTTGGGCACAACGGCTCGTCATTCCTTTCCGTGTAGCTGCATCCTTTTGGATAGAATGGACATGCCTGCATGCGCTGACCAATATTGTCGCCTTCTGCTCGAACCAGAACTTGGACCGCATGACCGCAGTAGCAAAGTACACGATAAGATTCACCTTCATGTTCTTGCGGTGGTACTCGATATAACTCTACTTCTTGTTGGGGTGGAGCGAGAGCCTGTTGGTTCGATAGTTGAACATGTGGTGCTTGAACTTCTTGTGGAAGATTTACATGCTCCTATTCATGCGATGGTTGAACATGTGGTACTTGAACTTCTTGGGGCCTAATTTGCATTAGAAAATTGAATTCGTCTTCGAGTTGCTGAAGTCTCATCTGTTCCCATGCCTGTTCATCAGAGTCAGTATCTGATGGCCAAGAAGGCATTTTGAGCGAGTGATAAAAGGAGGAGGAAGTACTAGAATGAGAACGAAGTTGTTTGAGTGAGATATTATGTGTGTAGATTGAGTAACATATATAGCCGTGGGGAGTAGAAAACAATAAAATAAATAATGATGTTACTGCTCACTGTTTCGCCTAACTTAATACTGTAGGGAATCTGCTTTTCTTATTGTCATGATGTGAACAGACACTGGTTGCTTTACATGATGCGGTTTCCAAAGCAATAGGCAGCTCAAGTGAAAGAGAACGACCCTAATTTTTGACTCCTTTGTGTGTTGAAATGTGTAATTTAAACGGGGACTGGTTCTACTTTTCTTTTCTTACTGTCATGATGTGAACGGACACTGGCTCTACTTTGCTTTTCTTACTGTCATGATGTGAACGGATACTGGTTCTACTTTGCTTTACATGATGCGGTTTCCAAAGCAAAAGGCAGCTTAACTTGACAGAAATAGGTTTTGAAGAGGTCCATAATAGTGGATGAGCACGATATAACATACAAACTACGATACAGAAACTACATTCAATATAGAAAAATACAAAGATACATGCATGTAGTGGATATCCGACACAACATACAACTACGATATAGTGCCACATAATGTTAAACACGTTACAGGGAAATTAGACGTAGTACGATATAGCTAGACCCTAGTTTCCGGACGTAGGGGGAACCCATACAACATTTCAGCCTTTGCTGCAACATTCACCCTTTCAAGGCGACCCACCTCTGCTTGCATCTCTAGAGCGTACGTGACACCTCTCTCCGTCAGTGGTGGATCGATCCATGAGAAAAAATTACATTGTTCCACTCTGTGTCGATTAAGTGCAGTAATGTACGATTTACAAGCATAAAAGCGCCGACCTGCGTTGCTTTGACTTTTAGAAACAATTACATTACATTCTACTCCGTAGTAGCAGAGTACTGAACGACCCGTCATGCTGGAGCTTGACCTATCTGGGTTCTCCCGAGTAATTACTTCCCTTAACCGAGCATTGTGAGTTTTCTGAAGATGTCCAATGCATTGGAAGGCAACGTTCGGTTGTGTGGCACTGAAGAGCTCGGTCTCCACTTCTCCATCTTGTACTTGATCATCCAATTGCGTTTCCGGAACAAACTCGACTGGTTGCTTATTTCATTCGTACTGCTCGTACATTTTGGACCATGGTTTCATCATCGTATTCCCAAGCAGACATGTTGAACTACTAGAAAAGTGGTAGGGAGATAAAATAAATAATATGATAGCCTTAGTCTTCCAGAGTTTTGGATTTAAAGGAGGAGGGCTAAGTGGTCATAAAGGTTGATATGTTCCTGTATTTTGTGTTTTGCTTTCTTAAAGCAGTTCACATGTCAGGTTTTTAAAGGTTGCATCGTTTAATAACATCAACTGTTGTACGGCCGAGTCAAAGCACCTTAACTATTGAGGTCATGGTGTAGTCATGTCATATGTCTCGATGCTACAGCTCGAGTAATGATGATAGAGCTTTATCAATAATCACCTCCACTTGTTTAAATAGTTCAATCGTCGTCTCCCAACCATGACCATTATTTGTGTTATCTACATCAACCAAGACATTAAGGTGAGAAACCACTATTTTTTTTTCTACGGGTTCAAGTACTTCTTTATATCGGAGTACACGTTTTTTTGTTTCAGTGTAGCTTTAATGGACGATGGGGAAATCAGTGATGAACTTATGAAAAAATGTTTGATTAGTTCGAACGGAACAAGCAGGAGGAGGAAGTGGGTGGATTCGTTCCAAATACACAAGTAGCTGAAGTTAATAAATCCGAAACACGTACACGAAAACACACAGCTAGGCAAAGGGTTAACCGTACTCGTCACAATCCAAGTAATGCTAGCTCCAGTGCTGCTACAACCGTATTCTCTCCTACGGACTTACTTATACTCGTGAAATCCTATATCGTAGGTGATGAAAGAGATTTTCTACTGAAGCAAAGTGGAGGAGGACTTACCCATGAAGAATTTTGGTCCATGATAACAAGATTACATAACAACCACCGTTCATGCACTACTACACGAACGTCTGCTGAAATTCATATGGCTCATCGGCAGTTCGTTAAAGCTTGTGAACGATATCAGATGATTATACAGAAAGTTGAAGACGAAAACATATTTAAAACGAATAGGGAAACTTTTGATTCTCGTTACCTTGTAGAGTACAGAACTGATTTTGTTGGCCATGAGGCGTTTGAACTACGTTGTAGTTGGCTAACCCGATGATCTTTCATTTACTTCTTGTTGTATATTTCGTTTATTAGATAATCCTTTGATAAAAAGTCTGAAGTTCTTATAATTGTTTACGCAATAACAAAATATATAAAGCACACATTTCATTATTAAGAAAGCGGATGCTACAGTTGGAAATAAAACGTTACTAGAACAACATAATACGAGCAACTACTAATAAGAGCATCTACTAATACAAGCAACTACTAATACGTTACTACATCAACTGCGGAAACCTTGACGTTATAATACGACGTTTCATCCCCGTCCAAAATTCCTTTTCCAAATCAGACATTCCAGCCAGATCTTTGTCGATGATAGCGTTCTCTTCTTGTTCTTTCTTATACGCATCTTGCTCTTTCTTATACGCATTGTGCTCTTTCTTATACGCTAAGTCCTCCGAAAGAATTTTAGTTTCTTCTCTTCCAAATCAGCAATCCTTTTCAAAACTTCTGTTCTTTCCCTAGCTTCTACAAGTCTTTTTTCCGCTCTACGACTGTGTTCTTCGTGTCGTGCGTTCACTTTTGATTCAAGCTCAACCGTTGTTTTGCCCCTTCTTTTCACCGCTTTGGCTCCCTCAGGTCTAAAATCTTCGTCAATCGTGGCATTGAACTCATCAAGTAGGTTTTCCCCTAAACATTGAAAAATATTGGCAGCTGACCCGCTTGGACTAGAAGAATACCCAGATTTTGAACTTTTTTCTTGCCCTTGCTAGCACTTTGAACATCGCGAAGGCTCTTGGCAAGTTCTGAGTTACACTTCGGTTGACTAGTAAGCAGATCATAACAATGCATAAACTGGTAATAGTGTGGCTTTTTCGTCTCATTTTCTCTAGGAAAAAGCTTCTTGAACTCCTCGTTTGCTAGTCGTTTCTACGTACCAAAAGAAAATGTATCAATTAACATGCTAACAACTACAAATAAAGAACGTACAAATACAAACATACCAGATTATCTTCCCCTCCCATGCCGCTTGGATTCGCTATCTTTAGTTTGTACATTTGTGACTCGTAATATTGGGTTTGACGGCTTATTTTCCCAAAACGGCATTGAATCATCGATAACGTCCTTTGGCATTCTGAATGCTTCTGAACGAAGGCTTTCTCCACTTTTTTCCAAAATGTAACGGCTGTTTGGTCGTTCCCCATTGCGGAATCTTGTGTGAAATGACAATATATGTTGCACAGACTAATGTCTTCTTCGTCAGTCCACAGACTAGTTCCTTGCCCGCTCAATGGAGTTTCAAATATATTGCTCGTATTGCCTTGCGAGAACTGGCTTCCATCAATCGTCGGATGTGAAAAATCTCTGAACGGGGAAGTCATTATATAGCAAGAGTTTGTGTAGAGTAAAGAGATGTAGAAAGAAGTTATGAATATGTTGTGATGTACAAAGGTGCAACAAAATGCTTTTATAACTGAAAATATAGCCGTTAGAAAAGTTTTAACCGTTTTATGGCTGTTGGAAATCAAAAAAGAGGCGGATATATGCGTTGGGATGAGTTAGCCGTTGGGGATTTGAGGAGGAGTTGGGCGAGCCAATTTTATCGGCTCGCCATATTGCGAGCCGATTTTATCAGCGCGAGCCGATAAAATCGGCGCGCGATATGGCGAGCCGATAAAATCGGCTCACCGGACCAATTCTGAATTCTGAATTGGTCCCGTAACATTCCACTGAATGTTACTCTCCGTAACGTTTGTTGTGTTGGTTTTTGACCTTGATTCATGATTAAGAACATGAATCAATGTGTTGTTGGAGATGCTCTTATAAGATCCGAAAAGTAGAGTTCAAGAAAGTCAGAATATGAGCACAATTTATGGAGAGCTGTCGGATTCAAAGAGTGAAGAAGATAACAGCCAGCGGATCCATTTCTTGACAATTTATCAAACTAATTTTCGGACCTCATCGCATTTTCGTAGGTTGAAATTGGATATTTCAAAATTTCGTACCGAAACTTCAAAGAAGCCTCCTGCTAAAGGATATGGACTGACGTAACTGAGAAAAATATACAAACGTCTACTTAAAGCAATCAGTGAAATATATTTCTTATCAAAATCGCAAACGCCGTAATCCAAAACTACACTCCCTGCTCTGTCAGCTTTTAAAAAAAATAAAATAATGCTCGTCATTTCCACGATCATCCTCTTCAATCTCCTCCTCTCCACCGCCACAGCGCCGCCACCTTCGTCGCCTTCGTTCCACGACCTCCTCCCCAAGTACGGCCTTCCACGCGGCCTCATCCCGAACGCCGTCGCCTCTTTCTCCTTCTCCCAAAACGGCCGTTTTCACCTCAAGCTCAATTCCACTTCTCCGTGCTACGTCGATTTCGAATACTTGACCTTCTTCGATTCGGACATTTCCGGAGTGCTGAGGTATGGTGGGATCGACGAATTGGAAGGGATTCAAGTCAGAAAATTGCTAATTTGGTTTGATGTCGTCTCGATCAAAGTCGATTTACCGCCCAGCGATTTTGTTTACTTCGAGTTTGCTTGGGTTTGTAAGAAATTGAGGATGGATCAGTTTTTGAATGTGCCTAATTGCAAGGACAAGAAGGATTTGTTTATGTTGACTCAGGTATGTATGACATTAGAGTTTATCCTTTCTTCACATCTTTTTTTACCAATTAATGCTGTAAAATTGAATTATGGATATATTTTCATGGTACAGAAGATAGTGGAGCCTCTGGAATATGATGTGTATTGATGTTTGCAGCCTAAAGTTAAGGTATCCATATATGTATTGATTAATCATGGTCATAGAATGGTCATTGGTATATAATGGTAGATACAAAAATTAATGTAATACAGATCATTTTTATATACTTGTGACATAAGGTTTTACTGTACTATATCTTTGATGCATCATCAATAAGAGAGAAAATAGAATAAATATGAATTGCAATTTGGACTTTTTATCTATTTTTTAGTATGGATTGAATGTTCTTCGATTGAATATAATCAATCATACACGAATAAAGTATTATGTGCAAGTCTGGAAATTGTACATCATTAATTTGGAAACAGCTTAGTTCATCCATTTTCAACTCTATTAAACTGAATAATATTGAAACTCTACCATTGTATATTGATTACAAAATGGGATTTGCCTACGTACTAAAATACAAAATATAATTTCTGTGCATATATACAAAACAAAGGATTAAGAAGTTGGATTAACAGAAGGATTGGGCTTAATACAAGGACTAAACATAACAGAAAACCCACACGACCTCTTTGACTTTTCGATAGGGTGGCCATGGTTACTTTCCACCTTCGCCTCCTCCTTCTCATGTTTAGGTGAATGAGAAGATGCAGTTGACAATGCATGTAACAGTGCACCTCCTTTTAAATCTGGGTTGTGGATCGGATTTTCCCAGATCCGACCCGATGAGCCCTGTCGTCTGAATGATACCGATGATCGTTGCAGTTGGTTGTTCATTTTTTATTTGTTTTGTTTTATATTTTGGGTAAGTAAAAATAAATAAAAGGTAGATTGGGTAATATTATTATTGGTTAGCTACTTAGCTTAGGATGGTGAAAAGGGGAGGTGGATTTTGATTGGTTTATTCTGGCCATTTGTTTTGTTTCAAATTTAAGATTTCTATGAATAGGTGGCTTTAACTTATAAATCATACGTATAGTTTTATCTTATTTTAAATTCTTAATTTTTTCTGTTTTTAATTTAGCAAGTGAGGGGATGGTAGCAGGAATCAATAAGAATATTCGCTGTTTGCTTCCTTTTACAAGCACCAGCGCTTTTTGATGAATTGATGAATATTTTTTTTCATCTACCAAGTTTGACTTTAGATATTGATTGTTGACCGGGCTACCTTTTCTGTTAATAGATTTTCACATTATTTGAAATGAATGTTGGGTTACCTTACAATAACACAAAAATAGTTCCATGCAAGAAATTATTCATTCCTTTATTTTTAGGGGAAGGACTTACTGTCAATATTTTAGTGAGAATAACAGATGTTTGGATTAAAATATATAAGAATGACAGTGTCATTGTGTATTATCAGTTTTGTATTTACTGAACTTAAAAAAAGCACATAACATTTATTTTCTTCTTTTATAATGTAAGAGCATCTCCAGTGGCTTAAGACCCTAAATATTCAAGATGCTGAATATTCAGCGTTGGTTAGACGTCCATTTAACGGAAAGAAAATTAAAAACACCGAGGAACAAAAAAAAAAGGGAGATTTCAATGGAGAAATAAGGGGTCTGGCGCCCATAAAATGGAGGCTTGGTTCAGTTCAGGATCCTTAATTGGATCATGAACGTTACGCGTAACTTAAACCATTGGGGGGAGATCCTTAATATTAAACTTTAATATTTCACCACCGGATATCTTGTGGTAGTCCCCTTTTTTTTTTTTTTTTGGGTTTATTTTTGGAATTTAAGTAAGCTTTTATAGGGGGCCCTTGCCTCTTTGCTACAGCTGCAGAACAATGGGAAGCCAATCGGTACACTAGACAGTTTAAAAAAATTAGTTTGATTTTTATTATTTTAGATAGTTGTCAAATAATAATGGGCTAGAAAATTTTAACATTTGAGAGATCTAAAGAGATATTAGGGAAGATAATTAGCTATATTAGACGGGAGAAATTTAAGGATATATGTTTTCCTTGTTTTTGATTAAGCCAATCTATGGTAGATAAACATTTCTACTGGTCGACATGATCATAAAAGTACCAAAAAAAGGGATATAAAGAACAGGGAAACAAACAGCAAGAAGAAGGAGCTTATACACAGTGGATATACTATGTTTCTTCTGCTTGTTACCCCCACCTTGGTAGCATTTTGCTTTCAAATGCTACAACTTAGGATCATTTTGTATTTGGTAGTTTTCTTTTGTATGATATTTTCATATAATGATATTGTATGTTATCATTTTTACTTGCTATATGCCCTTATGGCTGAATTTTAAGGAAATCGTCTTGGTTAAAGAACTTTTAAAGTTTGTGCTTTAGTCGAAATTACAAATCATACAATATGGCGTCATTAAATTTAATTTCTAGGATAGTCTGTTAATTTTTTTCAAAGATATAGCCGGTAGAAATTATTCAGTACAGTAACATTAAATCATAAACCATACTTCTATTTTTTCTTTTTAGTTTTTATTTGATGAGTCAGGGAATGGTAACACAGGGATCACTGAGACTGAAAATTGGGATCCGTCCTCAATTTTAGATTTGACACCGGAAAATGCTTCAAAAATACAACTTTAACAAATCATCTTGTTTTTTTTTTTTTTTTCTTTTTTTTCTTTTTTTAATAAAAACAAAAATAAAACGCATGTTTATGAATTAGAACTGCAAATATTTACAGATTGAAATGTAAGCATTTACAATTTAACTTCATGCTTTTATAATGAAAATTTACTCCAGCCGTTAATATATGCAATTTAAAATTACTTGTTTTCATGGGAAAATTGACTAGGGCATTTTATGATTTTTTTTTTTTTTCCCTTCTTTCTTTTACCCCTCGTTTCCTCTTTTGAGACATGATAGAAGTGAATTTTTAAACTTTTCTGTAAAACATCTCCTAGTAAGAATGTTTATTATTTGTTGCCTTCTATAAGCTTCTCAATAACTAGCGCATTTCAGTGAATTGTTGAACGATATTTTTTTTTTTTTTTTAAATTTTAAAATTGGCAGTTAGATATTGATTGCTAGTTGGACTACGTGTTTTTGTTCTCAAATGGACTTTGAATTATTTGGGGCGGTTGTTAAATGTAGCTTTGAGATAATATGAACAAGCTTAAAATAATACATTCCTATTAGGACTCTCTCTGATATTGCCTTGCTCAGTCCTTGTTCTAGTTGGACGGTGCTTAATGCGTGCATAACCTATATCATATACTCACTTTGATCTTTATGTTACATGTTCTAGATCAAATTTAAAAAGGGAATTATCTTTGGCTGCATCAATGGCGACACAATACATATATCAACCGTTTAATCTTCCTTAGAATTCAACCTCCAGCAACATCCACTTATCAACATCTCTTTTGTTCAGACCATAAAATCTTCTTCATACTGCTTCAGAATCATATGTGATTTTGACCGATGAACTTCCATCTAAGTTAAAGGTGCTATGGAACACTCAGATACTCAATAACAAATATACTTAAAAAATAACATGCTACGTTCTCATATTTGAATTCTTTCTAAGCATGAAGTTGCTATTCTTTTGTTCAGAGTGCAGTAACTTATTCGTACTACCTTAGTAATACGTGAAACTTAAACCGATAAACTTTGATCAAAATAATGAACAATATTAAACACTTGGATACTTTGTCTTATGAACAAACGTTGTACTTCTCCATACTGATTAACATTTGTACTTAGAAGATAAAAGACTATATTTCCATATTTGAGCTTTACCTAGACGCGAAGCAGTTATTTTTGTTTTGTTTTTGTTCGAACTACATTAACTTCTTTATACTGCCTTGGAATAAGATAAGATCTGAACTAATGATACCCATGTAAATTACGGACAACATGTGTAACGACCCGGATTTTGAGACGACTTTGGTTATCGACATAAGCTCGATGTCGATAACCAAAACATCGAAAAATCCCGGTAATTAATGAAAGAAATTAGAGGGTGAGAATAGATAAGATAGAAACTTAGAATAGAAGAAGAAGAAGACACAACATCAGAGTAACACGAACCTCACAACGGAACGAATAACATATAATAGATAACATAACTTTGAAATATAACAGTTATGTATACAATAGCACTTATCAGAGTACAGCACTTACAACACAGCGGAACAAAACTCTATGTAACTAACGCTGAAGCCTCCTGCTCCAAGCTCTCCAAGTATATCTGTAAATTCCTGACTACTTGACTGCCCGTACAAATTTAGGCACCCAAGAGTTTAGGGAAAACAACAAAGTAAACTCCGGGTCAGTCATGGAACTGGTATGAGTAAAACAATTTAAACAGGTATATGAACAAGTAACGATATCTCACAAGACCACGCCGCAGGACGGAACGGGTTTTTCCCTTATGAGAATCCAAAATATCTTTATATCAAAAACCTTTTGATATTATAATAATGTCTATGTACAAATAGATATCAACTAGCAGAAACGCTTTCATCTCACGTTCTACATATATAGTATACAATCAAAATCGCAAGCACGTATTGGATAATGGATTTCCAACTATGACAAGGTATGGAACCACCTTCCGATCAGTGTACTCTAGGAACGATACACTGGAGTTCAACAAGAACATCTTGTAACTCAGCCACACATGACCGACCACTCATTTTGCTTGAGTGTATCGAATGTATATCACCAACGGTTGGGATCAGCAACCGTTTCCCGTATATATATGAGACAGCATTGATAGATTTAAGAAGCAAATGAATATTCTCTAGATAGGTGATTATACACCCTACTTCGGTGCGACCGACTTAGCCATGCTGCCTGCCCGATTTCTGTCATTTACCGGATGATGAGGCTAGAAGCTACGCTTTATCGTCACATCAGATTCACTTTGAATGCCACATCATCAAATCCATCCAATCACCGATTGACGTCCTCAACAATACATTATGTGTTAGCTAAAAGAAGTTTCCTTCTTCGCTTCCACTCTTGGTACGGTTGGAGAAATCAATATACGTGATCGTTTGGAAATATTCTGTCAGACATCCGTCCATACAAGTCACCCAGGAACAGGATGTGCCGAAGGCACTATTCAGTACATCCATCTTAGGCACTGTTATCTAAGACTTATACAATAGCCCTTGCACTTTACTCCGTCTTCAATTATCTTTGGCATATATGATTCACAACGCTTATGCCAATACAGAGTGGTTCTTTGGATAATAATCCAACCGGTCTCTCCATATTAACAACGTTAAAATGGTCGAAACTTCGATGGTCTGTGATTTAACCATCAAAGAAAAACAGGTGTGCAAACAACGATATTATTTCCAGATGGAAATTCTATCAATCAATCATCAATCATATATATATATGTATATATATATATATATATTCATATTTCCTTATTTTCTATGTTTAGAAAATATACGTTAACACTGGAAAACATTTCCCTTTTATATAATTCTATTTATTCCCTGAATGAATAACCCCTTTATAGTCCTATTTATTTATTTCTAAATGAATATCTCCTTTATATAATTCTATTTATATATTCCTAAATAAATATTTCTTTTAATCCTATTTATTTAATCTCTAAATAAATATCTCCTTTATATTTTATTTATTTAATCTCTAAATAAATATCCTTTAAATTCTATTTATTTAATCCCTAAATAAATACCCTTTTGGTTTAATCCTATTTATTTATCAAATAAATATTCAATTATAACATTTTATTTATTTATCAAATAAATATCTCCATTTAATTCTATTTATTTTGTAAATAAATATCTCCTTTTAATCTGGATTTATTTCCTAAATAAATATCCTTTTTATTTTTATTTATTTCCTTAATAAATAATTTCCTTTTTATATTTGCTTTCAAATATATTTCCTTTATATTTCATTTCGAATATAACTCCTTCATATTTTATTTCGAATATAATTCCTTTATATTTCATTTCGAATATAACTCCTTCATATTTCATTTCGAATATAATTCCTTTATATTTCATTTCGAATAAAATTCCTTTATATTTCATTTCGAATATAATTCCTTCATATTTCATTTCGAATATAATTCCTTCATATTTCATTTCGAATATAATTCCTTTATATTTCATTTCGAATATAATTCCTTTATATTTCATTTCGAATATAATTCCTTTATATTTCCGGAAAAATTCGCCATAACCTCCTTTGTACCGGGAGCATCGGGAAAAATCCCCAAACCCACCACACAGCCCTTTCCATTCAAAAAGAAAATGTTTTGAATTTATTTCCTTTCTGAATATCTCATATTTATAAATATTTCAATTTATAAATATTCCTTATTTATAAATATTCGAATTTATAAATATTTCATTTTCAAATATCACTTTGGAAATATTCCCTTATCAACATTTCGGTATGTTACGGTGTTTCAACATACCAAATTACGATGTCCAATATCATCCATACACACACAATCGATCAACAGGTTATAATTCACATCATATATCAAAATATATGAAAAACAATAAAATAACTGTTGAGGAATCCAGTCGGATTCTTCCAACCTGTTTCCCTGCATCCACAGATGTTACACAACATGATTGTCATCATTTTCAGTTCAATATGAATTATTCTGATAATCAGAATCAATATATAACTATATAACTGTTTATTTATTATATATATATATATTATATATATATATAATATTTCATTAACTGACCAGCAGTTCAATCAAACAGTCAACTCACAATTTCTAACAGTTCTAAATATACAACATGAAATTATAAACTGTTCAGAGTTGGTGAGATTTACTCACAGTTGCGCGTTAGCCGTTAAATAACGGTTTGCGTTATTTGATTCAATCGGACAATTTATTTTGCCATAAATTGTAACGAGCTCGGATTCACTCCCGGTCAGTCTCAGTGTGTTGCTCCCGTCCATACGATCCCAACGCAACTTACGGTTCGTCAATCTGACTCCGTATGACGAAGATATTAGCATTACAAGTTAATACGTTATATAATTAAGCAAACACTTGAATTATAATAACCAAAATTCTATTGGGCCTCACCTCAAACTCTTGGCCCACCTCCCCTAATTAAAACCCGTCTGGTTTCTCTTCTTCCCCAATTGAAAATCGGCCGTGACCTGCTACATGAAACTCCACCATTTCAACCACTTCGTCGATCCCATTCTCCATCAATACTTCACGAACCCCCCTTCTGACTTCACCATCATTTTTCTCATCTCCTCCTCTCTCTAGCCATGTGAATTTCTCCCAACTCGCAGGCCCTTTCAGCGCCGCGACATTGGCTGCTCCAGCGAGACCATCGACGTATAACGGCGTCGATTTCCACAAAATGAAGCATGCCGAAGCTAATCGACCCTCTGAACCTGAATCCACCCTTAAATTTCCCAAACGATGCACCAAAATCCCACAATACCTAACCCTAAGCTCGCTGAGCAAAACGCAGGCCCTCAAAACTGACGTCGAACATCAAAAGAAGGGTACGAGACTGAAGCTCACACCAATTCGAACTCAGACATATATATTGTACAATTTATATGATTTTATTTCAGTTCCTTTTGATTTTACTTCTCTCGATTTTTGTTGCTGTGATGTTAGAAAATGTGGCGGCTAAGAATGTGGTTGACTACAGAAGTGAGAAATTAGGTTTAGGAAGTTGTTGAGATGTTTATATAGGAATTTTATATTATTTTTATATTGAATATAATATTAAATATAAGCAAATGCTATTTCTATCCGTCCTCTAAAATTCCTGTGATCACACGAAATACCCAAAAATCACGAAACTGGACATGCAGCTACAGTTCGACATTACGGTCCCAACGAAACTGGTTTCGTCGAATTCCGACTTCGTATGCTCACACAGCGTATTTTTAACTGTCAAAATACTGACTGTTTTACACTCTAAAAATCCGTACGACCACACAGTGACTCTAAAAATCACGAAACTTGACCTCTAACAACTATTTGATATTGCGGATCCAACAAAACTTGTTTCGTCGAATTCCGACTTCGTATGCTCACACAGCGTATTTTTAAAGCTCTGGATGACCCATTTAAATATATAAATATATTTAAATATTATTAAATTAAATATTAATAAATTAATATTATCGTATATATCCATATACGATGTCATCCGGCTCCATAATATCACCTCAGATTTTATGACTTGATTTCCAGACTCCAGATTATCCTGATATTCAGTTCGTATTGAAAAATCGATTTATAACCTATATAAAGCGTCGCAAATTATAAAGGAATTCTACAGCGATTTTTTCTGAAATTTGATTTGGACATATCTCAAAATCTACACGACGAAATCCCCATTTTCCTCTTCCACTAGAAAGATATACTCCACCAGCTCCACACGTTTCTTGTTTCACAGAAATCCGGCTTAAAACGAATCCTGTACATTCAGTTGAAGTTCAAATCGCCAAATCGCGAACTGCAGCGCCATTTCAAGCTCGATTTTAATTATAATATAATTATACGTTCAAACTGTCGTCGATTGAATATATTCGTTATTCAAATTCATTTCTAAACTGAATAAAATCTTCGGGATGACCCAGTTCACAGAATATTGTGATTTCCAATATTTTCGATTATTTCTGAATTAAATATATTATTTAATTATTTAATTTAATTAAATATTCCTTATTATTTAATTATCGACCATTTAATTCCTTAAATCACCATTTATATAATTAAATAAATTAATTATATACCCCGGGAAATGCGGGTCATTACATTCTTCCCCACTTAAAATAATTTCGTCCTCGAAATTGCTAAGTTAGTGGACGACCCTATTTATTGGAACTCCTAAGATTTGTTTACCCCTTATTTCTAATTTTAACTGAACCAATTAATATCGACTAAAATATTAATTCATCCCGACCAACTAAAATTTTCAAAAATTCTGAAAATTTTCTAACACTTTAAATTTTCGGAAAATTTCGCCAGCATCTCCTTTGTACTGGTCAATAGGTCAAACTCCAACTCGCCTCTCTGGGCCATCTCCAACCCAAAAGAAAATCAAACAGCCAAGCGGCTTGCCAATTCGGCTCATAAATCTCATGCTTATATCAAATATAAACTTGTACCTTTTTGTCGGGTATATCAACTCTGTCACTTCTATATGCTATCGACTCAGCATATACCAATGTTATCCCCAATCAAATCCTGATCACTTTATCCTTACCACAGTTATTGGTTTTATACTCGAACCAAATCTCATTTAAACTCAGGTCTCATCCTTGATTCAAAACTTTTTACCAGGTAATACCATTTTCATTATCAGATTATCTCTAACCATATCCAATCCATCTTTATTTAACTTAGTTTAAGTTAAATTCCAATTTATTCACTTTTATCATTTCAACTATTTAACTTCATAAGTTAAATTTAAATTTGAAATTTAAATCCCTGGGCTTTATTTCAAATCAAATTGGAAACCATAATAACAATTCAAATCATTTGAATTCCCGAACAACTTGTTTCTCAACACCATTTCAAAAACAAAATCTTTGGTAGTAATCCGTCACTTACGAACTTGAAAATGAACACCGATGATGTCCGGATCATCATCGGAATCTATTTCCAGTTATCGAAGTGAGTTCAATACTATAACATTTTTAAACTCAATCTTAAACACTTCATTTTGAAATCAATTCAAAATAATTTTCACCATACGTGAAACCATTTTAAAATCTCCAAGGATCTTAAAATTTCCTTATATATAATTCCAATCCATTTACAAACACTTACATGTTTCCAGGATTTTAATTCAAATTCTGATTTTAAATTCAGATTTAATCCATTTCAATTTCATATATTACACTTATATGAATTCTGATCGATTATTCACATAACCATTTAATTTATAATCTTACTCGATTAAAATAACAACCAATATATCCAATATATTATAATTTTGATATATATATCTTCTATGTATCAAGATATACCTTGGGTAAACTTATTTTAACTTACCCTCTTTTCAAAACATATCGTGACGACCCATCGTATTCAAGTGTTTAGTAACTCCTACCGATACAGTGGATCAAACTGATCGACCAGAACTCATAAACAACTCAACCAATGAATCTCCACGATATAAGACAAATTCTTATATCAAATACAAATACGTTCACTCGTATATATACACTCAAACTCAATCTAGGGTATTACTAACCCTATCTCTACCGAGTCACGCCACAGAGCCAAGTAATTCTTAACTTAAGCTCTGATACCAACTGTAACGACCCGGATTTTGAGACGACTTTGGTTATCGACATAAGCTCGATGTCGATAACCAAAACATCGAAAAATCCCGGTAATTAATGAAAGAAATTAGAGGGTGAGAATAGATAAGATAGAAACTTAGAATAGAAGAAGAAGAAGACACAACATCAGAGTAACACGAACCTCACAACGGAACGAATAACATATAATAGATAACATAACTTTGAAATATAACAGTTATGTATACAATAGCACTTATCAGAGTACAGCACTTACAACACAGCGGAACAAAACTCTATGTAACTAACGCTGAAGCCTCCTGCTCCAAGCTCTCCAAGTATATCTGTAAATTCCTGACTACTTGACTGCCCGTACAAATTTAGGCACCCAAGAGTTTAGGGAAAACAACAAAGTAAACTCCGGGTCAGTCATGGGACTGGTATGAGTAAAACAATTTAAACAGGTATATGAACAAGTAACGATATCTCACAAGACCACGCCGCAGGACGGAACGG
The DNA here is from genome assembly GCA_030737875.1 of Allium sativum. Classification (NCBI taxonomy): domain Eukaryota; kingdom Viridiplantae; phylum Streptophyta; class Magnoliopsida; order Asparagales; family Amaryllidaceae; genus Allium; species Allium sativum. The sequence continues at coordinate 54,273,395 of CM060913.1, forward strand.
GTTTTTCCCTTATGAGAATCCAAAATATCTTTATATCAAAAACCTTTTGATATTATAATAATGTCTATGTACAAATAGATATCAACTAGCAGAAGCGCTTTCATCTCACGTTCTACATATATAGTATACAATCAAAATCGCAAGCACGTATTGGATAATGGATTTCCAACTATGACAAGGTATGGAACCACCTTCCGATCAGTGTACTCTAGGAACGATACACTGGAGTTCAACAAGAACATCTTGTAACTCAGCCACACATGACCGACCACTCATTTTGCTTGAGTGTATCGAATGTATATCACCAACGGTTGGGATCAGCAACCGTTTCCCGTATATATATGAGACAGCATTGATAGATTTAAGAAGCAAATGAATATTCTCTAGATAGGTGATTATACACCCTACTTCGGTGCGACCGACTTAGCCATGCTGCCTGCTCGATTTCTGTCATTTACCGGATGATGAGGCTAGAAGCTACGCTTTATCATCACATCAGATTCACTTTGAATGCCACATCATCAAATCCATCCAATCACCGATTGACGTCCTCAACAATACATTATGTGTTAGCTAAAAGAAGTTTCCTTCTTCGCTTCCACTCTTGGTACGGTTGGAGAAATCAATATACGTGATCGTTTGGAAATATTCTGTCAGACATCCGTCCATACAAGTCACCCAGGAACAGGATGAGCCGAAGGCACTATTCAGTACATCCATCTTAGGCACTGTTATCTAAGACTTATACAATAGCCCTTGCACTTTACTCCGTCTTCAATTATCTTTGACATATATGATTCACAACGCTTATGCCAATACAGAGTGGTTCTTTGGATAATAATCCAACCGGTCTCTCCATATTAACAACGTTAAAATGGTCGAAACTTCGATGGTCTGTGATTTAACCATCAAAGAAAAACAGGTGTGCAAACAACGATATTATTTCCAGATGGAAATTCTATCAATCAATCATCAATCATATATATATCTATATATATATATATATATATTCATATTTCCTTATTTTCTATGTTTAGAAAATATACGTTAACACTGGAAAACATTTCCCTTTTATATAATTCTATTTATTCCCTGAATGAATAACCCCTTTATAGTCCTATTTATTTATTTCTAAATGAATATCTCCTTTATATAATTCTATTTATATATTCCTAAATAAATATTTCTTTTAATCCTATTTATTTAATCTCTAAATAAATATCTCCTTTATATTTTATTTATTTAATCTCTAAATAAATATCCTTTAAATTCTATTTATTTAATCCCTAAATAAATACCCTTTTGGTTTAATCCTATTTATTTATCAAATAAATATTCAATTATAACATTTTATTTATTTATCAAATAAATATCTCCATTTAATTCTATTTATTTTGTAAATAAATATCTCCTTTTAATCTGGATTTATTTCCTAAATAAATATCCTTTTTATTTTTATTTATTTCCTTAATAAATAATTTCCTTTTTATATTTGCTTTCAAATATATTTCCTTTATATTTCATTTCGAATATAACTCCTTCATATTTTATTTCGAATATAATTCCTTTATATTTCATTTCGAATATAACTCCTTCATATTTCATTTCGAATATAATTCCTTTATATTTCATTTCGAATATAATTCCTTTATATTTCATTTCGAATATAATTCCTTTATATTTCATTTCGAATATAATTCCTTCATATTTCATTTCGAATATAATTCCTTTATATTTCATTTCGAATATAATTCCTTTATATTTCATTTCGAATATAATTCCTTTATATTTCATTTCGAATATAATTCCTTTATATTTCCGGAAAAATTCGCCATAACCTCCTTTGTACCGGGAGCATCGCGAAAAATCCCCAAACCCACCACACAGCCCTTTCCATTCAAAAAGAAAATGTTTTGAATTTATTTCCTTTCTGAATATCTCATATTTATAAATATTTCAATTTATAAATATTCCTTATTTATAAATATTCGAATTTATAAATATTTCATTTTCAAATATCACTTTGGAAATATTCCCTTATCAACATTTCGGTATGTTACGGTGTTTCAACATACCAAATTACGATGTCCAATATCATCCATACACACACAATCGATCAACAGGTTATAATTCACATCATATATCAAAATATATGAAAAACAATAAAATAACTGTTGAGGAATCCAGTCGGATTCTTCCAACCTGTTTCCCTGCATCCACAGATGTTACACAACATGATTGTCATCATTTTCAGTTCAATATGAATTATTCTGATAATCAGAATCAATATATAACTATATAACTGTTTATATATTATATATATATTATATATATGTATATAATATTTCATTAACTGACCAGCAGTTCAATCAAACAGTCAACACACAATTTCTAACAGTTCTAAATATACAACATGAAATTATAAACTGTTCAGAGTTGGTGAGATTTACTCACAGTTGCGCGTTAGCCGTTAAATAACGGTTTGCGTTATTTGATTCAATCGGACAATTTATTTTGCCATAAATTGTAACGAGCTCGGATTCACTCCCGGTCAGTCTCAGTGTGTTGCTCCCGTCCATACGATCCCAACGTAACTTACGGTTCGTCAATCTGACTCCGTATGACGAAGATATTAGCATTACAAGTTAATACGTTATATAATTAAGCAAACACTTGAATTATAATAACCAAAATTCTATTGGGCCTCACCTCAAACTCTTGGCCCACCTCCCCTAATTAAACCCGTCTGGTTTCTCTTCTTCCCCAATTGAAAATCGGCCGTGACCTGCTACATGAAACTCCACCATTTCAACCACTTCGTCGATCCCATTCTCCATCAATACTTCACGAACCCCCCTTCTGACTTCACCATCATTTTTCTCATCTCCTCCTCTCTCTAGCCATGTGAATTTCTCCCAACTCGCAGGCCCTTTCAGCGCCGCGACATTGGCTGCTCCAGCGAGACCATCGACGTATAACGGCGTCGATTTCCACAAAATGAAGCATGCCGAAGCTAATCGACCCTCTGAACCTGAATCCACCCTTAAATTTCCCAAACGATGCACCAAAATCCCACAATACCTAACCCTAAGCTCGCTGAGCAAAACGCAGGCCCTCAAAACTGACGTCGAACATCAAAAGAAGGGTACGAGACTGAAGCTCACACCAATTCGAACTCAGACATATATATTGTACAATTTATATGATTTTATTTCAGTTCCTTTTGATTTTACTTCTCTCGATTTTTGTTGCTGTGATGTTAGAAAATGTGGCGGCTAAGAATGTGGTTGACTACAGAAGTGAGAAATTAGGTTTAGGAAGTTGTTGAGATGTTTATATAGGAATTTTATATTATTTTTATATTGAATATAATATTAAATATAAGCAAATGCTATTTCTATCCGTCCTCTAAAATTCCTGTGATCACACGAAATACCCAAAAATCACGAAACTGGACATGCAGCTACAGTTCGACATTACGGTCCCAACGAAACTGGTTTCGTCGAATTCCGACTTCGTATGCTCACACAGCGTATTTTTAACTGTCAAAATACTGACTGTTTTACACTCTAAAAATCCGTACGACAACACAGTGACTCTAAAAATCACGAAACTTGACCTCTAACAACTATTTGATATTGCGGATCCAACAAAACTTGTTTCGTCGAATTCCGACTTCGTATGCTCACACAGCGTATTTTAAAAGCTCTGGATGACCCATTTAAATATATAAATATATTTAAATATTAATAAATTAATATTATCGTATATATCCATATACGATGTCATCCGGCTCCATAATATCACCTCAGATTTTATGACTTGATTTCCAGACTCCAGATTATCCTGATATTCAGTTCGTATTGAAAAATCGATTTATAACCTATATAAAGCATCGCAAATTATAAAGGAATTCTACAGCGACTTTTTCTGAAATTTGATTTGGACATATCTCAAAATCTACACGACGAAATCCCCATTTTCCTCTTCCACTAGAAAGATATACTCCACCAGCTCCACACGTTTCTTGTTTCACAGAAATCCGACTTAAAACGAATCCTGTACATTCAGTTGAAGTTCAAATCGCCAAATCGCGAACTGCAGCGCCATTTCAAGCTTGATTTTAATTATAATATAATTATACGTTCAAACTGTCGTCGATTGAATATATTCGTTATTCAAATTCATTTCTAAACTGAATAAAATCTTCGGGATGACCCAGTTCACAGAATATTGTGATTTCCAATATTTTCGATTATTTCTGAATTAAATATATTATTTAATTATTTAATTTAATTAAATATTCCTTATTATTTAATTATCGACCATTTAATTCCTTAAATCACCATTTATATAATTAAATAAATTAATTATATACCCCGGGAAATGCGGGTCATTACAACATGCAAAACTCGAATATTTCATTTTATGGTAATGCTTGTACTTAACAAATTTAAATATTTAAATACGTTAAGTGGGTAACCCACTTATTAGATATGTTAGGTCGGATAACGTTTTGTATTAAATGAGTCAAAATAAATGGATAATAAATGGGATGAGTTAAAATTTTTACTTGACCAACATACCATACCTTACCCTTTTGACATCTCCATGTGTTACCGTTTTGTATTCAAATTGTTGTCCCTTTAACCGATGTTATTCATCAATGCAAGTGCTGGAAAATTTCAACATGTGGACCATATATGTAAAATAAAATGTGTTATGTTATTTCAGTGTAAAACATAATTAAATTGATCAAAGAAAGTAATAAAATAAATAACGCTTAAAGAAGTAAATGTCATGAAAAGAATGCGTAGTGACCGGATTGATTTTCAATTTGTTGAAGGGGCAAATTGAAGATATCACACTATTATAGATCCAGGATTATGGTCTCTAAATCACATAAGCTCTAATTATTCTCTTAATCTCTTATATATGAAATAATTCAGATCTCGGTTTATGTCAATTTGGAAGATCATATCCAATTTATGTCTTTTAAATTTGTATTTTCTCTTAATTAGTTGATGAAAGCAACCATCAATTCAGATCTAAAGCTTGTGTCAGGTTTGAAAATAAAAATAACCATATATTAACCGGGTTAATCTTTTCTCTGTAAACATCCATGGGTTCAGGTATGACATTCGCTAATTCATTTACTTTCTCTGATTTCTTGTTAAATAAATCAATTTGGGTCATTTATTTAAATATGGAATTTCATGATTTGTCAATCATAAAATGTACAGATATTCCAACAGCAAGTGCATTGACTTGAATCATTGAACAAAAAAAATTGGTTGGAACTAGTCGTTAACAAATTTGATTAGACTGGGCTCAACTAATAGAACTGCCATATGAATCCTTATAATTGAAACCTATTGGATAGTCATTCCAAATTATTTAAATTATTAAAAACTCGATGTTTGCTTTTGAGTTTAAAAATAACAATTTTACTAATTGCCATGAAATCTTTTCTCATTTTGTTTCGATTTATGCATGTTTCATGTGTTAATTTGAAATTTGAACTCATTATGTTATATTTATATAGGGTTTAAAATATAGGTTACGTGGTGGGCTTCGGAAGAGGAGAGAGTCCTAACAAAGTACGTTACCCTTGTTAAGAGTATGTACAATGATGTTGTGCCTAATGTCGGTGCATACGATGGTAAAAGCTATGACTTTCCTATAACATAAGATTACATTAAAGATCAACTTTGAGCTCCTGCATTTACCCCCGAACGATGGATGATATTAAGTAGGGTAAATGAGATAAGATTCCTTGATGTATGCTCTTTGTTGGTGATGTCTTGCTAATTAATGAAAGCATGATAGAGTTTGATCGACAATTGGAGTTGTGGTAGCTGACTTCTAGATTCAAAAAGCTTTTAGACTTAGTAGAATTGAAATAGAGTATATGAAGTGCAAGTTCAGTGATGTCAAGTCAAATAACGGATATGTCACTCTAGCCGGACAAATATCGTCCATAAAGAAATCCTTTTGATATTTTGGGTAAATGTTGTAGTATGATGGTGTGATTGATGAAGATGTTGATTTTAGAACACAAGAGGGATAACTGAAATGGAAACCACATCTGACATTCCCTGTGATTGGAAAGCCCTGCAAAACCTAAAAGGAAACTTCCTCGAAATGACAACCAGGTCTCCTACGTTGTATGATGCAAAATGTTAGCTTACTAAGAGGTAATACATCCAGATAATAAGTGCAGCAGAGATATGTATGTTGCAATGAAGTTGTTGTCATGTAATACATGATTAGAAATGATTATATATGTGACAAACTTGGAGTAACACTAATTAAGGAGAAGCTAGTCCAACATTGCTTAAGATGGTTTGGACATCTGCAATGGAGACATCTCGATGTACTCGTGCATGTTGGAAATATAGGTTGCATCGAATGATCAAAGAGAAGCAGAGGTCGTTCAAAGGTGACATGAGAGGTGGTAGTAGAAAGATACTTGTGGATTGAAATATATCTAAAGAGCTAGTGTCGGACATGAACGTGTTGAAGTTAGCAATCCATGTATACCATGAGCATACAATTGGCTTAGGGGTAATGCTATTAGTTTTAGATCATAGGATTAGCGAATAGGAGCTTAAGACATAGTGTTTGGTCTTCCGTCCCTATTACTACTAGCACTTATTACAACTATTATTATCATTACTATTATCTTGGTTTTTACTTTATTATTATTATTACCATATTTGTTTAATTCATTTATTTTAATTTTATTTTCACCTTTAAATCCATTATTTCTTTTATTACATTTAAATTGATTTTGTCATTTTGTTTGGATTCCATCTCCAGCCGGCTTTAGTCGTTGTTGTTGTATAATATACTTATACGATCAACTTATAAAATGTTCAAACTATACTTAACTTATATTTTATTTGGAAAAACTATTGTTACAACATTCTAATGTATTAACTTTTAATTTTTTTTCCAACCATTAATCATTTGTTTTGTCTAATTAACATATTAATCGCTCTAATTTATTTAGTTAATTGTTATTAAAATGTGTATATATCTATCTATCTAGTTTAATTTTATTAGATTGGAAAATGGTAATTTTATACTACACTATGTTTAATTTTAATATTGTCTCAACAAGTATCATCTTGTTTTCAGTCTCAAGCTTTTGATACAAAAAACTATTTAATATTGGCATTGTAAAAGGGACACCAATTTTTTAGGTTGGAGAGGGCGGACGAGGGTAGATTTGGGTCCTTTTTTTTCTTTTTCTTTTACATAATATATAAACTCAACTATTGATGTCATTTTCCTTGCATGTAAGCAGATATATAGAAATATATAAAGTTGAATAAACCAATATAACACTATATACTACGTAAATTCATATATAGTGTTTTTTTTCTTAAATTGTAGTTGAAATCCAACCTTCACTGTTCAAAAATATTTTTAAATAGAAAGGCTAACATGTGCATGCTCAAAAAATTTCTTATTGTTCTACCATTGGATAAATGTCTTGATTTTTTTTTAATCCACTCTTTTTTTTTCCTTTTGTAAATTTGCTATCCTTTTTATTTTACTTTTTTCATCTTTAATTTCTATAAAAAAAAAATGAATATAAATATCTTTGTTGTAAAAATCCTTCTAGGATTCCGCCTGGATTTTGTGTAGGAGCTAGACTAGCTTTACCAGATATGTTTTTGCCTGTCCATCTAAATGAATCTTGTTGCATACATAAGCACATGAGCAAGTTTATGGGCATCATCTATGCATCAATCTATACCCGATGTCCTTTATAAACATCATTTTTTTTAATGATTTACGATTGTTTCCAAATCCAATCAAATATGCAATATCTCACTATGGATCTGTTAATACTAAACAAAATATTAAAATTTTGTCTTAAATACACGAGTTTATCAAAAATGCTTAACTATGATTAATCCTCGTCTGAGCGATTAATCCCTAGTCCATTCTTATGTTTGACATCAACATAGCGGTTTTTACAACCTTGTTAAATATCCTGTGTGAAATCAATTATTGTTATAATATGTAAAAGTATAAGGGTTAATATGCTAATAGGCTAAGGGACTTTATTGCAATTTGCATGGCATGTAGACTTTATAAATGGAGATATTGTTTATGTTGTATTGCACACGTGAATCAATAGAAATGAAAAGTCTGTCCTTAATATCTTATGTTCTCTCAAATGGTTTATCCTATTTTGTCTATTTTGTTTTATTTTATAACATGTTATCAGCACGAGATTCTATTAGAGCTATTTTTTGAAATCTACTAGATCTACATCTATGGATTTGTCATGTACGTAATTTTCATTTGAATATTATTAATTCATGTATTTCTAAATTTTTTCTGCAATTATTTTATGTTTGAGAATCCTTGATTAATGGATCTATGAATTTGTTGTATCTTCTCTTCTTCTAGATCTGATTCAAACTTATAGATCTATTTTCCTAAGTTTTTTGTAGATCTGGATTGGGTTCTAATGGATCTTTATTGTTTACATTATTGATGATATAGAGGTAGATCTAATTTTATCTTTTTTGATCTACTATTACTTTTCATATGCAATTCTTCTAGAAAGACTGAAGGCAGAATATCTCTTGATTTATCACTGGAAGTGAAATTGAAATAACGATTTTTTTATATACACCAACAATATTATAAGTGTAAAATATAAAGGTGTAGCGTTTAAATTCAATAGCAATATTGATTTATCATTGGAAGTGAAATTGATAAATCATGATGTAAATAAATTATTATTTTTTATAAATTGAAATATGAAATATAAATTGTTCTAAATATATTTAACTTATTTTATTTGGAAAAACTATTGTTACAATATTCTATTATTTTTTTAGTTTTTTTCCAACCATTAATCATTTGTTTTGTCTAATTAGCATGCTAATCGCTCTAATTTATTTAGTTAAATGTTATTAAAATGTGTATATATTTATCTAGTTTAATTTTATTAGATTGAAAAATGATAATTTTATACTACATGCTTAATGTCCGAGATTTGGGCACTTGCCTACATTTTATGTTTAATTTTAATTTTGTCTCAACAAGTATCATCTAGTTTACAGTCTCAAGCTTTTGATACATAAAAACTTTTTAATATTGGCGTTGCAAAAGGAGCACCAATTTTTTAGGTTGGAGAGGGCGGACGAGGGTGGATTTAGGTCTTTTCCTTTTTCTTTACATAACATATAGACTCAACTATTAATGTCATTCTACTTACATAGACATATATATACACACACACATGTGCATATATATATATATATGTATATGTATGTATATATATATATATATGTGTGTGTGTGTGTGTATATATATATATATGTATATGTATATATATATATATGAGCAATCGTGGGTACCCCTGTTTGTGAGCATCCCTGTTGCAACCACTACCGTTCGTGAGGTACGACGATCCAAATCGAACGAGAATTTGTCGATGTTCAATCCACACATATATAATGATCTATCCAAAATTTGAGCTCGTTCCGACATTCGTATAATAATATATTTGATGTTTAAATTTAACGGTTTGAATAAATGTCTGAACGGTGAATAATCGAGCTATGGTTTTGAAAGTGTTACGAATGTCGCAACGAGCTCAAATTTTGGATAGTATGTGTGGATTGAACATCTGCAAATTCTCATTCGATTTGGATCGCCGTAGCTCACGAACAGTAGGGGGTGCAACAGGGGTGCTCACAAATAGGGGTGCCCCCGATCCCTCCTCATATATATATATATATATATATATATATATATAAGTGCACGCCTTCAATTAGCAAGTAGACTCAAAACTATCAAATATATAGATATATATATAAAGGTGAATGAACCAATTTAATACTACATATTACTAAATTCATATATGGTCTATTTTCTTAATTTTCTTATATTGTAGTTGAAATCCAACCTTCACTGTTCAAAAAATATTTTTAAATAAAAAGGCTAACATGAGCATGCTCAAAAATTTTGTTGTTCTACAAATGAATAAATGTCTTGATATTTTTTCTTTTAATCCACTCTTTTTTTACTTTTGTAAAATCTCTATCCTTTTTATTCTACTTTTTTTCATCCTTAATTTCTATAAAAAAAATGAGTATAAATATCTTTGTTGTAAAAATCCTTCTAGGCTTCCACCAAGATTTTGTGTCGAAGCTAGACTTGCTTTACCACATTTGCTTTTGCCTAGTCCATCCAAATGAAACTTGTAAGCATAGTTTATAGACATCATCTATGCATCACTTTAGACTCAATGCCCTTAATAAACATCATTTTTTTTAATGATTCTATCTTTACGATTGTTTCCAAATCCAATCAAATACGTGATATCATACTGTGGACTAGTTAATACTAAAAAAATTATTAAAATTTTATCTTTAACACATGAGTTTAACAAAAATGCATAACTATGATCAATCCTCGTTTGAGCGATTATTCCCTACTCCATTCTTATATTTGACATCCACATAGCGGTTTTCACAACCTTGTTAAATATCCTATGTGAAACCAATTCACTCATTTTTCAATGCAAGATAAGCATTGATATGTCATCGTTCTCTTTGATATGAACATGCAATTTTTTTGTTTATATCATCATTATTTTGGAATGACGATTTTCCACCTTTCCTTAGTTTAGAAAAGTGTAGTTCCCTTTCATATCCTTAATCAAGCAATTACTAATATCTATTGGGATAATACTTTCCTTTACTAGATTTTCTAAAAGAATTATTTGTCTTTTTATTGCCTTAATCGAACTCAATAACGGGAGCTAAAAAAGAGAATGGCATTTGTAGTATAATAAATCGAGCAAGCATTATTTTTCCTTTTCTTGTTAACAAAATGTAACAACCCGTATTTTCAATAACCTGTTATAACATAAATTGAGGCAGAATTTAATTCTATAATCTGAATCAAGGGATACGGGCTATGCCATTGCGTTCGTCTCGGAAAAATACGCGAAATAGAGTCTGAGTTTTCGAAAATCGGAGTCCGTATGAAGAAGATATGGACGAACGAAGTTAGGCAGAAAAACCCGAAACAGGCCAGAAATGCACTGGCGCACTTGTGAAGTGCGCCAGCACAAAAATGCACTGGCGCACTTGTGAAGTGCGCCAACACATTTTTACACTGGCGCACTTGGGAAGTGCGCCCGTGTCGAGCCAGAAAACCTGCACAGTTTCTAGAGAGTTCTGTGGTTGGGTGCACCAGTTTGGGGTTTGGGCTTGGTCTTAGGGCTGGTTTCTGGAAGGCTCCAAAATCTAAGGGTCCTAATCTAATTTAGGGTTAATCTAAGGGCCTAAAACACTAGCCTAATCTATAAATAAGACCCTAACCTACCCTAAATCATTCATTATTCATTCTAGCAACTAAACTATGTCAAAATCAAACCTCTCATGGCCTCCACTCTCTTCATACAATTCCTAAATCAATTCCTAAGTGATATTCCATGCATACAAGTGTATTTAGGCTTGTATGATCCTCTTTAGCTTGCATTAAAGTCTTGTTTCTCTATTGGCATCATAAAGGAGGAGTCTTGATCAAGTTTGCTTGCATTTTGGGGTTTTAATTAGTTGCATAAGGGGTTTCTTACATTTGCTAAACACATTTGAGTCCACATAAGCATTGTAAGCCCTATTCCTTTCATACTTGAACTTTAAAGTTAAATGTATGATATGCAATTTTGGTTTGCAAGTTATCATATGTTATGCAAGTTTTGTTATGCAAGTTTGGTTTGCAAGTTATCATATGTTATGCAAGTTTTGTTATGCAAGTTTGGTTTGCAAGTTTTCATATGATATGCAAGTTATACTATGCAAGTTTGATATGTAAGTTGTCATATGATATGCAAGTTTTATTATGCAAGTATGATATGCAAGTTGTCATGTGTTATGCAAGTTTTGTATGCAAGTTTGATATGCAAGTTGTCATATGTTATGCAAGTTGATATGCAAGTTTATCATGTTGTAATATGCAAGTTTATAGGCAAGTATGTCATGTTATGGTATGCAAGTATGTTATGCAAGTTTGGGTTGAACATTTTGTTCATGCTATCATGTTATGCATGCATATGAACACTATGCAAGTTAAAATGATGTTATGCTTGCATATGAACTTTATGCAAGTTGAAACCATGTTATGTATGCATATGAATACTATGCAAGTTAAAATGATGTTATGTATGCATATGAACTTTATGCAAGTTGAAACCATGTTATGTATGCATATGAACACTATGCAAGTTAAAATAATGTTATGCATGCTTATGAATATTTTGCAAGTTGATAACAAGACATGCAAGTTTATGATCACATCTTTGTCTCATATGCCACCATGTTGAACTTGTGGCTTCAACACTTTTATGTCATGATTATGCAAAGTTCCCTCTTTCTATCCTTTATGCGCTATTGCGATATGTAAGCGATGAGATTGCGTTTGGGGTTGGGTAAACTTAAAAGACATAAAAACGTAAGCTTGGGAATTTACCTATTAAGTTAGGTCTACCCATTGGGAATTTACCTATTAAGTTAGGTCTACCCAATTGCTTGAAAAACTTGTAATGTGTTTTGGAAACATGATGGACATGACACTTAGAAAAGATAAGTGTGGCCAACTCGAGGTTGGGTTGAGTTTGTAGCGTAAACCTACCCGGAACCGACCGGCTTAACTAGTTGCTACAAACAATAGGACCCAATGTGAGAAGTTGGTCATGTTGTACCTTGAACCCGAGGTTAGACCAAGTTGTGGTGTAAAGCTACCCGGACCCGCCCGGCTTAACTAGTAACCACAACAAAGTCTAATGTGAGAGGTTAAGGCGCATTAATTAATTAATGCCTCGTGATTAGGGTTAAGTCATGGACCGCTTGAATACTTAACCAATTGAACACGATGGGTTGGTAGGGTTAAGTCATGAACCTTGGGTGCACTTAACCAACTTGGTACTTGGATGAGTTGGGTTAACCACGTTAACCCATTAAAGAAACCCTAGTTGCGTGGTCCTTTGCACCAGTAACCCTCTTAGTTGTATCATGACACCCTAGGGACTAGGCTAGGGAGGGGCACGATTACTGGGATGCCATGTAAGCGACCAAACGACGGCTGAGTAGGTGCGCCGGTGTGGGTTCAGGCGGGCCATGATCGTGCACATGGTCCGGAGTTGAAAAAGCAGGCACGGGCACCAGTAGGTTTAAACTGTGCGTGCTTGGTTTGTGTCGGTGGTTGACACCCTAGGACTTGATACACCCTAGGGTCGACCTAGCACAGTTTAGCTACACTTCGTAGTTGGGCCGTAGGACACAGACACTTGACGAGATAGGCTTATAGGGAGCCGATCGACTAGACCGTGCTAGTTGGACCTTGGTTTGGGTCATTCTTGATGTTGGGCCAAACTTGGGCCTGGGGATCACTTCTTGTTTACACTTTGGACCTCGTATTGGGGTCACTTCATGTTATTGGGCCGGAGCTTGGGCCAAGAGATCAATACTCGTTTATTCAAGTCATGTTAGTTTACTAGTACACCTGTGGTGCAAAACCTTAATCCTGATTATGCGATGACACCTTTATCTACCTTGATAGTTAATCATCATGCTAGTATGTTGTTATCCTTATGTTCATCCCTTGCTACCCATACCAGTTAACTTTATCAGTTTACATTGATTGTAGTAGGGCTTACTCAGTCTTTTTGACTGACCTGTTTTCTTTCGCCTCTTTTCTTCCGTCCCCCCCCCCCCCAGGTTCTCAGGGTGGGAACATTGGAGCTTAGCTTGGATCTTTACAGCTTGCTTACTGGATTTGCTCATGTACGGTTTGGACATTGAGCTAGCTATGGTTTATCACTTCATTTTGGGGATAGTACTTTATGTATTTCTGTTTTCAGATGATGTTGTTTTATCTAGACTTGTTTATTGGGAAAATTGATATTATGTTGTACCAGACTTGTTTTGAAATGGTTTAAATCTTCCGCTGTTTTATCTATGTTATTTACTCTGTTTACATATATACATATGTTCTTGTTCTGCCTTGATATTACATTTTGCATGTTTACCTGATTCAAACACCCCTCCAAAGTCAGAGTGCTTGCAAGAGTCACCCTGGCGGAGGTGGGGTGTTACATTTGGTATCAGAGCATATGGTTTACGAGAAGGAACAAAAAGGTTTTTTTTTTAACTTTTTGGAAAAACTATTTTCAAAACCAAGTATAAAGTACTTTCCAAAGAAAAGTCTAGTTTATTTTAAAGGCTATTCCCCAAAAAGCCATTAGCAAAATTCCTTCGTTTTTCTCCATTCTGAGTCTATCTTTTTCTTCGTTTTCAGTATGGCCGATAACTTTGCCATTCCGGAGGGAGTACACGTACCTGTTTGGCATAGGAGACTTTTGGAGGCTAGGGCGACCGAAGCCGGCCCCGCAAATATTACTCCTCCTCCGGTAGTTGATGTTCCTCTTCCTCCTGTCGCTGAGGTTCCTCTTCCTCCTTCCCCTCAGCATCCTCAAACTGACTTCACAGAGATTTGCCAAGATTGTAAGGCGATGGGTTGCAAGAATTTCTTTGGAACCGAGACTTATGTGGAGGCAAGGAATTGGTTGAAAGAAACCGAAGATCTTTTTACCTTCTTTAATATAGATGACCGTAGGAAGGTTTTATTAGCAGTGTGGTTGCTAAAGGAAGAAGCTGCACGTTGGTGGGTGGTCACCACTGTTACTAGGCCAATTGAGACTTGGGAAGACTTTCGGGGAAAGTTTGGACTAATGTTCCTATCACTGAAGCAAGGGGACATAACTATTAGGGAATACATAAATCAGTTTAATCAACTGGCTCAGGTCGGTTTAGACTTAGTTAACACAGCTCAGAAGAAGGCCCTATACTTTGCTCTAGGATTAAACGAGCCATTACATGGTTTGGCCATGACTCATATACCCTTGGGGGCAACTTTTGAGAGTTTGGTGAATATGGCCCTACTTAATGAAGAGAGTAGGAGTGACAAGGAGGAGATCAAGATGAATGATACTCAAGCCAAGAAGACTGATTCCCAGTGGAAAGGAAATCAGGGTAATCCAAGCGGTCAGAGCAGTCAAGGCAATAAGAACAAGAACAAGGGCAAGAACAACAAGAGGAAGTGCCATTATTGCGGTTCAGTTGGGCATCTTAGTAAGGATTGTCGGAAGAGAAAAAGGAATAATGGTGAATGCTTTTTCTGCTGTGAGACTGGACATTTCAGTAAGGATTGCCCGAAGAAGCAAGGGCAAGGCCAGGGGCAGACTCAGCGTGCTGGACCTTCGAGAGGGCAAGATCATGCTCTCAATGCTGCTCCAGTTCCCGATCGAGGTAGTATTTCTGTTGAAAGCCTTGTATACATTTCTGATTTTCCTGTTCGTACCTTGTTTGATTTTGGTGCATCGCATAGCTTATTTCATCTGATCTAGTTGAAAGTTTGCACCTGAGTACTAGTCTAGTTTATGATCCCGTGTGTGGTTCAAATCCAATTGGGGTTTTCGCCCACTTGTCTATTATCTACGTGGATTTGAAAAACTCTATCTCTAGTGTAGAGTTCTCGTGTGATGCTTGTATTCTCGGTTTCATGGGGTATGAGTTGATTTTTACCATGGATTGGTTGTCCAGTTTTGGAGCCATTCTTGATTTTTGAGCATAGGGTTGTGAGGCTCATGACTCGCCTCGGTAATACCCTAGGAATTTCTAGTAACCCTATGAGTCTCGTCATGTTGTGTTATCTTAAATCCCTCGACTCGTCTATCGATAGTTTGCAATCGGTGAGGGTGGCTCGAGAATATCCTGATATCTTGGGTGAAGTGAAGGGGGTTACCCCCAAGCGAGAGATTGATTTCCGCATTTATCTGGTTGATAATGCCAAGCCAGTTATGTGGCCGGTAAGGCACATGGTCCCGTGAGACGGGAGCTAAGTAAGCAAGTGAAGGAGTTGCTTGAGAAGAACTCAATTCGATGAAGCATTTCCGAGGAAGGTGCTCTAGTAGTATTCGCTACTAATGTGGACAGTTCGCTTCGCCCGTATGTTGATTATCGTGAGTTGAACAAGAAGAATAGACAACTATTGCCAAGGATCGATGATCTGTTTGATCAGCTTGTAGGAACATCTGTTCTCTCTTGATCTTGCTACTGGATTCCATCAGCTCAGGGTAGCTGAGGATAGTATAGACAAGACTACGTTCAGAACTCCAGATAGGATTCTTCGAATGGCTTGTCATGCCGTTTGGCTTGACTAATGCACCCGCATACTTCGTGGACTTGGTAAGTAGGGTGTCTAGGGAAGTTCCTGAACGAGGTTGTGGTAGTCTTCGTAGATGATATTCTGATCTTCCCAAAGGATGAGGAAGAGCACGCAAGGCATCTCGTGGAGGTGATGGATACGCTTAGAGCGCATCAGTCGAAGGCCAAGTTCTCCAAATGACATTTTGGAGAAAAAGGAGTTAGATTTCTTGGGCATATAGTTTCTAAGCAAGGCTTAGTGGTGGATCCTGCTAAAGTGGTCGCAGTTCAAGACCGGAAAGCTCCGACGAGGACAAGTGAAATAAGAAGTTCTCTCGGTTTAATTAGTTAGTTAGCGTCCCTTGAGCTTAGACCTACCCCTCTGGATCAAGTAGGGACTTCGCAGAAAGAAGACTCGCAGTTAGTCGAGATCTCAGACAAGTTGATTCGAGGCGAGATGTTAAGACACCTCGCTATAGATAACAAGGGATGGCTAAGACGCGATGAGAGAAAGAAGGTTCTTGACGATGCACATCACCCGAGGAGGTGGCCAAGTTTGTCCCAAGGTGCATGTGGTGCCAACAGGTTAAAGGCCAAGTCATAAAAAGACCGGTGGGCTGTTACATCCATTGGAGGTCCCCGCAATGGAAGTAGTAAAGCGTCACGAAGGATTTCATGGATGGACTGCCTAGATCAAGGAAAGGGAATACGAGCATATGTGGGTCATAGTAGGTAGACTCCCGAAGAGCGCTCATTTCACTCCGGTAAAGAGCGAAAGGACTGCATCATAGCTAGCGACAGTTTACTTTCAAGAAATAAAGCAGTTGCACGAGGTTCCCTAAAGTATAGTTAGTAACCATGACTTAATCTTCACCAGTCAAGTTTTGAGATAGTCTACGGGAAGTCTTGGGCAAGCAACTGAATCTAAGTACAGCCTACCATTCGCAGGCGGATGACCCATTTCGTTCAAGCATGAGTTATAGGAAATCATGTTGGTAAGAGCAATTGGCAACATGGATTGGTATTTCCCAAGAAAAGTTCTGCTGCGTGGAATACTTTATAGTAAGTAGACGAGATCCAGGATTCACTAGTGAATTTTGGAGAGCTTGCACGAATCCGTGAGATCGTGGTTATGTTTAATCCAAGAATGATAGAAGAGTAAGAAAAAGACAGTCAAAGCACAGTGGAGTTAAACTCAAGGAAACGTGACTTAGAAGATTGAAGGATGGATACGCGCATCATATCTCTTTTTAAGAGCATATCCTTGATCCTTGTTTTCCTGTGGAACTTACTCGCATGTTATCTTTTTGCGTATATCCTCTCGGTCCCATTTTCGGTCCTACTTCTGTCGGGAGGTATGGCTTATTGGCTAGTAATACATGTCAGGGTTTGAAGGGGTCCGTTAGGTTGACTAAACCTTTTGGGCTTTTATGGAATATGGGTTGGGTTAGGAAAGGATTTCTTGTAATCCAAAAAGAGTATATCCTGCTTATCTTCCCGATCTCTTTGTAGCATATCTTTTGCTATCCATGTTTGTCTTGTTTATCGTGTTAATCTTGTCATGAGAATCTTAGGTAGAAACCCTTTGGTTGAAACATGTGTTTGAAACATGTTATGCTTGATGGTTGCAAGTGGTTGCAAGTGTTTGCAAGTGGTTACTCGTGGATGCATTATACACGTTAGGCACTAGATCGGCTCACACACTCCTCATATTGCATATGCATGAGTGTTTATGCTTATTCATGGATGGAAATTTTTGTGTTATCACATGGATGTTGCATATGGATGTATGTTATGTGCACACATATAGATGTTAGACATTATGTTAGGAATTGCATACATATGGATTCATTTCACTAACATAATTTGCATTGATGATATTCGCATTAGATAAGTACATATACACACACCTTTGCATATGTTCATCCAGCATTTAGAATCTTGTAAGGACAATGATTGCTCGTGGATGATGTTTTGAGTAGATGGATGTTGGATGGTAGGATACGTTCTTCCTAACTTGAAGATTTCAGGGACGAAATCCCTTAAGGAGGGGAGAATGTAACAACCCGTATTTTCAATAACCTGTTATAACATAAATTGAGGCAGAATTTAATTCTATAATCTGAATCAAGGGAAACGGGCTATGTCATTGCGTTCGTCTCGGAAAAATACGCGAAATAGAGTCTGAGTTTTCGAAAATCGGAGTCCGTATGAAGAAGATATGGACGAACGAAGTTAGGCAGAAAAACCCGAAACAGGCCAGAAATGCACTGGCGCACTTGTGAAGTGCGCCAGCACAAAAATGCACTGGCGCACTTGTGAAGTGCGCCAACACATTTTTACACTGGCGCACTTGGGAAGTGCGCCCGTGTCGAGCCAGAAAACCTGCACAGTTTCTAGAGAGTTCTGTGGTTGGGTGCACCAGTTTGGGGTTTGGGCTTGGTCTTAGGGCTGGTTTCTGGAAGGCTCCAAAATCTAAGGGTCCTAATCTAATTTAAGGTTAATCTAAGGGCCTAAAACACTAGCCTAATCTATAAATAAGACCCTAACCTACCCTAAATCATCCATTATTCATTCTAGCAACTAAACTATGTCAAAATCAAACCTCTCATGGCCTCCACTCTCTTCATACAATTCCTAAATCAATTCCTAAGTGATATTCCATGCATACAAGTGTATTTAGGCTTGTATGATCCTCTTTAGCTTGCATTAAAGTCTTGTTTCTCTATTGGCATCATAAAGGAGGAGTCTTGATCAAGTTTGCTTGCATTTTGGGGTTTTAATTAGTTGCATAAGGGGTTTCTTACATTTGCTAAACTCATTTGAGTCCGCATAAGCATTGTAAGCCCTATTCCTTTCATACTTGAACTTTAAAGTTAAATGTATGATATGCAAGTTTGGTTTGCAAGTTATCATATGTTATGCAAGTTTTGTTATGCAAGTTTGGTTTGCAAGTTATCATATGTTATGCAAGTTTTGTTATGCAAGTTTGGTTTGCAAGTTTTCATATGATATGCAAGTTATACTATGCAAGTTTGATATGTAAGTTGTCATATGATATGCAAGTTTTATTATGCAAGTATGATATGCAAGTTGTCATGTGTTATGCAAGTTTTGTATGCAAGTTTGATACGCAAGTTGTCATATGTTATGCAAGTTGATATGCAAGTTTATCATGTTGTAATATGCAAATTTATAGGCAAGTATGTCATGTTATGGTATGCAAGTATGTTATGCAAGTTTGGGTTGAACATTTTGTTCATGCTATCATGTTATGCATGCATATGAACACTATGCAAGTTAAAATGATGTTATGCATGCATATGAACTTTATGCAAGTTGAAACCATGTTATGTATGCATATGAATACTATGCAAGTTAAAATGATGTTATGTATGCATATGAACTTTATGCAAGTTGAAACCATGTTATGTATGCATATGAACACTATGCAAGTTAAAATAATGTTATGCATGCTTATGAATATTTTGCAAGTTGATAACAAGACATGCAAGTTTATGATCACATCTTTGTCTCATATGCCACCATGTTGAACTTGTGGCTTCAACACTTTTATGTCATGATTATGCAAAGTTCCCTCTTTCTATCCTTTATGCGCTATTGCGATATGTAAGCGATGGGATTGCGTTTGGGGTTGGGTAAACTTAAAAGACATAAAAACGTAAGTTTGGGAATTTACCTATTAAGTTAGGTCTACCCATTGGGAATTTACCTATTAAGTTAGGTCTACCCAATTGCTTGAAAAACTTGTAATGTGTTTTGGAAACATGATGGACATGGCACTTAGAAAAGATAAGTGTGGCCAACTCGAGGTTGGGTTGAGTTTGTAGCGTAAACCTACCCGGAACCGACCGGCTTAACTAGTTGCTACAAACAATAGGACCCAATGTGAGAAGTTGGTCATGTTGTACCTTGAACCCGAGGTTAGACCAAGTTGTGGTGTAAAGCTACCCGGACCCACCCGGCTTAACTAGTAACCACAACAAAGTCTAATGTGAGAGGTTAAGGCGCATTAATTAATTAATGCCTCGTGATTAGGGTTAAGTCATGGACCGCTTGAATACTTAACCAATTGAACACGATGGGTTGGTAGGGTTAAGTCATGAACCTTGGGTACACTTAACCAACTTGGTACTTGGATGAGTTGGGTTAACCACGTTAACCCATTAAAGAAACCCTAGTTGCGTGGTCCTTTGCACCAGTAACCCTCTTAGTTGTATCATGACACCCTAGGGACTAGGCTAGGGAGGGGCACGATCACTGGGATGCCATGTAAGCGACCAAACGACGGCTGAGTAGGTGCGCCGGTGTGGGTTCAGGCGGGCCATGATCGTGCACATGGTCCGGAGTTGAAAAAGCAGGCACGGGCACCAGTAGGTTTAAACTGTGCGTGCTTGGTTTGTGTCGGTGGTTGACACCCTAGGACTTGATACACCCTAGGGTGGACCTAGCACAGTTTAGCTACACTTCGTAGTTGGGCCGTAGGACACAGACACTTGACGAGATAGGCTTATAGGGAGCCGATCGACTAGACCGTGCTAGTTGGACCTTGGTTTGGGTCATTCTTGATGTTGGGCCAAACTTTGGCCTGGGGATCACTTCTTGTTTACACTTTGGACCTCGTATTGGGGTCACTTCATGTTATTGGGCCGGAGCTTGGGCCAAGAGATCAATACTCGTTTATTCAAGTCATGTTAGTTTACTAGTACACATGTGGTGCAAAACCTTAATCCTGATTATGCGATGACACCTTTATCTACCTTGATAGTTAATCATCATGCTAGTATGTTATTATCCTTATGTTCATCCCTTGCTGCCCATACCAGTTAACTTTATCAGTTTACATTGATTGTAGTAGGGCTTACTCAGTCTTTTTGACTGACCTGTTTTCTTTCGCCTCTTTTCTTCCGTTCCCCCCCCCCCAGGTTCTCAGGGTGGGAACATTGGAGCTTAGCTTGGATCTTTACAGCTTGCTTACTGGATTTGCTCATGTACGGTTTGGACATTGAGCTAGCTATGGTTTATCACTTCATTTTGGGGATAGTACTTTATGTATTTCTGTTTTCAGATGATGTTGTTTTATCTAGACTTGTTTTTGGGAAAATTGATATTATGTTGTACCAGACTTGTTTTGAAATGGTTTAAATCTTCCGCTGTTTTATCTATGTTATTTACTCTGTTTACATATATACATATGTTCTTGTTCTGCCTTGATATATCATTTTGCATGTTTACCTGATTCAAACACCCCTCCAAAGTCAGAGTGCTTGCAAGAGTCACCCTGGCGGAGGTGGGGTGTTACACAAAAGAAAATGTATATATATAACAAAAGGAGAAGCTAGTCATTCTCCAATGGCTCACAAAAACAGATCTGTAGTATAGGCTATAGAATCTGTGCACACACAAAAATAAATTCAACAAAATAACAAACAGTGGAGACGAAGCTCTAATACAACAAAAAACCACAAAAGGCAGAGGATCAACAAAGTCAATGGCCGATGCTAAGAGATCTGACGATTGCAAAGTCAAGGAAGCCGCCCAATGTTTGCATTTACAATCTATTTAATATAAAACAAAAGGTCATGTTAGCTGTAAAAATGTTTGGAATGTTGGCCTCTTCATGAGAAATTTATTTCCATTAATGGGGCATCTTAGATTTTTACGATGGTTTCACAGGATAAGTTTAATAAAAATTGATTGATTCGGCCTAAAGCTGGATAGTAATGTAGCATAGAAATAAAGATTAGTTCATGATTTGACATATGTTTTGGTATGTCATTAATGCTATTTACATCATCAATATAATATATTAGGCTAAGAAACATATATATTTCAAAAGATAGTCTTTTACGCACTCGCACTACCATTTATCTTCCAAAAGAACGATGAAAATCTTGCTTAGAAAGGCATAGAGTGAGAAGTATTTTTTGTTTACAAATATGTTATTTACATCACTTTTGTTTGATGGAAGTACAACAATGCTCTAAAAACATCTGTTTTCTTCCTTTTAGCACGCACTCTTTACTTTTCCTTAGAATCATGTGTGATGACGACCATACCCTGTTGTCACATGATATAACTAAATAATATGTTGCCTTACTTGGTCGATGTAGAAGAACTATCATTGTTTAAAAGAAAAAATGCATGTCGCATATCTGACAACATATCAAATAAAGTATATACTATATATAACATATATATAACATGAAAATCGAATATATAACATAGATAAAACATGAAAATTGAAAATTAGATGAACTAAAAATCAGAGCATGCATTCACAATAATTAAGTGAACTAAATATGTATTGCACGATGGAATAACATAGTAGTCCATGCACAACACAAGAAAAATGAAATAAAGGAAATAAGACAAATATGTAGAATCCACAGGGATTTGTTTAACTTATTTGGACCATACTGCTCACGTCCAAAGAATCATAGATGAAAAAAAATTGATTTTGATAAAAGCTTTAATCGTTATTTTCAAGCTAATAAAGAAAAGCTCATTAATGTTACTAATGACAAACTTGCGAAAAGTTGGTTGATGCTGGGGATTAATGACAAATGACACATTAAGCTATATTAAAAACTTCGAACAAGGTCAGATAAATTGGAGAAGTCCTTAACCCATCACCTAAGGGCGGCCACTAATGAGTTATTTAGCGTTGAATATGAAAAGAAGAATGGGTATTAATCCTTGCGGTGAGTATCACATGATATACTATGGGTAAATTTCATGGGCCAAATTAGCATGATGAATTGACTCTGATCGCCTATTAAATAGGCATCTAGAGGTGGATATCCATTCAATAGTCGTCCAATGCTAACTTTTAAGTCAATGGCTCCATTAATGACCATATCCTTTTCCTCTTCAATAAATTCCGCTTTCAACCTTGTAAAATTTATCGAACCCTTCAATATTTGTTCTTATACACAATACCGATCTTATACCCAATTTGATCTTTATAATATCTTCTGAAACACCCCACCTCCGTTAAGGTCACTCATAAAGGGAAAGCCTTAACTTCGATGGAGCATTATAGGTAAAAGACACAGATAATTTACAAGACAGATGTATATATATAAGCAACAGAAAATAAAACTAACTTTATTTCAAACATGGTTCATAACAAAACATTACAACAAACTGTTTCAAACCAACTTCCAAACCATTACATCATAATTTCTGTCTTGATTATTATATAAAGAAGCATAGAACATAAATAAAACTGCATAAATCCCCAAGTCTAGTGTGTCCAAAGCCATAGCCAAAGATAATAGGTTCCAAGCCGTGCATCACAGAATCTTCAAGCTTGGAAAGATGAACGGTCCAAATTAAGCTGAGCTATTCCCTCCCTGGCTACCTGAGGGGGGGGGGGGAAAGAAAAGAAGACGAAAGAAAAATGGGTCAGGCATAAGTCTGAGTAGGTCTAGTGACTTTTCAGTGTGTGAATAAGGAAAAAGGTCATGATAGCAATAAACTGAAAATATGACAGTACCAGAACAACAAACTAACATAAAACTATATAAGGCAGGATAACCGAATATACATCGCACCCATGTTTAATTCTCTGCACCTACTTATACTTGCCCAACTAGCACCACGTGTTCATGGTGAAATGATTCCCTTATATCGATCAGCTCCTACTCGCATGCATTTATCACGTGTGTTCTTTGGCCCCCGCTTGACTGTAGATACCTATGCTGGTCCCACCACGGGGTGTATCAAATCCTATGATGGCAACCCGACACGATTCAAGATGCACAGTGTATGACTACTGATGCCCAGTGCCTGCTTTTTCCACTCCGGAGTACGTGCACGCCCGTACTCCGCCGGAACCTACACTGATGCACCACTGTCGATGTTTTTGACTGCTTATAATCAACCCAGTAATCGTGCCCCACCCAGCCTAGTTCAGGGTCCCATGATACATCTACGTGGGTTACTGCTGAAATGGGTCCCCGTTACTAGGGTTTTCTAGCCAACATGTTAAATTGGTTAAATGTCCAAATTTACCTAACCCCATCCGTCAGTTTAGGTAACATGTTGGATTGGTTAAGTGTTTCCTTAATTTGACTTAACCCTACCACTCTTGACTTAGCTTTATTAGAACACCAACCACTCACATTAGACAGGTATTGTTGTGGTCACTGGATGCGTCGGTCGGTTCCGGGCAGTTTTACACCACAACTCAGTCTAACCTCGGGTCCTTTTTAGGCTCAATGCACTAACCACCCACATTAGACAGGTATTGTTGTGGTCACTGGATATGCCGGTCGGTTCCGGGTAGTTTTACACCACAACTTTGTCTATCCTCGGGTTAGGCATATTCGTCTTTTCTAAATTTATATATTTATCCTTTTATGCTTATATGTAAATTTGTCAACAAATTATTGTTATGGACCACTTTCCTTCTAAATCAAATTCATAATTTTTGGTAAGTAAATTATACCATTTACATGGTTATGAGCCAAATATGTTAATTATGTATAATTTCATGTTCTCCCCAACGTTACCCCCGTTGTACGTTCGCAAAATTACATAAGATGTTAGGCTCGACATTTTAGCCTAACTAATAAACTAAAAAGGGGAAAAAGGGAAACTTGCAACATTCCAACATCATACAGAAATATGGATCTAACTACAGATGTGTTACATGAACTTGGCATAATATACTTTTAATTATGAACTTGCAAACTAGATCTATGTAACATGAGTCATAAAATAATAGTCTTACAAAGAACTACCAAAATCTAATTAAACATGTAGTGGTGAACTTGCATAGGGATTGAATCGTGATAATATTGATCTAACATAAAGGCATATGGTTCTAACATATAAAGTTGTAGACCTAAACATATAGGTTTACATAGTCATGTTTTTAACCTATAAACTTGCATGTATTCATAACATGATAACATCAATTAGCTTGCATAAACATGGCATAATTTCTAAATTGACATACAACATATAGATATAATCACCAAATTATACAAGGTCGTAGATCTAAACATGTATGCATAATGGATCTAAATAGTTAGGCATAAACTACATGACTTAGCCTAAAACTTGTATAATATCACCAAACTTACATATGATAATTTCATAACATCGTAGGGATATTCACCAATTTCTACATAACATAATAAGTTCGATAGACCACAATAATTCACAGGCATATACGATAGAATAGACATGTATAAACATAAATCAGCATCACATACAACTTGATACAATTCTATTTTACAATTCGTTACAAACCATGTCTTTAATTCATTCACATTTGAAAGATAACTACACTTACAAACAAGAAGGAATTCTTGAGTTCTGGGATCTGTATTTTGAAATTGAATTGCTCGCCTTTGATGTAGATCATCGAATTTTCTTAGTTGAATTAGATTAGATTTAATTTTAACGTAGCTTTAATCTTGCCTTTGAGTTGAAAGAGATGACGGCTATTCTAGGTTCACCATTGACGGCATGGAGGCTCTTGGTATGAATATTTGTGATTTAGGGTTGAGAGTTAGGTTGTTTTTATAGAGGTTTAATTAATTTAGAGCCGTCAGATTAACCCTAGAAGTAATCAAGACCATCAAGTCAAGATAGGATAACAGCTCAGCCCTAATGACTCAGCAGGGAGTCAGAAATCGTCATCCTTTCATATCTGCCCGAGGGGAGGGGGATAGGTCGACCCTCAGGTCGACCCCCACGTCAACCTGTAGGGGAGGTCGACACTAGGGTCGACCTCCTGGTCGACCTGGCCTGGGCGGGAATTTTCCTGCCCTGCCCTCTTCTGTGTTTAAATTTGAAAATTTGAAACTTCCGAAGGCCATAACTTCTTCATACGAAGTCCAATTCACGTAAACTCGGACTCTATCTCAACCAGAATTCCGAGACGAACGCAATGGCGTAACCCATTTCCCTTAATTCTCAATTTAGAATTAATTATTCTTTAATTCGTTATTTTAAGGTTTATCGAAAACACAGGGTGTTACATTCTCCCCTCCTTAAAGGATTTCGTCCCCGAAATCTTCAAGTCAAGAAGAACGTATATCCTACCATCCAATCGTCCATCTACTCAACCATCAAACACAGGCGTCCATTGTCCTTAAAAGACTTCTAATGCTTCATGATCATATGCATAATGTGTATGCATGTCCTTATCTAATGCAAAATCAGGCGGTCTACTGATTCAGTTGACCGCTTTAACGCAAGTCATGTCGGTGTCATGCGTCCATAATGTATGCAATCTTCCATACTCATACTTTCTACATGAGTGCACAATCATTCATACAAATGCAACATCCACATGATAACACATCAAGTTTCAATCATATATAAGTACATATATGCATATACAATATGAAAGTGACTGAGCCGATCTAATACCTAAAGTGTGTGTATATGCATCCAAAAGCAACCACTAGCAATCACTTGCAACCACTTGCAACCACTTGCAACCATCAATCATAACATGTTTCAAATACATATTTACATCCATTGGTTTCTACCTAAGGATCGAGAATGGCACTGAGGAAAATACAATAAAGATAGATACGAGTACGAACAAACTTAAGGAAAAAGAGATCAAAGATGTACCCTCGAAAAGAAAAGGGTAGGCTGCGCGTATTTTGGCCTCAGTCTCCCAAGTCGCGTCTTCCTCAACGTCACTCCATTGAACTTTTACAAGTTTGACTTCGCGGTTGCGTAGCCTTTTGACTTCTGTACCCAAGATACGAGTTGGAACTCTTCTCATAGTCGCCTCTCGTTCTACTGCTACGTCTTCTAATATGCTTGGTTCCACCACTTCCGCAGACTCATGTAAGCACTTTCATAAGTGAGAAACGTGAAAAAGACATTTTGAACTCCAGCCAATCTTTCGGGCAGCTCTACTATGTAAGCCATCTTCCCAATCCTTTCAATGATAGGAAACGGCCCTACAAATCTTGGTGCCAACTTTCCTGCGGATCCGAAGCGAATGACGTTCCTCAAAGGAGATACTTCAAGGAAAACCCTGTCCCCAACCTCAAACTCAAGGTCGGTCCTTCTCTTATCTGCGTAGGACTTTTGTCTCTCTTTGGCAGTCTTCATTCTTTTTTGTATCAAGTCCACTTTCTTTGAAGTTTCTCTAATCATATCTGGTCCAAGTATGAGCTTATCTGTAGACTCCCACCAACAATTTGGTGATCGGCACGGTCTTCCATATAAAGCTTTGAAGGGTGTCATACCTATGGTGGCTTGGTAGCTATTGCTATAGGCAAACTCCATCAAAGGAAGATGATCCTCCCATGTTCCTCCAAAGTCAAGAATGCATAATTTCAAGAGGTCTTCTAATACTCTGTTCACTCTCTCCGCCTGACCATCGGTTTGGGGGTGATAGGCCGTGCTTAAGCATAACTGTATGCCTACAGCTTCTTGCAAGCTCTTCCAAAACTCGCTCGTAAAGATAGGATCTCGGTCGCTAACAATGCTGGAGGGTATCCCATGGAGTCGGACTCTTTAAGATATATGGATGCTAAAGATGAGGCAGTCCTTCTACTCTTAACGGGTATGAAGTGAGCGCTTTTTGTGAGCCTGTCCACTATTACCCAAATACTGGTATTGCCTCTTCTTGACCTAGGCAGCCCATCAATAAAGTCCATCGAGATGCTATCCCATTTCCACTGTGGGACCTCTAGAAAATGAAGCAAACCACCTGGCTTCTTTTGTTCCGCCTTGACTTGCTGGCATACTAAGCACTTCGAGACGAATTCAGCTACATCCCTCTTCATGCCACCCCAAAAGAAAACCCTTTTGATGTCTTTATACATCTTGTCTCCACCGGGGTGTATGGTCAACTTGAAATGGTGCGCCTCTTCGATAACCTTCTTCACCAAATCCCTCGGTTGTGGGATGAATAGCCTTCCATCCCGCCTCAACCAATCCTTATCATCGATGGAGTATCTATTGAGGTGACTAGAAGTCTCACCCCTACTTAACTTATCTATCACATCAACTTGCTGAGGGTCTTCACGTTGTGAGGTCCCTATTGAGTCCAAAAGAGTGGGCCGCACCTCTAGCGATGCTAACAAACCAGTCACATGATCGACAGAGGGTCTAAAATCAAAGTTGGCTATGTATTCCAAGCTCTGCCTTTCAACAAAGAGAGGGCTTAAGGTCAACTTCTTTCTACTTAAGGCGTCTGCTACTACATTGCCCTTGCCAGGGTATAGGAAATCTCGAAATCATAGGATGCCAAGAATTCCATCCATCTTTGTTGCCTCAAGTTAAGATCTTTCTGCGAGAAAAGGTACTTCAATGATTTATGGTCAGTATATAATTCAAACTTCTCACCTAGGAGATAATGGCGCCAAGACTTAAGCGCAAAGACGATGGTAGCCAACTCTAGGTCGTGGGTTGGGTAGTTTTTCTCATGTATTTTTAGCTGTCGGCCTCCATAAGCTACTACCTTCCCTTCTTGCATCAAGACAGCTCCTAATCTCGTACCACAAGCATCCGTGTATATGGTAAACATCTTCCTCCCATCCGGCAATGTCAGAACTGGGGCTGTTGTTAGATCTCTTTTTAAGCGTTGGAAAGCAATATCGCAATACAAATCCCAAGTGAAAGTTAAGTTCTTCTTTGTCAACTTTGTAAGTGGAGCTGAGATTTTCGCAAAATCTTTGATGAACTTCCAGTAAAAGCCTGCTAGCCCGAGGAAGCTTTGGACTTCGGTTGCATTCCGTGGGACCTTCCAATCTTGCACCGCAACTACTTTTGCGGGGTCCATAGCTAATCCCTCTTTGGACACCATGTGTCCAAGAAACCTTACTTCTTCCCTCCAGAAGTGGCATTTGGAGAATTTTACTTTTAATTAGTGTGCACGAAGAGTATCCATGACTTCCTTTAGATGCAGAGCATGCTCTTCCTCACTCTTCGAGAAAATCAAAATGTCGTCTATGAAGACCACTACAAACTTATTGAGGAACTCTCTAAACACCCTGCTCATCAAATCGACGAAATAAGAGGGTGCGTTTGTCAAGCCGAAAGGCTTGACAAGCCACTCGAAGAAACCATCCGAAGTTCTGAACGCGGTCTTGTCAATGTTGTCTTCAGCCACTCTCAGCTGATGAAATCCGGTAGCTAAATCTAGTTGGGAGAAAACTGATGCACCTACAAGATGATCGAACAAGTCATCTATTCTTGGAAGTGGGTGCCTATTCTTCTTGGTCAGCTTGTTTAGCTCCTTATAATCGACGCATAGGCGAAGCGAACCATCCACTTTAGTTGCGAACACCACTGGAGCACCCCATTCAGAAATACTCCGCCTTATAAACCCCTTCTCAAGCAGCTCTTTAACTTGCTTGCTGAGTTCTTTCCTCTCCCTTGGATATATGTGTCTAACAGGTAGAGCGACGGGTTTTGCATTATCAACGAGGTATATGCGGAAGTCTATCTCTCGTTTCGGAGGTAACCCTTTAACCTCTTCAAAGACATCCGAGTATTTACAGATTACTCTAACAGACTGCAAATTTTCAATATACGCATCAAGAGATTCTAGACAGCTAAGCATAACAGAGTTCATGGGATTAAAATAAATTTCGAGAGTGTTACCAAGGCGAGTCATGAGTCTAACCACTCTCTTTTCGCAGTTGAGGACGACACCATTACTGGATAGCCAATCCATGCCTAGAATCAACCCATAGCCCATGAAGCCCAAAACATAGGCATTGCATCTAAACCCCACACTTAATATAGAAATTTCCAAATCCAAACAAATCATTGACAAATAAGTTAAGCCCCCAATTGGATTTGAAACAACCAAGGGATCCTCTACTAAAGTGGTGTTTAGGTGTAGAGATTCAACTAAAGTAGTAGATATAAAAGAGTGCGATGCGCCAGAATCAAAGAGTGTACGAACAGGATGATCAAAAAGATAAACTAAACTCTCAATAGAAACATTTCTACCTTGTTCTTGCGGAGGTGCCATGAGAGTGTGAACCTGCCCTCCGGAAGTAGATCCAACTCTCTGCCTTTGCCCTTGCTTTCTTGGGCAGTCCCTAGCCATGTGTCCTGCCTCGCCGCAATGAAAATAACCACCCATCTTCCTTTTCTTCTTCCTGCAGTCCTTAACCAGATGTCCAGGAATGCCACAAAAATTACACTTCCTCTTGTCACGGGTTTTGTTGTTCTTCCCGCCTTTCTTGGAGTCTGTCTTCTTGCTCTGGGATCCTTCCCCTTCTTATCCCGAGATGCTTCCACCTTTGTCTCCTTCTTGCCAACCTTATCTTCTTCTTGTAATAGTGCCATGTCCACCAGTCTCTCATAAGTCGCACCCATAGGTATATGGGGCATAGCTATGTTGTGCAGTGGATCATTCAATCCTTTAACAAAGCGAAGAGCCTTCTTATGTGGAGTGTTCACTAACTCCAATCCGAACCTAGCAAGCTGATTGAATTGGTTAACGTATTCCTTGACCGACATACTTCCCTATCTGAGAGCTAAGAACTTCACCATCTGTAGGCTTCGTTCAGCTTGTGAGAGGAATTTCATTTCAAACCTCATCCTAAAATTCATCCAAGTTTCAATTAGTCTTTCAGCATTAGTGACTTCCTACCAATAGGAAGCTTCGTCTTTGAGCAACCATACCGCCAACTGTATCTTCTGCCTATCATCCACTTCGAAGATCTCAAACAAATCCTCAGTTTCTTTGAGCCAGTTTCTTGCTTCCACGAAGGATTCATTTCCATTGAAGTTCTTTCCACCCATGGCTCGAAAGTCCCTACATATTTTTGAGAAAGCATTTGCACGAGGAGGAGGAGGAGGAGGAACCGCTGCAGCTGGGGGAGGAGGAATGTCTGCTGGGCCTGCGTCGTTGGCCTTACTCTCTAGGTACCTCCTGAACCAGCCGGGTATCGGTACACCCTCTGGAAGGTTAAGATTCCCAGACATGCTGAAACGAAAAAGGAAAGAATCAAGACAAAGGATAGAAAGATAGTGCATATGGCTTTGGGGGATTATGCCTTTTAAAATAAAAAAACACTTTTTCTTGAAAAATGCTTCTTTTTGAAAATAGTTTTCAAAAACTTTTATCTAATCTAGTAAACCTTTGCTCTGATACCAAGTGAAACACCCCACCTCCATTAAGGTCACTCACAAAGGGAATGCCTTAACTTCGATGGAGCATCATAGGTAAAAGACACAGATAATTTACAAGACATATGTATATATAAAGCAGCGGAAAATAAAACTAACTTTATTTCAAACATGGTTCATAACAAAACATTACAAAAAACTGTTTCAAACCAACTTCCAAACCATTATATCATAATTTCTGTCTTGATTATTATATAAAGAAGCATAAAACGTAAATAAAACTGCATAAATTCCCCAGTCTAGTGTGTCCAAAGCCATAGCAAAAGATAATAGGTTCCAAGCCGTGCATCACAGAGTCTTCAAGCTTGGAAAGATGAACGGTCCAAATTAAGTTGAGTTATTCCCTCCCTGGCTACCTGAGGGGGGAGAACGGAAGAAAAGAAGACGAAAGAAAAATGGGTCAGACATAAGTCTGAGTAAGTCTAGTGACTTTTCAGTGTGTGAATAAGGAAAATGGTCATGATAGGAATAAACTGAAAATAGGACAGTACCAGAACAACAAACTAACATAAAACTATATAAGGCAGGATAACCGAATATACATCACACCCATGTTTAATTCTCTGCACCTACTTATACTTTCCCAACTAGCACCACGTGTTCATGGTGAAATGATTCTCTTATATCGATCAGCTCCAACTCGCATGCATTTATCACGTGTGTCCTTCGGCCCCCGCTTGACTGTAGATACCTGTGATGGTCCCACCACGGGGTGTATCAAATCCTATAGTG
The DNA here is from genome assembly GCA_030737875.1 of Allium sativum. Taxonomy (NCBI): domain Eukaryota; kingdom Viridiplantae; phylum Streptophyta; class Magnoliopsida; order Asparagales; family Amaryllidaceae; genus Allium; species Allium sativum. The sequence continues at coordinate 54,305,533 of CM060913.1, forward strand.
GCAACCCGACACGATTTAAGATGCACAGTGCATGACTACTGATGCCCAGTGCCTGCTTTTTCCACTCCGGAGTACGTGCACGCCCGTACTCCGCCGGAACCTACACTGATGCACCACCGCCGATGTTTTTGACCGCTTATAATCAGCCCAGTAATCGTGCCCCATCCTGCCTAGTTCAGGTTCCCATGATACATCTACGTGGGTTACTGCTGAAATGGGTCCCCGTTACTAGGGTTTTCCAGCCAACATGCTAAATTGGTTAAGTGTCCAAATTTACCTAACCTCACCCATCAGTTTGTTAACATGTTGAATTGGTTAAGTGTTTACTTAATTTGACTTAACCCTACCACTCTTGACCTAGCTTTATTAGAGCACCAACCACTCACATTAGATAGGTATTTTTGTGGTCACTGGATGTGTCGATCGGTTCCGGGCAGTTTTACACCATAACTCAGTCTAACCCAGGGTTCTTTTTGGGCTCAATGCACTAACCACCCACATTAGACAGGTATTGTTGTGGTCACTGGATATGCCGGTCGGTTCTGGGCAGTTTTACACCACAACTCAGTCTAATCTCGGGTTAGGCATATTCGTCTTTTCTAAATTTATATATTTATCCTTTTATGCTTATATTTAAATTTGTCAACAATTTATTGTTATGGACCACTTTCCTTCTAAATCAAATTCATAATTTTTGGTAAGTAAATTATACCATTTCAATGCCATACCATTTACATGGTTATGAGCCAAATATGTTAATTATGTATAATTTCATGTTTTCCCCAACGTTACCCCCGCTGTACGTTCGCAAAATTACATAAGATGTTAGGATCAACATTTTAGCCTAACTAATAAACTAAAAAGGGGAAAAGGGAAACTTACAACATTCCAACATCATACAAAAATATGGATCTAACTACAGATGTGTCACATAAACTTGGCATAATATACTTTTAATTATGAACTTGCAAACTAGATCTATGTAACATGAGTCATAAAATAATAGTCTTACAAAGAACTACCAAAATCTAATTAAACATGTAGTGGTGAACTTGCATAGGGATTGAATCATGCTAATATTGATATAACATAAAGGCACATGGTTCTAACATATAAAGTTGTAGATCTAAACATATAGGTTTACATAGTCATGTTTTTAACCTATAAATTGCATGTATTCATAACATGATAACATCACTTAGATTGCATAAACATGGCGTAATTTCTAAATTGACATACAACGTATAGATATAATCACCAAATTATACAAGGTCGTAGATCTAAACATGTATGCATAATGGATCTAAACAGTTAGGCATAAACTACATGACTTAGCCTAAAACTTGTATAATATCACCAAACTTACATATGATAATTTCATAACATCATAGGTTTATTCACCAATTTCTACATGACATAATAGGTTCGGTAGACCACAATAATTCATAGGCATATACGATAGAATAGACATGAATAAACATAAATCAGCATCACATACAACTTGATACAATTCTATTTTACAATTCATTACAAACCATGTCTTAATTCATTACCTCAAATTTGAAATTTTGAATTTTTGAAACTTCTGAAGGCCATAACTTCTTCATACGAAGTCCAATTCACGCAAACTCGGACTCTATCTCAACCGGAATTCCGAGACGAACGCAGTGGCATAACCCGTTTCCCTTAATTCTCACATTTAGAATTAATTATTCTTTAATTCGTTACTTTAAGGTTTATCGAAAACACGGGGTGTTACCTCTTCACAATTCAAATAGTTCTTGTATCTTATGAATTCTCAAAACTACTTTTTTTCCAAAGGCAATAGTGAGCTACACGATACTCCACCTATCACGCATTCATTCAACCCATGGCTAAGTGATGAAGACTATGACTTGTGCAACATTTACTGTCATTATATCAAAGATTCAATTTGAGGTAATAATCAACATGCCGATGATTTTTGGAAGAAAATAATTAGTATCTTCAACATAAAGCACTTAGAGAACACTTGTTCCTTGTCAATCATTCAAGGTCAATTTGAGAAAATAAATCGATAGACACAATTTTATGAATCATAGATTTATAAAATAGTCCGAGTGGCATGGTAGGCGAAGATCATTTGGTATAATTGTTGGTTTTCAAATATTCTTTGGTGTGAAACCTTATACTTTTTTTATTTTTCTTTGCTCTTAGAAAAAAATGATGAACTCGTAAATTTTTTGTATAATAAAAAGGTATTAAAAAACCACATTATTACCAAAAATACCAGATCATTAATAGAATGAAGTTAGAGGGTGAGAAATAGAAAGAAAAGTTAGAATAGAAGAAAACGAGGAACATGAAGTCCACAAAAACAGAGCTGACACAAATCTCATAGAGGAACAAATAAAATATATTATATAATATTACTTTTGGAATACAAATCTATCTACATATACATACCTCATCGAAGTACAACACAATACATCACAGTGGAAATATATAGTAATTATTTAATGATGAAACCTCCTGCTCCAAGCTCTTCCAAGTGTATCTGTAAAATCCTGACTACTTGAGTGCCCGTACAAATTTGGACACCAAAGAGTCTAGGGTAAAACAAAACAAAACAAACTCTGGTTCAGTCTTGTGCCTGGTGTTAGTAAACTCCAACCATTTGGTTTAACTTTTAAAAAAATCCTTTTAAAAGGAAAGGATAATCGTAAGACTGACCCACACATAAATACAGATGGTTTATACCTTACAATAACCCCAAACACTCTTTGAACCAATATTATTCTGATATTATAATAGTGTTTAAATTAATAAACAGCAGTCTAGCCGAACGCTTGCATCTCACGCTCCATATACATAGTATAAAATCAAAACTGCAGGGCGTGTATTGGAGTATGATTCCAACTACGGAAAAGTATGGGACCACCTTCCAATATTGTATCTCTAGAGAGGAATACACTGGGTTCAACAATAACATCTTGCAACCTGGCTAAACATGACTGACCACTCATTACGCTTGAGTGTACCGAATGTATGTCACTAATGGTTGGGATTAGCAACCGTTATCGAAAGCATACAACAACAATAGAATAAAAAAGAAAATGGATTTTCTCTAGATCGGGTGATAATATACCCTAATGGGCGCAATTCACATAGCTATGCAGCCTACCCGATTTTAGTCATTTCCCGGTTGGGAGGCTTGAGGCCATACTTACCCTTTTGCCATGTTACATCTTCATTCACTTTGAATGCCACATCGTCAAATCTCCAAATTATTTATTGATTTCCCCAAAATATCACAGGCATAAAGCTAAGAGAAACGAATTCCTTCGCCACCAAACGTAAATACGTTTGAAGAGATTGATGTATATGATCTGTTAGGCATACTTTGTTAGACATTCATCCATACTAGCTATCCTAGGACTGGACAAACCGAAGGCATCATCCTATCAATCCATCTTAGGTAATTTCCATATATTCTCAAATTCTTATTTTTCATATTTAGAAAATATACATTATTAACTTCGGTATACAACTTGTCATTAGTTGTTCAGTATACAACTTGTCATTAGTTGTTCTATGAAACCAGCCTATCTCCGTGTTCTTAAATGTACTCATTACTTGTTGTAATAAAAGTGGATGGACAACAATAAAAACTAGTCAACTCTGTCAAAATAATAACTTAAATAAGTAATCAAGGATGATTTGTGCTAGGGTCAGTAATTAATTTTAGGATTTAGGGATTATGACGCTGAAGTTAGCTGTTGTAGCCTCATTTCTCCCATTCCTCTTCTTACTAAAACACTCCTACCGGCCTACATTAAAATAATTCTTAAGCAAAAATACATCCAAAAACTCTTACGAAATCAATTGATTAAAAGGAAGTAATAAGATCTAGCATACATATTTGAGATTATTGGTATTTGGGAGTTAAGATCTATTTCATTTATTGTTCTATTTCAGATCCGTGAGTTTGTAGATATTAAAATGAGTGAATAGATTTCTCACTTACTAATTAAGTTGTTTTAATTATAAATCTTATCTACAAATTAATAAAAAATGTTAGAATTTTTATTTTTATTTTAGATTATATATGTGAATTTTTCATGATTTGGGTTCAATGGTAAAAAAATTGTTTTATGCATCTTCGATTTCTATATATCTTAAATCCAAATCCTTTAAGATATGTTGAAATTTATTGTTTTCCTATTGTTACTTCTTACATATGTTATGTGCATGGTTATCTATGTTTGGATGTATGAAAATGCCGTCAAATGCGACTAAGGTTTAGGATATGATTAGGGATCATTAACGGTCCCAAAAATTAAAAGTTCTCAAATTGATGTGCTAACTGATGGGATTGATAAGGACATCCTTCCCAGGATGCACATCAAATTTTAGACTGTTTGGAGTCCATACGAAGGAGTTATGGTCGACTGAAGTTGGACTCTATCTTGATCAAAAGAATTTAATCATCGAAGATCCAAAATCTAAAAATTCTCCTCCTGATATTCAATCACTAGTGGATGAAATGGGACATATGAAGTTGTATTTCAATTTTCAATTCATTTGGAGTTCTACAACAGGTTGCAAGAAGCATTAGAATTGGCTAAGGCATGGATTAGCTAAAAGGTATTAGACTCGACCCCTCAAAGAGTGTTCAATGATGGTGCGATCCTTAAAGACTGATGATGAGGTGTTCTGAAGCTTATGTGTGAAATTTAAGATCGATCAAAGCAGGAATGTGGCGGGAAAAGTGAGAAAAAGAAGGCAAGTGTTTGGGATCAACCCTAATAGATCAGCCATCATAGATCGGTATCATTCCCTATTAATAGGGGTGCGACCCCAAGGCTTGGAAAAGATTCCAGTGAGGCTTTGAGGATAAAGGTCATGGATTGTCAAAGTTATTATTCATCTGCTCTAATTCGATAATGTTTCTTCTTGAACAAACGGCTCCAATGATGACTATTTACACTCTACGATGTAGAGTTCGAAGGGTAATGAGTCAAGATAATAACACTGTAGGAGAAGAGTTATAGGACAAATGATATTCTATGACATACAATGGATTTAAAGTGGTTTCAAACCACAATGGCTTAGAAAGGGAGCTAAAATAATATTTTAAGGGAGACTTTACTACAGAGAATGTGCTAAAGGTTATCGATAAGGTAGGTTTGGCAGGCACTCGTGAAAAGATGGTATTTTATGGTGATGTATGTTAGGGATACAATGATCCATGGATACTTCACTTGGAGATATATGACTCGTGGACCTTACTATGAAACTCCACTTGGGGATACCATGAATTGTGAAATGTACGATGAAAATCCGTTATACCTTATATTACATATGATGGGTCTTCTAGTTTCCTAGCATACTAAGTGGCATGGATTCTGGTACTAAGAAACTGAATGTTATCATATATTAAACACACTGAGTAAGTGAAAGTGATGATGCAAGATGGATGATTCATGTTAGGTTTATTTGACAGTAATCATTTTAGTGATGTTACAAGATGTAGATATTTAGACATGCTCTAATGTAGAGTACATCCATGATTATTTTCATTTAGTAGCATATACTTTTATGTGCTAATTCTATGAATGCAAGAATATGTTAGGCATGATTCTCCATGACATATATTCTGGTTATTTATGGTATTTGAGATTTATATCGTTGACAATAGACTATTCTTTGGACTGGGGTTTATGCTTGTTCTTATTACACTTGGTACTGTTTAAGTGAGTAAATTGGAGAGAGATTTGGTGACCTTATGGACCAATTCATATGGAGGGCAGGCGACTACTCTTATATTACGATATTTATACTTTTTGTTATTTCGTTGTTCATCACTATGATGCTTATTAGTGCTTTTTTTTAGAGACGGTTATTTGGAGTTATTTTGGGACGTATAACTCTATTTACTCTGTTGTTTACTATTTATAATACATTGCTTTGATGTTGTGATTCACTTTTATCTTTCATTGTCTTGCATGTATTATACCAGTTGTGTTTATTATTATATTTCATAACAAGCACTGTGCATACTAGTTATATATTTTAGTCTCAAAACAATATATTAGTATGTATATACAGTATAGTTGTGCTACACGAGCTCTATGCAAGCAAGATTTCTTTTAAGGAGATTAATCGTTCTTATCCCTAATTGGAGGATAAGTAGCTAGACAAAGAATACTACTAGGAATTATAATTCTGAGGTGGAAGGGGGAGCTAGTTAGAGGGGCTGCTGATTTCGACTTGCATACCATGTTCAATGCCTTCATGATAAACATGTTGTGCAATGCCTAGTAGTTGTTTTCATGTTGTTGTAAGGGTCTTATTTCAGCGCAAGCTTCCCAAGAAAACTTTGGTAAGCTAAGTAAGGACTTTAGTACTCTAGGTGGTAAGCAGTTTTAAGGAACCTAGAAACTATGGAAGTTCAATATTAGCTCAACACTTGTGAGGGAATGTTCATTGAACTAGGCCCTGATATTGCTATAAAGTAGAGGTTGTCCTCACATCAACTTCAGCGCAGATTGATGAGCTAGCGGAATGCTGTGGAAGTGGCTACTCTCGAGAAATAATTTACTTGGAAAGTCAAAGCTTCTTATGAGGAGAAGTTCATTTCGACTCCCCATAATTAGGCCTTGGTTCGCAAGTTTGCAGCCTTGAAATAGGGAAATATGACTTTCTTCAAGTACGTGGTCGAGTTCAATGCTTTTTCAAAATATTGGATGTCCTTCGTTAACATTTCGCTAAAGAAGAATGAGATGCTTATTTTCACCTTGGACGATCATTTAAGAGAGAATCTTTTGAACCATATTGATGAGACCTTCGAATAAATTGTTGGAAAGGCTTTGAGAAACGAGAGCAATTATTCGAAGCTAAAAGATTTTGTCGTACCCAAGGTTAAACCGAAGCCATAGGTAAGATGGGGATGCAATATGTAACGGGATAAAAAAGTGAAAATTTCCTAAGGGCAATTATGATAAAAAGAAGAATATTGTGTTCGAGGCGACTTGTTTCAAATGTGGAGAGAAGGACCGCTATAGAAAAGATTGAAAAATTAAGCAGAAAGAACTTTACACATATCATAAGTTTGGACATGTGACACCCCACGTCCGTTAATGTCACTCTTTATCAGAATGCATATATTTCATGAAACATTATAGGTAAATAGGAGCATAAAGATTACAAGATAGATATAAAATAACAGCGGAATTTAAAACTTTATTAAGCAGAAAACATCATGGCTCAAAACATAGTTTCATCATAAGTCCGAAATGCATAAAACCCAGTACATAAATTTGAAACTTTTGTCTTGTACTAAAATCATTATAGTACAATAAACATAAAAAGAGCATAATCCCCAAAACATAGCCATAGTAGAGAAGATACAAAATCAAGCAGTACATCTAAGCAACTCCAAGCAGAATGAAAGAAGAAGCATGATTAAGGCTGAGTATTCCACCCTGAGAACCCGGGGGGGTGGGGGAAGAGAAAGAAGAGGAAACAAAATGGGTCAAACATAAGTCTGGCGAGTCCAGTTACTTTAAGCATATAAGTAAAAGCGTGATGACAGGCATATAAACTGGAGAAGAGAGATACAACATATAAGGCAAGTATGACAAGGTTAACATGATAAACATAATAAAATAAATAGCGCTTCCCTAACACTTTTCCCTCTCTGCACCCATACTAGTATAACCGAAACAAGATGATCCTAAGAAGTACAAGATGGTAGACTTAGGTGTACTCTAATGAGAGGTTTTACCCCATACAATAATGGTGGCCCAACAGAACTGACGGGTGTTACCCTTAATGATAATAACGGACTCCTAAATAGGTGAGACTAGATGTACCCTAATTACTACAACAATAGATCGGCTCCCTAACCCGTAGATACCCGTGCTGGCCTATAATGGCCCACAAATCCATACTATCTGAGTTGACTATATACATCACACGTCCAAACCAAATATCACAGAAATATGAATCATTTTTTTAGAAGAAGAACATAAATAACAACAAAGAATCTCACATCGCAGCGGAACAAAATATAATATATCATTACTTTTGACATACAAAAGTTTAACTGTATAACATACAATCATCATAGTACAACACTTACAACACAGTGGAAATAAAAATACTATATATCTAACACTGAATCCTCTTCCTCCATGCTCCTTTAGATGGATCTTTCAAATCTTGAACTACTTGACTGCCAATACAATTTTGGGCACCCAAGAATTTAGGTAAAACAAAACAAAATAAACTCCGGGTCAGTCATGGGACTGGTATGAGTAAACAATTTAAAACAGTTTGAGAAAATAAATGATATCTCATAAAACCACGCCATATAACATGGAATGAGTTATTCCCTTATAAGCACCCAAACCACTTGACTAAATTTTCAAATCTTTTTGGAAGAAAACGGTAATCTTTATATCCAAACTCTTTGATATTATAATAGTGTCTAATTCAATTAAATATGAATTTAGTGGAACGCTTTCATCTCACGCTCCACATACATAATATACAATCAAAACCGCGGGCACTTAATGAGTAATGAATTTCCAACTACGACAAGGTATGGAACCACCTTCCGACAATGTATCTCTGGAGGAGAATACCCTGGTTTCAACAAGAACATCTTATAACCCGGCCACACATGACCGACTACTCATTTCGCTTGAGTGTATAGAATGTATACCACCAACGGTTGGGATCAACAACCGTTTTCCAGAATGGGACAACATCGAATAGAATAAAGAATTAAATGAATTTCTCTAGATAGGTGGTAGGAGATACCCACATAGCCATGCTATCTGCCCGATTTTTGTCATTTCCCGGTTGTTGAGGCTTGAGTCTACGATTACTTTCCATTCATTGATAGCACAATCAATTTGAATGCCACATTGTCAGATCCGTAAATCATTAATTGATTTGCACAAATATATTCTGGATATTATGCTATGAGAATAAATTCTCCGCCGCCATATATATTTATACAGACCAACATATGCGATCATTGGAAATACTCTGTCAAACACTCGTCCATACGCGTTCGTTCTAGGACTGAACGAAACCGAAGGCACAATTTTCATTAACCTATCTTAGGCAACTTCTACCTAGGATTAACAGAAAAAGCCCTTGCTCTTTATTCCATCTTCGATTTATCTTCGTATAATATGATTCGCAAAGCTACTGCCAATACAAAGTGGTTCTCGGATAATAATCCAACCGGTCTCTCCATATTTACAATGATAATGGAAAATATTTCGATAGTCGGTTATTTAACAATCGAATAAAAACAACAATCACCCAAAGCATCTAACAATCACTGGGCCCCTTAATTAATATTTTATTAATAAAATCACTTCCTCATTTCCTTATCAATATTCGTTAACACGACATTTTCAACAATCATCTTGGCCTCTTACACTATTTGGAAAACATTTCCATATACCGACTCCTTTTATTTTCTATGCATAGAAAATATCTTCTATTTTTAATTGGAAAACATTCCAATTACTTATCTCTTTTCCCGACTCATTTGTTTCCATATTTAGGAACTATTTTATTATTATATTTCCAAAATTCCACTTCCTTGGGTTAAAACGAATGATGTGTAAAACATCGTTACAACAACCCAAAATACTGCATTCAACTAAATCATATTCAAACATTTCTCTTTGATACTGAATCTTGTTATTTATCGGTTCGAAATGAAATCAATCAAGTTGGGGTATAACTACCTCTCAGACCTTGAATTAATAACATTCTTAATTTCAAAATGGACAAGACTGCTTATCTCGAATAATCAATATCATAAAAACCAATTAATCATTTCTAAAACGTATATATGATATTCTATTCTATTTTTACCAGATTTAATTATAGATTTCATTTTTGTTTATAAAATTCTATTTTTAAGTTCATTTCCTTAACGAATGTTATATATATATATATATATATATATCGATATACTGATTTCTAGTTATTGAATTTTCTTAAAAATATTCTAACTCTTTAAATTTCCAAATTTTTTTGCCATAACCTCCTTTGTACGGGTCACTCGGTATAACTACAAAACGCCTCTCTGGGCCCTTTCCATTCAAAAAGAAAATTAAAAAGCCAAGCGGCTTGCCGATTCGACACGTAAAATTTCATATGGAATTTAAACGTGTACCTTTTTGTTGGGCACTTAAATTAGAATCTTCATACACTTCATTCCAAACCTATCTAACCCATATACGTCCATTCCTAATTTATTCCAACTCAATCTGGTCATTTTAACTCAATTCGTTAATTTATTCTTTAATTAGCTCTTTTGCCTATTTCACTTTTTATTTGAACATATCACGTTCAAATATATATATATATATATATATATATATATATATATATTAATTTGTTTATAAAACAATCGAATGCCATTTCAAATTAAAATTTCATATTCGATTTTGAATAAGAATTTACAATCCCTTTTTTCTGATCCAAAGTCCAATTTCGATTAAAAATTCCATTAACTATTTTTTCTTCAAATTAGTTAATTCTAATCGATAATTAATAATCTAATTTTTGTTTCAAAAATCAGTTCACTTACTCCCCTTGAGTTCATATTTATTTTATATCTCAAATCTGGATTATTCTAATAGAAATTGGGATTTTATTTGTTTAAATCCTTTTATTTATTTATATAAACCGTTATGGTTTTATAATGGTTATGGTGCCGTTTTTCTGTAAATTTGATTTTGACATAACTCCAAAATCTATAAGATGAAATCCAAATTTTTCTCTTCCATTAGTAAACTATTATTCAATCGGTCCTAACAATTCTTGTTTCAAAGAATTCTGACTTAAATTGAGTTCTATTTACTCAATTGAAGTTCGAAATGCCAAATTACGAACTACCGCGCTGCAGCAAGTTCGTTTTAATTCTATTTAATATATAAACATTTTAAACTTCGTATATATATAAATTCTAACTTCATTCTAATATATATTAAACCAATTTCCCGATTCAGCTCAATACTTCTGATTATCCAGATCGCCAATTATTTCGTATCTCAGTTATAAATTTATTTATAATTCAATCTTCTATATTAAATTATAATTCCTTTATAAATAAATTATTTATAAAATTCGATATAGTTGAATTTCAAATTATAATTCCTTCTGATTTATCTCATCTCGGTTTATATTCCGAATTCTTGAAATAAACCCATCGTTCTTTTCTCGAAATGATTTCCAATTCACTGTTAAATTAATATTTGAATTTAAATTCCAAAATTATCAAATGATAATTTATTTCAGTAAATTTATAACACCGTTTATAAATTCAACTTCCTTGTTCATATATTAAAACAAGTTCCATTTTAGATCAACCTAAAACCCAGTTCATTTTATATTCCGAATCCTGGAACAACTGTCGTTCCTTTTTCGAAATGATTTCAAATTATATTTTAAATTCATACTTGAATTTAAAATTACAGAGTACCTCCAGATAATTTATTCACTATGTTTATAAACATTGTTTATAAATTTACTTGTTTTATAAATTCTAACAAGTTCCATTTCGAAATCTATTTAAAACCAAAATCTTATTTTGGAATATTCTATTTATTTTAACTTATCCACATATAACATAGAATCTATTTTCATATTTAAATTTAACTTCTATTTTATAGAATCCTAATATTTTTTCTAGACATATTTTATTTAAATAAATTCGAACTAATCGAATTCAAATCCTAAATCCTTACGGATTTATTTTATTTCAATTTATATTCTGAACATCAGAATAAACTTCATCGTTTACTTCTTTAAAACGATTCCCCATTTCCATTTTTAAATTCATATTTGAATTTAAATATTCAAATTATCAAATGATATTGTTTATAGAAATTGTTTATACATTTATTTCAATTCCCTGATTATCCAATGAAAATCATTTTATTTTATTTATAAATATCGTTTATAAATTTACTTCAATTTCCTGTATTATTTAGTTTATAAACATCGTTTATAAATTCGAATATTTGTTTGATATATTCAAAACAAGTTAATATTTTTATAGCCCATTCGAAATTCTAATTCTATTTTAGATAAATAGATTTTTCCTTTAAATTTCAAAATATTCTTTTCATTATATTTTTGTATATCAACATTTTAGGCCCAGTGATATTTCAACATCCCAAAACACTCAGTTATCAATCACAGGTTCTCTAACGCATCATATATGATAATATATATGAAATAAACAAATAATAATATTTTTGAGGAATCTAGTTAGATCCATCCAACCTATTTTGTTGCATTCACAAAAGTTATTGAACATAAGTAATACCCATCCTGCTTCGATGCAGGATATCGCGGTATAGAAGGTCATCCACTATCATATCGTGGGGCGTATAGGGCCGTCCGCTAATGATACTGCGAGCATCCGCTAATGATACTACGGGAATCCAACCACCAATATATATATATATATATATATATATATATATATATATATATATATATATATAATAACCACAAACACCAAGCCTAAATAACTAATATATTTATATATTTAATAGCCAACACTAATAAACAATTATAAAGGTATCAAAGCAGTCAACAATTTGTTTTAAATGATAAAAGTAAATTTCAATAAATTCTGAGGGAGAATTACTCACCGTGGTTTTTAATTCTTTATCTATTCTGATTGCAATTTTAATTTGATTAGATATCTCGCAGCTTATCAATTTTCGATAGACTCCATCTGTTAAATTCTCGTATAAATAAAATTTGATATTTAATTTAAGTTATAGAACAGTTTAAATGAAATAATAATGTAATTACTAAATGAAAATATTAATTACCTTAATAAATCACTAATCCATCTCCCTTATTTTCGAATATAATAAGATACATGTAGCTCCTCTCCCCTGGTCAAATTTCAGCTCTACTTGACTCCCCTTCACATTACAAATTCAACTACCAGGACCACCATCAACTTGCCGTTCGAATCTGGTATTGTATGATATGTAAGACTAAGATCATAAACTTATATTTAACCCCCTAAGTTATTTTATAAAAATAATTTACCTATAAATCCTTTTCTCTAACCAATCCAGCAAAAGCACTCTAGTACAAGCCCTCATCATCCTTCCACTGCTTGCTTTCATCTAACCCAAAATCGAACAAACTCCACCTCCCATACACCCACTGCTAAGTAACCAGTTCAACCAAAAATGCTACTGCCATTGTTTTTCAATAGTACCAGTACTCTCCGACCATATTTCAACATCGCTACACTCAAGCCACCTAGTTTACTGTTACTGATGAACTCGCCCCTTACAAACCTCGACCAATGACACACTCACGATTTGTTGTCCCCTCACGCGCCTTCCCTCCTCCTTCCACAACGCACGAAATTGATCAACAAGTTCATCGTTCGACTCACTATCCAATCCTTCCACCTTTTCACCAGTTCCATCAGTTCCTGCTGCATCGTGAACACTCACGCATCCAAGAAATGATGTGTTTCTCGATATACTGTCGCTCCCCGTTCAAGATAGAGTAAGGTGTTGCTGCGACTTAGTTGTGGAATCCCACATCCTATTTCCTTTGATTTTTAAATCGATGCCCCCAATAACTCAAATTTCAAAATCCCTAAATCGTTGATTACTGCACGCTCTCCACTGATGATCAGAGATCTTCTATCATCTGCCTGAGTTGTGGTTTTTATTTCGGAGGAATGGCGGTTTTCGATTTGAGGAATTAAAAGGGGAAAACACTGTTTTGCTCTTAAGTCTGATCGATTCATACTGGGAAAGAAGAAATCAAATGAAAGGGAGCAGTTTTGATTAACAAAATGGGATCAAGAGGAGGTCGCGATTTATATGGATAAAGAAGACTTGGGAACTAAGTAATTTAGTGTGCAGATGGTACATCCTAGGTGATAGGTTAGGGTAGGATAAGGACAATGTAATAAATTTTGATTAGATTTCAATTTAACTGTGATTTGAGTTAAAGCTTATCCACTATATATTATAATAATGTATATTGCGGTTCTAAACACCTATTTAATCATAACAACCATCATTTCTAACGTTATCCGCTATTCTGGACACACCCGGACAAGTTTCGAAGCCTCATTTGATAACCTGGAGAAGATATTAATTTAAATCAATATAAATTTAATTTAAAATAATTTATTCATTGATAATAAATTATTATCATTGTCATTTCTATTTTAAATAGAATTTCGATTTACCATTTGAATTAATTTGACTTCATTCTAAATTTTGAATTGAATTATTTCGGTTCTCGTATTTCTATAATTATATATATTCAAAATAAACCGCATTTTGATTATTAAATTTATAACTCAAAATAAATTGATAAATCGATTTATATTATTAGCTCAATATTTAAAATAATATTAGATATTCAAAATAAATCGACCAGAAAATCTGGTTTGTTACATTCTTCCCCCATTAAAAGTATTTCGTCCCCGAAATTAATAAGGTAGGAAAAATGCTACACACTCATTATCTTTTCAAAAACTCACATATGCTGAAACTCAACATTTCATATTTCAAAAAAATTAGTTCTACCAAAACTTTTGGTTTTCAACCTTATTGAATATCAAATATGCTTATATTCATTTTATCTGAATGATCAATTCATATTCCATTCAAAAAATATTATGATCAATTTATTCACTTCGATCCATTTAACTTGCCCAAGTGAAATTTAAATTCCAGAATTCAAATCCCTGGTTTTCATTTCAAATCCCTTTTTGAAATAACATAAATATATACATATATTTATTTCCATCTCAAATTCAAAACATTTGAATTTTCAAACCACTTGTTTTCTTTTAAACAAATTTACACCAAAAACATTTCTAAGGTAGCAATACATCACTTAGAAACTCGAAAATGAATACTGATGATGTTGAAGTCATCATCAGAATTATTTTCCAGCCCCTGAAGTGAGTTCAGTACTTAATCACTTTCAAAATCCATTCAAAAATGGTTTCCATTGAAAAAAATCCTTTCAAAACAAAGCTATATTATTTTAATATACTTTAAGAAAATATTTTTCAACTTCCCAAGATTAAATTCTGAATTCTGGTTTGAATTCAATTTCAGTTTATCACATCTGTATATTTCATTCATATACAAGTTATATTTGGTTATAGATAACCATTTCAATTTTATAATCTCATTTGATTATAATAACAACATCCAACACAACCATATAATATAATAATTTTAGGAAATTATTCCTTTTCTATTAAAATAGAATTTTGGGTAATATTATTTCATTTACCCACTTAAAAACAATATTGTGTCAAATTTCTCTGTTCGAGTGTTTAGAAATTACTGCCAACTTCATGGCGTCCCACGATTCGATCAGAATTCATAAACCACTCAATAGACTAGCCAACACAATATAAAATAATTTTTATATAAAATTACAAATACGCGCTCTCGTATATACACTCAACTCATTCTAAGGTGCTACTGACCCTATCTCTAATAAGCACAACCCCACCAAAGCCAAGGTATTTGCTCAACCTAAACTCTGATACCAATAGTAATGGACCACAAATCTGTACTATCTGAGTTGATTACATACATCACACGTCCAACCCAAATATCACAGAAATACGAATCATTTTTTTAGAAGAAAAAGATAGAAGAAGAACAGAAATAACAACAAAGAATATCACATCGTAGCGGAACAAAATATAATATATCATTACTTTTGACATACCAAAGTTTAACTGTATAAAATACAATCATTAGAGTACAACATTTACAACACAGCGGAAATGTAACGACCCGCATTCTACGCATCGAAGGATCGTAGAATATTTATTTCTTTCATATTTGAAGTCGTATGGTCATGTAACTTTGGGAGATGACTATTGGGGTCATTTCCCATGTTCATGATTTTTGCCGATTTTTAAATGACCGTTTTTCCCCTTGCTGATCTTGTTTCGGCCATAACTTTTGATTGGAAAGGATTTTTGACCAGAAACCACTTTCGTTAGATCCAGATGACGGTTTACTTTTCCGTGGAGTGGTCACGTTAGCCAAACGGACTCACCGTTTGGGAGATATGACTGAAACACGTTTCAGGTGGTGAAAAATAACTTAATTGGGCTTAACCGGGCGATTAACAGCTAGGCCCAAAGGAGAATTTCGGGATTTGGAGTATTTAAGGACTGTTAGGGTTTAGAGAACACCCTTTTTCTCACTTTCACAGCCGCCACTTTCATTCTTGGAACCCTAGTAATGGCCTCCAACATCTAAAACACCCCAAATCACCTTCTAATCGCTAATTAAGCCAAATCTACATCAAATCAAAGGGGATTAGCACAAGAATCGAGGTAGAACTGTTGTATAGCCTTGGGAACAGCGCCAAACAGAGAATCATTTCAGATTTGATATTTTATTTGCGGCTAAGGTGAGTGATTTGCATAGTTCCTCACTAATTATGGTTAATTAAGGGTAATTAGTGTTAATTAGCGAAATTAAACATGATTAAATTCTGGAAAAATATTTATAAATTTTTAAATATTGTTTTAGACCTCTATTAGAAAATTTGGTTGATTTGGTTAAGTTTTACTAATCCTATCATTAGTTTTGCTTAAACATGCTTAAGGGAAAATATGGGATTTTGGCTATGTTTGATCCATTTTAGCATATCATATTGTTGTTTGGATGTTTATGGTTGATTCTCTATGTTGCTATGACTGTGTGGTATGCTTTATGATTGCTTAGAAAAGTTAGAATGGTCAAAAACGCCGTCGTATGGCATAAAATAGTCGTTGGAAAAGTCGCAGGAAAATTGTGTAGGGTTTCGGATCGGATTGGTTGAAAGGGCTCGGGTCAGATAGTGGACTGAGCAAGGGAGCACCGAACCGAACTGGAACTTAGCACAAGATAAAGCAGGGTGAAAAGGAAGGCCACTATAGTTGGATTGGGATCGGGTGAATGAAGGAGGGTGAGATCGGATCGGGTGAATGAAGGAGGGTGAGATCGGATCGGGCTAATGAAAGGGAGTGGGATCGGATCGGAATATCTAGGTGGAAGCAACCCCCGAACCGCTCATACCAGATGCCCCGACCCGATCTGCCAGGAGTTCTCCGACCCGAACTGATGGACCATGAGGGGACTTGAAGGCCGGCCCGATCCACCAGAGGTGACCAAGACCGATCCGAACCTCCACGAGATGAAGGCCACGGACCGAACCGAAGAGCTTGGACTTGAGGCATGGACCACGAACTGAACCGGGAGTACAGTCTAAAGCGAGGAAAAAGGGTAAGCCGAACCGATCCGGGGAAGGAGAGGACCAAAACCCGAGATGCAAAGGAAGTCCAAATAGGAAGTAGAACTCAGGATCCAGTTAGGAACTAACGAGTTAACTTCATGATTGGGCTTTGCTGCGGGACTTGTGCTAAGGGGTTATCGATGTCTATAACTTTGGATCACTATGGAGTGCGGGGAATGTGGACGGATTCAGGGCCACAGTTTCCCAACTAGGACTATTGGCTATGGACCAATGAGTTGGGGTCATTTTTAAGGATTTAGTCGTGACTCCATGGGGAAGCTTGGTGGTAGCAATAGTTATACAAGTCGGACTCCGTCACTACCTCGATGGGTCTAGTGATCAAAGTGGTGGATATCATATGCTTTACGCACTGAGTGAGAGATGTGAGGATGGTTGCTATGCTTGATTGTTGTTATCACTATGACATGCACAACCCTTCCCCCGTATTCTTTACACCATATGTTCGTGGCAGCTTAGAGTATTGAACGGTATATTGTGCTAACTCTTTGGTTGCAGGTCCAGGTTCAGGTATGGTTTAGTATATCTGTTATTGTTCTGATTTGATTCTTATCGCTCGTACCAGACTTTTGTAAGACCCAGAGTTTTATGTCTCTTCTTATTACTCTGGGTGCTCTTAAACAGGCAGACTAGAGACAGGTTAGGTGGTTTGCACGGGTAGCTGTACCGGAGATGAGCAGGAGGCTCCCACGTATGATAAATATAGATATTCTCCCTGTGTCGCTGCTTGTCACTACTTTGGGCATTAGTAGTGTACCTTTCCTTTCTTTTGCTTTAGAGACAGTTTCAAAAGTTGTAATAATAATGATGTGGAACATAAGCTGTATTTGGATTTTCCGCTGCTATGATGTTTAGTTTTCAGCTTATGCACTGTCTCACCTGTTTTATGTCAAGTATGTTATTATTATATTTAATTCCTTGCGATGTGAGACATTCTACAGGTTCTTTGTTAGTTCACTAGTAAGTTCTCTTCTTTTCTCTTTCTTTGGCGACCGTCCCGTGCTGGTTGGACATTGGCACATCGCACTTTCATGGGAAATGTCGGCTGGTGCGGGGCGGGCCATCACATTTGGTATCCGAGCTCTAGGTTGCGTAATTAACCTAGGGAAAGACACCAAGGAGACATAATACGTATATAAGAATGCGTATTTGTGATTATTTTGGTTTTCAAAAACTATATATATGTTATTAGTATAACTAAGGATGAATTCGCACTGCACTGACACCACAAAGAGGATGGTTAATCGTTTCTCTTTACAGATTGAATGATGAGCCAATATACGAGGGGTGCTGGTAGAGGAGCCAACAATGGTAATGCTCCTGACATGAGGGTTATGTTTACCAATTTCATGAGAGAGATGCTTAGGGACGTTCAGCGGGCAGTCCCTAATACTGCTAATGGTGGTGGTGCAGCGGTGCAGGCGCCTAGGGCCGATTTCGCCAAGCTTTGCGAGGATTACACTAGTCTTGGTGGAAAGCCGTTCCACGGAACGAAATCGGCCATAGAAGTTCAGGATTGGTTGGATAGCAGTGAGCGAATCTTCGAAGATTTGGGTATCGAGGATGCGATGAAGAGAAAGCTAGCGTCCCGTCAGCTGCAACGACGGGCGATGAATTGGTGGAATGCTATTAAGGCAGCTACTCTTGAGGACCAAGTTACATGGGATCAGTTTAAGGCCCGATTCGGTGAAAAATTTATCCCAGTTGCGCAGAAGTCAGAGTTGTTTAGGAAATTCCTGGAGCTCAAGCAGAATGGTAGGGCAGTCTCGGAGTACATTGCAGAATTCGATACTTTATCGATGTATGGATTATCTCTCATTGACACTCCCGAGAAGAAGAATGAGAAGTTTATAACAGGTTTGGATCAGTACTTGGGAGAAAGGCTTATTAACCACATCGATGAGACGTTTGAATCGATTGTGGGGAAAGCATTGAGGTCAGAGAGTCTTTTACCCTAAGTCGAAGACTGAGGTTGCATCTGCAGAGGAGCCAAAGCTACAAGCAAGCGGTGGAGGCAAGAATGGTTCTCAGAATAAGAGAAAGCAGAATCAGACCAAGGATGGTCAAAAGAAAAAGAATAAGAAAGATGTTGAGTGCTCCAGCTGTGGTAAGAAGGGCCATTATGCCAAAGAATGTCGGGCCAAGCCAGCGGATAGAAAGTGCTTCAACTATGGCCAAGTGGGACATCACAAGGACAAGTGTTCTCAACCCCCTAAGAAAAAGAAGATTGTGAAAGCATATGCTATCAATGTTGTTCCTTCTTCGTCGAATTCCCCAACTGCGGCGGAGAAAGGAAAGAATGTGGTTATCCAAGGTATGCTTTTTGTTTATGATGTTCCTGTTCGAGTATTGTTTGATACCGGAGCTTCCAGTTCCTTCATATCTAGTGACCTGGTAGATAGGTTGGGATTGGAGTCCGAGATTGTCGATAGGCCTTTAGTAGTGACGAACTCGATTGCTGGTTCGACTAGCCTTAGCATGATTTTTCGTAATGTGGTCTTATCGAGTCATGGATGCATGTTTGTTTGTGATCTTTGTTTTGGGATTTACTGGGTTTGGCATTATTGGCTCCAAAGATACGGGGTAGTGGTAGGCTGTGAGAGCTTTTTGGTGACAGTTTGAGCGGTTGATGGGCTGAGGGTAGTGTTTGGTGGTCTACCTAATGATGGGGTAATGACTAGTTTTCTAAATTCCTTCGACATCCGCATGATGAATTGTCAGATGTGCCCGTGGTTGGCCAGTATCTGGACGTCTTCGAAGAAGTGACCGGACTTCCACCACACCGAGAGATTGATTTCCGTATTGACTTAGTGAAAGATGCCAGACCTATAGTGATGCCACTTCGTCGTATGGCGCCAAGGGAGCAGCGAGAGCTCGGGGTGTAGGTAAGCGATCTTTTGAGGAAGGGATTTATCATAAGAAATGTTTCTGAGTGGGGAGCACCAGTTGTGTTTGCTACCAAGGCAGATGGTTCCCTTCGATTGTGTGTGGACTACCACGAATTGAACAAGGTGACGAGGAAGAATAAGTATCCTCTACCGCGGATAGATGATTTGTTTGATTAGTTGAGTGGTGCGAGAGTGTTCTCCCAGTTGGATCTCGTGACAGGTTTTCATCAGCTTAGAGTGGAAGCTGAGAGTATAGCTAGAACGACATTTCAGATGCCGTCTGGATTCTATGAGTGGTTGGTCATGCCATTCGGGTTGACCAATGCACTAGCATATTTTGTGGATCTTATGAATAGAGTATTCAGGGATCAATTGAATAAATTTGTTCTTGTGTTCGTGGATGATATTTTGGTCTACTCGAGGACAGAGGAAGAACAAAAGGAACATTTAAGAATAGTGATGGAGGTGTTGAGAAAATACCAATTGAAAGCAAAGTTTTCTAAGTGTCACTTCTGGAGGAGGAAAGTGAGATTCTTGGGCCTTGTTGTTTCATAGAATGGTATTGCCGTGGACCCTGCGAAGGTGGCTACGGTTCAGGATTGCTCTACGCCCAAGAATGCAACAGACATAAGAAGTTTCTTGGGATTAGCTGGATATTATCGTAAGTTTATCCAAGACTTCTTCAAGATAGCAGCACCGTTGACTCAGTTGACCAAGAAGAATCAAGCTTTCGTCTGGGACGAAAAGTGCGGGAATGCATTCAAGAGCCTAAAGGAAAAGTTGACATGTGCACCAGTGTTAGTCATTCCTAAGGGGAATGAAGAGATGACAGTATATACAGATGCATGTGGTACCGGACTGGGTGCTATACTGATGCAAGGAGGTAGGGTTGTAGCTTATGCAAGTCGGCAATTGAAACCGCACGAGAAAAGATACCCTACCCATGACTTGGAATTAGCAGCGATCGTATTCGCGCTGAAGATGTGGAGGCATTATCTCTTGGGAGAAAGATTTGAGTTGTTTACCGATCATAAATCATTAAAGTATCTTTTCTCTCAGAAAGATCTAAATCTCCGACAGCAAAGGTGGTTAGAATTCTTGGCTTCCTACGATTTCGATATCTAATACACACCAGGAAAGGGCAATGCGGTAGCTGATGCATTAAGTAGAAGACATGCCAGTTTAGGGGCTATGTTTCTAGAATGGAAGCAACTGGAGTACATCGCTGGGTATCATTTCAGACCAAAGTGCGAATTGGATCCAGAAATGTTAGCAAGTTTGACGATCAGACCCACTTTGATTGAGCGGATTGGTTCCAATCAGAGGGACGTTCCTAACCTATTGGAAATCATCTCCAAGTTAGAGATGGGTAGCGATGAGGAGATGGACAAGTATGGGCTTGATCGAAACTGATGGCTTAGAAAGAATGGAAGACTAGTTGTACCCAATGTCAACGGATTGAGAGATGAAGTGCTTAGAGAATGTCATCACTCAAAACCGACTACACCCCGGTGGTAACAAGATGTATCGAAACATGAAGCAGACCTACTACTGGGAAGGGATGAAAAGGGACGTTGGGACGTTTTTATCCAAATGCATGAATTGCCAACTAGTTAAAACTGAGCAAAAGAAGCCTAGTGGTTTGTTGCAACCATTAGAGATTCCAGAATGGAAATGGGAACAAGTATCAATGGATTTCATTGATGGGTTACCAAGGACTAGATTAGGCCATGATAGCATTAGGGTGATTGTGGACAGATTGACCAAAAGTGCAAGATTTATACCTGTCAAGTCGAATAGAACGGCAGCTAAGTTAGCTGAGCTATATATGAAGTGGGTAGTGAGATTTCATGGAATACCCAAAGGCATTATGAGTGACCGAGATCCGTTGTTCACTAGTGTATTTTGGAAGAGCTTACAAAAGGCGTTAGGATCAGAATTACATCTCAGTACCGCGTATCATCCTCAAACTGACGGACAGAGAGGGTGAATCGAGTATTAGAAGATCTCTTGAGAGCTTGCATATTAGACTTTGGTCGATCATGGGATGACCATTTGCATCTAGTAGAGTTTGCATATAATAATAGTTATCAATCCAGTATTGGTATGGCTCCATTTGAAGCTTTGTACGGAAGACCGTGTAACTCACCATCATGTTGGTTAGAAACTGGTGAGAAGTTTGTGCTTGGACCAGTTGTGATAAGAGAAACTTCAGCTAAGATTAAGGTTATCCAATAGCAAATGAAGGCTGCCCAAGATAGGCAGAAGAGTTATGCTGATAAGAGGAGAAGAGAATTAAAGTTCTCCATTGGCGACTTGGTGTTTTTCTAGATTTCTCCATTGAAGAGCGTGATACGATTTGGCAGGAGAGGCAAGTTGACACCAAGATTTGTTGGACCATTCCCAGTTCTCAAGCAAATTGGGAATTTGGCATATAAAGTTGAATTACCAGAGAAGATGGCAGGAGTTCATAACGTATTTCATGTTTCCCAGTTAAGGAAGTTCGTGCACGACCCCCATGTGGCTATTTCACCTGACCAGTTGGATGATATCGAGGTTGAACCCGAGGCAGTTGGGAACTGCAAGCCTATACGTATTGTTGGGAACGATACGAAGCAACTTCGAAAGAAGGTGGTGAAGTTAGTCAAGGTTCAGTGGGGCAAGAATGAGAATGAGTGTACTTGGGAGACAGAGGAGAACATTAGGAAGACATATCCAGAACTCTTCGCCTGGTAAGATTTCAGTTTCGATTTAGTCTTTCCATATGCTAAGATAGGCTTGTTTTGTTCGTTTTGCATGTTTGATCGTTGTATGTGGCTGGTTGGCATGCGGGATCCTTTGTATGTTTTGGGTTAAGGAATTTCGGGGACGAAATTTCCTAAGGGAGGAGAATGTAATGACCCGCATTCTACGCATCGAAGGATCGTAGAATATTTATTTCTTTCATATGTGAAGTCGTATGGTCATGTAACTTTAGGAGATGACTATTGGGGTCATTTCCCATGTTCATGATTTTTGCCGATTTTTAAATGACTGTTTTTCCCTTAGCTGATCTTGTTTTGGCCATAACTTTTGATTGGAAAGGAGTTTTGACCTAAAACCACTTTCATTAGATCCGGATGATGGTTTACCTTTCCGCAAAGTGGTCACATTAGCTAAACGGACTCACCGTTTAGGAGATATGGCTGAAACAAGTTTCAGGTGGTGAAAAACAACTTAATTGGGCTTAACCGGGTGATTAACAGCTAGGCCCAAAGGAGAATTTCGGGATTTGGAGTATTTAAGGGCTGTTAGGGTTTAGAGAACACCCTTTTTTCACTTTCACAGCCGCCACTTTCATTCTTGGAACCCTGGTAATGGCTTCCAACATCTAAAACACCCAAAATCACCTTCTAATCGCTAATTAAGTCAAATCTACATCAAATCAAAGGGGATTAGCTCAAGAATCGAGGTAAAACTGCTGTATAGCCTTGGGAACAGCGCCAAACAGAGAATCATTTCAGATTTGATATTCTATTTGTGGCTAAGGTGAGTGATTTGCATAGTTCCTCACTAATTATGGTTAAGTAAGGGTAATTAGTGTTAATTAGCGAATTTAAACATGATTAAATTTTGGAAAAATATTTATAATGTTTTAGACCTCTGTTAGAAAATTTGGTTGATTTGGTTAAGTTTTACTAATCCTATCATTAGTTTTGCTTAAACATGCTTAAGGGAAAATATGGGATTTTGGCTATGTTTGATCCATTTTAACATATCATATTGTTGTTTGGATGTTTATGGTTGATTCTCTATGTTGCTATGACTGTATGGTATGCTTTATGATTGCTTAAAAAAGTTAGAATGGTTGAAAATGCCGTCGTATAGCGTAAAACAGTCGTTGGTAAAGCACAGGAAAATTGTGCAGGGTTTCGGATCGGATCGGTTGAAAGGTCTCGGGTCGGATAGTGGACTGAGCAAGGGAGCACCGAACCGAACAGGAACTTAGCACAAGATAAAGCAGGGCGAAAAGGAAGGCCATTATAGTTGGATTGGGACCGGATCGGGCGAATGAAGGGGGTGAGATCGGATCGGGCGAACGAAGGAGGGTGAGATCGGATCGGGCTAATGAAAGGGAGTGGGATCGGATCGAAATATCTAGGAGGAAGCAACCACCGAACCGCTCATACTAGAAGCCCCGACCCGTTCTGCCCGGAGTTCTCCAACCCAAACTGATGGACCATGAGGGGACTTGAAGGCCGACCCGATCCGCCAGGGGTGACCGATCCGAACCGCCACGAGATGAAGGCCACGGACCGAACCTAAGAGCTTGGACTTGAGGCATGGACCACGAGCCGAACTGGGAGCACAATCTGAAGAGAAGAAAAAGGGGAAGCCGAACCGATCCAGGGAGGGAGAGTACCAAAACCCGAGATGTAAAGGAAGTCCAAATAGGATGTAGAACTTAGGATCTAATTGAGAACTAACGAGTTAACTTTATGATTGGGCTTTGCTGCGGGACGTGTGCTAAGGGGTTATCGATGTCTATAACTTCGGATCACTATGGAGTGCGGGGTATGTGGACGGATTCAGGGCCGCGGTGGCCCAGGTAGGACTATTGGCTATGGACCAATGAGTTGGGGTCATTTTTAAGGATTTAGTCGTCACTCCATGGGGCAAGCTTGGTGGTAGCAATAGTTATACAAGTCGGACTCCGTCACTACCTCGATGGGTCTAGTGATCAAAGTTGTGGATATCGTATGCTTTACACATTGAGTGAGAGATGTGAGGATGGTTGCTATGCTTGATTGTTGTTATCACTATGACATGCACACCCCTTTCCCCGTATTCTTTACACCATATGTTCGTGGCACCTTAGAGTATTGAGCGGTATATTGTGCTAACTCTTTGGTTGCAGGTGCAGGTTCAGGTATAGTTTAGTATACCTGTTATTGTTTTGTTTTGATACTTATCGCTCATACTAGACTTTTTTCTGACCCAGAGTTTTATATCTCTTCTTATTACTCTGGGTGCTCTTAAACGGGTAGATTAGAGATAGGTTAGTTGTTATGCACTGGTAGCTGTACCGGAGACGAGCAAGAGGCTCCCACGTATGATAAATATACATATTCTCCCTATGTCGCTGCTGGTCACTACTTTGGGCATTAGTAGTGTACCTTTCCTTTCTTTTGCTTTATATACAGTTTCAAAAGTTGTAATAATAATGATGTGGAACATAAGCTGTATTTGGATTTTCCACTGCTATGATGTTTAGTTTTCAGCTTATGCACTGTCTCGCCTATTTTATGTCTAGTATGTTATTATTATATTTTATTCCATGCGCTGTGAGACATTTTACAGGTTCTTTGTTAGTTCACTAGTAAGTTCTCTTCTTTTTCCTTTCTATGGCGACCTTCCCGTGCTGGTTGGACATCGGCACAGCGCACTTTCATGGGAAATGTCGGCTGGTGCGGGGCGGGCCATCATAGGAAATAAAAATACTATATATCTAACACTGAAGCCTCCTGCTCCAGGTTCCTTTAGATAGATTTGTCAAATCCTGAACTACTTGACTGCCCATTGGGCACCCAAGAGTTTAGGTAAAACAAAACAAAATAAACTCCAGGTCAGTCATGGGACTGGTATGAGTAAACAATTTAAAACAGTTTGAGAAAATAAACTACATCTCATAAGACCATGCTGTATAACATGGAACGAGTTTTTCCCTTATGAGAATATAAACCACTTGATTAAATATTCAAATCTTTTGGGAAGAAAAGGATAATCTTTATATCGAAACTCTTTGATATTATAATAATGTCTAAATCAAATAAATAGAAATTTAGTGGAACGCTTTCATCTCATGCTCCACATACATAATATACTATCAAAACCGTGGGCACTTATTGGGTAATGAATTTTCAACTATGAAAAGGTATGGAACCACCTTCCGATAGTGTATCTCTAGAGGAGAATACATTGGGTTCAACAAAAACATATTGTAACCCGACCACACATGACCAACCACTCATTTCGCTTGAGTGTATCGAATGTATATCACCAACGGTTGGGATCAACAACCGTTTTCCCGAATGGGACAACATCGAATAGAATAAAGAATTAAATGAATTTCTCTAGATAGGTGATAATACACCTAATGGAAGCTACCCACATAGGCATATTGCCTGCCCGATTTTTGTCCTTTCCCGATTGTTGAGGCCTGAGCTATGATTACTTTCCACACATTGATAACACAATCACTTTGAATTCCACATTGTCAGATCCATAAATCATTAGTTGATTTGCGCAGACATATTCTGGATATTATGCTAAGAGAATAAATTCTCCGCCGCCATAATATTTATATAGACCAAAATATGCGATCATTGGATATACTCTGTCAGATACTCGTCCATACACGTTCGTTCTGAGACTGAACAAAATCGAAGGCACAATTTCCATTAACCCATCTTAGGCAATTTCTACCTAGGATTAACAGAAAAAGCCCTTGCAATTTGCTCCGTCTTCGATTTATCTTCATATAATATGATTTGAACACTACTGCCAATACGGAGTAGTTCTCGGATAATAATGCAACTGGTCTCTCCATATTTACAACGATATTGGAAAATATTTCGATAGTCGGTTATTTAACTATCGAGTAAAAACAACAATCACCTAAAGCATCAAACAATCATTGGGCCCCTTAATTAATATTTTATTAATTAAATCACTTCCTCAGTTCCTTATCAATATTCGTTAACACGACATTTTCGACAATCATCTTGGCCTCTTACACTATTTGGAAAACATTTCCTTAAATCGATCCTTTTATTTTCTATACATAGAAAATATCTTCAATTTTTAATTGGAAAACATTCCAATTACTTATATCTTTTCCCAACTCGTTTGTTTCCATTCTTATGAAATATTTTATTATTATATTTCCAAAATTCCACTTGCTTGGGTTAAAACGAATGTTGTGTAAAATATCATTAAAACAACCCAAAATACAACATTCAACTAAATCATATTCAAACATTTCTCTTCGATACTGAATCTTGTTATTTATCCGTTTAAAATGAAATCAATCAAGTTGGGGTATAACTACCTCTCAGACCTTAACTGAATAACATTCTTAACTTCAAAACGGACAGGACTGCTTATCTCGAATAATCAATATCATAAAAACCAATTATTCATTTTTAAAACATATATATGATATTTTATTCTATGTTTACTAGATTTAATTATAGATTTCCTTTTTGTTTATAATATTCTATTTTTAAGTTCGTTTCCTTAACGAATGTTATATATATCGATATACTGATTTCTAGTTATTGAATTTTCTTTAAAATATTCTAACACCTTAAATTTTCGGAAAATTTTGCCACTACCTCCTATGTACGGGTCACTCGGTACAAATACAAAACGCCTCTCTGGGCCCTTTCCATTCAAAAAGAAAATTAAAAAGCCAAGCGGCTTGCCGATTCGGCACATAAAATCCCATATGGAATTTAAACGAGTACCTTTTTGTCGGGCACTTAAATTAAAATCTTCATACACTTCATTCCAATCCTTTCTAACCCATATATGTCCATTCCTAATTTATTCCAACTCAATCTGGTTATTTTAACTCAATTTGTTAATTTATTCTTTAATTAGCTCTTTTGCCTATTTCACTTTTTATTTGAACATATCACGTTCAAATATATATTAATTTGTTTATAAAACAATCGAATGCCATTTCTAATTCAAGTTTCATATTCGATTTCGAATATGAATTTACAAACCCCTTTGTCTGATCCAAAGTCCAATTTCGATTTAAAATTCCATTAACTAATTTTTCTTCAAATTAGTTAATTCTAATCAAAAATTAAAAATTTGATTTTTGATTCAAAAATTAGTTCACTTACTCCCCTTGTGTTTATATTTATTTTATATCTCAAGTTTTCATTATTCTGATGGAAATTGGGATTTTATTTTTTTAAAATCCTTTTATTTATTTAAATAAACCGTTATGGTTTTATAATGGTTATATCGCTGTTTTTCTGTAAATTTGATTTTTACATAACTCAAAATCTATAAGACGAAAACCAGATTTTTCTCTTCCATTAGAAAACTATTATTCAATCGGTCCTAACAATTCTTGTTTCAAAGAATTCCAACTTAAATTGAGTTCCGTATACTCAGTTGAAGTTTGAAACGCCAAATAACAAACTACTGCGCTACGGCGAGTTCGTTTTAATTATATTTAATATATAAACGTTTTAATCCCAATTCAGCTTAATAATTCTAATTATCGCAGATCGCCAATTATTTCGTATCTTAGTTACAGATTTATTTATAATTCAATCTTCTATATTAAATTCTAATTCCTTTATAAATAAATTATTTATAAAATTCGATATAATTGAATTTCAAATTATAAATCCTTCTGATTTATCTCGTCTCGATTTGTATTCCGAATTCCCGAAATAAACCTATCAGTCCTTTCTCGAAATGATTTCCAATTCACTGTTAAATTAATATTTGAATTTAAATTCCTAAATTATCAAATGATAATTTATTTCAGTAAATTTATAACACCGTTTATAAATTCAACTTCCTTGTTCATATATTAAAACAAGTTCCATTTTAGATCTACCTAAAACCCAATTCATTTTATATTACAAATCCTGGAACAACTGTCGTTCCTTTCTCGAAATGATTTCAAATTATATTTTAAATTCATACTTGAATTTAAAATTATAGAATATCTCCAGATAATTAATTCACTATATTTATAAACATTGTTTACTTGTTTTATAAATCCCAACAAGTTCCATTTTGAAATCTATTTAAAACCAAAATATTATTTTGGAATATTCTATTTCTTTTAACTTATCTATATATAATATTAAATCTATTTTCATATTTAAATTTAACTTCAATCTAATAAAATCCTAATTTTTTCTAGACATATTTTATTTAAATAAATTCGAGCTAATCAAATTCAAATCTTAAATCCTTACGGATTTATTTTAGTTCAATTTATATTCTGAACATCAGAATAAACTTCATCGTTTACTGCTTTAAAACGATTCCCCATTTCCATTTTTAAATTCATATTTGAATTTAAATATTCAAATTATCAAATGATATTGTTTATAAACATTATTTATACATTCATTTCAATTCCCTGATTATCTAATGAAAGTCATTCCATTTTATTTATAAATACCGTTTACAAATTTACTTCAATTTCTTGTATTATTTAATTTATAAACATCGTTTATAAATTCTAATACTTGTTTTATGTATCCAAAAAAGTTAATATTTTTATAGCCCATTCGAAATTCAAATTCTATTTTAGATAACAGGATTTTCCTTTAAATGTAAAAATATTATTTTCACGTTATTTTTGTATATCAACATTTTGGGCCTATTGATATTTCAACATCCCAAAAAACTCAGTTATCAATCGCAGTTCTCGAACACATCATATATGATAATATATATGAAACAAACAAATAATAATATTTTTGAGGAATCCAGTTGGGTCCCTCCAACCTGTTTTCCTGCATCCACAGACGTTAGCCAACATAAATAATACCCATCCTACTTCGAGGCAGGATATCGCGGTATAGAAGGTCATCCACTATCATAGCGTAGGGCGTCTAGGGTCATCTGCTAAAGATATTGCGAGAATCCAACCACCAATATATATATATATATACACACACACACACACACACATATATATATAATAACCACAAACACCAAGCCTAAATAACTAATATATTAATATATGTATATAATTGCCAACACTGATAAACAATTATAAAGGCATCCAAGCAGCTAACATCCACTATCATAGCGTAGGGCGTATAGGGTCATCCGCTAATGATACTGCGGGCATCCGCTAATGATACTGCGGGCATCCGCTAATGATATTATGGGAATCCAACCACCAATATATATATATATATATAATAACCACGAACACCAAGCCTAAATAACTAATATATTAATATATATATAATAGCCAACACTAATAAACAATTATAAAGGCATCCAAGCAGCCAACAATTTATTTTTAAAGATAAAAATAAATTTCAATAAATTCTGAGTGAGAATTACTCACCGTGATTTTTTTTCTTGATCCATTCTGATTCCAATTTTAATTTGATTAGATATCCAGCAGCTTATGAATTTTCGATCGACTCCATCCATTAAAATCTAGTATAAATTAAATATGATATTTAATTTAAGTTATAGAATAGTTTAAACGAAATAAAAATTTAATTACTAAATAAAAATAATAATTACCTTAATAAATCACCAATTCATCTCTCTAATTTTCGAATACAGTAAGATACGTGTAGCACCCCTCCCTTGGTCGAATTTCATCTCAACTTGACTCCCCCTCAGGCGTGTAAATCGGTCGGACCGGACCGTATGGAGGTATGTTCAGTTTCTGTCCTAAAAAAAATCGGACCGAACACGGACCAGACCAAATTTTTTCTCGGACAAATTTCGTTGTCCTAATTCATGTCATAAATAAAATCGGTCGGACACGGGCGGACTAGGTCGGACTCGGTCGGACATGACTATTTATATTATATTTTGTACATTTTACTAGTTTTTTTTCTCAACTATACACTGAATTTCAAGTAATTCAGACGAGCTCGGACCGGACATGATTTTTTTCCGTACAAATCTTGTTGTCCTAACTTGTGTCCTAAATGAAAATCGGACGGACTCGGACGGACGTATTTCGGTCACGGACACGAACGGACGTCGGACATTCGAACAAAATTTACAGCCTTACTCCACTTTCACATTACAAATTCAACACCCAGAACCACCATCAACTTGCCGTTCGAATCTGGTATCATATGATATGTAAGACTAAGATTATAAACTTATCTTTAACTCTCTAATTTATTTTATAAAAATAATTTACCTATAAATCCTTTTCTCTAACCAATCTAGCAAAAGTACTCTAGTACAAGCCCTCATCATCCTTCCACTGCTTGCTTTCATCTAATCCAAGTTCGAACAAACTCCACCTCCCATGTACCCACTGCTAAACTTACTAGTTCAACCAAAAATGCTACTGCCATTGTTTTTTAAAAGTACTAGTACTCTCCAACCACATTTCAACATCGCTACCCTCAAGCCACCCAGCTTTCTGTTACTGATGAACTCGCCCCTTACAGACCTCGATCACCGATACACTCACGATTTCCAATCCCCTCACGCACCTTCCCTCCTCCTTCCACAACGCACGAAATTGATCAACAAGTCCATCGTTCGACTCACTATACAATCCTTCCACCTTTTCACTAGTTCCGTCACTTCTTGCTGCATCGTGA
The DNA here is from genome assembly GCA_030737875.1 of Allium sativum. Classification (NCBI taxonomy): domain Eukaryota; kingdom Viridiplantae; phylum Streptophyta; class Magnoliopsida; order Asparagales; family Amaryllidaceae; genus Allium; species Allium sativum. Next base: position 54,337,115 of record CM060913.1, read on the forward strand.
ACACTCATGCATCCAAAAAATGATGCATTTCTCGATATGCTACCGCTCCCCGTTCAAGATAGGGTAAGGTGCTGCTGCGACTTGGTTGTGAAATCGCGTATCTTATTTCCTTTGATTTTTAAATCGATGCCCCCAATAATTCAAATTTCGAAATCTCTAAATCGTTGATTGTTGCGCGCTCTCCACTGATGATTGGAGATATTCTATCGTCTTCCTAAGTTACGGTTTCTATTTCTAAGGAATGACGGTTTTTGATTTGAGGAATTAAAAGGGGGAAAACACTGTTTTGCTCTTGAGTCTGATCGATTCATACTGGGAAAGAAGAAATCAAATGAAAGGGAGCGGTTTTGATTAACAAAATGGGATCAAGAGGAGGTCGCAATTTATATGGATAAAGAAGACTTAGGAACTAAGTAATTTAGTGTGCAGATGGTACATCCTAGGTGATAGGTTAGGGTAGGATAAGGACAATGTAATAAATTTTGATTAGATTTCGATTTAACTGCAATTTGAGTTCAGGCTTATCCACTATATATTATAATAATGTATATTGCGGTTCTGAACCCCTATTTAATCATAACGACCATCATTTCCAACGTTATCCGCTATTCTGGACACACTAGGACAAGTTTCGAAGCCTCATTTGATAACCTGGAGAAGATATTAATTTAAATCGATATAAATTTAATTTAAAATAATTTATTCATTGATAATAAATTATTATCATTATCGTTTCTAATTTAAATAGAATTTCGACAAACCATTTGAATTAATTTGACTTCGTTTTAAATTTTGAATTGAATTATTTCGTTTCTCATATTTAGTTAATTATATATATTCAAAATAAACCGTATTTTGATTATTAAATTGATAACCCAAAATAAATAAATAAATAAATCGATTTATATTATTAACTCAATATTTATAATAATATTAAATATTCAAAATAAATTGACCAGAAAATCTGGGTCGTTACATGGCCCCATAGTAGGATGTATCACTTCCTAAAGTCCCCGTTATTTCCAAAATGCACGACTATATCCATTGATGCCATAACGCCTTATTTTCCCAAGTAGGCAGAACCATGCACGCACATGAGCCCGATGGAACACGCCGTCGGACACCTTTCCCCCAAGTGACCTCTTATAACCAACTCAATAAGAGTCCCTTGATCCCGACCTAGTTCAGCGTTATCCGTTTGATACCAATATAGGTTATTGACTGATATGGGTCCCACACACAAGATGATACAAGCTTCCCCATAGGCTTGCGTCCCCGCTTCTAGGATTTCAACAGGTTATGCCCACTAGTTTAACAAGATCGCGTAACCCCGACTGGTTAAGTTTGTCGGGTTTATATGTATAACACGTCCCCAAATATTTAACAAGATTAACTTAACCCTCCCACTGATTCAAGTAAATCTACTTAACCCCTATTCAAGTTAACAGGTTCATGCAATCCTTATGGATTCAAATAGGTTAAGTATTACAAGTTCATTGCCTTACATTCATATATGGTTATAATGCACTGGACCTCCTACATTAAGCCTACCACTTGTAGCTGGTTGGATATGTCGATTGGGTCTGGGCAAACTTCTTCCACAAATTGGACTTAACCTTGGGTCTTAACACCATCTCATGTTTATGCACTTAGACCCCTCACATTAAATTTACCACTTGTGGACGCTAGATATGCCGGTTGGTTCCGAGCAGGCTTCTACCGCAAGTGTAATCTAACCTCATGTATAAGCGCGATTACAGTTTCTAATTACTGTAAATCTAGGCATTTTCTTTGTTAACCAATTGTCATGTTATATCAAATATCCGTCCGATCTACAATACAAGTGATGCCCCAGATTACGATTTAGATCAAAATATAAATTATGCTCCAAATCCCAAGTTTTGGCTCAAGGTATGAATAATGCCTAAAATTCTCAATCATGTGTTACAATAAGAATTATGCCCCAAAATATCATTCCCAATTATTCCCAATTTTGCGTACTCATGTATTTCAGCAGTATGTCTAGGCTCGAAGGTAGCCTAGCTACGAAAACAAAAAGGAAAAAAAAAGGGAAGAAGAGAACAAGAATAGGTATAGCAAATTAAAACTGGAATAAGATGATAGAATTGATCATACTAACAGAATAGGCATAGTGACATGATTAGGCAAACTAATATAATTGGCATATAGTGACATGATTAGGCAAACTAACATAATACGGATCATGAACATGCATGATGAGATCTAAACAGTGAATTAGATATACAAATAATGGCAGATCGGTTATGATTTCAGATTACTAATAGGTATAGGCTTAGATCCAATCTTATAAACATGTCAAGATTACATTTCAAGTGTTTATATCTAAAAATAGCATAGACTCAATATGATTGGATCTAAAGAACAGAAGATTTGATTGTAGTTGTTGTAGCACATATCTCTAAATATGAATAACTTGCTGTTGAAGAAAAATAGATTAGATCAAACTAAGTTGGGGCAGCACCACATTGTCGCCATTGATTTAGATGAATAAAAATAATGGGATTAAGGTCCTTTACATATCCTAGGGTTCACGAATCTGGTCAGAAAATAAGTCCACATACGCAAGAATGAATCTGGTTCGGATCTGAGGGGGTGTCGACATGGGTGTCGACACCCCTGTTATGGTGTCGACACCCCTTGGGTCGGGTCGACCCCCAGCAGTTTGAACTGTCTCCCTAGCACGTGTCTTCTGATTTCAAATTATTTTGAATGTTTTGAGTTGATTTGTATATATATAATTCTCTTGTGCATATACAAACTTCTAACCTCAATATCTTCTTCATACGATGTCCGTTTTACGCAAACCTAAGGTCTATCGTAAGCAAAATTCCAAAACGAACGCAATGGAGCAGTCTGTTTCCCTTAATTCCCAATATTTAATTCAACATTCTTTAATTCATCATTACAGTGTCATATAAAATTACGGAGTGTTACATTCTCCCCTACTTGAAGTACTTCGTCCCCAAATTCTCCTAGTTAAGAAGAATGTATATCCTAATATACATCATCCATCTACTCATCCACCAATCACAGGCATCCATTGTCCTTAAAAGATTTCTAATGCTTATATGAACATATGCAAAGGTGTGTGTATATGTCCTTATACTGATGTGAGGTATGTTAGTGCCATGAATCTAACATGTATGCAAATAATCCTATTATAACATGTAAGTTCTATATGCGTGTGCAATCATTCATCCAAATGCAACATCCATATGATGGTACACCCACTTTCATCCATAAAAGAAGAAAAATGCAAACACATCCATATGCAGTAAGAGAGTGATTGAGCTGATCTAGTGCCTAATGTGTGTGTATATGCATCCACAAGCAACCACTAGCAGACACTTGCATCCACTTGCATCTATCAAACATAACATGTCTCAAACACATGCTTACATCCATGGGATTTCTACCAAAAGGTCGAAGATTCGATCGATAGGATATACTTAAATGATAGAAACAAGCATGAATAAAAGCTTTGGAAAAAGAATTTAAGAACACACCCTTGAAAAGAAAAGAGTACGAAGCGTGAATCTTGTCTTCGGTCTCCCAAGTTGCATCCTGTTGGTTATCTCCCCATTGAACTTTCATCAACTTGACCTCTCAGTTTCGTAGCTTCTAAACTTCCGATCTAAGAATACAGGTAGGAACTCGTCTAACTGTCACCTCCCTTTCCACTTCTACTTCCTCAAGCATACTCGGCTCAACTACTTCTGCGGTATCATGCAGACATTTCCCTAAGTGGGAAACGTGAAAAACATCATGAACGCCGGATAGTCTCTCTGGTAGCTTTACTGTATAGGCCATTGGGCCAATCCTTTATGTTGTGGGAAATGGCCCTACAAATCTTGGTGCCAATTTCCCTGTAGATCCAAAGCGAACTACATTACTCAATGGTGGTACCTTGATGAAAAACATGTCTCCTACCTTAAACTCAATGTCAGTCCTTCTCCTGTCTACATAGGACGTCTGCCTGTCCTAAGCTGTCTTCATGCACCTACGGATAATAACAATCTTTTATGAAGTTTCCCTAATCATCTAAGGTCCCAGTAGAAGTCTTTCTATAGACTCCCACCAACAAGTTGGTGATCTACAGGGTCGCCCATGCAATGCCTCGAAAGGTGCCATGCATATACTAGCCTGATAACTATTATTGTAGGAGAACTCTACCAAAGGAAGATGCTCTTCCCAAGTCCCTATGAAGTCTAGGGTACACAGTCTTAAAAGATCCTCAAGAACTCTATTTACCCTCTTCGTTTGTCCATCGGTCTAAGGGTGATAATCGGTACTCAAACACAACTGTGTACCTAATGCTTCTTGCAAGCTCCTCTAATATTCACTGGTGAAAATGGGGTCACGATCACTTATGATACTGGAAGGTACTCCATGTAGATGGACAATCTCGCGAAGATAAACTGCTGCCAACCATGTTGTCGTTCTCTTATTGTTAACAAGAATGAAATGAGCGCTCTTAGTAAGTTTGTCCACTATAACCCAAATACTGGTGTTGCCATTTCTCGATCTAGTAAAACCATCAATGAAATACATCGAGACGCTCTCCCACTTCCACTATGGACCTCTAAAGATGAAGTAGACCACCAGCCTTCTTTTGCTCAGTTTTGACTTGCTGGCAAATCCAACATGAGAAATAAATTCTGCCACATCTTTCTTCATCTTAGCAAAAAAAAAAAAACTATTAGTATCTCTATACATCTAATCACGGCCTGAATGAATAGTCATCTTAGAATGATGGGCTTCCTCAAGGACTGTCTTCAACAGACTCCCAACTCGAGGAACACAAAGCCTTCCATCTCGTTGCAACCACCCTCTATCATCTGTGGAATATCTACTGAGGTGACTAGAAGTCTCCTCTCTACTGAGCCTATCCAAGATGTATGAAATCTGTGGATCCTCTCACTATAAAGTTCCTATCTGATCCAAAATCTTAGGTCGCACCTCTATTGATGCCAATAAACCGGGTGTAAACTTGGTAGAGGGTCTAAAATCAAAAGTCGATATAAACTCCAAGCTTTTCCTCTCCACAAACAGAGGACTCAAAGTCATCCTCTGCTTATCCAATGCGTCTACCACCACGTTACCCTTGCCAAGAGTAAAAGCAATTTCAAATTCATAGGATGCTAGGAACTCCATCCATCTTTGTTGCCTCAAATTGAGATCCTTCTACGAGAACAAGTACTTGAGAGATTTATGATCGATGTACAACTCAAACTTCTCTCCCAGTAGATAATGGCGCCAAGTCATAAGCGCAAATACTATGGCAGCCAACTCCAAGTCATGGGTAGGGTAGGTTTTCTCATGAACCCTTAGCGGTCTACCTCCATAACATACTACACTTCCTTTTTGCATCAGAACTGCACCATGCCATGTACCATATGTATTAGTGTATACTGTGAACACCTTGTTCCCATCAGGCAATGTCAAAAATGGGGTTGTTGTCAAAGCCCTCTTCAATTGCTAAAAAGCATCTCCACAGTCCACGTCCTATCAGATCCTTCTTCATCAGTTGGGTGAGTGGGGATGATATCTTTGCAAAGTCCTTCATGAACTTCCTATAGTATCCCGCTAATCCAAGAAAACATCTCACCTCCATTACATTCTTTGGGATCTGCCATTCTTGAAATGCAACTACCTTCACAGGATCTACTGCTATCCCATCTTTAGAGACCACATGCCAAAAAAATCTCACTTTTTCTCTCCAAAAATGACATTTGGAGAACTTCACCTTAAGTTGGTGCGCAGGAGAGTTTTCAAAACCTCCCTTAAATGTCGGACATGCTCTTCCTCGTTCTTCGAGAAAATCAAGATATCATCAACAAAGACCACAATGAACTTATTTAGAAACTACTATAACACCCTACTCATCAGATCCAAAAAATAGGCGGATGCATTCCTCAACCCAAAAGGCATGATGAGCCACTCAAAGAAACCATCTGGAGTTCTAAAAGCGGTCTTATCTATACTGTCCCCAGCCACCCTCAATTGACGAAACCCCGTGGCCAAGTCTAACTGAGAGAAAACAAATGCTCCAACAAGCTGGTCAAACATATCATCTATCCTCGGAAGTGGGTGCCAATTTTTCTTAGTGAGCTTATTCAACTCCCTGTAATCCACAAATAAGCGAAGCGAACCATCCGACCTAGTGGAGAATACTACCAGAGCATCCCATTCAGATATGCTTCTCCTAATAAACCCTTTCTCAAGTAGCTCACCTACTTGCTTGCTAAGCTCCCTCCTTTCTCTTGGAGCCATGTGGCGCATAGGAAATGCAGCTGGTTTTGCATTATCTACCAACTAAATACGAAAATCGATCTCGTGCCTCGGAGGTAATCCTCGAACCTCCTCAAAAACATCCGGATACTCAGACTACTGGTACAAATTGCAGATCATCGATAGATGCATCAAGTGACTCTAGTAAATTAAGCATGACAGACCCTTTAGGGTCACAAGAAATCTTGAGGGTCCTTCCATGGCAAGTCAAAAGTTTAATGGCTCTCCTCTCACAATCCAGAATGGCACCGTACATGGCTAGCCAATCCATCCCTAGAGTCAAACCATAGCCCATGAAACCAAGCACATATGTGTCGCATTCAAACTCGATGTCCAACACAAATATTCCCAAACTCAACAAATCATAGACAAATGAGGTATACCCCCAATGAGGTTTGGGACAACAACGGGATCCAAAACCATACTAGTACTAAGGTGCAGAGACTCAACCACATAATCAGATATAAAAGAATGCGAACACTCGAATAAAAAAGAGTTCTAATAGGATGATTGGAAAGAGAAATAAAATCTTCAATGGAAACTTTCCAACCTCTGTCCGACGCACTAGCCACAAGAGAATGCACCTGCCCTCCCAAAGATCCTTCCCTTTGACCTTGTCCTTTCTTCTTCGGGCACTACTTAGAAAAGTGTCCGACCTCTCCACAATTGAAACAAGCATTTTTCTTCCTTTTACAGTCTTTGATCAAATGACCCTCGCGTCCGCAATTATGATATTTCCTCTTATCTTTAGCCTTGTCATTCTTTCCGCCCTTCTTTTGTTGTTATAGTCCTTTCTTTCGCCACACTTTCCTATTTTGTGTTTCCTCAACCTTATCCTCTTTCTTTTTCACCTTTATCTTCCTCGTGCATTAATGCCATATCAACGAGCTTCTCAAAAGTTGCCCCCATTGGAATATGGGACACAGCTAACCGATGAAGGGGTTCATTCAATCCTCTAGCGAACCTCAAAGCCTTCTTGTGTGGGGTATTCACTAGCTCCAACCCAAACCTCGCCAACTGATTGAATTTATTAACGTACTCTTTCACAGACATGCTTCCTTTATTAAGCGCCAAAAACCTTTCGATTTGCATAGTTTGCTCGGCTTGAGAAAGAAATTTCATTTCGGATCTCTAACGGAAATCATCCCAAGTCTCCACTGGACGTCCTGCTTGCGTCAATTCCCACTAGAACGAGGCCTCATCTTTCAACTGCCAAATAGCGAACTGAATGTTCCTACAATCGCCAATCTCAAAAATCCTAAACAAATCCTCCGTCTCCTTGAGCCAATTCCTTGCTTCTACAAAAGTCTTTGTTCCTCGGAATGGATTTCTGCCCATAGCGCGTAAATCCTTACATATCATGGAGAAATTATCTACCCGTGGAGAGGGAGGAGGAGGAACAGCGGCTGCAGCTTAGGGAGGGGCATCTGCTTGGCCTTCGGTGGGTGTCGTGGCCTCCAGATAACTATGAAACCAAGCCGGTATCTGAATGCCCTCCGGAATGTTAGGTTCCCTAGACATGCTGAAAAGAAAATGATACAAGCTCAGTAAGCGTGACCTGACCCGACCTAGTTCGGGGTTCTCCGTTTGATAACGATATAGGTTACCGACTGATACGGGTCCCACACACAAAATGATACAAGCTTCCCCTTAGGCTTGTATCCCCGCTACTAGGATTTCAACAGGTTATGCCCACTAGTTTAACAAGATCGTATAACCCTAACTGGATAAGTTTGTCGGGTTCATATGTATAACCTATCCCCACATATTTAACATGATTAACTTAACCCTCCCACTGATTCAGTGAAATCTACTTAACCCCTACTCAAGGTAACAAGTTCATGCAATCCTTATGGATTCAAACAGGTTAAGTATTACAAGTTCATTATCATACATTCCGTTATGGTTATAATGCGCTAGACCTCCTACATTAAGTCTACCACTTGTGGATGCTGGATATGCCAGTTGAGTCCAGGTAGACTTCTTCCACAAGTCGAACTTAACCTCGTATCTTAGCACCGTTACGTGTTTATGCACTTATACCCGTTACATTAGATTTACCACTTGTGGATGCTGGATATGCCGGTTGGGTCTGGGCAGCCTTCTACCACACGTGTAATCTAATCTCGTGTCTAAGCGCAGTTATAGTTTCTAATTACTGTAAATCTAGGCATTTTCTTTGTTAACCAATTATCATGTTTTATCATGCCCCCAAATCACCGTCTGATCTACGGTACAAGTTATGCCCCAGATTAAGATTTAGATCGAAACATAATTTATGCCCCAAATCCCAAGTTTTGGCTCAGGGTACAAATTATGCCTAAAATTCCCAATTATGTGTTACAATAAGAATTATGCCCTAAATTATCCTTTCCAATCGTTCCCAATTTCGTGCGTTCGCATATTTCAGCGATATGCCTAGGCTCGAAGGTGGCTGTAAAAACAAAAAGGAGAAAAAAGAGAAGAAGAGAACAAGAATAGGCATAACAAATAAAAACCGGCATAAGATGTTAGTATTGATCATACTAATAGAATAGGCATAGTGAGATGATTAGGTAAACAAACTAATAGGAATACGATGACATGATTAGGCAAACTAACATTATAGGGATATCATAAACAATCATGATGAGACATAAACAGTGGATTAGATATACAAATAATGGCAGATCTGTTTTGATTTCAGATTACTAATAGGCATAGTCTTAGATCCAATCTTATAAACATGTCATGATTACATTTTAAGTGTTTATATCTAAAAATAACATAGATTCACTATAGTTGGATCTAAAGAACAGAAGATTTGATTGCAATTGTTGTAGTACAACTCTCTAAATATGAATAACTTGTTGTTGAAGAAGAATAGACTAGATCAAACTGATTTGGGATAACACCTCGTTGTCGCCATTGATTTAAATGAATAAAAACAATGGGATTAAGGTCCTTTATATAGCCTAGGGTTCAAGAATCTGGTCAGAAAATAAGTCTACATACGTAGGAATGAATCTGGTTCGGATCTAGGGGGTGTCGACATGGGTGTCGACACCCCTGTTGTGGTGTCGACCCATGGGTTGACACCCTAGGGTGGGGTCGACCCTCAACGGTCTGAACTCCCGCCCTAGCTCGCGTCTTCAAATTTCGAATTATTTTGAATGTTTTGAGTTGTTTTGTATATATATAATTCTCTTGTGCGTATACAAACTTTTAACCTCAATATTTCTTCATATGATGTCCGTTTTACGTAAACTTGGGGTCTATCTTAAACAGAATTCCGAGACGAACGCAATCGCACGGTCCATTTCCCTTAATTCCCAATATTCAATTCAGTATTCTTTAATTCATCATTATAGTGTCTTATAAAATTATGGGGTGCTACAGGATACATCAAGGATGATTATACCAGGTCGACTAGGAAGAAGTAGTGGTGAAGGCATACACTACTAATGTCATTCCAAGTCCATTGAGGGCCTCATCAGTGAAAAAAAAAGATGTTTCCATTCAAGGTATGCTTTGGATATTTTATATTCCTATTCGAGTTTTATTTTATAATGATGCTTTACACTCCTTTCTATCCAATAACATAATAAATGGATTGGATTTGAAAACCCAAAATTATTAACTGACTGAAACCTTTTGTTGTAATATGCCTTATTGGTGGCTCTATAACTTTATGTATGATTTAATGTGATATGGTCTTATAGAGTCTTGGATCCACTTTTTTTTATGATTTTTTTTAAGTTTTGTTAGGTTAGGCATTATTCTAGAGATGGACTGGCCACATAGATATGAGGTCGTAGTGGTTGTAAGAGGCCATCAATGATGATAAGATGAATGATAGGTAGAAGGTGGTATTAAGTTTTCTACTTGACTATGGTGTATGATTAACTTTCCATATGCACTCGGTAAACTGCATAATTAGTTATTAATGATACAAATTTCTAGAGAGTATCCAGGCTATTGGAAAAGTTTACTAGACTTTCACTATATAGGGAGATCAAGTTCTGTATTGACTTTATGAAACACGTCAAACTTATAGTTTTTGTGTATTTGGACCATTAGTAGAAGTATATCTAAGTGGGGAGCACATATAGTATTCACAACCAAGGGGGATGGTTCTCTTAGATTATGTGTTGATTACTTTGAGATGAACAAGGTAATAAAGAAGAATATGTACCCATTCTCGCATATTGATGACTTCGTCGATTGCCTTTTGGTGCTAGAATATTTCCTTGGTTTTATCTTACAGTGGAGTTTCACCAGCTAAGGGCTACAAGCGAAAGTGAGCTAGTAACAACATTCTAGATGCCAACTGGATTTTATGAGGGGTTAGTTATGCCGTTCAGATGCCATCTAGATTTTATGAGGGGTTGGTTATTTCGTTTAGTATGACCAATGAGCTAATATACTTTATGGGTGCTTACGGATCGAGTTTTCCAAAAATTAGTTGATTACGTTTGTGCTTTTGTTCATTAATTATATTTTGATATGTTCGCCGATGAAGGAGGAATACTAGACACACTTAAGGATTATTTTTGACGTGTTGAGAAAACTTCGGCTGACGACAAAATTTCCTAAATCTCACTTATATAGAGGACAAGTGAGATTTTTGGGTATGTTGGTTTAAAGCAAGGGATTTTCCTAGGAAAAAAAGGGTTGCTGTAATACAGGATTGGACGATCCCCAAAATTTTAATAGATTTGAGGAGTTTCTTGGATTGAATGATATTATGGTCGTTTTATTTAAAATTTCTCCAAGATAGAGGCATCATTTACCCATTTGACGGAGAAGAATTAAAAATTTATTTGGTGTGCAAGATGTGAGCATGTGTTTGTGAGTCTAAATTAAAAGTTTATAAGTGCCTCAGTATTGGTAATTCCAAGTGAGAATGATGAGATGACGATATACGCAGATGCTTATGGTACATGGTTAGGGGTGGTATTTATGCTAAGTGGCAAGGTTGTTGTCAATTCTAATGGACAATTAAAGGCGCATGAGAAGAAGTACCCCATCTATGACTTGGAATTGCTAATGATTGTTCTTACATAGAAGATCTGTAGCATTATCTTTTAAGAGAGGTTTAAACTATTCACTGATCATAAGTTATTGAAGTCTCTTTTTTCATAGAAGGATATTAATCTTTACCAACAACAATGGTTGGAGTTTCTATCTTTTTATGGTTTTGATATTCCATATATAGCGGGAAAGCGTAGTGCAGTCGATGATGATTTTTGAGTAGGACACATACTAGCTTTAAAGTTATTTTCATAGAGTGTAAGTTGTTGAAGTATATTGCATGGGTTATGATTTTCGACCTATGTATGGGTTAGAACAAGATATGTTGGAAAGTATGACCATCAAAACTTATTTTGATTGAGATAATTAATTATAGTAGAGAACATGATCCTAAATTGTTTTAGAACACTGCTAAAATAAGGACTATATCGAAGTCTTGGGATGTAAAGCAAGATGAACCTGATAAGGATGGTTGGCTTTGCAATGATTGAAGATCTTTTGCTTTAAATATCAATGGATTAAGGGATGAGGTTGTTTGAAAGTGCTATCATCTGAGATTGACTATATATTTCGGCAGTAACAAGTTGGAACGTGATAAGAAGTGGACCTATTATAGAAAGGGGATGAAGAGTGACGTTGGAGCTTTCATCTCTAAGTACATGAATTGTCAACCGGTTAATATGAGTATAAGAAGCTTAGTCGCTTAATGCAACCACCAAAGGTTTCGAAGTGAAAGTGAAAATAGATGTCAGCGGATTTCATGGATGACTGCCAAGAAGTTGAATAAGATATGATAGCAGTTGGTTCATAGTTGACCGATTAATTAAGAGTGCCAAATTTATACTCATCGAGTGGAGTAGGACTACGACCAAACTGACCAATTTGAATATATAGTGGATAGATGTCAACCTGTTGTTAAATACCGAGTTCTACAAAAGCATACAAAAGGCACTAGGGACAAAGCTGCATCTCAATTATTATCATCAAACAATGGCCAAATTGAGAGAGTGAACCATTTTCACTACTACAAAACATGTCATTTGCATCGGTTATTTACCCCTTGTTGCTTCGGTTCTACAACCGGTGCAAATGCAGACAATACAAAAAGCTTTTTTCTTTGCATTGGTTTTAGAACCGGTGCAAAAAAGGCTTTTTTGCACCGGTTGCTAGTAACAACTGGTGCAAAATATGAGTTTTTTGCACCGGTTGTTACAACCGGAGTAAAAGATGAGTTTTTTGCACTGGTCTTTTTCAAAACTATTTCAAAAAATGTTCTGTTGCTTTAAAAAACTTATTTTTTTTGCATTGGTTGTTTTCTAACAACCGGTGCAAGAGATGGAAATGTAACACTGGTTGTTGATTGTTAAAAACAACTGATGCAAATTCCACCTTAAAAAATGATACCCTTTTAGGTTGTTTTAAAACCTGAAAAGTTATCAAATTTAAATTTCCATAAATGCTTATTACTAGAAATCTTATCGAACAAATAACAAAATCATACCATAAATGAAAAAATAGAAATCAAACAAGTACTAAACAAGATTGACAAATGAATGCATTGACAAACAAATATAAACTTAATACAATGCATGGAATGTATGTCTATGGTATCATCCATATATGTATTTTTTCCTTGCATCTCATAAACAAGCATCGGTCTTGAAATTCTTGCATGTTACCACAAATGGTGCTAGTTTCCAGTATGTCTTCACTTCACCACCTTGCGTTGTCTTGTTCTCTACAAGCTCAAGCTTATATTGGGATACCTCGTATGCTCAAGCTTTTGGAAAACAATCCCATTCAGTTGAAATTACAGGCTACTTATCTCTGCTCTTGCAGTCCCGAATTTTGATTTTAAGTGATAATGTGATTGTTTTGACTGTATGGTGTAATTTTAAGTGATGTTCATATTATTACATTACTTGCGGTTAACAGTCGAGCTACCCCCATTGTAACCAGTCTCTTCCTACTAAAGACATAAACTAGCTTAAAACATCTGACCTGAGTGCACAAATAAGGTGTATATTGAATATTGTTTTAATGACTGGCAAAGAAAAATTGTTTTACAGCATGAACAAAGTCTTGTGAGATATGCAAGTGTAACAATATTCAAATAATTATTTTGTAGTGCTGCCTTTAATATTACGATGACAGAAACTAAATAACGTTTCAAGCTACAGTCTGCAATAAATGTCGGTAAAACATTCAAGTCATCCTTTAGAATGTAAAATAAATAAACTAACCTGATAAGTGTACCATTAACATCGGATATGAATAAATTTGTATTCCATTTCCACAAGTATATAAGTGTCAACCTATATAACAAAGGGGAACAAAATAAAACAATATGATTGTTCAAAACAAACACAACGTTGCACCTAAACATACCCATTGTTTTCCAAAAACTTTTGTTGTGAAATTAAATGTTATCATATTTTGGCATAGTACTCTCCCAAAACAAATAAGTCTAGAGGAATCCACATGCCATAGGCAATGTCCACTAATCATCTCAGGCCTTAGTAATATATCCTATTGATTCCAATAAAAAACGCTAACAATGATTGTTTAATTTTTAAACTCCAAATCTTAATATCAACGTGAGGTAAAAACACCAAGCAACAATTAGAAATTTGTAAGCATTCTATATCTAAAATGCAACATTTCTATATATAAAAATAAGTTTGATTGAAAGAATAATTTGTGCAAGTTGTCCTTAGTTTTGACGCTATCATGCATATGTTCTACAACCGTTGTAAGTAGAATAATATTGTTAAGACCCAAATACCCTGTAAGCAGACCACGGTTGTAAAACATAATATATAAACTGAATATCTTTATGAAAGAAATCCTTAGTTGGATTTTTTCCACTATGAGATCAATTGGTTTGCTCCTTTGCTTCTTTTGAAGTACCTCGACAGAAGGTTTCAAGCACCATCCTTGATAGTATGTGAAGAAATGAATAAATAATGGCACAATTGCATTGTTCATATGAAAATGTTTATAAGCATTATTTAGAAAGGTATACCATATCATCCAGTGTCAACATTGATTAAATTGTATCTTAATAAGCGACGATGTCATTATTTTGACTGTATGGTGTAATTTTAATCGATGCTTGAAGCAATTTGAAGATATTACGTGAATAATGAGAAATATAAAAAAGGAAAACATATCTCGTTAGACCCAATCCATAGACTAAAATGGCATGTTAATCTCTGGATGCCTAGCTAAAAGTCCTATTGTTTTATGTAGAAAATACTTAAAAGATATTAAGTAGCGTGAGCAATGGTGGAAATAGTTCCTCTAAGGTATAATGCAACTAAAATATATTATCATCTATGTGATATAAGAAAAAAATAACATTTACAATCAAAACCATATTTGGCTCAGGTTCGATAGTAAACAAAACCAGCTAAACTTGAAACTAGACTTTGCTATAACAATCGAAAGGTTATCTGTAAAACCTAGAAATAAAATAAGCAATTTCAATTGTTAACAAGCACAAAATATATACATTTAGTGAATTTCAATATATTTTAGGGGCTTGCATTTCCAACAAATTTATAAGACAATATAGTGCATACAGTTATTCACTATGTAGTCTACAACGTGCAAAATTGGTAAATTGCTTGCCAAGAACTAGAGAAACCAAAGAAAATTTATGTTTTTAGCATGTACAACAATAAAAGGGTTTAAAAGAATTATAGAAAAGCATTTTACTACATCCTATAACCAACATACTGTGATAACAAAGTCATTTTATTGCAAACTGGAGCTAACAGAGTGTATAGACTACAGAAATAGAATAACTCAAAGACAACTACTTTGATTTTCAACTTGTTATATACATAAAGTGTACACATATTTTTCAGTCTATTATTGAAGTCATACATATCAAGAAAGAGTTATAACAATAAATAAAACAGGTAGTAGTATATCATGTGCAGGTTATGTACATAAAAAGTTTAATGTTGTTTTTTTTACTTTAATATCATGTGAGTTTTGGCTATGCACAAAAGTACTTGTGTAAGAAAACAGAACAAACTATTAAAATGTTAAATACACAGTAAGAAAACAATAAACATACCAGATTACAAGGAAGAAAATGGTAGAACACAGCTGAAATTGGCAGCCTTGGCATTCCATTCAAATTAAATTCCCTCTTTGTCCAAGCAACTTGAATACTATCTACCAAAAAGGAAGTTTATACTCTGATTATATTGTTGATTCACAAGTTTTTGATTCATGACAAAGAATAAGATGAACATCAAAGGAATGTTGATTTCATAAGTTTTTTATCTTATTAGTTGATCTTTTTAATTGATGACAAAGAGGAAGAAAAAAGCTTTTGAAAGGGGAAGAAAATAAATTTTCTACAAGAAATTGCCAGAGGTTGTCATCAATAAAAAAGGAGGAGAATGTTGATTTATGAGATATTTGATTCACGACAGCAAAGAAAAGAAGAACAACAGAAGTATAATTTTGTATTTGTGTTTTAGTTCTGTTAGAGCCTATTAAAATCCATCCTCATATATCACACAATCAAACACAAAAATTCATGTGTGTGTATATATATATATATATATATATAATGACACACAAAGTCACTGGACTGTGCCTCCTGGAACAGACTAGTCGACTGGTGCATGCCAGCTTGCATAGCCCAATGCATTTTGTGTGCCTACGGTTAGATATATATATATATATATACATATATATATATATACATATATATATATATATGTGTGTGTGTGTGTGTGTGTGTTTTAAATACCAGTTGACTGGTCATTTTCTACCAGTCAACTTATCCGAATATAATAGTCATATTTCTAAAAAGACATCTTCTTTCAGGAAACGTTTTCTATCCATTTATGAATAGAAACGAGTGCTTCTTTTCTTCATAACTTTTCATGAAAGAGTGTTCTTTTCTTCATAACTTTTCGTGAAAGATCATTACTCTTCAATGACTATTTATACATCACGAACTACATTTCCAAATCCCGATTCTTCTTCTATTTTCTAATCTTAATTTGTATAAACTCTTGCATTCTAAAATATACAAATTGCTTTTGAATCATTGAATTTATCTCTTATCCCTTGATTCAATTAGAAATCTACTTTCTTCAAATCTTCACAAATACATTCAATATCTGAGGATAAGATTATAGAAAGGGTGCACTCAAATCATTGGCTAATCACTGTTCCTTAGAACACATTTAGAAGTCAAAACTCTTGTTGTATTGTTGAAGTCATGTTCAGTGGCTTAGGCAAGTTGTTGAAGTCCTGTTCGGTTGCTCGGACGTGAAATCTCTGTAACACCCCACCTCCGCTAGGGTCACTCACAAAGGGAATGCACTAGGTTTGGTGAAGCATTATCGAGGTAAACATGCACAGAAATATTACAAGACAGAACATATATAAAACAGCGGAAGTAAAACAAATTTTATTACCTTATAAAATAAGGTCTAAAGCCTTTTACATCAGAATACATCAAAACCTGTCTTGCAATAGTAAAGAAGCATAAAACCATTTCATAAATTATTCCCGAAGTAAAACAGTAAAGTATCCATAGCCAAGAAAAGTCCAAGCCATGCGTGATGACCTTCAAGCAGAAGAAGTCCGAACTAGATAACAGTGTTTCCTCCCTGAAACCTGGGGGGGAACGGAAGACAAAGAGGCGAAACAAAACAGGGTCAGTCATAAAGACTGGTAAGTCCTATCTACTTCCAGTATAAAAACAGGTAAAGGTAACATGACATGCATAAACTGAAAGTAAACATAAGGATGACTACATGATAGATAAACTAAACCAGGGTAACAGGCTGAACTACTGTAGCAAGGTAAACTAAGATATCATGATAAACTACGGTGTCATGATAAATCAAGGTATCACATCGTCAGGTTTCTATCAAGTATACTATCCCAAGGTATCTATCCTGTATACCATCCCATGGTGTCTATCACGTATACCATCCCAGGGTATTTATCATGTATATTTGCTCTGCACCTCTCGTACTAGTATCCCAACCCGCGCCATGTGTCAACTATGAATGTCCCTTGCCCAATGTCATGTAATGGTCCATGTCAACCTAATATATATAGCATATGTAGGGTTTCCCAACTCGTATGTTTCTTTCCATGTATAAGTTCAGTCCTTTGCCGTAGGCCATACGGGCTTTCCCATCTAAATCTATACCACCTCAACTTAGTACCATTTTATCCTTGAAGTTGTTTTGGACTGCTACCCTTGACCTGGTTATGTTTTCTTACCATGAACTATCGCGTGTTCACTTAGGATTTACGCCACCTAGGACCACTAGGGATTATGCTACCTAATGAACGTTTCCGTGTCTCGGTTTGGGTTCAAGCAACCTAGGGCCACTAGGGATTATGCCACCCGTCAACCGCGCCCTTTATCCCACGTATGTATCGTGAATCGTTTTCCATGTCTAGACGCACATGTATCTCAATGTGCCACCCGAGTCCCGTTCCAGGGCGAATCAAGAAATACGGAACTCGGTCGGGAGCTTTAAGTCGTCTGCTGATGCAGATATCAAGGTCTGTTTTTGTATCCGTGGCTATGGTCCCACGTGACCCCTCCCTCAACTACTGAAAGGCAATCCAAGAAAAATCATGTATGAGAACTACATCCCGGCCCCACTATAGCCCCACTTTCCTATGGGCCAACCTCACCCATGACTCGATAGCAAGAACATGGTCTGTTGGGAGTTCTCTGCCTTTCCGTTCGTACACGATTGACTAAAGATGGTAGGTAACCGGCGACGTGCTATCCAGGGCAAAATCAAGTATCGTCGACTCCACGCTAATCCATCCCAGTCTTTAGGTCGCTCGCATAGCAACCAAGCATACTCTTGGCTCTTCTATCGCAGACCTTAACCTCTGTGAGGCCGGGTTTCATGGACCACCTGCCACCTCACAGAGGGATACCAAGAGTACCCTCACGTCCCCCGAAGCTACCGCTTTGTCACCCAGTTCGTTGGAGCCCTTATCCAAGTCGGATAATTTGCTCCTCCTCGTGTGTTTAAGTGATGACCTACCATATCGGGTTACTCATCCATTCATGAACTAGTCCCATGTCCTTGGCTAAGAATTATTACTTAGTTATACTTAGCTAAGGTTTACCACTTAGCTTCTTTTCCCCGTTACCCTTGATTAACCACGATTTTCTACCTAGTTCCTCCCACTAGGGTTTTGTCTATTGGGTTAAGTGTTGTTATTCAGGTTCGTGACTTAGCCCGCCTACGAATCATGTCAAGATTGGCTAAGTATTTAAGTTCAAGGCTTAGCCCTACAAGTTGGTTAAGTGTACCAAGAAACTCATGACTTAACCCTATCAAGTCAAATTGGTTAAGTGTTTATTTGTCTTAACCCTAACAGATTATCATGTTAGATTGATTAAGCACAGATTATCTTAATCCCATCAGATTATCGAGTCGGATTGGTTAAGTATGGGTTAGCTTAACCCCATCCACTAATCGTGTTACAATGGTTAAGCCTAATTTTAAAAGGTCTTGTGACTTAACCTTATCAGGTCCACCTATTAGATTGGTTAAGTATAGGTTACTTAACCTCATCAAATCATCATGTATAATTGGTTAAGTATAAGTTACTTAACCTCATTAAATTATCATGTTAAGTTGGTTAAGTATTGGTTACTTAACCTCATTGAATTACCAAGTTTAGATTGGTTAAGCGTTTAACTTAACCCCATCGAATTACCGTGTTTAGATTAGTTAAGTGAAGGTTACTTAACCCCATCTAATTACCGTGTTTTAGATTAGTTAAGTCTAAGTTACTTAACCCCATCTAATTACCAAGTCGGATTAGTTAAGTGTAAATTACTTAACCCCATCGAATTTACCGTGTTAGATTAGTTAAGTATGGATTACTTAACCCCATCCCCTAATTGTCTTACATGGTTAAGTGTCATTAAGGAACCAAGTCCAGTTTAACTTAACCTACCCATTCGTGTCATATCGGTTAAGTGTCATTAATCAAAATTACTTAACCTTTTCATGTGGCATTAATTAGATTAATGCACCCCCAACCTCTCACATTAGACTTTGTTGTGGTTACTAGTTAAGCCGGGCGGGTCCGGGTAGATTTACACCACAACCTAGTCTAACCTCGGGTTTTAAGTGCTATGTGACCAACTACTCACATTGGGTCCTATTGTTTGTAGCCACTAGTTAAGCCGGGCGGGTCCGGGTAGATTTATGCTACAAACTCAACCCAACCTCGAGTTAGCCACTTTCATGTTTGGTCTAGTGTCTTATTACACTTACAACCCACCCATGTCTAGTTCAAGTTCCATGTTTTCCCATGTGTCATGACCATATTTAAATGTATCATGAATGTCATGTTCTCATGTAAACCCCACGTCAAGTTTTTCATGTCATACCCACGTTTTTCCTAAGCTATCCAAACGTATTTCCAACCCAAGTGGAAGCGAGTCGCATCGTAGGGTATTATGCCAACATATTGGCCACAAACATGCATAGTATCATAAGGGAATATGGCCACAAACATGCATAGTATCATAAGGGAATTTGGCCCCAAGCATGCATAGTTTCATAAGGAAATTTGGCCACAAGCATGCATAGTTTCATAAGGGAATTTGACCACAAACATGCATAGTATCATAAGGGAATTTGGCCACAAGCATGCATAGTATCATAAGTGAATTTGGCCACAAACATGCAAGATACATAAGGGGTTTGGGTTCATTTACATGCGTAAGCCCCAAAGTCAAGTCTTTGCCGATGTTTCACAAGTCAAATGGTTCCCAAAGGTTCATGCTAGCATTCCATAGATAAAGATTCAAACTTGCAAGATAAAGTAGGTTAATCATAACATGAATAGCATGATTTAGTCACTAAGCATAGCCAAAAGTCATAGGTTCAAGCAAAAGAGGCATGACAAGGTTCATATAGGCTAGCATACCTAGTTTAATCTCGTTTTATTCCATGCCATCATTAAAACTACCGTTTAGATCTAGAAGTAGCTAGAACTTACATAGCGAGGCTTAGGGAAGGATTATGCATCGTCCTGACGAAGAAAGGTGGCTCCTTTGATGAAGAACCGTCATGAAATCGCCGTAGCAACGTTGATCGAGCCTCGATTTGGTGTAGCAAGCTTGCACCTTTCGATTCAGATCCGATTTGCATGCATAGTCTCTTGGAGTTGGAGATGGAGGCCATGATCACTTGGCATTTGGGCAGCACTTCGTGGCATGAGAGAGTTTGAGTGATTTAGGTTAGGGGGTTAGGGTATTTTTATAGAGTTTAGGAGCATTTTAGGCTATAGGATTAACCCTAGATCGAATCCAAGCCATCCAAAATCGTCACAAGCCTCCAAAACCGAGCCAACATGACAAGCAGGTGCACCAGGTCGGGGTTCTACAGGGGGGGTCGACCCAGGGGTCGACACCCATGTCGACCCCCTGTGGAGGGGTCGACACCCATGTTGACATGGGTGTCGACCCTGAGTGTCTGGCGGGAATTTTTCCCGCCTCTCTTTTTGGGCTGAATTTCAAATCTGTTTTCGGATTTGAATTTTCGTGAAACTTCGTTGGGCCTTAACTAGGTCATACGGACTCCGATTTACGAAATTTCGGACTCTATTTCGCGTATTTTTCCGAGACGAACGCAATGGCGCAACCCGTTTATCCTGATTCAGATTTTATAATTTAATTCTGCCTTGATTCTTGTCTTAACACATTGTTTAAAATTCGGGTTGTTACAATCTCATTCGGTTGCTCGAGTGTGTTGTAAACATGTTCCTTTGGGTGAAGAGAGGATGTTCCTAGTGAAATTCCAAAAGGAGTCTAGGACTGGACGTTGGACGGTGCTTCAAACTAGTATAAAAATCCCTGGTGTCATTTATTTTACTGCATTTACATATTACTTATCTTTGATATCGTTATATTTAGTTTATTGAATTTTTACTTGCTTAACTATGTCATAAGTTTAATACATATCACATTATCTAAGCTTCCACATATTAATATCAATCCATATTATTCGATCGTACTCTAGCACTCTTTTCATTTAGTATCGAAGCCTGATATTCTAGAGATCATAACAAAATCCTAGAATAAATGGCAATAAAAAAATATAGTCAAGGCATTAGAAAGTGGAAGAGCGACAAAGCAAAATCAAAAGAGCAAGGAAGCAAATGTCTCATTGCTAAAGTTAGATCAAAATCGGTATGTGTAGATTCATTATATAATGATATTTTGTTAGACCATGAAAATTTTGTTGAAATATTTTAAAACCTTGAATAAACTTAATACAGTTAATTTAGCTAAGTCAAACGACTGTAAGCAAGAAAATTCCAAATTAAAAGGGGAAACTAAGCTTTTAGTTAAACAAACTGAATGTTTTAAAAATTACTTTAGAAAAACTTGTTTTTCAAGCGGATTTCATTCTAAAAGAAAATGAGCGGTTAATAGATAAAAACAGTAATCTTTTACAGGAAATCGACGGTTTACAAAATAAAAATACATTTTAGAAGATACTTTAAATAATTCCAGTTCTTTAATTTTGTCTCTTAAAGAAGAGAATGAAGATTTAGCTGAAAATAACTTAGAATTATCTAACGAGTATGAGGTTTTAAAAGTTAACAATAATATTTTGAAAAATGCAAGTTCTGAATCAAAAGAAAATTTTGAAAAATTACAATCATCTTTAGATAATTCAAAATCTCAAATTCATCATCTTGAAAATGAGAATAGTACTTTAAAAGGGAAGAATTCTAAATTAAATAAGGAAACTGATGATTTAAAAAATAACAAAATTTCTTTTGAAAATGTCAATTGCGACTTTGGAATCAAATTTGAAAAACGTAAAAGCAAGTTCGCAAAATTTGATAAAGATCAAAATGATTTAAATATGATTTTATCTAGTTCTAGACCTTTACACAACAAAAGCGGTATAGGATATAATAAAACTAATCATAAAAATAGTACTAGATATGCTTTTAAGTACAATAAAAATATCATTACTAGTACTAAAGCACAAGTAAATTCAAGACTCAATTTCTATAGAAACTTGAAAACTTCTATGACAAGAGATTTTTGTAAAAAATATAGAAGTATGAAGAAATATCAATAGAAATTATTTGAGTATTTAGGTTCTTGTAAATTGGAAAAATAGAGGAAAATATATCGATGATTATTTTGATTCAGTAGTTAATAACGAAAATTTTATTTTTGAAGGTTCCATTAAACCCTGTTGAGTATGGTAACCTTTCATCTAACCCCTGGACCCTAACTAAGGATGTGGGTACCAAAGTGTGTATATATATATATATATATACATCATATTTTTGCAGGTACACCACAATAAAGAGAAGGTTATTTCAATATCTCTATATTATGAGACTTGTAATAAATAGTCTTGTATGCTCTTTAAAAACTATTTGATTTTTGTTAATGAGATTTTTCGTTAACACCCGAAATAGATCTGAGGGAATGGCCTGAAGAGAAAAATAGGGTTATACGAGTTTCCCCGGTCTGAGCTAACTTCACCATTTCTATGTGAAGAAAGCATTAGATTGCCAAGAACTTAACGGCTTGTGCTGGGATATTTCGTTAATCCAACGACATAACAAAATACTTACAGGAATACGCTGAAGAACAATATAGTACCTCGAATGAACAAGAGAACACACCATTTTATAATGGTCCGTTTCGATTCGAACCTACATCCACATTAAGAGTTTTTATGATTTTATTCATAGAGGAGGTTACATAAGTGGATTTCCAAATAGATCTACAAATTTATAAGGAGAAGTTGTTGTCCCACTTCGATGTGGCTCTTAAGGTATTATTTATAGAGGATTTGGGGACCCTTCTGCTGTTGGGCTATTGGGCCTATAAGAGCTTTTGTCGGTCGCCTTTTCCCTTGGTTTCGGATGTTTTGCTTCCTGTTGCTTTTGCGGTACTGTTTATGGCCTTTAATGTAGGGGCTTTAGTTGTTTGCAGCTTCTTTCAGATGGATATGAACTTATCGATACAGTGTCTTTCGGAAGGTATTCGGTCTCTTGATGGCGTCTCCTGGTTGTAGGCTCTCGGATGTCAACTCTCGGCCATCCTGTGATTACTCAGAGAAGCTTGCTCTTCTGATGTTTCCCTATCCTGTCGCATCGGTGTTAAGTGGGTTAATGCCGGCACACCTTTTCGCCTTTCTAGACTTCTGCTATTGGGATCCTTTCCTCTCTCTTTCTTTGTTCGCTGACTCTGACCCCCCTTTTCGCTACGGAGTCTCCCCTAACGGATATGCTCCGCCGGATAAGTGGTGTCAGAAATTTATGGACTTTGAATTTTCTTCTCTTATGGAGGCGGGGGTTTTCGTGGCTCTTAGATCATTCTTACTTGCTTATGTTCGCTGGATACCCTTTCATCACTAGCTGGTAGAGAGGATAAGTCTCGGTTGATGCTGCCTTTGAAATACTTCCCCCTATTCTCGCCTCTTCTTAGTCTTTGGTCATGTTCTCTAAAAGATTGCAGGGTACTTATGGTTATTCGATACCCCTTCGCTGTTACTTTATTTCATTGTCAATTTTTTGGTAGTAACATTTGCCTTCCCTAGTGAAGGGGTATTTTTGATTTTTCAAGTTAAATTTCTTGTCTTTTCTGAGGTTACCTTCGATCTCTCTCGGCTGAAGTATTAATTGGCTTTTCTTTGCGTGGTTCATATTAATTCTGAGTAAGGAAACACTGACCGTCTTTTTTTTCCATAATGGGGTAGTGAAGCTCACCAAAATTATGTGCTACACTTAAATATATGCATCGGTCAAAACAAAGGAGTACTTCCATTATAGTTTCACAATAAAACAAAAGTTCAAACAAACGAGGCCCGTACAGGAGCCGAGATCTTTCATGCAAACGGAAGAAAATACTTAACAATCCCAAACTACATCATCCATTTGCTGTGTGTTCTGCTGCCAAAGCTGCTATGCAGCAATTGGGTAAACTCACAACTATCAAATTCCACTAGAAGGTGACCGAGGACCCAGCTTTCCCTAGCACTACCCTTTGATAGTGTCGCATCAGAAGGGCCAACCACCTCTTTGCCTTTACTGGTCTCCATAGCCGACTCCATCCCACCATTGCCACCAAAACTCACATTTTCTAGCACCACGTCAATAGCATTAATTCTCTCCTCACCACCTTCAGAACTGAACGCCTTTTCTTCGTCTTTTGTCTAGCAGCTCCTCTTCATCTTCGTTGATATTTGAAAGACTTGCAAATGAATTTGAAGAGGATGCTCCTCCTATGTCAGAGCAACCAACAACCTTCATCTTTATTCTTGGTTTCCAACTCTAAGAAACCCATTCCTATCTTTTCTAAACATCCAATTCTTGAAATCCGTAGGCTCGAAATGATTGTTGGGATTCCCGGAAAGCTTGTTAACTTCAATCTGATGATATGAGGTCCCGGTAAAAAGCCTTATTAGTGATGGAATATACACCGGTGATGAAATCTTTATTTCCATCTTAAGATAAGAAAAGTCAGCCATGTCCCATGAGTCTTCTTGTATCCTTAATACTTTTCCTACTTTTGACAGTATAATCTTCACCATCTTAAAGTTACGAAATACAATGGGGAGATTTTTTAACGCAATCCAAAGAACCACCTCCTGTTTGGGATTTGCAGAACCAAAATTGAGACTCCATGGCTGAATGTGTAGAGTACCCCTGTCAGTCATAATGGAGTAGAAATCCCCCATAAAGAAATTCCATGGAAATTTAACGATGAAAACGTTCCCGAACTTCTTGATGTTCCATTCCCAAGAATATAGGTGATAGAATTCCCATTTCAATGCCCGTGTAATGCTATTGACTGAGAACTGACTAGAGAAAATCGAGATAATTACCCAGGAACTGAAGCATTGCAAATCATCGTCAGAAACAAGTGGTGACATGTCAACCTCATTTCCTGTTGCCATGTTTTTTTTTGAATAGGGATAGTGGGAGCATCGAAATCCTTTAAGCCTTGTCTTTTTATACTCAAAGTAAATGGCCAGGTTTCTACTGTATATGATCCGATAGTTAGAATTCCCATGCCATGAGTGTCGTTTTATGTGATTTAATCCTGCTTAGGTTTTCCAAAATACAAAGAGGCCCTAAGAGAAGGTAGTGATGATTTATTTGCCTCGATTTTGGATGTAGGGTCTTTTAATAGTATTTCTTTAAATAGTTCCTTAACCGGGGCACGTGAGGTTTATCTGAGGCTTTGCTTGCACATAGGGTTCCATATCGGACAAATTTCCTGACATCATTTAGGAGTACGGAAGACGAAGATGGGGTTGACTCCACTTCGGTCAATATATATTCTTTTTGTTTTCTTAGGAAGAAACCTGAGCAGATAAGAGGGTTCCGGGACCATCCTTCATTTGATCAAATAAAGGCTGAGGATTGGGAACCCCTTTCGGTATTATAGAGTAGAAGTGCTGAACCAAATATGGATTAGGGTTATTAGATGATAGAGGACCAGAAACCCTTTCTGGTGTCAATGTAGAGGAAGTCTCGAACCAGACCCAGATTCGGGTATTAAACAGACAGAAGGCTGGAACCCCCTCCGGTATTAATAGAAGTCCTGAACCAAACCCAGATTCGGGTATTAAATAGACAGAAGACCGGAAGCCCTCGGTATTAATAGAAGTCACGAACCAAACCCCGATTCGGGTATTAAGTAGACAGAAGATTGGAACCTCCTCCGGTATTAATAGAAGCCCCGAACTAAACCCAGATTCGGGTATTAAATAGACAAAAGACCGGAACCCCCTCCGGTATTAATAGAAGTCCCGAACTAAACCCAACTTCGGGTATTAAACAGACAGAAGACCGGAACCCCCTACGGTATTAATAGAAGCCCCAAATCAAACCCAGATTCGAGTATTAAATAGGCAGAAGACCGGAATCCCCTCCGATACTAATAGAAGTCCTGAACCAAACCCATATTCGGGTATTAAATAGACAGAAGACTGGAACCCCCTCCGGTATTGATAAAAGTCCCTAACCAAACACAGATTTGGGTATTAATTAGATAGAAGACTGGAACCCCCCGGTATTAATAGAATCAAACACAGATTCGGATATTAAATAGACAGAAGACCAAACCCCCCTGGTATTAACAGAAGTCGACATCCGTTTCGGTTTCGTTCATTTGGGCGTAGGTTGTGTGCGTTTTTTTGAGCTCCCTTCAAGCTTCCGTTTCCTTCAAGCCTTCATTTTCTTCTGAGGGATGAAGTTTGAGCAGAGGCTACGTGTTCCAAGTGCTCCCTTCGAGCTGTTTCCCCTTCTTCGAACGGAATTTGAGCAGAGGATGTACGTGCTCCAAGTGCTCCCTTCTAGCTTTTTCTCCCTTCTTTGGGACGGAATTTGAGTAGAGAATGTACGTTCTCCAAGTGCTCCCTTCGAGCTTTCTCTCCCTTCTTTGGGATGTAATTTGAGCAGCGGATGTACATGCTCCAAAAGCACCCTTCAAGCTTTTCCTCTCTTCTTCGGGATGGAATTTGATAAACGTACTCCTTTTTGGAGCATTGGTTGAACGTACTCAAGAAGAGCATTGGTTAGAATGTACCCATGTAGGGCATTGATTAGAACGTATCCATGTAGGGCATTGGTTAGAATGTACTCAAGAAGAGCATTGGTTAGAACGTACTCAATAAGAGAATCTGTTAGAACGTACCCATGTAGGGCATTGGTTAGGTGGGCACACAACTCGTGTAGCGTAGAGCACACTGCTCTCGTCATGATGATTATATAGCTCACGTAGTGTATAAATGGTGGTAGCGGAACCGTAGTTCCACAGATGGACAAACCACTAATGGCCATCATAGATGTTGTGAAAAGTGTATCCACACAAAGCTTTGTAGGCAGGCGAGATTAATCAAATGTCGTGTGGCTGCTCAGCTTGAGAATCTTGGTTTATGAAATGCAAAATTACCATTAGACACAAAATAAAGTTATTGTGTTAGAATTTACAATGTCGAGGAATTTTTAGAGGAACCCCTCGGTGTTGAGGTGCCTTCTAGTTTAGGTTAGGGTTTGTAACATGTCATACAAAGCAAAACAATACAGTCCCTCAAACAATCATCCATGACACCTCGTGGAAAATCTCCCACTTGCTTAGACTTAAAGAGTTAGCTACCCTAGATGCTACTTTTAGCTCCCTATTTGCCTAAAGAGCGAGGATTGGGCACGAAGGAGGTTCATCTAGACTGAGTCCTTAAGTTAATCTTAATACCATAGAAGCCTTTAGCAGGTACATAACCCTCACTATGACTATCTAGATACAAACAGTATAATGCACACATAAGCAAGCATACGTAAGTTGGCAATTCAGACAACGATAACTACCCGATTTAGAAGGAGCATCACTAGGAGCTTGCCAAGCACCTAGCAAACCTTCCGAAACGTAGGGCATGAAAGCAATGCATGTCCCGAAGTTTGGAAAATGAGACAAGTACGGGTCCTTGCGCACTTACTAGAGTAGTGGTCCTTTGATCCGTAATTGTGTAACTATTCCCATGGGTGGAGTTAAAGGTTCTGAGTCCAGAGGGTTCTTTCCCACTCCCGGGATCGAGACCTTAGTTGTAAGAGTTAGCAAACCTTGTTTTAGGAGGCATAGGTATAAGAGCGGCCCCGACTATTGGGTCATTCGTCGTGAGGTTAAGTGGTTGTTGAGTTGAATTCAGTTCGTCATTGGTATCTTCTTCTAGGTGCCCTTCCTGGATGAGCCTTTGCATTACACCTTCCAACACCTTGCATTTGTTGGTTTGGTGTCCATTTTTCTTGTGATATTCGCAATACTCCCCTCCCTTGAATGGTTCTGGATGGTTCTTAGATTTGAAAGGCACCGAGAAGTTGACTTTCTCCTTCATCGCTGCATATGTGTGAGAAATAGGTTTGCTTAAGGTCACAGTATCGGCATTTGGCCTCTCTTCCTTTAGGGTCTTTTGGTTTTCATGAAATCTAGGCCTCCCATCCTGAAGATTCTGATGAGTATGAGGCTTCTCGTCTCTTTGTAACAACCAAGACTCCCTCTCGAATGATGCAACTCTTCCATGAGGATGAATGTATTTTCCCGATGATAAAATTATTGTAAATCTTCACATCCACGTATGTATAGTTCTTCCCAAAAAGGAGTTCCTTCAATTAGTCCTGAATGAATGGCAGCAAGCTTATCGCAACTTCTCATACCCTCTGCTCTTGAAGCTTCTGCGTCGAATCACTTTATGTAGTCAGCTATAGATTCTTCTGGCCCTTGTTTTACACTTATAACGGTTGAGTAGTCTACCATTGGGTTCTTACGGCTATAAAACTGTGTAAAGAAATCATGGGTTAATTTATTAATTCCAAGAATGGATTTCTTCCCCCTGATATCGGCGATACCATTTAGCAGTTGTTTCTCGCAGTGTTAGAGGAAACATTCAGCGTCGAATAGTTCTTGAAGCATCATGGAAATCCATATAACTTTCAAATGCAACAAGGTGTTCTTCAAGGTCTGTAGCTCCATCGTATATGAGTCGTGGTGCTTTTATGCTGAATGGAGCTTCAATGGTTCTCTCCCTTCCATACTCCAGCGGCAACATACTTTTGTCTATTCTTGAATCGGTTGCTTTACATGATACTGGATTGTTCTGCAGGTCCGCTAGAAGTTTAATGGGGCAGGAAGACTCTTGAGGTGTCATTATTCTTGATTCTGCTTCATAATGCACTATGCCTAAGGCCAGCTGAGACAAGTCTGCCTCAGTAAGTCTCCTGGTAGT
This sequence comes from Allium sativum, assembly GCA_030737875.1. Lineage (NCBI taxonomy): Eukaryota > Viridiplantae > Streptophyta > Magnoliopsida > Asparagales > Amaryllidaceae > Allium > Allium sativum. The sequence continues at coordinate 54,366,262 of CM060913.1, forward strand.
ATCGATTTGTGTCGCCAAAAGTAATATTTCTCTCTCGTCGCCCGCTCTTTTTGACATTAGGGCTGGAGATTGCTTCACTTCTGGTTTTCCTGGTTTGGTTTGCAGACTGGACAGGGGTCTAGCTCTGTTGTTGAATTTAGAGGGCATCTTCGCCTTTAACTCCATTTGATAGGTTTCCACTTCGAAAGTTCTCCCGATTGAATTCTCTTCAACGGATCTCCAAGTTGCGTCAAGATGTAAAGTCAAATGTAGCGCTTCCAATTCATCGTTCTTTTCTTTTATCAGAATCAGGACCTTCCTTGCTCTTAGGTTCTTAGAGTTGGCACTTTATAGTATGCTTGTTTCCACTTCCGAGGATGAGTGGGAGCCCCGCTCCATATTTTCCTGTTGTGTATCCATTCTAAGCAGTCCAGAGGATGTCTTACTATCATGAAATATCGGATAAAGATGGTAGGGACATGAGAGGGAAGGTGGGAAGTTTTAAGGTTAAGCAACTCCTCAATTAATCGGTCTTTCAATTAACAATATACATGCTGGAAACTCCTCACCGAGACTCTCCTTGCTTGGTTATTTTTCTTCCAAGCTAGTTCAATCTGGGACGGAACAGCCCAGGTAGATATGTGATGGGGTTAATCAAAGGATCAGAGGTTCAGGCCCTCCTTCTAGCGCCAAAATGTTAACAATATTTTTCGTTATCACCCGAAATAGATCTAAGGGGATGTGTTGAAGAGAGAAAAAGGATTGTATGACTTTCCCTGGTCTGAACTAACTTCACCGTTTCTCTGTAAAGAAAGCGTCAGATTGCCAAGAACCTAACGGCTTGCGCCGGGATATTTCGTTAATCCAACGACATAACAAAATACTTACAAAAATATGCTGAAGAACAATATAGTACCTCGAAAGAAAAAGAGAACACACCATTTTATAGTGCTTCGGCTCGATTCGATCCTACATCCACTTCAAGAGTTTTTAGGATTTTATTCATGAAAGAAGTTACATAAGTGGATTTCCAAATAGATATACAAATTTTTAAGGAGAAGTTCCCCTTCTTTTACTTTTGGGAAGCTGTCCCACTTCGATGTGGCTCTTGGGGTATTATTTATAGAGGATTTGGGGACCCTTCTGTTGTTGGGCTGTTAGGCCTATAAGAGCTTTTGTCGACCGCCTTTTCCTTTGGTTTCGAATATTTGGCTATCGGTTGATTTTGCGGTACTAGTTATGGCCTTTGAAGTGGGGGTTTCAGTTGTTTGTGGCTTCTTTGAGATGGATATGAACTTATCGATACAGTGCCTTTTGGAAAGTATTTGGTCTCTTGATGGCGGATTCCGGTTGTGGGCTCTCGGATGTCAACTCCTGGCCATCCTGTGAATACTCAGAGAAGCTTGCTCTTCTGATATTTTTCTATCCTATCGCATCGGTGTTAAGTGGGTTAATGCCGGCACACCCTTTCGCCTTTCTAGACTTCTGCTATTGGGATCCTCTCCTCTCTCTTTCTTTGTTCGCTAACACGGACCCCCCCCCTTTCACTTCGGAGTCTTCCTTGATATGCTCTGCCGGATAAGTGGTGTCGGAAATTTTTGGACTTTGAATTCTCTTCTCTCAAGGAGGCAGGGGTTTACGTGGCTCTTAGATCATTCTTACGTGCTTATATTCGCTGGATACCCTTTCATCACCAGCTAGTAGAGGGGATAAGTCTCGGTTGATGCTGTCTTTGAAATACCGCCCCATATTCTCGCCTCTTCTTAGTCTTTGGTCTTGCTCTCTAAAAGATCGCAGGGTGCTTATGGTTATCCGGTACCCCTTCTCTGTTACTCTATTTCATTGTCAATTTTTTGGTAGTAACAATCTTGGCTTGTATAAACTCTTGTGTGTGCTATTATTCAAGTTATTTCATTTTTTTATCGATGACAAAGGGGAGAGGTAATTACACTAATAAGATGTTGTAGGAAAATATATAGCTATATACTTAGGGGGAGAAAATTTCAAATACAGCATATTTATTCAGGGGGAGAAATAGAAGTTTCAATAAGAGATTGCAAGAGGTTTCCATCAATCAAAAAAGGGGAAGAATGTTAATTCACAAATTTTTGATTCATGACAGGAATGTTGATTTCACAATTTTTTGATCTTATTACTAGATCTTTTTAATAGATGATAAATGGGGAGAAAAATGCTTTTGAAAGGGGAAGAAAATAAAATTTCTACAAGAAATTGCAAGAGGTTGTCAACAATCAAATAAGGAGTAGAATGTTGATTGATATTTTTGATTCACAACAACAAAGAAAATAAGAACCACTGAAGTATAATTTACTATTTGTGTTAGAGCTTGTTAAAATCTATCCTCATATATCACACAATCAAGCACAAAAATTCACAAACACACACACACACACACACACACGCACACACATAAACACACACACACACAAATATATATATATAATGACACATAAAGTCATTGGACTGTGCCTCCGAGAACAGACCAGTCGACTGGTGGATGTGCCACTAGTCGATTGGTGCATGCCAGTTTGCATAGCCCGATGCATTTTGTGTGCCAATGGTCATAAATAAATATACGTTTTTAATTACCAGTTGACTGGTCATTTTTTACCAATCGACTAATCGGATTATAACAGTCATATTTTTGAAAAGACATATTCTTTCATGAATGGTTTTCTATCCATTTTTTGAATAGAAATAAGTGCTTCTTTTCATCATAACTTTTCATTGTAAGTTGTTTCCAAAATTAATTCAATTAAATTTTGGAAAAATTAGTGGTCTGTTTATTACGGAAAAATTAGTGGTCCATTTATTAAGGAAAATTAGTGGTCCATTTTTATTAAGGGAATTTAGTAAGGACTAATTATCTCTCCACTTTTGGGTAACTACCCATTTTATCTCATGTTCCTTTCATATTCTCAAACGGCTCTTTATTGGCAAGAGTAGTATAAAGGGAGAACTCAAGTCTAATTTCTGATAAGGTCACTGATCCAGCTCTCTAATAAAGAAAATACACCATTTAATTGAAGTGTTTGAAGGTTTGGCTCTATATTGTAAACTATAGCACAAATTGGACTAGTTTGTAGATCTATTTTCACAAATTTCATATCTGATTCATCCTTCACGAATTCAGTTGCAGTGGTTGGAGGTAAATATATCGATTTTTTTAAAGCTTCCGCATTTAATCTTAAGTTTTGCATGTTTGTATTGACAACATGATTGATTATGTAAAAAAATAGATTTACATTTGGTGTTAGAGCCATCAATTACTTTTTCCTTGTTTGATTTGAAGATCATACTGCCTTAATTTAATTATTCATATGAAAGTTTTGTATTTTTCATGCTGGATAAAATAAAATTGCATAATTGTTCATTTTAATTAATGTGAATTATCATGATTATGTTTAAGCATTTGCATGATTTTCATGTGAATGTTTGAGAAATAATAATCTCTCATGTCTTTTGTTTATGGTGAATGGGAAGATTGGCAAATCTATTAATTTTTAGTCACAAAAAAGGCAAAGAGAGAATACGGAAATGGCACCACCATATCACACATATGCGGAAAATACTTACAACTTTGCACATGTTAGTGCGAATTTAGTTACTGCATCCATTTCCTTTGGGCTGCTTGCTGTATTCTTTTTCTTCCTTTGCATTAAGGCACAAGGTTGCTACCTTTTTTGTTAGAGAATAGCCACAGCATCCCTACTTACTGCAGCTTGTGTTGCGCATGCCACATGTGTGATATTATGAAACTTGCCCATAGGAATTTCATTATGTCAATTTATTTGCATGCCACTACATGTTTCATTCCTTAATCTACCAACATGAATTAAGGAACTAAATTTACAGTTTTGTCATTTACTTATTATGAATCTACTCAAATACTACTTTAGCCTACAGGTAAGTTTTATGTCATAGGATTCATATATGTTTTCCGCATGATTTACATCGGTAAACCATGATAAAATTTATGTCTCAAAATTTTTTCCTAAGCATGTACTTTACTTTGTTTACAGTGGTCTTACTTGGAATTTCTTCTGATGTCAAGTGTGTCATCCTGAATTAAAGGGTGATAACTATAACGTGTGGAAGGAAAGATTGTTGTTGTAGTTAGGATAAATGGATATTGATTTTGTTATTAGGAAAGACGAACCACCTACTATTACTGACACTAGTACTCCAGCCTTTATGAAAAATGGGAGAGATTAAACTGTCTCTCTATTATGTTCATAAAGACTAAAATGTGTACTAATATTCGTGGTTCTGTCGATCAGCATACTAAAGTCAAAGATCTTCTTAAGGCCATCGATGAGAAATTTGCGTCTTCAAACAAAGCTCTTGCTAGCACTTAATAATGCAGTTTTCATCCATGAGGCACATTGAGATTAAAGGAGTGCATGACTATATCGTGTGCATGAGGGACATTGTGGCTCAACTAAATAACTTATAAGTTACCATGTCCAAGTCTTTTCTTGTCCAGTTCATTTTGTGCACTCTTCCATATCAATATGGTACTTTCAAAGTATCTTACAATACACATAAGGATAAATGGTCAATTAATGAACTTATGACCATGTGTGTTCAAGAAGAAGGAAGATTGTTGACGGAGGTGGGAGAAAAAGTGAACCTTACTACTTCTGTAAAGAAGAAGAAGGATTGTGCTTAGGAAAAGGAAATATGTCAGCTAAGTAGACCATTAAGAAAGAGTCTGAATATTTCTTCTGTAAAAAGAAGGGGCACATAAAGAAAGACTCTCCAATCACTACAAGAAATTTGACCTTTACCTACCAATATTTTACCTAGCAATAAATATGGGTAGGTAAAGAGAACCTTTATCTACCAATATTTAATGGTTAAATTTATTGGTAGGTAAATATTGTCAAACTAACAAACCAACAACAACTAAGTCACAAATCCCAAACAAGTTGGGGTTGGCTAGATATGGAACCCTATAAAAAGATTAGAAACTTTCGTAAAAGTAAAACAAAGGTTTGAGGGAAAAAAAAGAGTAATGAAGACCAAAAACTGTCGTGGAAGTAAAATAAAGGTTTGGAAAAAAAAACCTAAGGTTCTGGTATATGGATTGCTAACTTCCATGCACTCCTATCTGAAACTAGCTCTTCAGATATATTCCAATTCATTTAGTCTTTTTTTACTATCTCCTCCCATGTCATTTTAGGTCGGCCCCGACCACCCCTTGGGCCTTCGGCGCTGCCTATAATTCCAACGCGCACTGGTGCATCGTGCGATCTTCATTGGAGATGTCTGAACCATCTCAAGCAGTGTTGTACTAACTTCTCTTCAACAGGTGCAACTCTAAGTTTGTTCCGAATATCATCATTCCTAATCCGATCTCGTTTGGTATGCCCACAGCTCCAAGGCAGCATACGCATCTCTGCTAGACTTATATTCTGGACGTGTTTCCTTTTAGTAGGCCAACATTCTACACCATATAACATTGCCGATCTGATAATTGTTCTATATAACTTTCTTTTATTCTTCTGAGGGATCTTCCTATCATAGAGAATGACAGATGCAAGTTGTCATTTCACCCATCCTTCTTGAACTCTAAAACTAACATCCCTATTAATCTCCCCATCAAACTTCAACATAGAGCTTAAATATCGAAAGGCTTCTTTCTAGGGTACTATTTGACCAGCCAGGGTGGCATCTCCATCATTTGACCTGACACCGCTGAACTCACACTTCATGTACTCTGTTTTAGTTTTTCTAATCCTGAAACCCTTCGAGTCCAAGGTATCCCTCCATAACTCTAGTTATCTATTAACCCCTATCATACTTTCATCAATCAGCACAGCATCATCGGCAAAAAGCATACACCAAGGAATCTCTCCTTGTATACCTTTTGTGACCTCATCCATCACTAAAGCAAAAATATAGGGGCTCAAAGCCGAACCATGATGTAACCCTATGTTAATGGGAAAGTCACTGGTCTCACCACTGCATGCTTTGACACTAGTCACAACCCCCTCTTACATATCCTTGATAAGGATAATGTACTTTGATGGCAGCCTCTTCCTTTCTAGCGCCCACCACATAACCTTCCTCGGTACTATATCATAAGATTTCTCCAAATCGATAAAAACCATGTGAAGATCTTTTTTTGCTCCCTGTATCTCTCCATAAGTTGCCTAATCAAGAAAATCGTCTTAGTAGTTAACCTTCCATGTATGAACCCAAATTGATTCCTAGATATACTTGTCAACCTCTTCAAACGTTGCTCGCAAACACTCTCCCAAAGCTCCATTGTATGACTCATGAGCTTAATTCCTCTGTAGTTTGTGCAACTTGGAATATCTCCTTTATTCTAGAAGTTTGGAACTATAATGCTTCTCCTCCGCTCATCTGGTATGTAAATATTGTCAATGTTAATTTTTTTTTGAAGGATGATTCTCTACTAATAATTATTGAAAGGGAAAATATATTATCTACACATATATAGAAGGGGAAGTTTTATTGCGATTAGCCCCTACATTTTTCTCATATCATTTTAAACTTTCATTAAAAATATTGATGAGTTGTGCGATGATGTGTCAAAAAAGTATATTCTAGCATTTTTTTGGATTGAAGATTTCGTTTACATATCCTAGCTAATTAATAACTATTAATAATCAATATTTGATACTTAATATTTAATAAATAGTTTTTAAATTCCATTAAATTATTTTCTTTAACTAACTAATAGTTAATTACTAATTTTCAATTAATGCTAATAAATAATCAAGTAGTAAAAAACTAATAATTAATTAACAATTCATAGTAAAAAATTTAAGACTAAAATTTAATATTCACTATTTAAAAAAGAATTATAATTAGTTAATAACAATTAATAATTGCCATTAATTTAATAAACAAAGTTAACAATATCTAACATTTAATTAATAAGTAATATTTGATAATAATTAATAATTAGTTATAAATCAATAATTACAATTAAACAATCAATTATTGATAATTATATAATAATTAAGAATTAATATTATATTTATAATAACTTTATGATAAATATTATTAGTAAATCTTAGTAAATAGGTAATAACTGATTATTATATATACATATATATTTTATGTTGCTTCAAATTCTTTGTCATAATTTTGACAACCATAAATCGACTCTACCAACTAGCGTTATAATTAAAATCCACACTCTACCTCATCAATCAAAGATATAGCCAAAATAAAATCGCAACCATACATTCATGATCAATCCACTTATTTAAACTAGTTTGCCCTTCCAATCTACACGTTCTCCCATCATCCAATCAAAAAAACCACCTCATCACATTCTCTTTGTTTGGATTCCCACTTTATTTTCGTTGGTCGCTTCCATTTCCTGCTTATGTTTTCACTGGGTGGCTTTATCATTTTTCCAGTAAAACCCATAATCTCAAATACTTCATGTGCGCAAAATCCCAAATCATAGATTTGCTCAAATCTTATATACTTCTTCTATGAAAAATGCTAAATCGCAAATTCGCTCAAATCTAATTGTAACAACCCGGAAAATACGAGCCAATTTAAAAATTTTAAATTGGTTATTTTAAAGAAATTTAAACAATTGAAATAGAATATTTCAATAAAATAATGAATTAGAAAAGGTGCGGCAGTATGAAAATTTGAATGCAAACTTTGACTGGCTGTACCAGGTGCAAAATAAAACGGATTTTAGTGAAACCAAAAAAATTAAAATCTGTTTATGAATATCTTTCTAACGAATTTGAAAAATCGAAGTTTAATAGCGGGAATCAAAAGTTATGGCCAAATGAATTTTCAGAAAGGTCGCTATCGAGAATATATAACCCATGAAAATAGACATTTTGCAAACGACCTCGGAATTCGACGAAACCACTTTTGTTGGATCTGGGATGTCAAATTATTTCTAGGTTTCAAATTTCATGATTTTTGAAGCTAGTATGTGAGCATGGCAAAAGAAAAGGTGTTTGGTCAATTTCTGTTAAATTGGATCGACCAGAAAATGGCAATTTTTCAAACGATCTCAGAATTCGACGAAACTAGTTTCGTTGGGACCATAGCGTTAAAACATAGCTAGATTTATTTTTCTGAAATTTTTCGAATCAGTTTGTGGCCCTGGCAAATTGAAATGTACATTCAAAACAAATATTGAATGTTTTATGTTTTAATTTGAAGAATAACTGTCTGTAACAGTCGAATTGGCCTACGAAACATATCCCATTGTGTCCGGGATGGGGGTATTTAGCTAGGGACAATAGTCGTTGGGATTGGATTGGTGTTTGTATGAAGAAATGCTATTTTAAAAAAAATTAATAAATCCCCGGCCAATAAAAAAATCCATCATAATTTAAAATAAAATAAAAACTTCAAAAAACCCCCCTCCCCCGCCTCCCTCTCGATGACGCACAGCTGCCCCCTTCCCGACCATTTTCCGACCGCCACAGCCACTATTAGCCCCACCCCTAGTTGAACTTTTTGAAGAGCATTCTCCACTCTTCAAATCCATACCAGAAGCTCTCTCTCCTACCTCGAGTTTTACGCCTCCAAAATCCGAGCTTCAGAGCGCCGCCGTCGCCGATCCCTGCTACCGAATTGAATGCCACCGCCGGCGATTGAAAGCCCTTTCCTCCCTCTTCGACGTGACGCAACCAAATCTTAACCCCATGCCACGGATTTCGAGTAAAACCAAAACCTAGTTTCGAACCCTTGTTGAAAGGTGCGGCTGTTGTTTACTTTGAACTGTTTTAACACTTTAAAGTGTTGCAAACTTTGAAAAATCGTATCTTCATCGTGTATTAATGAAATTTGATGAAACAGGAAACATCGTGACTGCAAGGACTCTCTTTACAGTCTAGCAGTGTCCGGGGATTTTTCTGAGCATGCTAGGATTTTTAGAAAAGCAACAACCAAAGTGAGATTTCTAAACTGAAATGTGAATGGACATGTGTTGTATAAATTATATAAGCGAAATATAGATTATATACGTGTCGTATGCCTCACGTACATGCGTTGTATAAGTTAAGTGAGCGAAGTATTAATTATACATGCATTGTATAAATGATATGTGTGTTGGAATGGAAATAAAATATATTTATATATGAATATATATATACTCCCCTCGTCCACAAACCATGGACGATATTTATTGATTGTGAATTGGCGTGAAAAATTTGGTGAATAATGCGAATGGTTGATAGGATTGTTTGTGGTTGATATTGTTTTGATGTGGTTGAAAAATACCGTTGTGGTTGAAAAATACCCATTTGTGATTGAAACAAAATTTGAATAAATTATGGAAAAGAAAAACATACTCGCCTACGTGCGAATTAGATGTATGAAATCCCGTTGTCAAAAACCGCGAGGTTTTATGGTAGACCAAGGAGCCGTACTCGGGACAGTGCCGATTTTAAATACCCTGCCATTATGCTGCCGAAATTTTCAATAATATTCATGTGTTAGAATTATTTTCATATGTTGAAATAATATTCATGTGTTGAATAGAAATTCATGTGTTGAAACCGTATTCATGTGTTGAATAGAAATTCATGTGATGAATAAAATTCTTTGAAAAATAAAAATAAAATTTTATCACATATCTAAACTATATAAACTATTCGTGTTTTAAATAAATTGTTTTAAAATTAAAAATCACATTTTTATTATATATATAAACTATAGAAATTATTCATGTGTTGAATAAAGTATTAGAATGATAAAAATCATATTTTTATCGTATGTATGAAGTGGATAATATTCATTTGTTGAATATATAGATTGAACAATAAAATTTACATTTTTATTGTGAATATGAAGTGCAAAAAATGTTCATGTGTTGAATAAATATTTTTAATGATAAAAATATCACTTTTATCATGTGAACGACTCGCTAAAAATATACAAGTGGAAATATATTTTTGTTCGCCAAAAATATCATTTTTATGCGAAATGTGAAGTGTTAAAAATAATCATAAGTGGAAATAAACCTTTGTTCGCTAGAAATATTATTTTTAGCTTAGTTTTGCACATATATATACATGTGTTGAACAGGAAATGGATTAGCTGTTGAGTAAAGAATTTATTTGCGTGCCCGACAAATAGGTAAACCTTAATGAGTTGGATGTGCAAATTTTATTATTATATCAACTCCTGTGAATGCCATTGGATGCGGAGTGCTAGTTGTTCTGTGTGTAATAATAAACATCGCCATAGGATAGTAACAATTAATTTTGAACTACACTATATGGCATACTTCTTGACGACAGGCATACTTCATCATATACCACATAAGCATTTGGAGCTTGTTTGACGAGGTTGAAGATTTACCATACGAGCGAGAGGCTTGTATGGTGATCACTATATATTACAGGTTGAACTGATGACTGATATTTACTATATAAATTGTAACGGTAAATTGGAAGATTAATAAAAACCCCCACACGGGTCTTGAGATGATAATAAACACGTCTCTCTGGTCATTAAGTCACAAAAACCATTTACAGGGTGACGAGAACTTATTCTATGGAGTTATGATCTATACATACTCCCCTGTGGACACCGGAATATATCACTATAAAAATGTGTATGCTTATTAGGATTTATTGTGTACCTAATACGGCCCAATAAATTTCCAAACCCCTTCCCGTACAAAGGAGGTTATGGCAAAAAAAATCGAAATATAAAGGCATTAGTGAAATATTTGAAGTGAAAACGATATTGAAATCGTCGAATGGATTATATTTATATATATATATAAATATAAATTAAATTAAAACAAATCGAGGCCATGCAGTTCGCGTTTTGAAATCGTAACATCAAACGATTATGCCGAATGATCCGACCATCGGATTTTCACGAAACTGGAACCTTTGGGTTCGCTTTGGGAATATCTTCCCAATGATATAAACTTTGTTGAAATCCAACGGTTAGATTTTCAGATATGTGTAAAATAAATTTAGGGAAAAACAGCGCCAGTGCCTCGGCACGACCTGGAACGTCATTCAATTAAATAAGACCATTTTTAAATAAATAAAAGTGGCGTTATATCGTTATAAAATATTATGGACGATATAGAATGGAAATAAATCGACACTGTTTGGTTTGCTTGATATTTAGTGGTTGAATGTGTTTGACATGAAAATTATACTAAAGAACTGAAATGTGAATGTCAAATGATTTAACCATGTGAAGAATTGATTTGAAAATAAATATATGTGGATTATTTGAAAAGGCCTAGTTAATTCTCATTTCAAATGATCGATCGACGGTTAGAAGTCGAAGAGTTGAAGACGGTTCAAGACCGACGATCTTCACATTGGATGGATGGGCGCTACTGATGCTCATGATTGGAGTAGCTACCTTGAAGGAACTGAAGTGGTAGCCGTCCGGACGTATTGTTGATTGTACGGATATGCGAGGGATATGGTGCCTCCGGCTTCGTTCAAACCCAGAACGAACTTGTAAATGGACCGTGTGTCGGACATTGGATTTTGTTCTGTGCTGATTGATCTCTATTAAATATATATCTGTTTGGCGGCGGAGAATTTATTCTCTTGCTTAATGCCCTTCTCTGAGACGTACGAGCTCAGAGGTTATATATCAATAGAAATCAGTCGCATGGAGTGAATTTCCTGTGTGGCACGCCTAAGTGGCATATGATCAAGGCTTCTGTTAAAAAGCAAAGTCTTGTGGTTGATGATCAAAGCATAGCCTATGTGGCATAGCTTTGTGTATAGCGTGGATTTGCGAGCCTCACACCTCGGTATGAGTCAAAAACGGGATAAGGACCAAAGGAGTGCACGACGTTTCTTTCTAGCTATGGGTGATGTCAGTGACCTACCAGCCCTGACATTTATATATACTTTTACCTGTGTGGTTGTTGGAATGCGAGGTGCCTCGATTATAGGTCCTATAGGACCGGGAAATGTGTGTTTAGGAATTGCCAATCCTCAAAAGTAAGAGAAGACCGACCTTGGAGGTTCCAAGGACCGCTGTGTGCGATCCTGAGGCATTTGCTAGAGTGCCTCGAACGGAGAGGAGCTTGCCCCTTGCCTCGCCTCATGATGGAATCCAATTTCCAATACGAAATTTCGGATTTGATTGTATTACTAGTATGGCGACATAGTGGTATGGGTCACTTATGCCGTCTATGATTGATATTTATGATTGAATTCGTTTTTGAAACATATATGCACTAGTAATAATATCAAACACTTTTGTTTATACGTATGAAGCATCTTTTGGCCATTATAAGGTAAAAACTCTATCCTCTGGCTTGCGTTGCATTGAATGATGGGACCTGATTCTTATAATGGCTTCATTTTTATAAAAAGAATTGCGATGATTTAATAATTTACTTTATTTCATGCAGTAGCAATCTTTGGAGTAAACCCGTTCCGCGAAAGTGGAGTGGTCCTTTGATTTGCCTTATTATTGTTGTTGTTTAATTAGTTAAGTAGATTTCTCATACCAGTCCCATGACTGACTCGTAGTTTTTTCATCTTGCAAACTCGGGTGCCCCTTATTTTCACACGGGCAGCCCAGTAACAGGTAGCTGGCGTATTTTGGCTTTGCACCGCAGCAGAGGTGCACCTTTTGGCTCATGGCGAGGCTTGACTTCACAGTGTTGATTATTGATTTTTCGCCATCGTTATTATATGTATATGATTCCGCCTCAGGCGATGTAGACTGATGTTTCTTTTTGTACTCTCTATGTATATGATTCCACCTCAGGCGATGTAGACTGATCGTGTATCTTTATGCACTAAGTAATATCCTGCATTGTGCCCTCTGATGTTGTGATATGTATATGATTCCGTTGTCATATTTTTGTAAATTATTATATTTCCTGCTTATGCTATTATCTGCCTCTGCTAATGATGATTAATGTGTTATATTCCAAGGATTATCCTTAACACCGTAGCATGAGGTTTTGGGATCGTCGCACTTAAAAACCATTTTCATAGGTATTATGTTCAGATTTGGTTGCATCAAATCAAAATAAAAATAAAGTTTAGAAATTCAGATCTAGGGATGTGGATATGTCCTCTCTCGAGATTTGCAACTGTCGGATTCCAAACCTAGGGATTTTGGAAAAAGATTGATCGACGTCAATGATACTTTAGTGCATGATATTGTATTGCCTGGAGGAGGTGTTATGAATGATGTCCCAAAATCGATCAAGTGCGATAAAGGAGAGTGAACTCGATTACGATCTGATACTTTGAATTTTCTGCAGATATCCAAGCAGTTCAATCAAAACACATCTCTCTTTTGAAAAATTCCCTCTGGTTTCATTAATTCCATGTTTGATTTTCGTGGCTGCTGGCAGAAGGATTTATCAACTAAAAAAGCCCTTGCGTTCGATGGTTGGTTTGTAACATTGTACAGCATTGAGCATGCAAGGTCGCAAATTGTGTTGCATGATGAAGTAAATGAAGTTGTTCCCTCCTCGTGGAACCCTGGAGCTCTAGCAAAGTTTGTTCTATTTGCCAATATCTATTCATACTTTTTGTATGCCTATTTTAAAACCAATTTGTGATATCTATAGTTAAGTCAGTTGTAGGAGTCTATGGCTACATATTCAGTATGATGTGGTGTATTTTCAGTAAGCTGTTTGGTTGAAATAAATTTGTAGTTCTCCTTACAATTTAGTTATTATAGTTCAATTTAGACAAAGCTGCCGAGGAAGCCAGGAAATTTTGTATTAGGTTAGAGAACAGCCTCATGTCCACCAGTTGTTTTCTCTTAATTTCAAGTTTATTAAAAAATATGGTACTCGCGTTATTGTTGGTGTTATGGTGTGCGGTAAGGATGTAACATATATTAAGCAATTGCAGGATTCTTCAATCCATCCCACTGAAGTACAAAATGTTTTGAAGGATTTTGTTAATGATAGCTTTTCAAGATTTCAGTCCCTACTTTCTCTTTATACATGTCGGTTTTTTCCAAAAAATGAAGGTGAGTTATTGATATTTTTGTACCACTCAACTTTGACATATTTGTAGTTCGTAATGCCAATCAAAACATCTATCATTAACAACCATAAGTAGAACAATTGAAAGGTTGTTTTTGAAGTTTTGTACCAATGTCTTATAGCATATAATTTCCTACATAGTTTTCAGTTGGGTAATTTGCTAACTTTTACCTATACTAACATTTTTTTAATACTGTTATGACATATCATTAGATAATTATATACCACAAATTTTCTCATTCATTGATGAACTTCTAGTTTTTTTCCTCACTTCATTTGATATTTTATTCTGTATAGTAACTCAACCACCCCCATAACATTCTCCTTTCTCATACATTTATCTTATTTTCTTGTTTTATCAAGCGTGAACATTTTGGGCCATATATTTTATTTGGCCTATTCACCATTCAACAAAATTTTATCAACAGTTTGTTTGTTATCTTCTTTTCTCATAAATGACATTGAATTTACTATACGAATTCATTTGGTTATGTTATCTTTTATCTCATAATTTCTTTATGTTATTTATCTTGTGAATTTAAAAGTACTGTTGACAAATCATTTGATTTGTAGGTCTATTGTACCACACTCTCTAGCATGTTTACTAAAGTTGCAAAATACGTACTTAGTTTTAGTTTAATCCTTTGACTTTAGGGAATATTCTTCATTTTTTAATTATTTTTCAAAAATTTCTCTTGAGATGTCTATTTGCACAATGTTGTCCTCAAATATCAATATCATACTACATCTTCATAAATTCCTTTTGAGATGTCTGCTGAAAAAGCATATAATAGGCTATCTTACCTTAAGAATTTTTATGCATATATTTATTGGATAAGTTTTATAACGTGGAGTGAATTTTTTTTGCTTTTAAAGCCCATCATATGCTTTTTTTAAAGCAAATATTGCAATTTACTAGAAACAATGGTTAAAATTATTCAATTGATGAACAAAATAGCCCAAAACACAAAGCTAGTGAAAACAATGATCCATATGAGAAAATGGATCTAACATATAAAAATTACTATTAGCATTTAAAATCACTTATCCAAACTTACATATAAATTCAGTTAATTTTAAACTAGACTTTAAAAGTTTTTAGGTCCAGTTATTAATTTTTAGTTACAATAACTAATTTAATTTTCTTTTGAAATGCTTTTATTAAATATTAACTTATTCATTATTCAAATTTAGTCTTTTAAAATATTAAAATTTTAACATCATATGGAAGAAAAGGAAAACATTTCAATTTAGAAATAATAAATAAATTCCTCAAAATTCCTTTTTTACTATAGAAATTGAAATATAAAAATTCAGACTATTGGAAAAAAATTCTAAAATATCCTTTTCTCCTATTGTATATTTTAAGAACTCAACAGAAAATATTTAGTAGATCTATTTTTGTAATACTTATTATTTCTTCTTTACTTATTATGATTAAAACTTATCATCTTAGTTAGACTAGTGCATTCTCTTATGGCATATATGTAGGTTGATCTTTTGTTAATGGCTTGGGAGTTTGTATGCAGTGGTGCATTCTCATATGACATATATGTGGGCTGATCTTCTATTCTTTCAGTTATTTTTGGATCTGCAGTAGACTTGTTTGTGCTGGTTTTCTTCTCGGCTTTATTTTGGAGTCAGTTGGGTATCCTAGAGTTGAATGCATGTAGGGATTCTTACTGGTGAAGTTATGTTGATGACTTTCCTTGATGGATTTTGTCCTTTGTAGATGCTTGTTTGGTGTTAGATTGTTGTTTTGGCTCCTGTGTGGTCCTTCTAGTGTATAATATGTCACTTTCGTTGTTTGCATGTTGTATTTTCTGGTTATTCTTATTTTTCTATGTAGCATTGTTTAAAAGGATTGATCTGGATTTGTTTTATTTTTGTATAGTATTCATTTTGTGTTAAGTTGTCAGTTGTATCCAGCTCTTTCCACTCTTTGTACCTTGTATTATTGTAATATAAGTACCCTTTTATTAAAAAAATACCGTTATATCACTACACCAAAACAGGCGATTCCCAACGAGTATAACTGTCACAAACAATTTTAGCAACGCTTATTAGTGTTGCTACGGAGGGGTGGCAATTTATTTCCAACGCATATAAGCGTTGGCAGATTTTCTCTGCCAACGCTTATAAGCGTTGGTAGATTTTCTCTACCAACGCTTATAAGCGTTGGAAGATATTTGTTTGCAATGCTTATACATGTTACAAAGTTTTAATTCACAACAAATATAAATTTTAAAAATAACATGTATTAATAACTCGCATATTCTAATATTAATAGTCAATTAATAACCAACATGATGATAATATAGACGATATTTAATATGAATCCAAAACTAATACAATAGACAACATTCATAATCACGTAACATAGAATATCAGTTAACAACAGACAAGTAAAATATATTATTAAACTGCTAAATTCAATACACAATTAGATTGCTAAATTCACTTAGCATTAACCAATCTTATAATCATAACAAACTAAAATGCCGAAAGACAATATACTACCTATTGTTTAATACTACAAATACCGAATATGAAACTAGAGCCAGATAACCAAACTCATATTTTCTTCTGCTTCTTCCAGAAGTGCCTGCATGCATTCAATATCATAATGAATTAAAATTATCAGCTAAAATGAAGACATCAATGTTTAAAGAAATGATGTGCAAATTCAACATTCAATAGGTTATAATCACCGCTTCACCTTCAATATAAGTAAGTTTCATTTTAGTTCAATTGACGAAAGCAGTTCAACATTCAATACTAAATTCAGTTTCGAATCTTAGTTTTGAGTTTCAGTACAAAAAATGACCTGAAAGGCTCTGTTTCTAAAAACCAGAGCCTTTCCAACGGTTTCGAATTGAGCCTTTCTGGCTCAGTTTCCAGAAAGGCTCAGTTTCTAAAACTGAGCCAGTTCAGGCTTAATTTCTAGAAACTGAGCCGAAAAGGCTCAGTTTCTAAAAGTTGAGCCAGTTCAGGCTCAGTTTTAGAAACTGAGCCTTTTTACGGCTCAGTTTCGAACTTGAAACTGAGCCGGAAAGGATCAGTTTCGATCGAAACTGATCCTTTCCGACTCAGTTTCAGGTTCGAAATTGAGCCGAAAAAAGGCTCAGTTTCTGAAACTGAGCCTGAACTGGCTCAACTTTTTGAAACTGAGCCATTCCGGATAGTAAATAATTTCAATAACAACTAAAATATAATAGTTAATGCGGACTTCTATGAACAATTCTAAGATTTAGACATATGCCAAGATCCATGGTTAGGTTCGGAATACACACAACAAGCTATTCAGGTTACTCGAGAGAATATATATATATATATATATATATATATATACACATGACCAGGTTCAACACAAGAATGGGCACAGTAAATATGTGTTCAAGATTCAAACCAAGTTAAGTAGGCTAGACTTAAAATATCTTAGTAAACCAACATTTATATTTATTCAGCCTATAACTAACCCTTCAGAAATGGTTTCTCAACAAGGTGATGGACTGAATAACAAGGAACAACTATATAAATCAAACACAACCAAATAACAAGTAAAAATGGCATAGGAGATCATTGCTAATTCAGCTTCGGGTTAAACTCAAACATGTATATACACTAGGTTGACCAAATACTGATAAAGTGATTCATTTATACTATGTTATCCTGATTTAGCAAATATCCTTAAGTATATAAAACATGCGCAAGTGTATAACAAGAAGAGGAACAATGGCACAAAATAATTAAAATATAAAACATACACAACATATGTTCCATTTTGAAATCAAGCAAAAGTATGTGGAAGGTGAGCATAGGTTGTTCACGTGATCAATGATGTAATAATGTGGCATGGGCCTACTACAGCTTTACAGTGAATGAACATTTGAACCACAAATATTTAAATCTTCATCAGCAAACAAATATGTGATGCAGCAGGTGTTTCAAATCTTACAACTTACCAAGACAATGTATATGCAGCTTTTCATTCGCTTGCTTATACTTCATATCAACCTGATGCACAGTGGCATACATGCACAAGCAAGACAGGTAATATCAAACATGCATTTAGTTCATGAACAAGGTAAGACATGTAATACAGCGGCATACAAGTAAACACACGCCAATAACAGTATCATCGGTAGATCACACATGCGAAATAAACACAGGAATTGGACTATTTTATTTAGTTAAATTACTGAAATATAGATACTTGAATAAAATGAATCGTGAGTAAATACTCACTTGCAGCGAAGGACAGACACCGCAGCTCGACAGCAAAAGCTAAGCCTTTCCTGACCATTCCAAGTGTAATGGCAACCAACTCACAGTTTCTAAATGTTGAGCCAGTTCAGGCTCAGTTTTAGAAACTGAGCCTTTTTCCGGCTCAATTTCGAACCTGAAACTCAGCCGGAGAGGATCCTTTCCGGCTCAGTTTCAGGTTCGAAACTGAGCCGGAAAAAGGCTCAATTTCAATTCCAAAACTGAGCCGGAAAGCTATCTGAGTCCGATTCAAATGAACTATCAGAGTCCAAATCTGAAAATTAATCGAGAATGTAAACAAATTAGCATAATAAGCGAGAGCTGACAAGGAGAGAAGTACAAGCATAGACCAGGGCATACAAGAAAGATAAATAATTTATATGGGAACTGTTTCACTCAAAGATAGGAAGATTCTCGAATTGTTGCCAATAGTCTAAGAAAGAACCAATACAGATGAGCAAATATTAATTAGCCATACGTTTGCTTTTACCATCAAAAATGAAGTTACCCTACTAGCTAAGGTGAAGCCTGGGCTAATCATTATTAGACCACTACTGATACTTTATCAATATGATAGGTAAACTAATTGCTGGCACATCAATAGATAAGTAAACTATAGTTTAATAATGGTAAATTAACCAATACATGAACACATTTAAAATTTATTGAACTAAGACTTTGACAATGATTGAAACTTTATATTATTGATACTTCAAATATGCTCATTCATATATAAGCATTCACACTCTTTCTTTACGTATTAGGTGAACAGCTGAATTAATTTAGGGAGAAGAACAACAATTAACACGGGGGGTAAGTCCAATCAGTTTAACGATAAATGAGACATGGTTGTGAGTGATTAACTCACCTAAAATGGAGAGTTTCACTACTCATCGATGCTTCTAATTCCAGTTTGCACTCCCATTGCCGCAAACACCTTCTGAATAATTGCTTACAATTGGAATGTGAAACCACCCAAGTTCCATGCATTTTCAATCATGAAATTTTCTATGTCACATGGTACACGAAATTTTGCAAAATAAAAAGAAATAAATATGGAACTAACCTTCGAGTACAAAATTTAATAGGAACCTTGTAATACTCACACCCAATAATGCCTACACTTTGGTTTGCAGGTTGCAAAGCTAAATAGAATCCAACAATTTCTTTCTTCCTATATAATATGAACAAAGAATTTAAAGATGTTGGTGTCTTATTATCTTCCATTCAAAAGGTTCATTCTTTACAGAACAATTATATTATGTACATGCAGGGAAAAACAGAACAGTAAAGCATGCAATTTGAGTTTCTTATGTCTTTAACTTGCTGCCACTATTTCATCCTTTTGTTCCTATAAAATATGTATGAAATGGTTATCAAAACAATTTAAGACATAACTACAATTTTCTCTGTCCCTAAAAGTCATGTACTCCATGTACTCACTCAATCACAACCATTGATTTCATCCACTAACTCGTTAATTAAATCAATTAGTTAAAGATGAATAGCTGAGATTTCATCCTAGCAGCAACTAAAATCGACATGTGAAATTTTCAGTAGGTAACTACACAAAAGATGGATACTGAAGCGTATAGAGTATGTGCAGTATATCTAATAGTGAAATAAAAAAACCGCAAACATGTAACCCTAGATTGAATCTAACAGATTGATGCAAGCTACCCCACATCGACAACTGCGAGACTCATAGGAACCCTCGACTTGAAGTCAGCTGAAGATTTAGCACAGCAGAAGAGCAATACTTGCATGTTAACCAAAAGTAAAAAAATATAGAATTAAACGAACAACAAACCAAATTATTCGAGGGTAGACTGCAGAGAAAAGGTAAATAAATAGATCAAAACGTGTAATCTGATCTAATTGAATCTAATAGAATAACAAAAGACGTATACTTACGGAGAAGAGAGAAGAACTGGAGGACTTGGGTTCGCCTGAAGGAGTGGAGGACTTGGAATTGGATTTGCAAAATTTTGTTATCTAATTTGATTTGGAGGGGCCGATGAATGAAGAAGCGTTGGGGAGGTAGAAAATAGGGTTAGAGCATGGGCATTTACGTTTTTGCCCAAAGAAATTCAAGTTAACGGAAATTGTCAACCCAAGTATGCGTTGGCGAAATAGGAGATGTATATTTGTATTTATGGCAACACTTTTTTTACCTAACAACGCTTATTTTGGTGACTAAGCTGCAACGCGAATAAGTGTTGGCATCTAGAAAAAATAAGTGTTGCCAAATGACTGTTTTGGTGTAGTGTATGCAATTGTTGAACATTCATTAATCTATTTAAGCTCATTTAATAACTATTTTGTTATTCTTTCTACTTTTGATACAATAAATAGTGTTATCGCATTGAGATTTATATTTAAATTGTATTATTAATAATTATTAATCATTATTATGAATATTAATAATTAAAATGGAAAACAAATAATGATGCCACATGAACAAATCGTTGTTTGACACATGGACCAACCATAAGATGCCAAGTGGAAGCAACTATGTATACCTGAATGTGTTAATGTGGCAACCATGTCAATAGCCACATAGGATGACACGTCATCAAACACATCAAATGATGATTCATCATTTGATTCACAATGTAGTGGATTCCACAAATTCTTTTACCTACCGATATTAATAAATGTAGGTAAAGACTCTTTCTCTACTAAACTTTACCTACCAATTCAATATTGGTAGCTAAAACACATTACCCACCATTAGATTAGTTTTACCTACACTTACAATGGTAGGTATATACCCCATTTCTTGTAGTGAATGTTCAAAAACTAGCTTGTGAAGGATGGTAATTTTCTTGTGTTTTTGTGTTATGAATCTAATATGGTCAATATTAATCACAATACTTCGTGGATTGATTCTTGTACTACAATCCATGTTTCGAATACCTTGCAGGGTATGACAAACCTAATGAAACCAGTTGGGAGTGAACATTACATCTATTCCGGAAGTTAGATGGGTTCACATGTTGAAGCAGTTGGGACATGTAGTTTAATTTTGAATAATGGTTTTGTTTTGCATTTGGAAAAGACGTTTTATGTACCAAATTTTGCTAGAAATTTGATTTCAGTTTCAAGACTTGTACCTTTGGGATTTTCCTTTTATTTTCCAGTTTCTGGTTTTACTTTATATAGAATTTTTGAAATTACTAGTTATGGTATTCTGTATGATGGTTTATATCGTCTTGAATTGCAAAATGACAATAGTCATAGTTCAATGCATGTTAATATTGGTTTAAAGAGATGTATTATGAATGAAAAGACCTCTATGTTGTGGCAAGGAGATTGGCGCATGTCTCCATTAAGAGAGTTAAGAGATTAGTAAAGAATGGAGTACTTTCTACTTTAAACTTCACTGATTTTGAGACCAGTATTACTTGCGTTAAAGGCAAGCAAACTAATATACGTAAGAAAGGTGCAAAAAAGAGTTTAGATCTATTAGAAATCATACATATGGATGTTTGTTGTCCGGACATGAATGCTAATGATCCGAAATATTTTATCACCTTCATAGATGATTATTCACGATATATGTATCTCTACTTGCTTCATTCTAGAGACGAAGCTTTGGAAGCCTTCAAACCGTCTAAGGCTAAAGTAAAGAATCAATGTGGTAAGTGCATTAAATTCGTGATATTAGATAGAGGTGGTGAATACTATGGTAGATACACTGAAACGGACAAGCATGTGGCCCATTTGTGAAATTTCTTCAAGAGCATGGGAATTCCGCCCAATACACTATGCTTGGTTCTCCAGACCAAAATGGTGCAGCAGAAAAAAGAAATCAAAAATTAATGGACATGGTGAGAAGAATGAGAAGTAATGTTAAACTTCTGTCTTTCTTATGGTCTGAAGCTCTCAATACGGCAACGTACATATTAAACCGAGTTCCATCCAAGGTCGTCTCCAAGATGCCTTTTGAGTTGTTCAAAGGTTGGAAACCAAGTTTGCGACATGTACGCATTTGGGATGCCCATCAGAAGTGGGAATTTACAATCCAGAAGAAAAGAAGCTTGACCCAAGGACTATTGTGGGTATTTCATTGGATATACCAAGAAGTCAAAGGGTTTTAGATTCTATTGTACGTCCCATTCTACCAGGATTATGGAATCAAGGAATACTAAATTTCTTGAGAATGATTTGATCAGTGGAAGTGGTCAATTTCAGAACATTATCCTGAAATAGAACACTGTGGGGTTCCTCCCTCTGATTCAATGGATAGGTTGATTGTCATTCACACTCCTCAAGTTCAGCCAAGTGTTAGATAGCCAAATACAGAAATTCCATAAACTATCGATCAAAATCCAATAGATCATGTTGTAAACGAGGAACCAATTCATCATGATAATGAACAAGTCCTCCTAAGGAGATCTATTTGAGAAAGGAGATCAGGTATTCCTGATGACTATGAAGTATAACTACAAGAGTTGGATTATAATGTTGGAGTTGATAATGATCCTTTCCCGTTTTCACAAGCCATAAGTTCTACAGATTCAAACTCATGGATGAATGCTACGAAATAAGATATGAATTCAATGGCGTCTAATCGAGTTTGGAATCTTGTCGAGTTGCCTAATGCTGTAAAAACCATTGGATGCAAGTGGGGTTTTAAGACAAAAATGACTCACTAGGCAATATCGAGAGATATAAGGCAAGACTCGTTGCTAAAGGGTTCACTAAAGGGAAGGAATTGGCTATAAAGAAACTTTTTCCCTTGTATCAAAGAAAGATACTTTCCAAGTGGTCATGGCATTAGTAGCTCATTTTGACTTCAAGCTACACCATATAGATGTTCTAAATGGAGATTTAGAGGAAGAGGTTTATATGAAACAACCTGAAGGATTCTCCTCTAAGGGTGGTGAGCATTTAGTTTGTAATATAACTAAATCCATATACGAGTTAAAACAAGCCTCCCGCCAGTGGTATAAGAAATTCTGTGAAATAATTACTTTATTCGAATTCGAATAAAATATCATAGATCAATGTATATATCTTAAAGTCGGTAGGAGTAAAGTTAGTTTTCTTAGGTTGTATGTGGATGGCATTTTGGTTGCAACAAATAATAAAGGGATGCTGCTTGAAGTGGAATAATTTCTTTCACGTAACTTTGATATGAAAGACATGGGAGAGAGATCATATGTCATTAGCAAAATGATCCATAAAGATAGATCTCGAGGCATTTTGGGATTGTCCCAAGAAGCCTATATCAACAAAGTGCATGAAAGATTTAGAATTAGAGATTGTTCACCAAATACAACACCAATATTGAAAGATGATCGGTTCAGTTTGGACCAATGCCCTAGGAATGACATCGAAAGGTAAGAAATGAAGAACGTCCCATATGCTTCAGCTGTTGGCAGCATAATGTATGCTTAAGTTCGTACCAGACCGGATATTGCATATGCAGTTGGAGTGAAAGGAAGATATCAAAGCAACCTAAGGATTGATCACTAGAAGGTTGCTAAAAAGGTGTTGAGATATATTAAGGGTACTAAGGATTACATTCTTATTTATAGACAAATAGATAGCCCTAAAGTGGTAGGCTACTCCGACTCCTTACAGTGGCTGCATTGATTCATGAAAATCCACTTCAGGATATGTTTTTATGCTAGCTGATGTTGCCATTTCATGGAGGAGTGCGAAGCGGACCTTGAAGGACACTTCTACTATAGAGGCCAAGTTCGTTTTTTTGTTTTGAGGCTACCTCGCATGGTGTCTAGTTGAAAGGTTTAATATCTGGGTTGCCAATCGTAGACTCTATATATCGCCCGATAGAATGTATTGTGATAATTTAGCTGCTGTTTTTATAGCTAAGAATAACAAAAGTGGAAGTCGAAGTAAATGCATCCACATAAAGTTTTGATCCATAAAGGAACATGTTCAAGAAAAGAAAGTGATCATTGAACATATTAGCACTAATCTTATGGTTGTTGATCCTTTGACTAAAGGCATGCAAATTAAGAATTTCAAGGATCATGTAGTAAGAATGGGACTTGGTTCCATCATATGATACATTCATTTATGTTGTATTTAAATTTCTTATTCAGTTGGATATTTCTCATTTGATACATTCAACAAATTTTTTTATGGATCCCATATTTTTTCTATTAATATTCAATCTCTACCTTAAATCGAAATCCTTTAAATCTTTTTGAAATTGATTTTCATATATTTTTATTTTTTACGTATATTGAACGCCTGATTTTTCTATGTTAGATGTGCAAAAATGCTGATAGAGTGGCGAATAAGATCTAGGACCCAATTAGGGATCATCTTAAACTGCAAAAAGTTCAAATGCTCAAATTGATATGTGATCCGGAGGAGGTGGTAAGGAAGACCTCTCGAGGCTACTCTGTTGGAGAATGGATTTTTGATGACAACAACCTTAATTCAATATTAATTGATTATAAAATATATACTAACACTTTTGTCTAGTATACATACATACATACATATGCACTTATTACTGAAGACTGTACAATTTAAAGATATTAGAGATTCAGAGTTCAGAGATGGTTCAAGACTCATGAGTATTCAAGATTTCAAGAGTTCAAAACAAATATAGTAATAGAGTCTAGATTATGTAAGACTCTGAATAGCACTCCCTGTTCAAATTCAAATTCTGTTTTACAAATTTTGATTTCAAATTCTATCTTCAGTCTCTATCTTCTCTATTTTCTTTTCTTTTCTTTACTTTACTTCTGATTTTAAACTCAAGTTTTATGAATTCTATATTTATACTTTATATTTATATAATTTTAACTCTATAATTTTATAAATATGTTTATATAGTTTGTATTTATGTTTTCATATGATTCTCTACTTTATAATATTCATTTATAACACTAAGTTTTAATTCAAGAATTTTTAGAATTGTGTGTATATATATATATATCAAAACACTTGAAAATTCTCAAAATTCTAATTTAAAACATGATATGTTGACATACATTTATATACATGTCGACATATAACTGTCATTTACTGAAAATTGAAATGAAGTGTCTTTTCATATTTGTGACGGTTCAGAAACGTTGCAACCTTTCAAATGTTATAAATAGGGGCTGATTTCGAATTTTATTATCATCCTTCTTCTCCATCTTCATCTCCTTTCTTTACACCATTATATCTTCTCATTTTTATGATTTCTACACTTATATTCTGCCGAATTCAATTCTATTTTCATTAAACTTCTTCTCACTCTCAACTCATTATTCTCTAAATCAAGTGCTATTGAAGAGTTATATAGATGTTTGTAATTGTTTGGGTTGTGTAAGTAATAGGTGGTATCCCTTATAGCCGTGAAATCAAGAATTGGTAATCGGTGGTATCCCTTGTAGCTGTGAAATCAAGGAGGGTATACTTGATCAAGTGTGTGGAATCGGTGGTATCACTTGTAGCCGTGAAATCAAGGAGGTTATACTTGGATATTGATTTAGTAATAGAACTCTGCGCATTCCAGCGTTGCATGGGACATGACATAGGAGCAATTCTGAACCAACATAAAATCCGGTGTGTTCTTTCCTTTTCTGCATTTTATTTTTGTTTATCTTTGTGTTTGCGTTTGATTCAGTGTCTATGACTGCTTCTGTGGTGTTTGATTCATATAGTAGTTCATATAAGTTTTAGATTTTCTTTAAATCCTTAAAAAACACTATTAATCCCCCTCTAGTGTTACTTTTGCCTTAACGATCCATTCCACAACCACTAACAATTGGTGTCAGAGCCTGGTATTTCAAAAAGTTCATAATCTGATTTTTGAAAAATTTTAAATGGAAAATTTTGAAATAATTTTTAACATTAGCTTTAATTCATGTATAGCATCGGTATTAGATGAGTCTACCTTCAGTTTTATTGAAAAATCAAGTAACTATGATTTGGTTTTTGAATTTTGAATTTTTTTTAAAATTTTGAAATCTTTGATATATGGATATGTTACAAAACCATCATGGTATTGTTGTTTGAAATTGTAGATCAGTTAGTTTGAAAAGTCATTTGATTATTTGAAATGTTGTTTGATTATTTGAAAAGTTGTGTATTTTTTCAAGAAAAGATGTATTATATGGCAATTGGATATTAAACTCTAAAAAGATAGGTGAAGTGGCTGTTGGAAATTCAAATTCCGAAATAGTGGCTGTTGAAAATTCAAACTCCGAAATGGTGGCTGTTGGAAGTTTAAACTCCAAAATGGAGTGTAACATGGTTATTGAGAACTCAAAATTCTTAAGAACACATGGTAGAAATCAAAAAGAAGAAAAGACTAATGACGATTGGTGAAAGGACATCAAGAGGAAGAAATGGATATATATAAATATATATATATATAATGTAAATCAACAAAGAAATGGGTACCATATCAATTTACAACTTTGGATTTTCATCTACAACTTATCTTCATACCATACTTCACTTCATTTACTTTGTAATGCTGGTGGTTTGATGTGAACCAGTCAAGAATTGACCAAGAAATGATCAAATGAAGTTTTGGTGAATAAAAGAGAGAAGGAAACCAAAACTATCGACAATTATCTTCAAATTGCATCCACATGTTAGACTATTTTGTCTCAAATTCTTTTCAATTGTAGTTCCTGTTCTTGTGGTCGTTTTGATGGGTAGAACATCGAATTCTGATCAAAACTGAGTGAAATACGACTATTTTAAGTTGGCAATGTAAAACTGTTATGGGATTCCATGCATCTCTCTTACTGTTTCTACTTTCTGCACCCCAATACCATCTAAATTCATCCTCGAACTATTACTAGATCGTAGTCCATGAATTTCTCTTTGATTTGCCGCTGATTATATCCAATTCCGTTAAGAAACGAAGAAGTTATGCCTTTTGAAAATTTGATTGAAAGTGAAAAACGGGAAGAAAAACAAGAAGAGGAGAAGAGATAGTAAGGAGACATGACTTTTAGGCCTTTATATAGTAGTTGAAGTGTCCATTCATTCGAAATTCAAAATTCAAATACAAAATCTTGGCGCCGAGTTGGTTGATCTACTAAACCTTCAATATCTTTCTCATACGGTGTTCAAATGCAGCAAATGAACATACTATCTTGATCAGAAAAATGAGACAGTCGCAATAGAGCAGATTTCATCATCAAATTCCGAAAGATATTCATAACAATGGAAAAACGACAAAAAGAAGGATTGCAAAAATAGGTACACTTTAATTTTTTTTAAAAAAATTGGTTGAATGAATGCTTTGATTGTCTTACTTGTTTGCTTTGCTATGAATTTGAAATTTAAAAGTTTAAAACTCAAATTTGAAATTTAAAATTTGAATTTTGAAAATCAAAATATTAATAAATATAAGTTTATATATCTTTTATATGTTTTCTAAACATACATATTTTAATTTATATTTTTTTTTACATATAATAACAATTTTGGATTATATTATCACAAATACTATTTGTAACTTCAAACTAATTTTTATTTCTTAAAACTTGTATATTTAAATTAAATTTTTGACATAAAGAAATATATATATATATGTATGTATGATTTGATATAAGAAAGTATAGCTTTATAGGTTACTTTATATTAACAAAAATAATTTTTTATATAATTATAGATTTCTTAAAGTTTTAACATATAAACGGTTTTTTAGCAAATAAATATGTTTTGATTTCTAAGGTTTAAATTTAAAATTGATTTGTATCAAAATATTGATGTGTATCTCATAATAATTTAAAATTTAAGTTCTTTTTAAATTATTTTTTATGAGTATATGTTTATATAGATTACTTTGTATGATACAAATTTTATATGGTTTTGCACATGACATACATTTCATTTCGTATGGTTTTGCACATGACATACATTTCATACTACATTGTAACTAACATACTTCACACACTGCGTTACATATTTACTTTTAAACTCCTCATAACAAGTACACTATATATGGAATTATTATCTTAGAAATATATAGGATTATTATTTAAACACATAACATATTTACTTTGATTTAATTGACCTGTTTCACTTGATTGAATTGGTTGACTTGGTTAAATTGTTTGACTAAAGTGACTTGTCTGATTTGTTTGACATAAATAACTTGTTTATCTTTTTGACTTGTTTGACTTAACTTATATAATTGAATTGTTTCTTAGTCTAAATTAAATTCTTACTATAGTTTTAAGGGAATTAGAGTATAGGCTAGGTTTATTCTTGTACTAGATTATGGGGGAGCTTTGTTGTAACGAACCGGGGATTTTCGACTCCGAAAATGGACACAAATACCAATGTCGACTATTCGAGTATCAAACATACCAGATCATTAATTGAAAGAAGATAGAGGGTGAGAAATAGAAAGAAATAAATTTACAATAGAAGAAGAAGAAGAACACAACATAATAGAATCATAATAAACACGAATCTCACAGCGGAACGAATAAAATATATTATATAACATAACTTTTGAAATGCAAAAATTATAACTGTATATACATACCATTTCAGAGTACAACACATAACATCACAACGGAACTAAACAGTAGCTATAAAATGATGAAGCCTTAGCCTCCTGCTCCAAGATCTTCCAAGTATATCTGTAAAATCCCGACTACTTGACTACTCGTACAAATTTGGACACCCAAGGATTTAGAGTAAAACAAAAAAAATAAACTCTGGGCCATTCACGGGATTGGTGTGAGCAAACACCAACCACTTGGTTTTACTTTTAAAATCATTTTAAAAGAAAGGATAATCATAAGACCGATCCACAAATAAACACAGATGGTTTTTACCTCACGATAAACCAATATATTCTTAAAATTGATACTCTTCTGATATTATAATAATATCCAAATCAAATAAATAGCAATCTAGCGGAACACTTTCATCTCATGTTCGACATATAATATATAATCAAAAACACGGGCGCTTATTGGGTAATGGATTCCAACTAGCAAGGTATGAGACCACCTTCTGACAGTGTATATCCAGAGAGGAATACACTAGGTTCAATAAGAACATCTTGCAACTCAGGCTAAACATGACCGGTCACTCATTTCGCTTGAGTGTACCGAATGTATTATCACCAACGGTTGAACTCATCAAGTGTTTCCAGAAAGGGACAACATTGAAATAGATTAAAGAAGTAAATGGATTTTCTCTAGATTAGGAGACAATACACCCTAATTGGGAGCAACCCGCTTAGCCATGCGACCTACCCGATTTTATACCATTTCCTAATTGTGAGGCTTAGGTCATAACGTATCTTTTTGACTGATCACACCTTTATTTACTTTGAATGCCACATTGTTACACCCGCCAAATAACAAATTGATTTCTCCGAAAATATCATGGGTATAAAGCTAAGAGAAACGAATTCCTCCACCACCAAATGTAAATACGTTTGAAGAGATCAACTTACGCGATCTATTAGATATACTCTATCAGTCATTCTTCTGTACAAGTTGTCCTCGGACTGGACAAACCGAAGGCACTATTCTGTCAACCCATCTTAGGCAATTTCTACCTAGGATTTTCCAGAACAGCCCTCGCATAAACTCCATCTTCAATTACCTTTACCACATTTGATTCGCAACGCTAACGCCCATACGAAGTGGTTTTCAGATAATAAATCTGATCCCGGCCTATCGGTATTGACAACGAAAAAATGGTCAAAACTTTGATAGTCGGTTATTTAACTATCAAAGGAAACATCCATACACACAACGATCTTATTTGCAAATGGAAATTTTATCGATAAATCATCAATCAACAATTTTCCCTTTAAATTAATTTATCATTAATGTAACACCTCGTATTTCAACTACACAAAAGAGGATAAATAAAAAAAATTAATTTGATATTCAGAATTAAGGGAAACAGACTACGTCATTGCATTCATCTCGAAATTATGGTCAAGATAGACACCTGGTTTGCATAAAACGGATAACGTATGAAGAAGTTATAAACGGTAGAAGTTTGACGATGAAAGCAGGAACAACTGGCGCACTTAACAAGTCCGCCAAGGTATTTTTGCACTGGCGCACCTATGAAGTGCGCCCATGTTGGTTTATGGGCATCCGGACCCAAGTGGGTTCGACCCAAGGCCCGATTACCCCTAAGGCTGATGTGGCAGTCGAATTCTGGAGGCTAGCAGCTATAAATATACCCTCATTTCTCTTGCCTTCTCACACAGGAAACAGTGGAGGCCAAATACTGCTTGTGCATGAACTGAATGTAATCCTTTTTTCTTCTACAAATCAAGTTTAAAGATTTAAGTGTTTCAAGTGTAGATCTGAGATTCAAACTTCACTTTTCTCCTTCTATTCTTATAGATCCGATCATTGTGAATTCAAGCTACCTTTAGAATTGAATAATTAAAAGTAAGACATGATATGACTGTGATTTGGGTATATGCTTAGGATTGAATCATGTTAGATCTACATTTTATGATTATAGATCTAATTCTATTTAGATCATTTTGTACCTATCATGTTACAGTTGATTTGGATCCTAACCATTATCATGTCAAATCTACTTTTGATTGTGGATCTAATTCTTTTAGATCATTTTGTACCTATCGTGTTGTGGTTATTTTGGATCTTATCCTTATTTATGATAGATCTAGTATTGATTATGGATCTAATTCACTTTTTAGATCATTTGGTACTTGTCATGTTGTGGCTATTTTGGATTTGTCATTAGCTGGACATGTTTTAGATTTAGATCTAAACTTTAACCCAATTGTCATGACAAGTCTACCTTGGTTTCACTGTTTAGATTACCTTGTTCCTATCATATTGCGATTGAATAGGATCTATTATTAGTTTGACATCTAAATTATTATTTAGATCTTATCATGCCAGTTATGACATCCCTATTATCTCATGATTGATTCTAATATCACATGTTCACTAGATTCGTTCATATATGTCTGTCTTATCATTATGTCGTTATATGATTATGCCACCACATATTTATGTCAATCTTGTTAAAATAATCAATTCTATCACCCTGTCCCTTTTATTTTCGCCTGGCTACTTTCTAGCCTAGGCATGACGTTAAATTATGCGAATACATTAAAATGGGAACGAGGGAAAAACGATATAAATTGGGCATAATTTGTAAATGGAAAGTTTGGCATAACTTAGTGTTTATAAACATGAATTTGGGCATATAATTAATTATGAACATAATTGGGGAAAAAGAGGCATGGACACCTATAAAGACAAAGGTATAATAAATTAATAATTGAAATGCCTAGGATTACAGTAATTAGAAACTGTAATGGCACTTATGACACGAGGTTAGATTGCACTTGCGGTGTAAGTCTTCCCGGAACCAACTGGCATATCCAGCGACCACAAGTGGTGAATCTAATGTGAGTGGTCTAAGTGTCCAAATACGAGACGTGCTATGAAACGAGGTTAAGCCCGACTTGTGGAAGAAGTTTGCCCGTAACCGACCGGCATATCCAGCGTCCACAAGTTGTGGGCCTAATGTGGGAGGTCTAGCACATTTTAACCATAATTGAATATGGTAATAAAGATGAAAACTTAACCTAGTTGAATCCATAAGGATTATATGGGCTAGTTGAATATGTGGGGTTAAGTAAACCTATTAAGTATGTGGGGTTAAGTAAACCTATTAAGTATGAGGGGTTAAATAAGCCTTTTATATCTATGGGGTTAAGTAAACCTGTTAAATCTGTAAGGGTTATACGAACCTGATAATTTAGAAAACTTAACCTGTTAAATATGTTGGGGGTAATATTGACCTGTTAACTTGTAAAGTTTAACCCGTAAATCTGTAGGGGGGTATGTGAATATGTCATAACCTGTCAAAATCCTAGTTAGTTGGGGACACAAGATCTGTAAGGGTTGGCTTGTGTCATCTATTGTGTGAGACCCATATTAGTCAGTAACCCATTCTGGTATTAAAGGGGGACCCCTCATAAGGTAGGGGTAAGGGCACGCTGACCGAACTAATTGTAAGAGGTTCATCTGAGAGGAGGTGTGTACTGGCGTTTTCCAACGGACTTATGTGCGTGCATGAGTATGACCTACATCTGGGAAAATAAGTCGTTGTAGCATCAATAAATAGATCTGTGTCCTTCTATAGGTTGCCACTTTTGGAAGTAATACACCCTACTATGGGGCCGACACAGGGTATTTACGGAATAGGGATCCAATCGACTGGGGGGGTAGTAAATAGGGTACATCTAGTCATGTCTGTTTCTGTGGGATACATATGTTTCTGTCCGGGCTAACACCTGCTATTTTTGTTTAGGTACCAGCTAATTTTGTTTGGGTTAAAACCCATTACTAGAGTACGCCCAATACTACCATTATATTTCTGTTGGGATCATCATGTTCTGTTAAGAAATTAGGGAGTATGTAATCCTGTTACATACCTGTTATACTAGTATTGGTGTAGAGAAATCTCTAGAAGCGCAGTATACTCTATCATGTTTAACTTGTCACCCTTACCTATTATGATGATATCTCTCTTATCCACTTTGTATGCCTGTCAGGATACTTTTACTTATTTTCTTTCTAAAAGTAACTGGACTCGCTAGACATTATGTCTGACCCTTTTTGTTTCCTCTTCTTTCTTTCGTTCCCCTAAGGTTTGCAGGGTGGGAATTCTCAAGCATAGTCAGGACTCGATTATCATCTTGCTTGGAGCAGCTTTTGAAGTACTGCTCAGTTTCTATCTTCAACTACTATGGCTTTGTCTCTTTTGCTGAATTATGCTTTTTTTTAATGTATTTTATGTACTTTGATGGTACAAGATAGGAGTTTTATATTATTGCAATGGGTTTTATGTAGTTTCAGACTTATGGTATTTTGGACCATGATGTTATGATTTAATTTTGAAATAAAAATTTAAATTCCGCTGTTGCTTTTATATCTATCTTGTAATATTTCTGTTTTTGTTTACCTATAACGCTTCACGAAACTTAATGCATTCTCTTATTGAGTGACATTAACGGACGTGGGGTATCACACTTGGTATCAGAGCTTAAGGTTACCAGATTGGATAAAAGATTTAGAAAACTATTTTCAGAAATATTTGAAAAGAAAGCATTTTCAAAAGAATATTCTATTTTTGAAAACATATTCCCCAAATCCATATGTAATATCTCTCGAATCTCTGCTTGATTCCTTTTTCCTTTTTGTCTAGGGAACTGATTCTTCCCGAAAGGTTCCCCTTTGCAACATGGTTTCGTAGGCATGTTAAAACTACGGCGCATGTCGAAATGCACTGAAGTGCCTAAGCTCTATCTGTAGCCGCAACAGTTTCATGTACGGCTAATTTTTTCGAGCTTCGTAAGGATTTCCGTGCGATGGAGGCAGCTACCGAGAGGCTTGTTAGCTTGTTACACAAGGATGGTAAAAAGGAGAATAAAGGAGTTTGGGCTAAGACCAAGAAGGAAAAAAATGACTGCCCAGGAAGGGAACATAGATAAAGATCAGATAAAGGTGAAAAGAAAGGGGCTAAGGTCGAGGAAACACAAAATAAGAAAGCATTGACCAAGAAAGGACAACAACAACAACAAAAGAAGGGCGGAAAGCACAATAAGGCTCAAGGCAAAAATAAATGCCATGGTTGCAGGAACGTGTGTCATTTGGTCAAAGTCTATAGAAAAAGGAAGAATGCTTGCTTCAACTATGGTGAAATCGGACACTATACTAGGGAGTGCCCGAAGAAGCAAGGGCAGGACCAAAGGGCAGGATCTTTTAGAGGGCAGGTGCATGCTCTCATGGCTGGTGTACCAAATAGTGGTAGGAAAGTTTCTGTTGAAGGTTTGATTTTCTCTTTCCAATCATCCTGTTAGAACTTTTAAATTCATGTGCTTCACATTCTTTTATATCTGATTTTGTGATTAAATCTCTGCACCTTAGTACTAGCATGGCTTTGGATCCCGTTGTTGTCTCAAACCCCATCGGGGTTACGGCTCATCTACCTATGATTTGTCGGGGTTTGAGAATAAATGTGTTAGGCGTCGAATTTGAATACGACGCATATGTACTTGGTTTTATAGGATAATGTCTGATTCTAGGAATGGATTGGCTTGCCACGTATGGTGCCATTCTAGATTGTTAGAGGAGGGTCGTTAAATTTCTGACTTGCCATAGGAAGACCCTCGAGATATCTTGTGACCCTAAAGGGATCTTTCATGCTTAGTTTCCTAGAATCTCTTGACGCAACTATTGATGATCTGCAATCTGTTTCGGTAGTCTGTGAGTATCCTGATGTCTTTGAGGAGGTTCGGGGTTTACCCCCAAGGCGCGAAATCGATTTCCTCGTATATTCGATGGACAATGCAAAGCTAGTTGCATTGACCGTGTGCCATATGGCTCCAAAGGAAAGGAGGGTTCTTAGCAAGCAAGTAGGGGAGTTGCTTGAGTAAGGGTTTAGGCGAAACATATCTGAATGGGGTGCTTCGGTGGTATTCACAACTAAGGTGTATAGCTTGCTTCGCATATGTGTGGATATTCATGATGTTTTCTTCATTTTTTATTTACGGAAGTGTCTGCATGATACAACAGAGGTAGTTGAGCCGAGCATGCTTGAAGAAGTTGAGGTAGAACAGGAGGTGATAATTAGATGATTTCCTTTCCGTATTCTTAGGTCAGAAGTTAAGAAGCAATGTAACCAAGAGGATGCAACTTGGGAGATCGAAGACAAGATTTTGCACTTCGTATCCTTTTCTTTTCAAGGGAATACTCCTAACCTTTCTTCTAAAAACTTTTATTCGTGCTTGCTTCTATCATTTAAGTATATCCTATCAATCGAATCTTTGACCTTTAGGTAGGAGTCCCATGATTTTAAACATGTGTTTGAAACATTTTATGTTTGATGGATGCAAATGGATGCAAATGTTTGCTAGTGGTTGCTTGTGGATGCATATACACACACATTAGTCACTAGATCGGCTCAATCACTCTCATACTGCATATGGATGTGTGTGCATTTTTCTTCTTTTAATGGATGAAATTGAATGTATCATCATATGAATGTTGCATTTGTACGGATGATTGTGCACCCATATAGAACATACATGTTATACTAGGATTGTTGCATACATGTTGGACTCATGACACAAAAATACATTGCATTAAGGAGGTCAACCGAATCAGTAGACCGCCTGATCTTTCGCATTAGTGTTGGGACATATACACACACCTTTGCATATGTTCATATAAGCATTAGAAAATTCGAAGGATAGTGGATGCCTGTGATAGGTGGATGAGTGGATGGATGATGGATGGTAGGATACATTTTTCTTAACTTGGAGATTTCGAGGACGAAATCCCTTGAGTAGGGTAGAATGTAACACCCCGTATTTCAAATACATTAAAAAGGATAAATTAAAAAAATTAATTTAATATTCAGAACTAAGGGAAACGGACTACGTCATTGCTTCGGTCTCGAAATTCTAGTCAAGATAGACACATGGTTTGTGTAAAACAGATAACGTATGAAGAAGTTATGAACGGTAGAAGTTTGACGATGAAAGCAGGAACAACTGGCGCACTTGACAAGTGCGCCAAGGTATTTTTGCATTAGCGCACCTGTGAAATGCGCCCATGTTAGTTTTTGGGCATCCGGACCTAAGTGGGTGTCGACCCATGTCCGGATTCCCCTTAGGGCTGATGTGGCAGTCGAATTCTGGAGGTTGGCAGCTATAAATATACCCTCATTTCTCTTATTTTCTCATACTGAAAACAATGGAGGCTAAATGCGGTCAGTGCCTGAAATGAATCTAATCCTTTCTTCTTCTACAAATCATGTTTAAAGATTCAAGTGTTTCAAGTGTAGATCTAAGATTCAAACTTCACTTTTCCCCTTCTATTCTTATAGATCCGATCATTATGAGTTCAAGTTACCATTAGAATTGAATAATTAAAAGTAAGACATGATATGACTGTGATTTGGGTATACGCTTAGGATTGAATCATGTTAGATCTACTTTTTTATTATAGATCTAATTATATTTAGATCATTTTGTACCTATCATGTTGTAGTTGATTTGGATCTTAACTGTTATCATGTTAGATATAATTTTTGATTATAGTTCTAATTCTATTTAGATCATTTTGTACCTATCATGTTGTAGTTGATTTGGATCTTAACCTTTATCATGTTAGATCTACTTTTTGATTATAGATCTAATTCTATTTAGATCGTTTTGTACCTGTCACGTTGTAGTTGATTTGGATCTTAATCGTTATCATGTCAAATCTACTTTTGATTGTGGATATAATTCTTTCTATATCATTTTGTACCTATCATGTTGTGGTTATTTTGGATCCTAACCTTATTTATTTCAGATCTAGTTTTGATTATGGATCTAATTCACAATTTATATCATTTGGTACTTGTCATATTGTGGTTATTTTGGATCTGTCATTAGCTGGACATGTATTAGATTTAGATCTAAACTTTCACCTAATTGTCATGACAAGTCTATCTTGGTTTCACTGTTTAGATTACCTTGTTCCTATCATATTGCGGTTAAATAGGATCTATTATTAGTTTGACATCTAAATTATTATTTAGATATTATCATGCCAGTTATGACATCCCTGTTATGTCAAGATTGATTCTAATATCACATGTTCACTAGATCCGTTCATATACATCCATCTTATCATTATGTCGTTACATGATTATGCCACCACATGTTTATGTTAATCTTGTTAGAATAACCATTTCTGTCACCCTGTCCCTTTTATTTTAATCTGGCTACTTTCTAGCCGAGGCATGACGTTAAATTATGTGAATACATTAAAATTGGAACGAGGGGGGAAAACGATATAAATTGGGCATAATTTGTAAATGGAAAGTTTGGCATAACTTAATGTTTATAAACATGAATTTGGGAATATAATTAATTATGAACATAATTAGGGAAAAAGAGGCATGAACCCCTATAAAGACATAGGTATAATTAATTAATAATTGAAATGCCAAAAATTACAGTAATTAGAAACTGTAATGGCACTTATGACACGAGGTTAGATTGCACTTGCGGTGGAAGTCTGCCCAGAACCAACTGGCATATCCAGCGACGGCAAGTGGTGAAACTAATGTGAGAGGCCTAAGTGCACAAATATGAGACATGCAATGACACGAGGTTAAGCCTGACTTGTGGAAGAAGTCTGCTCGGAACCGACCGGCATATCCAGCATCCACAAGTTGTAGGCCTAACGGGGGAGGTCTAGCACATTTTAACCATAATTGAATATGGTAATAAGGATGAAAACTTAACCTAGTTTAATCCAAAAGGATTATATAATCCTGTTGGATCTATGGGGTTAAGTAAACCTATTATGTACATGGGGTTAAGTAAGCCCGTTAAATATATGGGGTTAAGTAAACCTACTAAGTATGAGGGGATAAGTAAGTGTAACAACCCGAAAATCTGGGCCAATTTAAAATTTTTATTTTGGCAATTTTTGTGACGACCCGTAACTTCCCCGTAAAGGAAAGCGTCGGATAGTTCGAGAACAAACCACAACAGAACGCATACAGAAGAACATTTCATTGTATATTACAACAATGCACCAGATTACAAGAATATACAGAGTATAAATGAATATTACACAGAAATATCAGAGATTTAAATTACATTTAAATACATAGCAGCGGAAAATAATACAATGCACAACTAGAAGAGATATACGGATACAAAGCTTTTCGGATATCATTCCAGCTGTAAACCAGGATCCTGTGAATATAAATCTGCAAAACCAAAACTACTAGCTGCCCGTGTCAAAATAGGGGCACCCAGAGTTTAGGTTAAAACAATAAACTCCAGGTCAGTCATGTGACTGGTGTGAGAACTAAAACAGTTAAT
Source organism: Allium sativum (assembly GCA_030737875.1). Classification (NCBI taxonomy): domain Eukaryota; kingdom Viridiplantae; phylum Streptophyta; class Magnoliopsida; order Asparagales; family Amaryllidaceae; genus Allium; species Allium sativum. The sequence continues at coordinate 54,404,364 of CM060913.1, forward strand.
CTTTATTTTTAAAGTTAGGTAGATCAAGGGACCACGCCGTATAACACGGAACGGGTTTCCTCCCAAGAATACTAGTGCATAAAACATCAGCGCAATGCTAAATAAACAAGAATGAAGCTATTATAAGACCCAGTTCCCATCACACAATGCAACGCAAGCCGGAGGATAGGGTTTTTACCTTATAATAGCCAAGAATGCTTGATACGTTTAAAACAAATCATTTGATACTATTGTAAGTGCATAGTGTATAAAACAACTTCAAATCATAAGTATCAATCATAGACGGCATACGTGCCACATCCCACTATGTCGCCATACTAGGCTCTACAAATAAAACCGCAAATGTCACGTATTTGGAAGCTGGATTTCCATCTATGAACCGAGGCAAAAGATAGTCCTCAACCGATTCGAGACGCTCTAGCCCGCCCCTCAGGATCAGAGCTCGAGTGACCCTTGGATCCTCAGGGCCAGTCCACCGATGTGGATTAAACTTAAACCCTGAACATGCGTTTCCCCGCCCTATGGGGCGTAAACGAGCCAACTAAATGACTCCATCAGTTCGAGAACGACCGATCAATCCGAGGCGCCTCGCAACAGCAACAACCACATAAGTCAAACTCGTCAGGGCGTGTAAAACCACTGACACCACTTCTAGCTAGAAAGAAACGCATGCCCTCCCTGACGTCCTCTCCCGTTTTTGGTTCATACCGGGTGTGAAACTCGCGAAGCAAACGTTACACAAAGCTATGCCACAAAGGCCGTGCTTTGATCATCACCACAAGACTTTGCTTTTCAACAGAAGCCTCGATCAATTGCCACTTAGGCATGCCACACAGGCAATTCACTCCATGCGTTTGATATCCATCAATATATAACCCCTGATCTCGTACGTCTCAGAGAAGGGCGTTAAGCAAGAGAATAAATTCTCCGCCGCCAAACAGATATATATTTAATAGAGATCAATCACACGGACTAAAATCCAATGTCAGACACACAGTCCATTTACAAGTCCGTTCTGGGTCTGAACGAAACCGGAGGCACCTAGTACCCCGCATATCCATCGATCTCCAAGTACGTCTGGACGATCACTAACTGTTTCCATCTTCTTGGGTGTACAGCCCAATCAAGATCATCAGTAATCACCCAAACGACGTGAAAACCTCCGGTCTTCGACCATCGTCTTCATCTTCGACTTATCGTCGTATCAGTTATTCAGAATGGGATAAACCCGGACTTTCCGAATAACTCGCGTATATTTTAAATAAGTGTTACACAAACACAACATACGCCTCATTCCAATTCACCGGTCACTAACCGTAAATTAATCAAGAGAATAATTTCCCAAATATTAACCCCGAAAGCCGAAACCAACATCAGATCAATATCCAGAAAACCATTCTGCTTAGCTAACCGACAGTTAGTTTCTGATTTCACATTCATAGGGAAAGGTTCCCATAAATTTTATCCAAGATAAATTCCTGAATTTATTCTCTAATCTTCCTTTGAATTTCGATTCAACTAGTCGGAATTAGCGAACCTTACCGTAGTAATCATTGGTTTTAATTTCCCAATCCCAACCTATCAATCCCATGAAGTAAAACTGGTAATACTTCATATCTAACACCACAGTGTTATCGGTAAATTCAGTTACCATTTCACGTTCAAATCTAATTAAAGATTTAACTATCGCCTGGAGTAAAACTGGTGATACTCCATTCTCGATTTTTCAATCTAATTAAAGATTCATTAAAACTCCCCTTAGTTTTAATCGTTAACTGGGTTAAAGAATCAGTGTCATTTAAAAACACGGTTCACGGTAAACCCAAAATCACATTCATTAATTATCGGGTTAAAGAACAAGTGTTATTTAAAACACTGTTCACGATAAACCCAAAAATCAATACCAATTCAATTCCAATTAAATATTGTTTAATTGGTACACTTCATTAAATCTAAATAAAAAGATTTAATCTTTTCTCAACTGGGTTCAAGAACAGTGTTAGTGAAGACACCATTCACGACAAACCCAAATCACATTCGATATTCAATACAAGGCTCTGAATAGAAAATATATCGGCTTATATTCAATATCGAATTCTACGACTAACAAATGTCGTGTTGGAAATAACGATATAAATATATATCTTTCAAATTTCCATAACAACACCTGTATAATCACGAATTCCAACATCGAAATAATCCGAAGACAATTTCGATTCAAATCCACTCCAATGCAATCATTGGATATTCTGGTTATTTTTAAAACCCTTTTTAAATTCAATTTATTTATTTAAAAATAAATAGAATTTTAATTCTAGTTCAAAACCAGCACATTTCAATAAAAATCTATTTTTATCTTTTCAAATATGGAGTTTTTCATCCCAATTCTTTCTAAATCATTTCTTATGATTTTACACAAATTATTACTATTTTTAATAAATTTATCGAGGCCTGTACAGTCGATTTCCATCAACGGTCATCGAACTGCACTTACAACGACCTTTTTCAAATTTGATTTGGACGTATCTCCAAATCCAACCGTTAGATTTCAAATTTCTAATATTCGTTAGAAAGCTCTTTTTGATACAAACCCAACGGTTCCGGTTTTAGGAGAATCCGACGGTCGGATCTCCCGTAATGTCCATTTGAAATAAATGGTCGAAATTCGCGAACTGCCGCGGCGCGGCGCGTTCTATTCAGGCCATTATATTATATATATATAATATATACTTCGTCGATTTCTGTTTAAAACGAATTATATAAATAGTTTTAAATTCGTTTCAAAAGCAATTTCAACTTCCATTTCAATTCAAATCAAAATTGAATTCCTCTTTATAAATTCATTTTAAAATTCATTTCTATTCAATTCAAATTTCAATTCAATTTGAATTCATTTCAATTCGCTTTCAATTCAATTTGAATTCGTTTTCAATTCAATTCATTTCGAAATCGTTATATATTCAATTCATTTCGACATCGTTATATATTCAATTCATTTCGAAATCGTTATATATTCAATTCATTTCGAAATCGTTATATATTCAATTCATTTCGAAATCGTTTTATATTCAATTCATTTCGAAATCGTTTTATATTCAATTCATTTCGAAATCGTTATATATTCAATTCATTTCGAAATCGTTATATATTCAATTCATTTTGAAATCGTTATATATTCAATTCATTTCGAAATCGTTATATATTCTATTCATTTCGAAATCGTTATATATTCAATTCATTTCGAAATCGTTATATATTCAATTCATTTCGAAATCGTTATATATTCAATTCATTTCGAAATCGTTATATATTCAATTCATTTCGAAATCGTTTTATATTCAATTCATTTCAAAATGTTATATATTCAATTCATTTCGAAATCGTTACATATTCAATTCATTTCGAAATCGTTTTATATTCAATTCATTTCGAAATCGTTATATATTCTATTCATTTCGAAATCGTTATATATTCAATTCATTTCGAAATCGTTATATATTCAATTCATTTCGAAATCGTTATATATTCAATTCATTTCGAAATCGTTTTATATTCAATTCATTTCGAAATCGTTATATATTCAATTCATTTCGAAATCGTTATATATTCAATTCATTTCGAAATCGTTATATATTCAATTCATTTCGAAATCGTTATATATTCAATTCATTTCGAAATCGTTTTATATTCAATTCATTTCGAAATCGTTATATATTCAATTCATTTCGAAATTGTTATATATTCAATTCATTTCGAAATCGTTATATATTCAATTCATTTCGAAATCGTTATATATTCAATTCATTTCGAAATCGTTATATATTCAATTCATTTCGAAATCGTTTTATATTCAATTCATTTCGAAATCGTTATATATTCAATTCATTTCGAAATCGTTATATATTCAATTCATTTCGAAATCGTTTTATATTCAATTCATTTCGAAATCGTTATATATTCTATTCATTTCAAAATCGTTATATATTCAATTCATTTCGAAATCGTTATATATTCAATTCATTTCAAAATCGTTATATATTCAATTCATTTCGAAATCGTTATATATTCAATTCATTTCGAAATCGTTATATATTCAATTCATTTCGAAATCGTTTTATATTCAATTCATTTCAAAATGAATAAAATCGATATAAATATCGTTTACGTCAAAATGGCGTCAATCTAATCAACACGGCTTCATAAATTTCTATTTCAAATATTTTATTTCAAATATTTCTTTTTCAAAATAGTTGTTATTATCAAAATATTTCGTTCAACACATGACCAATCTCAATGGATGAGTACTGTCAACACATGAACCGTTATTTTATATTGATAAAGATGTAAATTTTATTATTAAAATATTTCGTTCAACACATGACCAATCTCAATGGATGAGTACTGTCAACACATGAACCGTTATTTTATATTGATAAAGATGTAAATTTTATTATCAAAATATTTCGTTCAACACATGACCAATCTCAATGGATGAGTACTGTCAACACATGAACCGTTATTTTATATTGATAAAGATGTAAATTTTATTATCAAAATATTTCGTTCAACACATGACCAATCTCAATGGATGAGTACTGTCAACACATGAACCGTTATTTTATATTGATAAAGATGTAAATTTTATTATCAAAATATTTCGTTCAACACATGACCAATCTCAATGGATGAGTACTGTCAACACATGAACTTTTATTTTATAATATTCTTTATTTTCTAAATTGGAATGAGGCCCAATCAATCACCATATAATGTTAATTATATGGATTTTCATACAACACATGTATATAATAGCATTGAAAAATAATCAACCATCAACCAAAGTGCACTACACTGTATAAGCATCAAATATAGACATTTAACGCTTATAGCAGCTTGTCAATCAATCGATCGACATATTTAATCAATCAGGATGAGTGAACTTCAAGTTTCATCTCAACACCCGTGTGGGGTTTCAAACAATCAAACAAATATTTTATTCGTGCAGTTGGGCGATGTGTAAAATTTATCGTCCCAATCAATGTCCTTCAAATAGGTGTACATAAACAAACCGTCTGGTTTGTAAATGAATATTTATTTATTCACATTCACGTTAAAAATTATATTTTTAACGATAAAACATTTTATTCCAACATATGAATTTCTATTAAGTTCATTCTTTAAATAAAATGATATTTTTATTTTTCTAACACATTTTAGAAAATTTCGGCGGCATAACGGCACGATACTAGAAACGCGACGAGGCCTAGCCTTATCCCCGGTCTAGTGAAGGCCCACGCCATTCACACATCAATCATATCAATTTCATTTCACGAAACAATTCAAATCAACTCAAACAATCTAACTAACAACACAGCCAAACAAACAAGTCCATGGTCTGTGGACGATTGTGTCGGGTGCTACTAAGCACCGTCTGCATCCTAGTATATATATATATAACTAGAAAAATAAATTGAAAGGTGAGAAATTCTCACCTATAGCTATCCAAGCTCCACGGCACTTCCTTGCATAAAATCTTCGCCAATCTCTCCTTTGTCGCTTTGTTGCCCGTATTCTCTACATATGTAAAAATCGAATTTTTACTATGTTATTCAATATATAAAAATCATATTTTACCTCGATGTTTAATATATAAAAATTCTATTTTTATTTCGAAGTTCATTATATAAAAATTCTATTTTTATTTCGAAGTTCATTATATAAAAATTCTATTTTTATTTCGAAAAAAATTCTATTTTTATTTCGAAGTTCATTATATAAAAATTCTATTTTTATTTCGAAGTTCATTATATAAAAATTCTATTTTTATTTACTTAAAAATCAAATCTTTTTTAATTTAAAAATCAAATCTTTTTCTTTTTTAAATCTCAAAATAAAAATCAGTTTTTAAATATAACAAAATACAGTTTTCAAATTAAAACAAAAATATAGTTTTTAAATTAAAACAAAATATAGTTTTTAAATTAAAACAAAATATTTAAAAACTCACCTTTTTCTAGGTCAGAAGGGGGCGGGGGTCGCTGCTACGAACGGGGACGGTGGCGGTCTGCTGGGACGCGGCGGCGAGGTCAAGGCATGGGTCCAGGGGTACGGCGGTTCATTCGAAGAAGAGGAGAGAGAGGAAGAAGGGGGATCGGGCGTTGGTGTCGTTGACTGGGCGGAGGCGATGGCCTGGAGGCGGGATGGGCGACGCGACATCGATTCGAGGGATGGAGGGAGCGGAGGTTGAGCGTCGCTAGGGGAGGGGGTTCGACGATCAGAGGAGGAGGTGACGAGGTGGAAGGAGGTGGTGGCGAAGCTCGGCGGTGGCGGCGCCGATGGAGGAGGCCGCTCCGTCCTCTTTTCCTTTTTCTTTTTCTTTTTTTTTATTTTTGATTTCTAAATGAAGAGGAATAAAGGGGGGTGGGATTATATTTTATATTATTTAATTTATTTTATTTTTCGCCTAAAAGCAACTTTTATTTTCGACCTCAAAACGAGGCCCACCGCCTGTCGTCCATAGCGTTATACCCCCATTCCGAACACAATGGGATATGTATCGTAAGCTGATTTGATCGTTCCAATTAGTTTCCGTTGAATTTACATTTAAATCACTATATTGAATTTTAAACGTACATTTCAAATTACCTGGGTCACATACGAACTTTAAAAATTTCCTGAAAAATATTTTCTAGCTTCATATTGACGATACGGTCCTAATAAAACTAGTTTCGTCGAATTCTGAGGTCGTTGGAAAAATGGCCATTTTTCAGTCGATTAAAATCAACTGAAACTGGTCAAACGCGTTTTCTTTTGCCACGCTCACATACTGATTCGAAAAATTATGAAATTTGAAACCTAGCAATAACTTGACACTGCGGATCCAACAAAAGTGGTTTCGTCGAAATCCGAGGTCGTTTGCAAAATGTCCATTTTTAAGGGCCTGAATTCCATAGCGACTATTCAGAATTTTCAACTGGACATATCTTTTGATTCCCGCTATAAAATTTTGATTTGTCGGATTCGTTGGAAAGATATTATCAATTAGATCCTATTATTTTTGGTTTCACTAAAATCCGGATTGTTTTGCACCCGGTACATTCAATTGAAGTTTGAAATCGAATTATCGAACTACCGCGCCATTTTCAATTCTATTTATAAATATATATAAATATTTATATTCTAACGACGACGCGTATAAATATATACGTTCGAACTCTATTCAAAATAAATTCCTCGACAATATTATTTAAAATAATCTATTTTAAATATTCAAAATTCGCTAAAATTGCCAAAATAAAAATTTCAAACTGGCTCGCATTTTACGGGTTTCCCCCACTTAAAACTTTTCGTCCCCGAAAAGGAACAAAGTCGAAAGTGGTTTGATTAATCAACTCTACGCTCGATCTGACTTCCATTCTCCAACTCTTTAGTTTCTGAGAATTTTCAAAATTTCAAAAATTTGGCTAACACCCTAAATTTTTGAAAAATTTCGCCATAACCTCCCCTGCAATGGGAGCATCGGGGAATTTCAAATAGCTTCCCCGGTCCTTCAGATCTCAAAAAGAAAAAGAAAAAGCCAAGCGGCTAGCCAATAGGCTGACTAAATCATCATCACCCAAACAAAACAGTAAATTATGTAGTAAACATGTACCTATTTGTCGGGCAAACAAATTTTATTCTCTGCTCTAGCCTCCTTGCTATGACCTGTTCAATGTAAGTGCAAGTATATGCAAGCAAATGCGACCAATCTTCAATACAGTTCAATATTTGATTTAATTAGGCTAAATGGCTAAAAATTATCAAACAAATAAACATACAACACAAACATCAATCAATTAGTGAATTAGAGTTTCAAATTCATAATTTTGATATATAGTCAAAAATCACAATTTTGATGCCAAATCACTACAATAGGCCTTATCTAAATTAATTTTTTTTTTTGGTTCTCACACCAGTCAAATGGAAATATATAGAAATCACACCTTCGAAACACGAATATAAATGTTGATGATGCGATCGCTATCATCAATATCATCTTCGGGCGACTAGAGTGTGTTGCTATATCTATCCAATATATTAAAATTTCAAATACACGTGGATCAGACGTATACGCAAAATCTTTATATACTGGATTGTCCAACTCAATATAAATAGATAATCAAATACGAATAATTGATTTAAATTTTCAAAACAAAAATTTGTTTTCACTTTAAAAATATACTCTTCACACTCGTTCTAGGATACTACTGACCCCATCTCTAACGAGTCATCCTCGTTGGATATTACTAATCCAATATCTGATGAATTCTTTCGTATAGTTCTAATGTTCCTTGTTCTCTAGCTTTGTAAACCAAAGCTCTGATACCAACTGTGACGACCCGTAACTTCCCGTAAAGGAAAGCTTCGGATAGTTCGAGAACAAACCACAACAGAACGCATACAGAAGAACATTTAATTGTATATTACAACAATGCACCAGATTACAAGAATATATAGAGTATAAATGAATATTACACAGAAATATCAGAGATTTAAATTACATTTAAATACATAGCAGCGGAAAATAATACAATGCACAACTAGAAGAGATATACGGATACAAAGCTTTCCGGATATCATTCCAGCTGTAAACCAGGATCCTGTGAATATAAATCTGCAAAACCAAAACTACTAGCTGCCCGTGTCAAAATAGGGGCACCCAGAGTTTAGGTTAAAACAATAAACTCCAGGTCAGTCATGTGACTGGTGTGAGAACTAAAACAGTTAATCTTTATTTTTAAAGTTAGGTAGATCAAGGGACCACGCCGTATAACACGGAACGGGTTTCCTCCCAAGAATACCAGTGCATAAAACATCAGCGCAATGCTAAATAAAGAAGAATGAAGCTATTATAAGACCCAGTTCCCATCACACAATGCAACGCAAGCCGGAGGATAGGGTTTTTACCTTATAATAGCCAAGAATGCTTGATACGTTTAAAACAAATCATTTGATACTATTGTAAGTGCATAGTGTATAAAACAACTTCAAATCATAAGTATCAATCATAGACGGCATAAGTGCCCCATCCCACTATGTCGCCATACTAGGCTCTACAAATAAAACCGCAAATGTCACGTATTTGGAAGCTGGATTTCCATCTATGAACCGAGGCAAAAGATAGTCCTCAACCGATTCGAGACGCTCTAGCCCGCCCCTCAGGATCAGAGCTCGAGTGACCCTTGGATCCTCAGGGCCAGTCCACCGATGTGGATTAAACTTAAACCTGAACATGCGTTTCCCCGCCCTATGGGGCGTAAACGAGCCAACTAAATGACTCCATCGGTTTGAGAACGAACGATCAATCCGAGGCGCCTCGCAACAGCAACAACCACATAAGTCAAACTCGTCAGGGCGTGTAAAACCACTGACGCCACTTCTAGCTAGAAAGAAACGCATGCCCTCCCTGACGTCCTCTCCCGTTTTTGGTTCATACCGGGTGTGAAACTCGCGAAGCAAACATTACACAAAGCTACGCCACAAAGGCCGTGCTTTGATCATCACCACAAGACTTTGCTTTTCAACAGAAGCCTCGATCAATTGCCACTTAGGCATGCCACACAGGCAATTCACTCCATGCGTTTGATATCCATCAATATATAACCCCTGATCTCGTACGTCTCAGAGAAGGGCGTTAAGCAAGAGAATAAATTCTCCGCCGCCAAACAGATATATATTTAATAGAGATCAATCACACGGACTAAAATCCAATGTCAGACACACAGTCCATTTACAAGTCCGTTCTGGGTCTGAACGAAACCGGAGGCACCTAGTACCCCGCATATCCATCGATCTCCAAGTACGTCTGGACGATCACTAACTGTTTCCATCTTCTTGGGTGTACAGCCCAATCAAGATCATTAGTAATCACCCAAACGACGTGAAAACCTCCAGTCTTCGACCATCGTCTTCATCTTCGACTTATCGTCGTATCAGTTATTCAGAATGGGATAAACCCAGACTTTCCGAATAACTCGCGTATATTTTAAATAAGTGTTACACAAACACAACATACGCCTCATTCCAATTCACCAGTCACTAACCGTAAATTAATCAAGATAATAATTTCCCAAATATTAACCCCGAAGGCCGAAACCAACATCAGATCAATATCCAGAAAACCATTCTGCTTAGCTAACCGACAGTTAGTTTCTGATTTCACATTCAAAGGGAAAGGTTCCCATAAATTTTATCCAAGATAAATTCCTGAATTTATTCTCTAATCTTCCTTTGAATTTCGATTCAACTAGTCGGAATTAGCGAACCTTACCGTAGTAATCATTGGTTTTAATTTCCCAATCCCAACCTATTAATCCCATGAAGTAAAACTGGTAATACTTCATATCTAACACCACAGTGTTATCGGTAAATTCAGTTACCATTTCACGTTCAAATCTAATTAAAGATTTAACTATCGCCTGGAGTAAAACTGGTGATACTCCATTCTCGATTTTTCAATCTAATTAAAGATTCATTAAAACTCCCCTTAGTTTTAATCGTTAACTGGGTTAAAGAATCAGTGTCATTTAAAAACACGGTTCACGGTAAACCCAAAATCACATTCATTAATTATCGGGTTAAAGAACAAGTGTTATTTAAAACACTGTTCACGATAAACCCAAAAATCAATACCAATTCAATTCCAATTAAATATTGTTTAATTGGTACACTTCATTAAATCTAAATAAAAAGATTTAATCTTTTCTCAACTGGGTTCAAGAACAGTGTTAGTGAAGACACCATTCACGACAAACCCAAATCACATTCGATATTCAATACAAGGCTCTGAATAGAAAATATATCGGCTTATATTCAATATCGAATTCTACGACTAACAAATGTCGTGTTGGAAATAACGATATAAATATATATCTTTCAAATTTCCATAACAACACCTGTATAATCACGAATTCCAACATCGAAATATTCCGAAGACAATTTCGATTCAAATCCACTCCAATGCAATCATTGGATATTCTGGTTATTTTTAAAACCCTTTTTAAATTCAATTTATTTATTTAAAAATAAATAGAATTTTAATTCTAGTTCAAAACCAGCACATTTCGATAAAAATCTATTTTTATCTTTTCAAATATGGAGTTTTTCATCCCAATTCTTTCTAAATCATTTCTTATGATTTTACACAAATTATTACTATTTTTAATAAATTTATCGAGGCCTGTACAGTCGATTTCCATCAACGGTCATCGAACTGCACTTACAGCGACCTTTTTCAAATTTGATTTGGACGTATCTCCAAATCCAACCGTTAGATTTCAAATTTCTAATATTCGTTAGAAAGCTCTTTTCGATACAAACCCAACGGTTCCGGTTTTAGGAGAATCCGACGGTCGGATCTCCCGTAATGTCCGTTTGAAATAAATGGTCGAAATTGGCGAACTGCCGCGGCGCGGCGCGTTCTATTCAGGCCATTATATTATATATATAATATATATAATATATGCTTCGTCGATTTCTGTTTAAAATGAATTATATAAATAGTTTTAAATTCGTTTCAAAAGCAATTTCAACTTCCATTTCAATTCAAATCAAAATTGAATTCCTCTTTATAAATTCATTTTAAAATTCATTTCTATTCAATTCAAATTTCAATTCAATTTGAATTCATTTCAATTCGCTTTCAATTCAATTTGAATTCGTTTTCAATTCAATTCATTTCGAAATTGTTATATATTCAATTCATTTCGACATCGTTATATATTCAATTCATTTCGAAATCGTTATATATTCAATTCATTTCGAAATCGTTATATATTCAATTCATTTCGAAATCGTTATATATTCAATTCATTTCGAAATCGTTTTATATTCAATTCATTTCGAAATCGTTATATATTCAATTCATTTCGAAATCGTTATATATTCAATTCATTTCGAAATCGTTATATATTCAATTCATTTCGAAATCGTTATATATTCAATTCATTTCGAAATCGTTATATATTCTATTCATTTCGAAATCGTTATATATTCAATTCATTTCGAAATCGTTATATATTCAATTCATTTCGAAATCGTTATATATTCAATTCATTTCGAAATCGTTTTATATTCAATTCATTTCGAAATCGTTATATATTCAATTCATTTCGAAATCGTTATATATTCAATTCATTTCGAAATCGTTTTATATTCTATTCATTTCGAAATCGTTATATATTCTATTCATTTCGAAATCGTTATATATTCAATTCATTTCGAAATCGTTATATATTCAATTCATTTCGAAATCGTTATATATTCAATTCATTTCGAAATCGTTTTATATTCAATTCATTTCGAAATCGTTATATATTCAATTCATTTCGAAATCGTTATATATTCAATTCATTTCGAAATCGTTATATATTCAATTCATTTCGAAATCGTTATATATTCAATTCATTTTGAAATCGTTTTATATTCAATTCATTTCGAAATCGTTGTATATTCAATTCATTTCGAAATCGTTGTATATTCAATTCATTTCGAAATCGTTATATATTCAATTCATTTCGAAATCGTTATATATTCAATTCATTTCGAAATCGTTATATATTCAATTCATTTCGAAATCGTTATATATTCAATTCATTTCGAAATCGTTATATATTCAATTCATTTCGAAATCGTTTTATATTCAATTCATTTCGAAATCGTTATATATTCAATTCATTTCGAAATCGTTATATATTCAATTCATTTCGAAATCGTTATATATTCAATTCATTTCGAAATCGTTATATATTCAATTCATTTCGAAATCGTTATATATTCAATTCATTTCGAAATCGTTTTATGTTCAATTCATTTCAAAATGAATAAAATCGATATAAATATCGTTTACGTCAAAATGGCGTCAATCTAATCAACACGACTTCATAAATTTCTATTTCAAATATTTTATTTCAAATATTTCTTTTTCAAAATAGTTGTTATTATCAAAATATTTCGTTCAACACATGACCAATCTCAATGGATGAGTACTGTCAACACATGAACCGTTATTTTATATTGATAAAGATGTAAATTTTATTATTAAAATATTTCGTTCAACACATGACCAATCTCAATGGATGAGTACTGTCAACACATGAACCGTTATTTTATATTGATAAAGATGTAAATTTTATTATCAAAATATTTCGTTCAACACATGACCAATCTCAATGGATGAGTACTGTCAACACATGAACCGATATTTTATATTGATAAAGATGTAAATTTTATTATCAAAATATTTCGTTCAACACATGACCAATCTCAATGGATGAGTACTGTCAACACATGAACTTTTATTTTATAATATTCTTTATTTTCTAAATTGGAATGAGGCCCAATCAATCACCATATAATGTTAATTATATGGATTTTCATACAACACATGTATATAATAGCATTGAAAAATAATCAACCATCAACCAAAGTGCACTACACTGTATAAGCATCAAATATAGACATTTAACGCTTATAGCAGCTTGTCAATCAATCGATCGACATATTTAATCAATCAGGATGAGTGAACTTCAAGTTTCATCCCAACACCCGTGTGGGGTTTCAAACAATCAAACAAATATTTTATTCGTGCAGTTGGGCGATGTGTAAAATTTATCGTCCCAATCAATGTCCTTCAAATAGGTGTACATAAACAAACCGTCTGGTTTGTAAATGAATATTTATTTATTCACATTCACGTTAAAAATTATATTTTTAACGATAAAACATTTTATTCCAACATATGAATTTCTATTAAGTTCATTCTTTAAATAAAATGATATTTTTATTTTTCTAACACATTTTAGAAAATTTCGGCGGCATAACGGCACGATACTAGAAACGGGACGAGGCCTAGCCTTATCCCCGGTCTAGTGAAGGCCCACGCCATTCACACATCAATCATATCAATTTCATTTCACCAAACAATTCAAATCAACTCAAACAATCTAACTAACAACACAGCCAAACAAACAAGTCCATGGTCTGTGGACGATTGTGTCGGGTGCTACTAAGCACCGTCTGCATCCTAGTATATATATATATAACTAGAAAAATAAATTGAAAGGTGAGAAATTCTCACCTATAGCTATCCAATCTCCACGGCACTTCCTTGCATAAAATCTTCGCCAATCTCTCCTTTGTCGCTTTGTTGCCCGTATTCTCTACATATGTAAAAATCGAATTTTTACTATGTTATTCAATATATAAAAATCATATTTTTACCTCGATGTTTAATATATAAAAATTCTATTTTTATTTCGAAGTTCATTATATAAAAATTCTATTTTTATTTCGAAGTTCATTATATAAAAATTCTATTTTTATTTCGAAGTTCATTATATAAAAATTCTATTTTTATTTCGAAGTTCATTATATAAAAATTCTATTTTTATTTCGAAGTTCATTATATAAAAATTCTATTTTTATTTCGAAGTTCATTATATAAAAATTCTATTTTTATTTCGAAGTTCATTATATAAAAATTCTATTTTTATTTATTTAAAAATCAAATCTTTTTTAATTTAAAAATCAAATCTTTTTCTTTTTTAAATCTCAAAATAAAAATCAGTTTTTAAATATAACAAAATATAGTTTTCAAATTAAAACAAAAATATAGTTTTTAAATTAAAACAAAATATAGTTTTTAAATTAAAACAAAATATTTAAAAACTCACCTTTTTCTAGGTCAGAAGGGGGCGGGGGTCGCTGCTACGAACGGGGACGGTGGCGGTCTGCTGGGACACGGCGGCGAGGTCAAGGCATGGGTCCAGGGGTACGGCGGTTCATTCGAAGAAGAGGAGAGAGAGGAAGAAGGGGGATCGGGCGTTGGTGGCGTTGACTGGGCGGAGGCGATGGCCTGGAGGCGGGATGGGCGACGCGACATCGATTCGAGGGATGGAGGGAGCGGAGGTTGAGCGTCGCTAGGGGAGGGGGTTCGACGATCAGAGGAGGAGGTGACGAGGTGGAAGGAGGTGGTGGCGAAGCTCGGCGGTGGCGGCGCCGATGGAGGAGGCCGCTCCGTCCTCTTTTCCTTTTTTTTTTTTTTTTTGATTTCTGAATGAAGAGGAATAAAGGGGGGGTGGGATTATATTTTATATTATTTAATTTATTTTATTTTTCGCCTAAGAGCAACTTTTATTTTCGACCTCAAAACGAGGCCCACCGCCTGTCGCCCATAGCGTTATACCCCCATTCCGAACACAATGGGATATGTATCGTAAGCTGATTTGATCGTTCCAATTAGTTTCCGTTGAATTTACATTTAAATCACTATATTGAATTTTAAACGTACATTTCAAATTACCGGGGTCACATACGAACTTTAAAAATTCCTGAAAAATATTTTCTAGCTTCGTATTGACGATACGGTCCTAATAAAACTAGTTTCGTCGAATTCTGAGGTCGTTGGAAAAATGGCCATTTTTCAGTCGATTAAAATCAACTGAAACTGGTCAAACGCGTTTTCTTTTGCCACGCTCACATACTGATTCGAAAAATTATGAAATTTGAAACCTAGCAATAACTTGACACTGCGGATCCAAAAAAAGTGGTTTCGTCGAAATCCGAGGTCGTTTGCAAAATGTCCATTTTTAAGGGCCTGAATTCCATAGCGACTATTCAGAATTTTCAACTGGACATATCTTTTGATTCCCGCTATGAAATTTTTATTTGACGGATTCGTTGGAAAGATATTATCAATTAGATCCTATTATTTTTGGTTTCACTAAAATCCGGATTGTTTTGCACCCGGTACATTCAATTGAAGTTTGAAATCGAATTATCGAACTACCGCGCCATTTTCAATTCTATTTATAAATATATATAAATATTTATATTCTAACGACGACACGTATAAATATATACGTTCGAATTCTATTCAAAATAAATTCCTCGACAATATTATTTAAAATAATCTATTTTAAATATTCAAAATTCGCTAAAATTGCCAAAATAAAAATTTCAAACTGGCTCGCATTTTACGGGTTGTTACAATTTTAGCGAATTTTTATTATTTAAAATGAATTATTTTAAATAATATCGACGAGAAAACTTCTTTTGAATAAAATTCAATCGTATATAGTTATTCGAATCGTCGTTAGAATATAAATAATTATAAATAATTATATAATAGGAATTCAAAATGGCGTGGTAGTTCGATAATTCGATTTCAAACTTCAATTGAATGTACCGGGTGCAAAACAATCCGGATTTTAGTGAAACCAAAAATAATGGAATCTAATTGTGAATATCTTTCCAACGAATCCAAAAATTCGAAATTTCATAGCGGGAATCAAAAGATATGTTCAGTTGAAAATTCTGAATAGTCGCTATGGAATTCAGGCCCTTAAAAAAATGGACATTTTGCAAACGACCTCGGATTTCGACGAAACCACTTTTGTTGGATTCGTGATGTAAAATTATTGCTCGATTCCAAATTTCATAATTTTTCGAATCAATATGTGAGCGTGGCGAAGGAAAACGTTTTTGACCACTTTCAGTTGATTTTAAATCGACTGGAAAATGACCATTTTTCAAACGGTCTCAGAATTCGACTAAACTAGTTTTGTTAGGACCGTATCGTCAATACGAAGCTAGAAAATATTTTTCTGGAATTTTTCTAGTTAGTATGTGACCCCAGTAAATTGAAATGCACGTTCAAATTCAATATATAGAGTTATATGTTGATTTTGACGGAAACTGATCGAAACAATCGAATCAGCTTACGTTACATATACCATTGTGTTCGGAATGGGGGTAATTAGCTATGGATGACAAGCGGTGGGCCTCGTTTAGAGGTCGTATGTAAAAGTCAACTTTTTGGGATTAAATAATTAAATAAAAAAAAGTTATAAAACTACCACTCTCCCTTTAAACCCTTGTGCCCCCCCCGATTAAATCAGAAATCGATCAGAGAAAAAAAAAGGGGGGAGAAACAAATCGCGCCATCGCCTGGGGGTCCTCGAGCCACCGCCGACGCCTCACGCGCCCCCTCCATCTACTGCGCCGCCGGAGACCGCGACCCCCCCTCCATCTGCAGTCGACCATGACCCCCACCCCTTCCTCCTACAGTCGACCGCGACCCCCCTTCCTCCTGCAGTCGACCGCGACACCCCCCCCCCTTCCGACCAGAAACCCCCTTCTGCTCCAGCACCGCTCCAATCTCCTTCCTTCTTTAAATGAATGTAAGTTTTCTTTTATTTATCCATTTATAAAAATTAGATTTTTATTGCAAAGGAAAATCAGATGTTTACATATAGGAAGTTATCATTTTTGCCTATGCAAAGTTGTGATTTTTATCGAACAAAGCTTTGATTTTTAAATCGAACGAAGATGTGATTTTTATCAAAACAAAGATAGGATTTTTATATATTGAATAGCGAAGTAAAAATTCGATTTTAATATATTGAATAGCGAAGTAAAAATTTGATTTTTATATATTGAATAGCGAGGTAAAAATTCGATTTTTATATATTGAATAGCGAGGTAAAAATTCGATTTTTATATATTGAATAGCGAGGTAAAAATTCGATTTTTATATATTGAATAGCGAGGTAAAAATTCGATTTTTATATATTGAATAGCGAGGTAAAAATTCGATTTTTATATATTGAATAGCGAGGTAAAAATTCGATTTTTATATATTGAATAGCGAAGTAAAAATTCGATTTTTATATACTGAATAGCGAAGTAAAAATTCGATTTTTATATATTGAATAGCGAAGTAAAAATTCGATTTTTATATATGTAGTGGCTACGGGCAGTGAAAATTGACAAGAGGCAAGAACGACGAAGATTTTCTACCTAAGAAGAGTCGTGGCGTTGGATTAGCTATTCTGTGAGAACTTCTCACCTTTTAATTCTAATTTTCTAGTTATAAATATATACTAGGATGCAGACGGTGTTTAGTAGCACCCGACACCCGTCGTCCACAGACCATGGACGGCTTGTATGCTTGTTTGTTTGGTTTTGATGTGTAGTTGATTGTGTGATGTGAAATGAAATAAAATAATTTATAGTTAAAAATAGAATTTTTAACGTATATATGAAATGAAATAAAAATAAACAAATCGGACGATTTGTTTATATACACACATTTGACTGATATTGATTGGGACGATAAATTTTACACATCGCCCAACTGCACAAATAAAATCTGTGTTTGATTGTTTGAAACCCCACACGGGTATTGGGATGATATTTGACGTACACTAATCCCGATTGTTTAATTGTATGTCGATCGATTGATTGACAGACTGTTATAAGCGTTGAATTATATTTGATGCTTATACAGTGTAGAATGCACTTTGGATGATGGTTGATTATTCGTCGTTGTTGATATATACATGTGTTGTAGAAAATCCATATAATTAACATTATATGGTAATTGATTGGGCCTCATTCCAGTTTCGAAATAGAAATATTTGAAATAAAAATATTTGAAATAAAAATATTTGAAATAGAAATATTTGAAATAGAATAATTGAAAATAGAAACATATGAAGCCGTGTTGGTTAGATTGACGCCATTTTGATGTGAATGATTTTTATATCGATTTTATTCATTCTTCAATGAATACTGAATAGATTTGAAATTGAATAGATTTGAAATTCGAACTATATTGAAATGAATTGAAATTCGAATTATATTTAAAGTGAATTGAAATTCGAATTAAACTGAATTGATTTGAAATTCGAAATACACTGAAATGATTTGAATTTGAATAGAAATGAATTCGAATTGGAATTTAATAGAATTGAATACGAATCGAAATTTAATTGAAACGAATCGAAATGGAATTAAAAATCGATTTGAATTGGAATCAATTTGAAATGAATTTAAACCGAATTTGAAAGGGAAAATTCAGTTTTGATTTGAATTTGAAAATGAAGTTGAAACCATTTTGAAAACGAATTTAAAACGATTTATAAACCACGTTTTAAAAGGAAATCGACGAAGTATATATTATATATATAATATATATAATATAATGGCCTGAATAGAACGCGCCGCGCCGCGGCAGTTCGCGAATTTCGACCATTGACTTCGAACGAACATTGCGGGAGATCCGACCGTCGGATTCTCCTAAAACTGGAACCGTTGGGTTTGTATCGAAAAGAGCTTTCTAACGAATATTAGAAATTAGAAATATAACGGTTGGATTTGGAATTATGTCCAAATCAAATTTGAAAAAGGTCGCTGTAAGTGCAGTTCGATGGTCGTTTATGGAAATCGACTGTACGGGCCTTGATAAAATTATTAAAAATAGTAATAATTTGTGTAAAATCATAAGAAATGATTTGTGAAGAACTGGGATGAAAAATCCCATATTTGAAAAGATAAAAATAGATTTATATCGAAATGAACTAGTTTTGAACTAGAATTATAATTCTATTTATTTTTTTAATAAATAAATTGAATTTGAAATGGTTTTGAAAATAACCAGAATTTCCAATGATTGCATTGGAATGGATTTGAATCGAAATTGTCTTCGGAATATTTTGATGTTGGATTTCGTGATTATACAGATGTTGTTATGGAAATTTGAAAGATATGTATATATATCGTTATTTCCAATACGATATTTGTTGGTCGTAGAATCTGATATTGAATATAAGCCGATAGATTTTCTATTCAGAGCCTTGTATTGAATATCAAATGGGATTTGGGTTTGTCGTGAATGGTGTCTTCATTAACACTGCTCTTGAATCCAGTTGAGAAAAGATTAAATCTTTTTATTTAGATTTAATGAAGTATACCAATTAAATAATATTTAATGGAATTGATATTGATTTTTGGGTTTATCGTGAACAATGTTTTAAATAGCACTTGTTCTTTAACCCGATAATTAATGGAATGTGATTTTGGGTTTATCGTGAACCGTGTTCTAAAATGAGACTGATTCTTTAACCCAGTTAAAGATTAAAACTAATTGGAGTTTTAATGAATCTTTAATTAGATTGAAATGATCGAGAATGGAGTATCACCAGTTTTGCTCCAGGCGATAGTTCAATCTTTAATTAGATTTAAACGTGAAAATGTAATTAAATTTACCGATAACACCGTGGTGTAAGATATGAAGTAAGGCCCGTTTTACTTCACGGGATGAATAGGTTGGGATTGGGAAATTAAAACAAATGGTTACTTCGGTAAGGTTCGTGTAACGTCCCGTATTTTTGGCAGCCAAATAATTTATTTATTTTAAATATTTTATTTGGAATATTAAAGGGTTTTAATATTTAAATCACTATCTAAACGAAGTTGAACGATATATATTCATATATAAAATAAAACGAGCCCAGAACAGCGCTGCAGTTCGTAAAATAGAGTTTGAACTTCAACTGGGTATACAGAGCCCGTTTTAAATCAGATTTCTGTGAAACAAGAAACGTACGGAGCAAGTGAAGTATATTTTTCTAGTGGAAGAGAAAAATTGGGATTTCGTCGTGTAGATTGGAAGTTATGCCCAAATCAATGTGGCAGAAAAACAGCGGCGTAATCGTTTATCGACTGTAACGGTTATTGGATATAACTGCATATCGGTTTCGAATTTAGACTAGGTTCTTTTGGGACGTAGTGATAATTTAATTTTTAGAATTTTATGGTAATTTTTAATTAATTAAATAAGCAACTTTTTATTTGGAGTATTTTGCACCCTTAATCAGCGATTTTGGGATTTCACAATATAAGTTAAACTACCGGTATTATTATATTTTTGGGATCGTGACATCTCACTGAACACGACTGTATTTTTATTTCAGTCTGCAACGCTCATACATGAATACATAGTGGTGTAGGTAACTTTATCTGAATGGTTAACTGGTCAAACGAACCCCAAATTCAACGAAACAAGTTTCATACGAAACCTTAGGAAGAGGTCTAGTGAAACGTTAAGGACTCATATTTTTAGGATTTTTTCTGTAATTTTAAGGAATTATTGCTCGGTGTTTTTCATCGATATTTTCTAAAGGATTTTCGTAAACGGTGTCGGAATTCGACGAAACCTGTCCCATTGGATCCGGAATATTTTTTTATGCTAGAATTAGTAGTTTTCGCCTCGATTGAACATCGTATGTGGTGATTTTTAACACGAAAACTCACCGCAAGTTTGGTTACATTATTATATTATTAAATGATCCCACTACTTAACTTTTCCTATTTGCTTTTGCTTACGCCATTTGATTTCTTGCGTCCCAAATGATTCCGTGCATCCTAAAATTTGATTTCTTGCGTCCCAAATAATTTGATGCCGTGCCGACAAAGAAATTTTCTATTTTCGAGTTACACGCCACACAGCTATATGATGCAAACCTATTATCAGTACAATGCTTGCGACCCAAACAACTAAATGCCTTGGCACCCAATTTACCTCCAACCGTGGCCATCACGTTTCCACAGCTATCCTACACCCTACAGCTATTTTTCTGAAACCTACCCCTAAACACCTTGGCTAGCACGCTGTTTCTTCCTTATATAAACTTGCTACTCCTTCTTTTTCTTCATTTGTTCCACGCAACTAATCCCAAAAAAAAAAAAAAAAATAAGAAGAAGAAGCTGAAACGTAAAAGAGGAGGGAGGACCAAAATGGGAAAGTGCGGTGCAAACGTGGCAAGTGAGGGAGAAGATTGTTTGGCGTTGCATGCAGATGGGTATGTGCCGCATGCATGGATTGATGATAGAAGGATGGTCATGGTTGGGTTTAAGTAACAGAAAAATGAATGAAAAAAAAAGAAGAAGAAGAAGAAGAAGAAGGAGCGATGCATGCGGATGAGTAGGGGACAACGGCTGTCGGAGGGGGGGGAGTGCGGCAGCACCGCAGTTGAAGGCGGAGCATTGAGATGGCGGGCGGAGCACCGTGTGTGCATGCGGAAAGGAAAAAAAAAAGAAAAAAAAAAGAATTTGGGAAGAAAGATAGAGGAGAGAAGACGTGGCTGGTATTGTGCCATGCGCAAGGAAATATGGTGAGTCCCATATTTTATATTAAGTATGCCAAAGTTTAACATGCTACACCCTTATATAAAAGTAACGTATGTGCCTAGGGATAGTTACAATGTTCCTAGTCCATATTAAATGTGCCTAATTAAAACGTTATGAAGCCCATATACTTTGAAACGAGAATTTGTTTGATTATAGGTATAAAACTAATTATTAAGTAATTAGTTGGAATCCAAGTAACGTTTAAATTAGGAACTAATTAGTATTGAATAAATATTAATTTAAATTGATTTATATAAATTTAGAGCTATAGTCGTATAATTTTTGTGTAACGTCCTCATATGTTAACTAAATCAGATCGGACAGGAACGTTAGAAGCGACCGACAAGCGTAACATTTTGGAACTGGTTTGGACAGAGTTGGCAGATACGAACGAATCAAAGTGAGTTAAACTCACTCAGTTCTCCCTTCTTATATTTTATATAAGTCGGGTTTTATAATTGTGTGCTATGCTTGTTTATGGTTATTGTTTGTTCGTTCGTTGTATGGGCTGAAACAGTTAAATTAAACGACGGTTTAATTTAATTGAAACTAATCGTTATTTCTAACGATTAAATCCAAGTGAGGTAACTTACCTCAGTGGTTACGTTTATAACACTATAAACGTTATGATCAAATAGTTGAATGCTTGAACTGCTGTTATTATCCTAGTATTGACTGTTACAGTTATTATTGATTGTCGTTGTTAAACTGTTTTATTTCATCTGTCTAGATGGAAACAAATATTGAACCGAATGGGTTGAATTGTGGTAACCATTGTTTTGCAGGGAATAACAGGTTGGATAATATTGATAACGTTTATCAATATGATAAAATTGTTGTTATTGAATGTGAAATTAGTTTATATTTCACGGTTGGTACTACAGTAGTCATTTGCCTCTTTAATACCGTCGACTAAAAGTAATGATTTTTCGAAATCGATACTAAATGGATTTCGAATGTTTTCAAAGATATAAATATATTTTTATATGGTTTTGAAATACGATTTTTATTGTAAAAATAATAGTCGAAGTTAAATTTATCAATTTTATATAAATATAACTAGTAGAGATGCAAGATGTATTAAATGAACGGTTAAACGATATAATTTATCGTGTTGATTATTTAAATATTGAAATGGTTTTGTGAAGGCCTTACGGTCGTAAAAGAAGTTTTAAACTGATTTCAAAGTAGAAAATGGAATAGTTAAATCATGGGTATACGAGAATGTGTAAAAGAGTTCAAAGAGAAATGTTTTGTGATGAATGATCGTTTTTATTCAAACGGTGTTTTAAATAATATGAATGTGATAACATTTCGTGTATGAGATTAACAAATCAATGGATTGGAAATGAGTGGTGATTTGAAAATGGGGTTTCATATTTTGAATGAAATCGAAGTTGAAAGTCTGAATATGAATTTATAAATGAGATTTGGTTAAATAAATGGAAGCGAGTATATTCCGAGGTTCGGAATGTGGTATTCCAAAGTTCGGAATGATCAATCGAAGTGAGTTCTATTCCGAGGTTCGGAATGTGATATTCCGAAGTTCGGAATGTTAACTGAAGGCAGAATTTTAAATGAGGTTAAGAATGTGAATAAAGACAACGAATATTAGTTGTCGATGATGGATTACAAATGAGATTTGTAAACAAAATTAAAGATGCGAAAATGAAAACGAATGGTAAGTATCGTAGTTAATTTACAAAGATTTCGTAAAAGGAAATTTAAAGTTTTGAAAATGAAATCGAGTAAGTAAATAAAATTTAGGGTTTGTGAATGGGTTTATAACATGGGTTACAAAAGAAATAAGATATGAGATTTTTCATAAAGGGATTATCATATGTTGCAGACAACGAATAAGTGGTCGAGTATGAGTTAAAGAGTATGTGATAAGTGAAATAGTTTTGAAATGAAGTTTGTAACGTTTGGCACAAATAACAAGTTGAATCGTCTTGATAAATACCAATATAAGGATTTGAAAGTATATCAATATAAAAATTGTATAAGGTATTAATATGAGATTTATAAAAGTTTTGTTTATATGTTTTAAAACAAATGAAATTTGAATTGTCGAAATAAATGGTACGATTGTAATAAAGAGATATCAAGGAAGTTTCATAAAGATTCTATTTATAATAGAATCAAAGTTCGTATATAATATTGTAAATGATTATTAATATAAATCGAAAGGATTTAATAAGAGTTTACTTAATAATTAGTTGAGTAAACGTGGTCAAGATTTAATGAGGTTTTCAAAGGGAAAATATGTTGTTAATAAACTTCTATTTGTCCTGAAGGTATGAATGTTGTTGGTCAAGGTCTGAGAGGTAGCTAAAATACCCCAACTTGAATGACTCCATGATTATCCAAGGGCGGTATTAGTTTATAAACGAGAGTAGTTGAGGGAAATACAAGTTATGATTTCTGTTAATGATATTATAAACTGTTTTCGAAAAGTTTATAAGATTGAATAAACTGAATCTGAAGTATATTCTTATTTTAAAATAAGAAGTAAAAGCGATGTTTCAAATATTGGATAATTTGGAAAATATAATTAACAAACGGTTTGGTAAAGAGGCTAAATGATACTGAGTATTCGATCAGTGAATCCATTTTCTTTTATGGATGAAAGGTTGTTTTATTTGATAGTTAAACAACCAACTATCAAATTTGGCCCTTACGATTGTCGGTACGGAAAGACCGGGATCGAATTTATTCGAAAATCATTCCGTCCAGCAAGTACGAATACGTTGAAGATGCTGATTCGAGATGGAGCTATTGAAGACCGTTGATCTTCATAAGCGGAAGGATTACTTAAAATCTCTGATTGCAAGCAGAGATATACTGTGATTCTGTCGTGGTTGGAATCTACGGATTCGCAAGGACTTCTCGCTGCTGATTCTCAGGGTGATGCCTAGAATGCAATAGGAGGGTACCTTCGGTTCATCCTGTTCCTGGGTGACTTGTATGGATGAATGTCTGACAAAGTATTTCCAGAAAAGGTCACGTACATTGATTTCTTCAACCATACCAAGAGTGGAAGCGGAGAAGGAAACTTCTTTAGCCAACACGTAATGTATTGTTGTGGACGTCAATTAGTGATTCTGATGGATCTGACAATGTGGCATTTGAAGTGAATGAGATGTGCTGATAAAGCGTAGCCTCAAGCCTCATCAACCGGTGAATGACAAAAATCGGGCAGGCAGCATGGCTATGTGGGTCGCTCCCATTAGGGTGTATAATCACCTATCTAGAGAAATTCCTTTTGTTTCTTATTCTATCGATTCTGCCCATTCGGGAAACGGTGGTTTGAGTCCAACCGTTGGTGATATACATTCGATACACTCAAGCGAAATGAGTGGTCGGTCATGTGAGGGCCGGGTTGCAAGACGTTCTTGTTGAACCCAGTGTATTCGCCTCTAGAGATACACTATCGGCAGGTGGTCCCATACCTTGTCAAGGTCGGAATCCAATCTCCAATAAGCACCTGCGGTTTTGTTTGTATGCTATATATGTGGAGCGTGAGATGCAAGCGTTCTACTAGATTCTATTTACTTGTATTTAGACATTATGATAATATCAGACAAGATATTGATTTCAAAACTGTTTTGGGTTATCGTAAGGTAAAAACCGTCCGTATTTATGTGTGGATTCGGTCTTACGATTATCCTTTTCTTTCGAAAAGATTTTTACTTAAAAATCAAGTTGTGTGATACCTTAATACTGTGCGAGTTTATCTCACTCTGGTTCACCAGACTGACCCGGTGTTTTGTAAATGCTCGGGTTAGGCCGGGGTGTACAGGTCCAGGTTACCGGATGCTGCGAAGTCCAGAGACAAGCTGGAAGAGTTCAAACGTATGGTTATATATATTGCTACTGTTCCGCTGTGTGATTGTATATGAGGACAGGTTATATAACTGTCCAGATATGTTGATGTACTCTGATACTGTAAGTAATTTTGAAAGCTCTCAATAAAGATTTATTTCCATATTATATTTTGTTCCGCTGCGATGTGAGACTCTGATTCTGTGTTGTGTTGTTCTTCTTCTTCTATTCTAATACTTCTTTCTTTCTTACCTCACCCTCTAACTTCTTTCTTATAGTAATCCATTTTCCAGTGCACTTTGGGTTGGACTGGTGTGGTTTGGGTTAGCTCAAAGGGTACTGGAACCTGGGTCGCTACAGTTGGTATCAGAGCGAGGTTTAGTAATAACCTTGGCTCTGTGGTGAAACTCGATAGAGATGGGGTTAGTAATACCCTAGATCGAGATTGAGTGTATATATATGAGAGCGTATTTGAAAATTTTATATACAAATGTCTTATGTTTTGTAAAGAGGGTAAATGAAATAATTTTACCCAAATATATTTTTGTATAGAAAAGAAACAGTTTTACTATATTATCGAGATATTGGGATGGTCGATTGATTTGAATGATATTCAAATTTGGATTAGGAATACGAATTGAATTTAACTTGGTTAAGTGAAATTAAATTGAGAATGATGTTGAAATCAAATAAAATTTGAAATTGAAATTTTAATGAATTGTTATTGAAATAAGTTAAGCCAAAGTAAATGTAAATATTGAATACAAATTCAATTGACTTGATGATGCATTGGTTGTTGATTAATTATCGATTGGTTGATTCGTTGAATTCATCGATGGTTTATATAAGAGCTGGATGAATTAAAATAAAATTCCAGTAACATAAAGTGGAATGAAAGCATGGATGAATTGAAATTAATGATTTAAACCTATATTTACAAACCAGTTGATGCCCATGTCTGATTTTGGGAATCTGTGAGGTTATACATGCTGGTTAATGAGATACCATATAAATATATCATAAATTGTTACTCATATGACAAATGAGTCAAGTACAGGTGCCAGATGGCTTTGAGGATTAAATTTTGATCGAGTAGATAGAGCAAGTAAGCACAGTAGCACTCGTAAAAGGTACGCTTACGCAAAAATATAAAATTTTGGGGTTTTGATTTTTGTTTCCCGACCGTTGGTCGATGTATATATTATGTGTTCCTGCGATATCGCAGATGTCACTCCGTGCAGGGGAGACTCTGCCGAATTTCTCCAGGAATTTAGAGTGTTAGAAAATTTTCGATATTTTTAAAATTATTTATTTACAATAACGAATTGGTTGATTTAAGATAAATTGGATTTAGAAATTAACGGGATTTGTAGCACTTTTCTTACCTTAGCAATTTCGAGGACGAAATTATTTTAAGGGGGGAAGAATGTAACGTCCCGTATTTTTGGCAGCCAAATACTTTATTTATTTTAAATATTTTATTTGGAATATTAAAGGGTTTTAATATTTAAATCACTATCTAAACGAAGTTGAACGATATATATTCATATATAAAATAAAACGAGCCCAGAACAGCGCTGCAGTTCGTAAAATAGAGTTTGAACTTCAACTGGGTATACAGAGCCCGTTTTAAATCAGATTTCTGTGAAACAAGAAACGTACGGAGAAAGTGAAGTATATTTTTCTAGTGGAAGAGAAAAATCGGGATTTCGTCGTGTAGATTGGAAGTTATGCCCAAATCAATGTGGCAGAAAAACAGCGGCGTAATCGTTTATCGACCGTAACGGTTATTGGATATAACTGCATATCGGTTTCGAATTTAGACTAGGTTCTTTTGGGACATAGTGATAATTTAATTTTTAGAATTTTATGGTAATATTTAATTAATTAAATAAGCAACTTTTTATTTGGAGTATTTTGCACCCTTAATCAGTGATTTTGGGATTTCACAATATAAGTTAAACTACCGGTATTATTATATTTTTGGGATCGTGACACATCACTGAACACGAATGTATTTTTATTTCAGTCTGCAACGCTCATACATGAATACATAGTGGTGTAGGTAACTTTATCTGAATGGTTAACTGGTCAAACGAACCCCAAATTCAACGAAACAAGTTTCATACGAAACCTTAGGAAAAGGTCTAGTGAAACGTTAAGGACTCATATTTTTAGGATTTTTTCTGTAATTTTAAGGAATTATTGCTCGGTGTTTTTCATCGATATTTTCTAAAGGATTTTCGTAAACGGTGTCGGAATTCGACGAAACCTGTCCCATTGGATCCGGAATATTTTTTTATGCTAGAATTAGTAGTTTTCGCCTCGATTGAACATCGTATGTGGTGATTTTTAACACGAAAACTCACCGCAAGTTTGGTTACATTATTATATTATTAAATGATCCCACTACTTAACTTTTCCTATTTGCTTTTGCTTACGCCATTTGATTTCTTGCGTCCCAAATGATTCCGTGCATCCTAAAATTTGATTTCTTGCGTCCCAAATTATTTGATGCCGTGCCGACAAAGAAATTTTCTATTTTCGAGTTACACGCCACACAGCTATATACTGCAAACCTATTATCAGTACAATGCTTGCGACCCAAACAACTAAATGCCTTGGCACCCAATTTACCTCCAACCGTGGCCATCACGTTTCCACAGCTATCCTACACCCTACAGCTATTTTTCTGAAACCTACCCCTAAACACCTTGGCGAGCACGCTGTTTCTTCCTTATATAAACTTGCTACTCCTTTTTCTTCATTTGTTCCACGCAACTAATCCCAAAAAAAAAAAAATAAGAAGAAGAAGCTGAAACGTAAAAGAGGAGGGAGGACCAAAATGGGAAAGTGCGGTGCAAAACGCGGCAAGTGAGGGAGAAGATTGTTTGGCGTTGCATGCAGATGGGTATGTGCCGCATGCATGGATTGATGATAGAAGGATGGTCATGGTTGGGTTTAAGTAACAGAAAAATGAATGAAAAAAAAAAAAGAAGAAGAAGGAGCGATGCATGCGGATGAGTAGGGGACAACGGCTGTCGGAGGGGGGGAAGTGCGGCAGCACCGCAGTTGAAGGCGGAGCATTGAGATGGCGGGCGGAGCACCGTGTGTGCATGCGGAAAGGAAAAAAAAAGGAAAAAAAAAAGAATTTGGGAAGAAAGACAGAGGAGAGAAGACGTGGCTGGTATTGTGCCATGCGCAAGGAAATATGGTGAGTCCCATATTTTATATTAAGTATGCCAAAGTTTAACATGCTACACCCTTATATAAAAGTAACGTATGTGCCTAGGGATAGTTACAATGTTCCTAGTCCATATTAAATGTGCCTAATTAAAACGTTATGAAGCCCATATACTTTGAAACGAGAATTTGTTTGATTATAGGTATAAAACTAATTATTAAGTAATTAGTTGGAATCCAAGTAACGTTTAAATTAGGAACTAATTAGTATTGAATAAATATTAATTTAAATTGATTTATATAAATTTAGAGCTATAGTCGTATAATTTTTGTGTAACGTCCTCATATGTTAACTAAATCAGATCGGACAGGAACGTTAGAAGCGACCGACAAGCGTAACATTTTGGAACTGGTTTGGACAGAGTTGGCAGATACGAACGAATCAAAGTGAGTTAAACTCACTCAGTTCTCCCTTCTTATATTTTATATAAGTCGGGTTTTATAATTGTGTGCTATGCTTGTTTATGGTTATTGTTTGTTCGTTCGTTGTATGGGCTGAAACAGTTAAATTAAACGACGGTTTAATTTAATTGAAACTAATCGTTATTTCTAACGATTAAATCCAAGTGAGGTAACTTACCTCAGTGGTTACGTTTATAACACTATAAACGTTATGATCAAATAGTTGAATGCTTGAACTGCTGTTATTATCCTAGTATTGACTGTTACAGTTATTATTGATTGTCGTTGTTAAACTGTTTTATTTCATCTGTCTAGATGGAAACAAATATTGAACCGAATGGGTTGAATTGTGGTAACCATTGTTTTGCAGGGAATAACAGGTTGGATAATATTGATAACGTTTATCAATATGATAAAATTGTTGTTATTGAATGTGAAATTAGTTTATATTTCACGGTTGGTACTACAGTAGTCATTTGCCTCTTTAATACCGTCGACTAAAAGTAATGATTTTTCGAAATCGATACTAAATGGATTTCGAATGTTTTCAAAGATATAAATATATTTTTATATGGTTTTGAAATACGATTTTTATTGTAAAAATAATAGTCGAAGTTAAATTTATCAATTTTATATAAATATAACTAGTAGAGATGCAAGATGTATTAAATGAACGGTTAAACGATATAATTTATCGTGTTGATTATTTAAATATTGAAATGGTTTTGTGAAGGCCTTACGGTCGTAAAAGAAGTTTTAAACTGATTTCAAAGTAGAAAATGGAATAGTTAAATCATGGGTATACGAGAATGTGTAAAAGAGTTCAAAGAGAAATGTTTTGTGATGAATGATCGTTTTTATTCAAACGGTGTTTTAAATAATATGAATGTGATAACATTTCGTGTATGAGATTAACAAATCAATGGATTGGAAATGAGTGGTGATTTGAAAATGGGGTTTCATATTTTGAATGAAATCGAAGTTGAAAGTCTGAATATGAATTTATAAATGAGATTTGGTTAAATAAATGGAAGCGAGTATATTCCGAGGTTCGGAATGTGGTATTCCGAAGTTCGGAATGATCAATCGAAGTGAGTTCTATTCCGAGGTTCGGAATGTGATATTCCGAAGTTCGGAATGTTAACTGAAGGCAGAATTTTAAATGAGGTTAAGAATGTGAATAACGACAACGAATATTAGTTGTCGATGATGGATTACAAATGAGATTTGTAAACAAAATTAAAGATGCGCAAATGAAAACGAATGGTAAGTATCGTAGTTAATTTACAAAGATTTCGTAAATGGAAATTTAAAGTTTTGAAAATGAAATCGAGTAAGTAAATAAAATTTAGGGTTTGTGAATGGGTTTATAACATGGGTTACAAAAGAAATAAGATATGAGATTTTTCATAAAGGGATTATCATATGTTGCAGACAACGAATAAGTGGTCGAGTACGAGTTAAAGAGTATGTGATAAGTGAAATAGTTTTGAAATGAAGTTTGTAATGTTTGGCACAAATAACAAGTTGAATCGTCTTGATAAATACCAATATAAGGATTTGAAAGTATATCAATATAAAAATTGTATAAGGTATTAATATGAGATTTATAAAAGTTTTGTTTATATGTTTTAAAACAAATGAAATTTGAATTGTCGAAATAAATGGTAAGATTGTAATAAAGAGATATCAAGGAAGTTTCATAAAGATTCTATTTATAATAGAATTAAAGTTCGTATATAATATTGTAAATGATTATTAATATAAATCGAAAGGATTTAATAAGAGTTTACTTAATAATTAGTTGAGTAAACGTGGTCAAGATTTAATGAGGTTTTCAAAGGGAAAATATGTTGTTAATAAACTTCTATTTGTCCTGAAGGTATGAATGTTGTTGGTCAAGGTCTGAGAGGTAGCTAAAATACCCCAACTTGAATGACTCCATGATTATCCAAGGGCGGTATTAGTTTATAAACGAGAGTAGTTGAGGGAAATACAAGTTATGATTTCTGTTAATGATATTAAAAACTGTTTTCGAAAAGTTTATAAGATTGAATAAACTGAATCTGAAGTATATTCTTATTTTAAAATAAGAAGTAAAAGCGATGTTTCAAATATTGGAAAATTTGGAAAATATAATTAACAAACGGTTTGGTAAAGAGGCTAAATGATACTGAGTATTCGATCAGTGAATCCATTTTCTTTTATGGATGAATGGTTGTTTTATTTGATAGTTAAACAACCAACTGTCAAATTTGGCCCTTACGATTGTCGGTACGGAAAGACCGGGATCGAATTTATTCGAAAATCATTCCGTCCAGCAAGTACGAATACGTTGAAGATGCTGATTCGAGATGGAGCTATTGAAGACCGTTGATCTTCATAAGCGGAAGGATTACTTAAAATCTCTGATTGCAAGCAGAGATATACTGTGATTCTGTCGTGGTTGGAATCTACGGATTCGCAAGGACTTCTCGCTGCTGATTCTCAGGGTGATGCCTAGAATGCAATAGGAGGGTACCTTCGGTTCATCCTGTTCCTGGGTGACTTGTATGGATGAATGTCTGACAGAGTATTTCCAGAAAAGGTCACGTACATTGATTTCTTCAACCATACCAAGAGTGGAAGCGGAGAAGGAAACTTCTTTAGCCAACACGTAATGTATTGTTGTGGACGTCAATTAGTGATTCTGATGGATCTGACAATGTGGCATTCGAAGTGAATGAGATGTGCTGATAAAGCGTAGCCTCAAGCCTCATCAACCGGTGAATGACAAAAATCGGGCAGGCAGCATGGCTATGTGGGTCGCTCCCATTAGGGTGTATAATCACCTATCTAGAGAAATTCCTTTTGTTTCTTATTCTATCGATTCTGCCCATTCGGGAAACGGTGGTTTGAGTCCAACCGTTGGTGATATACATTCGATACACTCAAGCGAAATGAGTGGTCGGTCATGTGAGGGCCGGGTTGCAAGACGTTCTTGTTGAACCCAGTGTATTCGCCTCTAGAGATACACTATCGGCAGGTGGTCCCATACCTTGTCAAGGTCGGAATCCAATCTCCAATAAGCACCTGCGGTTTTGTTTGTATGCTATATATGTGGAGCGTGAGATGCAAGCGTTCTACTAGATTCTATTTACTTGTATTTAGACATTATGATAATATCAGACAAGATATTGATTTCAAAACTGTTTTGGGTTATCGTAAGGTAAAAACCGTCCGTATTTATGTGTGGATTCGGTCTTACGATTATCCTTTTCTTTCGAAAAGATTTTTACTTAAAAATCAAGTTGTGTGATACCTTAATACTGTGCGAGTTTATCTCACTCTGGTTCACCAGACTGACCCGGTGTTTTGTAAATGCTCGGGTTAGGCCGGGGTGTACAGGTCCAGGTTACCAGATGCTGCGAAGTCCAGAGACAAGCTGGAAGAGTTCAAACGTATGGTTATATATATTGCTACTGTTCCGCTGTGTGATTGTATATGAGGACAGGTTATATAACTGTCCAGATATGTTGATGTACTCTGATACTGTAAGTAATTTTGAAAGCTCTCAATAAAGATTTATTTCCATATTATATTTTGTTCCGCTGCGATGTGAGACTCTGATTCTGTGTTGTGTTGTTCTTCTTCTATTCTAATACTTCTTTCTTTCTTACCTCACCCTCTAACTTCTTTCTTATAGTAATCCATTTTCCAGTGCACTTTGGGTTGGACTGGTGTGGTTTGGGTTAGCTCAAAGGGTACTGGAACCTGGGTCGCTACAGTTCGTTAATCCCGACTAATTGAATCGAAATTCAAAAGGATGATTAAAGAATAAATTCAAGGAATTTATCTTGGATAAAATTAATGGGAACCTTTCCCTATGAATGTGAAATTTAGAAACTAACTGTCGGTAGCCAGGCAGAATGGTTTTCTGGATATTGATCTGATGTTGGTTTCGGCTTTCGGGGTTAATATTTGGGGAAATTATTCTCTTGATTAATTTACGGTTAGTGACTAATGAATTGGAATGAGGCGTATGTTGTGTTTGTGTAACACTTATTTAAAATATATGCGAGTTATTCGGAAAGACCGGGTTTATCCCATTCTGAATAACTGATACGACGATAAGTCGAAGATGAAGACGGTGGTTGAAGACCGGAAGTCTTCACATCGTTTGGGTGATTACTGATGATCTTGATTGGGTTGTACACCCAAGAAGATGGAAACAGCTGGTGATCGTCCAGACGTACTTGGAGATCGATGGATATGCGGGGTACTAGGTGCCTCCGGTTTCGTTCAGACCCAGAACGGACTTGTAAATGGACTGTGTGTCTGACATTGGATTTTAGTCCGTGTGATTGATCTCTATTAAATATATATCTGTTTGGCGGCAGAGAATTTATTCTCTTGCTTAACGCCCTTCTCTGAGACGTACGAGCTCAGGGGTTATATATTGATGGATATCAAACGCATGGAGTGAATTGCCTGTGTGGCATGCTTAGATGCAAATGATCAAGGCTTCTGTTGAAAAGCAAAGTCTTGTGGTTGATGATCAAAGCACAGCCTGTGTGGCATAGCTTTGTGTAACATGAATTCGCGAGCCTCACACCCCGGTTGTGAACCAAAAACGGGAGAGGACCTCAGGGAGGGCATGCGTTTCTTTCTAGCTAGGGTGGTGTCAGTGACCTACCAGCCCTGACATTTATATACTTTTCACCTGTGTGGTTGTTGCTGTTGCGAGGCGCCTCGGTTATATCGGTTTCGGCCGATGCATTCTGGTCGGCAGACGGACTAGACTTACGCCCCAAAGGGTGGGGAAACGCAGTGTTCAGGAATTTTAATCCACATCGGTGGACCGACCCTAACGATCCAAGGGTCACTCGAGCTCTGATCCTAAGACACAGGCTAGAGCGTCTCGAATCGGTTGAGGACTATCTTTTGCCTCGGTTCATAGATGGAAATCCAATTTCTAAATACATGACATTTGCGGTTTTATTTATGAACCTATATATGGCGACATAGTGGCATGGGACGCTCATGTCGCCTATGATTGATACTTATGATTTGAAGTTGTTTTATACACTATGCACTTATAATAGTATCAAAAGATTTGTTTTAAACGTATCAAGCATTCTTTGGTTGTTATAAGGGAAAACCCTATCCCCCGGCTTGCGTTGCATTGTGTGATAGGACCTGGGTCTTATAATAGCTTCATTTTTCTTTATTTAGCATTGCGCTGTTGTTTTATGCACAGGTATTCTTGGGAGGAAACCCGTTCCGTGTTATACGGCATGATCCCTTGATTTACCTAACTTTAAAAATAAAGATTAATAACTGTTTTAGTTCTCACACCAGTCCTATGACTCACCTGGAGTTTATTGTTTTGACCTAAACTCTGGGTGCCCCCATTTTGACACGGGCAGCTAGTAGTTTTGGTTTTGCAGATTTATATTCATAGGATCTTGGTTTACAGCTGGAACGATATCCGGAAAGCTTTGTATCCGTATATCTACTTCTAGTTGTGTATTGTATTATTTTCCGCTGCTATGTATTTAAATGTAATCTAAATCTCTAATATTTCTGTGTAATATTGACTTATACTCTGTATATTCATGTAATCTGATGCATTGTTGTAATATACAATGAAATGTCCTTCCGTCTGCGTTCTGTTTTGTCGTGTCCTCACAGTAATTCGTTCTTTCTCATCTCTTCGGAGACCGGGGAAGTTCGGGTCGCTTCAGTAAGCCTGTTAAATCTGTGGGGTTAAGTAAACCTATTAAATCTATAAGGATTATACTTACCTGTTAATTTAGAAAACTTAACATGTTTAATATGTTGGGGTTATATTGACCCATTAACTTGTAAAGTTTAACCCATAAATCTATAGGGGGTTATGTGAATATGTTAAACCTGTTAAGCATAACCTGTCAAAATCCTAGTTAGTTAGGGACACAAGATCTGTAAGGGTTGGCTTGTGTCATCTATTGTGTGGGACCCATATTAGTCAGAATCCCATTCTGGTATTAAAGGGGGACCCAGCACTAGGTAAGGGTCAGGGTACGCCTACCGAACTAATTGTAAGAGGTTCATCTGAGAGGTGGTGTCTACTGGCGTGTTCCAACGGACTCGTGTGCGTGCATGAGTATGACCTACATCTGGGAAAACAAGCCACTGTAGAATCAATAAATAGATCTATGTCCTTCTGTAGGTTGCCACTTTAGGAAGTAATACACCCTACTATGGGGCCGGCACAGGGTATTTACGGAATAGGGATCCAATCAATTGGGGGGGGTAGTAAATAGGGTACATCTAGTCCTGTCTGTTTCTGTGGGATACATATGTTTCTATCTGGGCTAACACCTGCTATTTTTGTTTAGGTACCAGCTAATTTTGTTTGGGTTAAAACCCATTACTAGAGTATGCCCAATACTACCATTATATTTCTGTTGGGATCATCCTGTTCTGTTAAGAAATTTGGGAGTATATAATCCTGTTACATACCAGTTATACTAGTATTGGTGCAGAGAAATCTCTGGAAGCGCAGTATACTCTATCATGTTTACCTTGTCACCCTTACCTATTATGATGATATCTCTCTTATCCACTTTGTATGCATGTCAGGATACTTTTACTTATTTTCTTTCTAAAAGTAACTAAACTTGCCAGACTTTATGTTTGACCCTTTTTGTTTCCTCTTCTTTCTTCCGTTCCCCCATGGTTCGCAGGGTAGGAATTCTCAAGCATAGTCAGGACTCGATTATCATCTTGCTTGGAGCAGCTTTTGAAGTACTGCTCAGTTTCTATCTTCAACTACTATGGTTTTGTCTCTTTTGCTGAATTATGCTTTTTAATGTACTTTATGTACTTTGATGGTACAAGACAGGAGTTTTATATTATTGCAATGGGTTTTATGTAGTTTCAGACTTATGGTATTTTGGACCATGATGTTATGATTTAAGTTTGAAATAAAAATTTATATTTCGCTATTGCTTTTATATATGTCTTGTAATATTTCTGTTTATGTTTACCTATAATGCTTCATGAAACTTAATGCATTCCCTTATTGAGTGACATTAACGGACGTGGGGTGTCACACTTGGTATCAGAGCTGAAGGTTACCAGATTGGATAAAAGATTTAGAAATTATTTTCAAAAATATTTTAAAAGAATGCATTTTCAAAAGAAAAATCTATTTTGTAAAATATATTCCCCAAATCCATATGTAACATCTCTCGATTCTCTACTTGATTCCTTTTTCCTTTTTGTCTAGGGAACCGATTCCTCCCGAAATGTGTCCCCATTGTGGGATGGTTCCGTAGGCATGTTAAAACTACGGCTCATGTCGAAGGGCACTGAGGTGCCTAACCTCCATATGTAGCCACTGTAGTTTCACCTACGGCTAATTTTTTTTTAGCTTCGTAAGGATTTCCATGCGATGGAGGCAGCTTCCGAGAGACTTGTTAGTTTGTTACGCAAGGATGGTCAAAAGGAGAACAAGGGAGTTTAGGCTAAGGAGTACAACCCAAGAAGGAAAAAAATGATGGCCCAGGAAGGGAACATAGATAAAGCTCAGATAAAGGTGAAAAAAGGGGCTAAGGTCGAGGAAACAAAAGATAAAAAAGTGTGGACTAAGAAAGGACAACAACAACAAAAGAAGGGTGGAAAGCACGACAAGGCTCAAGGCAAAAAAAATGCCATGGTTGCAGGAATGTGGATCATTTGGTCAAGGACTGCAGAAAAAGGAAGAATGCTTGCTACAACTATGGTGAAATCTTACACTATACTTGGGAGTGCCCGAAGAAGCAAGGGAAGGAACAAAGGGCGGGATCTTCTAGAGGGAAGGTGCATTCTCTCGTGGCTGGTATATCGGAAAGAGGTAGGAAAGTTTCTGTTGAAGATTTGACTTTCTCTTCCCAATCATCCTGTTATAACTTTTAAATTCATGGGCTTCACATTCTTTTATATCTGATTTTGTGATTAAGTCTCTGCACCTTAGTACTAGTATGG
Source organism: Allium sativum (assembly GCA_030737875.1). Lineage (NCBI taxonomy): Eukaryota > Viridiplantae > Streptophyta > Magnoliopsida > Asparagales > Amaryllidaceae > Allium > Allium sativum. The sequence continues at coordinate 54,441,837 of CM060913.1, forward strand.
TTTTGGATCCCTTTGTTGTCTCAAACCCCATTGAGGGTACAACTCATTTGTTTATGATTTGTCGGGGTTTGAGAATATATGTGTTAGGCATCGAATTTGAATACGATGCATATGTACTTGGTTATTATAGGATACTGTCTGATTCTTGGGATGGATTGGCTAGCCATGTATAGTGCCATTCTAGATTGTTAGAGGAGAGCCGTTAAATTTCTGACTTGCCATAGGAAGACCCTCGAGATTTCTTGTGACCCTAAAGGGGTCCGTCATGCTTAGTTATCTAGAATCTCTTGACGCAACTATTGATGATCTGCAATCTGTTGAAGTAGCCCGTGAGTATCCTGATGTCTGAGAAAGTTCGGGGTTTACTTCCAAGGAGCGAAATCGATTTCTGCATATATTTGGTGGACAACGCAAAGCTAGTTGCATTACCCGTGCGCCATATGGATCCAAAGGAAAGGAGAGAGCTTAGCAAGCAAGTAAAGGAGCTGCTTGAGCAAGGGTTTATTATGCGAAGCATATCTGAATGGGGTGCTCCGGTGGTATTCGCAACTAAGGCGTATAGCTCGCTTCGCATATGTGTGAATATTCATAATATTTTTCCTCATTTCTTATTTACGGAAGTGTTTGCACGATACAACAAAGGTAGTCGAGCCGAGCGTGCTTGAAGAAGTTGAGGTAGAACGGGAGGCGACAATTAGGCGAGTTCCTTTTCGTATTCTTGGGTCAGAAGTTAAGAAACTATGTAACCAAGAGGATGCAACTTGGGAGATCGAAGACAAGATTTTGCACTTCGTACCCTTTTCTTTTCAAGGGAATGTTCTTAACCTCTCTTCCAAAAACCTTTATTCGTGCTTGCTTCTATCATTTAAGTATATCCTGTCGATCGAATCTTCGACCTTTAGGTAGGAGTCCCATGATTTTAAACATGTGTTTGGAACATGTTATGTTTGATGGATGCAAGTGTTTGCTAGTGGTTGCTCGTGGATGCATATACACACACATTAGGCACTAGATCGACTCAATCACTCTCATACTGCATATGGATGTGTGTGCATTTTTCTTCTTTTAATGGATGAAATTGAATGTATCATCATATGGATGTTGCATTTGGACGGATGATTGTGCACCCATATAGAACATACATGTTATACTAGGATTGTTGCATACATATTGGACTCATGACACAGAATTACATTGAATTAAGGAGGTCAACTGTATCAGTGGACCGCCTAATCTTTTGCATTAGTGTTGGGACATATACACACACCTTTGCATATGTTCATATAAGCATTAGAAAATTTGAAGGACAATGGATGCCTGTGATAGATGGATGAGTAGATGGATTATGAATGGTAGGATACATTCTTCTTAACTTGGAGATTTCGGAGACGAAATCCTTTGATTAGGGGAGAATGTAACAGCCCTTATTTCAACTACACTAAAGAGGATCAATTAAAAATAATAATTTAATATTCAGAATTAAGGAAAGCGGACTCCTTCATTGCTCCCGTCTTGAAATTCTAGTCAAGATAGTCACCAGGTTTGCGTGAAACAGATAACGTATGAAGAAGTTATGAACGGTAGAAGTTTGACGATGAAAGCAGGAACAATTGGCGCACTTGACAAGTGTGCCAAGGAATTTTTGCACTAGCCCACCTGTGAAGTACGCCCATGTTGGTTTTTGAGTATCTGAACCTAAGTGGGTGTCGACCCATTGCCCGATTCCCCTTAGGGCTGATGTGGCAGTCGAATTCTGGAGGCTGGCAGCTATAAATGTACCCTCATTTCTCTTATTTTATCATACTGAAAACAATGGAGGACAAATACTGTTAGTGCTTGAACTGAATCTAATCCCTTCTTCTTCTATAAATTAAGTTTAAAGATTCAAGTGTTTCAAGTGTAGTTCTTAGATTCAAACTTCACTTTTCTCCTTCTATTTTTATAGATCCAATCATTATGAGTTCAAGTTACCTTTAACATTGAACAATTAAAAGTAAGACATGATATGATTGTGATTAGTGTATATGCTTAATGTTGAATCATTTTAGATCTACTTTTTTTTATTATAGATCTAATTATATTTAGATCATTTTGTACCTATCATGTTGTAGTTGATTATGATCTTAACCATTATCAAGTTAGATCTATTTTTTTATTATAGATCTAATTCTATTTAGATCATTTTGTACCTATAATGTTGTAGTTGATTTGGATCTTAACCTTTATCATGTTAGATCTACTTTTTGATTATAGATCTAATTCTATTTAGATCATTTTGTACCTGTCACATTGTAGTTGATTTAGATCTTAACCGTTATCATGTCAAATCTACTTTTGATTGTGGATCTAATTCTTTCTAGATCATTTTGTACCTATCATGTTGTGGTTATTTTAGATCCTAACCTTATTTATGTCAGATCCAGTTTTGATTATGGAACTAATTCACTTTTTAGATCATTTGGTGCTTGTCATATTGTGGTTATTTTGGACCTGTCATTAGCTGGACATATTTTAGATTTAGATCTAAACTTTCACTTAATTATCATAACAAGTCTACCTTGGTTTCACTGTTTAGATTACCTTGTTCCTATCATATTGCAGTTAAATAGGATCTATTATTAGTTTGACATCTAAATTATTATTTAGATCTTATCATGCCAGTTATGACATCCCTATTATGTCAAGATTGATTCTAATACCACATGTTCACTAGATCTGTTCATATATGTCCATTTGATCATTATCTCGTTATATGATTATGCCACCGCATGTTTATGTCAATCTTGTTAGAATAATCATTTCTGTCACCCTGTCCCTTTTATTTTAGCCTGGCTACTTTCTAGCCTAGGCATGACATAAAATTATGCGATTATGTTAAAATGGTAATAAGGGGAAAAACGATACAAATTGGGCATAATTTGTAAATGGAAAGTTTGGCATAACTTAATGTTTATAAACATGAATTTAGGCATATAATTAATTATGAACATAATTGGGGAAAAAGAGGCATGGAAACCTATAAAGACATAGGTATAATTAATTAATAATTGAAATGCCTAGGATTACAGTAATTAGAAACTGTAATGGCACATATGACACGAGGTTAGATTGCACTTGCGGTGGGCCCGGAACCGACCGGCATATCCAGCGACCGCAAGTGGTGAATCTAATGTGGGAGGTCTAAGTGCATAAATACGAGACGTGCTATGACACGAGGTTAAGCCCGACTTGTGGAAGACGTATGCCCGAAACCAACCGGCATATCCAACATCCACAAGTCGTAGGCCTAATGTGGGAGGTCTAACACATTTTTAATCATAATTGAATATGGCAATAAAGATGAAAACTTAACCTAGTTGAATCCATAAGGATTGTATGAGCCTGTTAAATATGTGGGGTTAAGTAAACCTATTAAGTATGTAGGGTTAAGTAAGACTGTTAAATCTGTAGGGTTAAGTAAAGCTATTAAGTATGTGGGGGTTAAGTAAGTCTGTTAAATCTGTGGGGTTAAGTAAACCTGTTAAATTTGTAAGGGTTATACGAACCTGTTAATTTAGAAAACTTAACCTATTAAATATGTTGGGGTTATGTTAACCCGTTAACTTGTAAAGTTTAACCCGTAAATCTGTAAGGGGTTATGTGAATATGTTAAATCTGTTTGGCATAACCTATCAAAATCCTAGTTAGTTGGGGACAAAAGATCTGTAAGGATTGGTTTGTGTCATCTATTGTGTGGCACCCATATTAGTCGGTAACCCATTCTGGTATTAAAGGTGGACCCCACACTAGGTACGGGTCAGGGCAAGCTTACTGAACTGATTGTAAGAGGTTCATCTAAGAGGAGGTGTGTACTGGCGTGTTCCAACAGATTCATGTGCGTGCATGAATACGGCCTGCATCTGGGAAAATAAGCCATTGTAGCACCAATAAATAAGTATGTGTCCTTCTATAGGTTGCCACTTTAGGAAGTAATGCACCATACTGTGGGGCAGACACAGGGTATTTACAGAATAGGGAGCCGATCGATTGTGGGGGTAGTAAATAGGGCACATCTAGTCTTGTCCTTTTTTGTGGGGTGCCTGTGTTTCTGTCTGGGCTAACACCCATTATTTCTGTTTAGGTACCGACTAATTCTGTTTGGGGTAAAAACCTTTACTAGAGTACACCCAAACTATCATTATATTTCTGTTAGGATCATGCTATTTCTGTTAAGCAATTAGGGAGTACCAATCCTGTTACATACCTGTTATACTATTATTAGTGCAGAGAAATCTCTAGAAGCACAATATACTCTATCATGTTTACCTTGTCACCCTTACCAATTATGATGATATCTCTCTTATCCACTTTGTATGCCTGTCAGGATACTTTTACTTATTTACTTGCTTAAAATAACTGGACTCGCCAGACTTTATGTATGACCCTTTTTGTTTCCTCTTTTCTTCCGTTCCCCCCAAGGATTGCAGGGTGGGAATTCTCAAGCATAGTCAGGACTCGGTTATCATCTTGCTTGGAGCAGCTTTTGAAGTACTACTCAGTTTCTATCTTCAACTACTATGGCTTTGTCTCTTTTGGGGAATTATGTTTTTTATTGTATTTTTTGTACTCTGATGTTACCAAACAGAAGTTTTATATTATCGTAATGGGTTTAATGTAGTTTCAGACTTATGGTATTTTGGACCACGATGTTATGATTTATGTTTGGAAAAAAAATTAAATTCCGCTGTTGCTTTTATATCTAGCTTGTAATATTTCTGTTTATCTATAACGCTTCATGAAACTTTATGCATTCCCTTAGTGAGTGAAATTAACGGACGTGGAGTGTCACAATTAATTTAATCATTTCCCCATTTCCCGTTTCCATATATTCAAAAATTCTTATTTTCTAAATTTAGAAAATATACATTATTAACATTGGAAAACATTTCCATTTCTTATTCATGCATCACTATCCTCCCACATCTATCAGTCTCTAACTTTAAACTAGTAAGAGAACAACTTCCTAAGTATCAACCCCGAAGGACGAAACCAACGTCAGATCGACACTCAGAAACAACTTAACTAATCTCCAGTCGGTTTCTAATTCCCTTAACTCCATTTTTATATTTCTTTTCAAATCATTGCTTACGCAATTCTCGAATTCAGTTTAAGAATCATGTTCCTTTATGGAAAACAATGATTATAACGATAGCGTTATAATCCTTACTTCTGAAATATCTAACTTCAAAATATAACTTTTATTTCTTAATTTGAATAAATAAATAAATCTTGATTAAAAATCAGAAATTAAATAGTACTTTCCTTCATTCGATATAGTTGAATTCTAATGTGCAATTCTCTCTCGAATAATCTCTATTTAATAACTCTCCTATGAATAATTGCTATTTGATTAACGTTCTAAACTTTGGAATAAATTACCATCCAGGTTAACTCAGTTTCCATTTTCATTCTAAATTCACCTTTTAATTTATCACTTTTAATTCCTTAACCATTTCTTTTTATAATCGTTTTAATCTGCAATACATTTGCTTTTAAATCATTATTCACTTTAAAACGTGAATATTATTCCTATACAGAAACTAAACTTGTTTTATCAAATCAAAATGATTTCAATTTATAAATATTATTACAGTTTTAAATTCTATTTATTGAGTTATTTTATAAAGCTACAACTAATCTATTTTTCCTGAAATAGAATCCACTATTTTGTTTTAACACAAGTTTCTATCTCATTCAAATTCCCATTTAAATTCCTATTTCAAAACCCAATTCCCTTTATAAATGTTTTTATTTGCAAGATATTTACTTTAATCCATTTTTCACATAGCATTTGAATAACATTTATTTTATAAAATCAATTCAATTTGATTTCGCATTTATAAATAATATCTGATTTCCAAATTCTATTTATATTTCTATTTATATACTATTCTTAAAAATCTTATTTCTATTTCCAACACTTATAATTTCATTGATAATTCCCTTTATAACTACAACGTTCACATCTAGTTTCAAATCTCGGTGTTAAAATTGATTTTTACTTCTCTATATAAATTCAGACTTATCATTTTATTTATCCAATGACAAATATTTCACTTAATTTATAAAACATTATTTATAAATTTATCTTCTCAATTTATCTGTTAAAACATATTTCTATTTAAAAATCTACTTTATATCCATCTTCTCATAGTTCTTTTATATCTCATCAATTATAATTCTATTAATTTTCCTATATTTCCTTTTATAAAAATATGTTGATTTCATAAAATACTTAAATTCAATACTCGCATTTAAAATTCTTTTTTATAATTTCCAATATTACTTATGGTATTTTAAATACCAAATAAAAAGGATCAGTATCATCCCGACACATATAATCAATAACAGATTATATATCAACTCATATATCACAATATACGAAAAACAGTAACATAAATATTGAGGAATCCACTTGGATCCCTCAAACCTATTTCCTTGCATCCACAGATGTTAATCACCATAAATAACATGAATTTTATATCTATATGAAATATTTTGATAAATAGAATTAATATTTAATTAATGATTTTTATACATAACTATATCTATATTTTCAACTAATTAAATTAGCAATTAATCCAAACAACCATCACACAACGAATCAATCATCATTTATCAATACTAAATTACTTTTGTAAAATAATAAACTAGAAAGAGTTATTGAGTTTACTCACTTTGGTGGTTTATCGTTCAATAACGATAAACCGTCAATAAGTTCATTCAGACGTTTTATTCTGCCTTAAATTCCAGCAAACTCAAAAACACTCCCAACTTCACGGGCTTGTAATATTCGTTGATACGGTCCCAATAAATCCGACGGTGTCCAATTCTATGCATGTATGCAAAAATTTCAATTTTTGTAAGTTCAAATACAAGTTAAACCTTATTAACATTAACTAGTTAGTTAATTATAATCTTAATCACCTTTAAATTTTAAACATCTTCCAATTACTCCAGGTCGCGGCCTTCTTCCTCACTACTCCAGATTGATACCCACACTTCAGTTAAAGAAACAGCATGGGTCATACTTTCCACATGGATATATAGTTTTAAGTTTTCAACAAATCGCCATTAAGCACTTAATCATGTTATTAACCTAAGTAGCCTCCTTCTAACCTCTTTCTTCTCTCTTCACTGTCGAACTGCAGCCGCAACTTCGCAGTAAACATACCACGCCGTATCCTTTGCTCTATCCCTTCTCTAAAATACTCCACTATTAACCTAAATAAGAATTTAACTAAATTAATAATAAAACCTTAAGTCTTATTAATCACGTTTAAAGTCCTATAATCCTTCTCCTACTTGAACTAGCGCATCCCAGTCCAGTTCTTTTTCATGGCTGCGAGTCACCCTCTTCAAACCTTAAACCTTGAGTCACGTTGACTTCCTTAACCACTCATTATACGCTAATTACCTTGCTCGTCAACTTCCCAGTTAAACCATCGTGCTCGTCACCATTATGGCATTTTCTACCCCTTTGTTCTCCTACATCGTCTCACCAAAAATTATCCCATTCAAAAACTCCTCAAACTCCAACCATTCATCAACAACTCGCACCCACGATTTTCAAATCTCCACGCAACTGACAGTAAAACCGATGTCACTTTTGGGTGATCGAATTCTACCAAAAATACCCAACGAGTGCTATATACCAACTCAACACAATTCCAATCATCAAATCTTCAAACAACGCTTGGTATTCGCGAATTCCAAAACCCTTGCTGATGCTGTTGAATTTTGATCCTCGAAGAGTAAACGAATATAAAATCGAAGAGAATTACACAGGGATTCCATATATAATTGTTTCTGATTTTAAAGATTTTCTTTAGAATTGTTTTGGATTTTAGTATGGATTTGTTCAAGAAAAGAGAAGGTCACGAATTGTTTTTGAGGAAAAAAAACATCGACGACTAAAACGCAGTTGACCACCAAAGAATGAAAATAAGGGTTTGGGTAAGGGTGTAGCTTATCTATAGGGTTGGTTGAGTTGTATTAGAAGCTTCCTGTTTTTATTTATTCATTTATATAATTATTGCTATTTGTATTTGTCATTTAAAAATCTGTACGATCACATACGATACCCAAATCCGATGAAATTTGACAGACAACTATGGTTTGACATTACGGATCTAACGAAAATTGTTTCGTCGAATTCGGAGTCTATTTGCTCAGATAGTGTATTTTTAAAGTCAAATTATTACAGTTTTACATTTAAATCCCACATGGTCATATACTAACTCCAAAAATCACGAAATTTGAAATCTAACAATAATTTAATATTCTGGATCAAACAAAATTAATTTCATCGAAAACAGAGGTCGTTGCAAAAATGGTTATTTTTAAGGCTCTAAATAAACCAATAAAATATTAATTTATTTAAAATAATTTAATTTAATATTAAGAAATTAATATTATCACATATATCCCAATAGAATATCATACAACTCCAAAATATACATATCTGGATTTATAATTCGATATTTCAAAAATCCAAGTTGAATCGATATTCAATTTATATAAAACTCCTTTTATTATATAAATAAATCATGAAAAATTATAAATGAATTCCATAACGACTTTTTGGAAATTTGATTTGACCATAACTTACAATCTACACGATGAAATCTCGATTTTTCTCTTCAATAAAAAAATTATCGTTAAATAGATTCGAACGTTTCTTGTTTTGAGAAATCCAATTTAAAACAGATACTGTATATTCAATTAAAGTTCGAATCGCCAAATTACGAACTACCGCAACGTTATGGGTTCATTTTAAATTATAATATAATTAATACGTTCTAACATCATTTATTAAGCAGATCTGTTATTATAATTCAAATATAAACTCAACCAAATCCCTTACACTATCCAATTCACACAATATTGTCAATTCAACTTAATTCTGATTATTTCAGAATTAAATATATTATTCTATTATCCATATAAATTAAATAAATCTAAATATTTAAAATCAATTTATTTAAACCGTCAAATCATATTTAAATAATTAGATAAATTAATTATTAAATAGCTAAAAATCCGAGACATTACATTCCTTTCCCCTTAAAAAAAATTCGTCCCCAAAATTACTAAGACGGAAAAATGCTACCAACCTTATTAACTTGGTTAAAAATCTTTTGGTTTGCTTCTTAACTTCAGTTTCAACTGAACCAAGTTATTTTAATTAAAATATTAATTTATTTCTGTTAACGAAAATTTTCAAAATTTCGTTTATTAAATAGATTCGTTATTATAATTCGAATCTAAACTCAACCAAATCCCTTACACTATCCAGTTCACACAATATTGCCATTTTAACTTAACTCCAATTATTTCGGAACTAATTATATTATTCTATTATCCATACTAATTAAATAAATCTAAATATTTAAATTCAACTTATTTATACTGCCAAATCATATTTAAATTAATTAATTAATTATTAAATAGCTAGAAAACTTGGGATGTTACATTCCTTCCCCCTTAAAAGAATTTCATCCTTAAAATTATTAAGCCGGAAAAATGCTACCAACCCTATTAACTAGGTTTGAAATCTTTTGGTTTGCTTCTTAACTTCAGTTTCAACCGAAGCAAGTAATTTTAATTAAAATATTAATTTATTTCTATCAACGAAAATTTTCAAAATTTTTGAAAATTTTCTAACACCCTAAATTTTCGAAAAATTTCTCCAACGTCTCCTTTACAGCTCAATCAGCACAACTACAACTTGCCTTTCTAGGCCTTCTCCAATCCAAAAGAAAATCAAATAGCCAAGCAGCTTGCCAAATAGGCTCATAAATCTCATACTCATATAAATATAAACTTGTACCTTTTTGTCAGGCATATCATTATATCCTTTCCACTGCTACCAATTCAACATATACCAATGTTAACCCAATAAAACTCCAGTCGATTTTTATCCTCAAACCCAATCATTCGCTTATACCCAAGTGGAATTTCCATTCGAAACCAAAGTTCCTTTCCTACAAAACCAAATTTTCTCGATATCATTCTAATCCAATCCAATTAAATTTGCTTTTACAATTTTTTTATACTTAAATCAGTTTTTAATTCAAATAATCACTTCCTAGGAGTTTTAAACAGTTTACCATATCAAAAATAATAATCAAACTTTCCATTTCAGGATTCAGAGTAACTCGTTTCCTCAAAACAATTCAAAAACAATATCTTTTGTAGTAATCCGTCACTTAGAACTCGAAATGAACACTGATGATGTGGCCAGCATCATCAGAATTATTCCTAATGACTGAAGTGAGTTCAATACTATATCACTTTTCAAAACTCATTCTTAAACACTTCCATTTTTGAAATCAATTCAAAATATTATTCACAATGCTTGGAAAACACTTTCAAAATATCCCAGGATCTTAAAAGTTCCTTATATTTAATCCAAAATTCATTTACAAACACCTTTCTAGGTTTCTAGAGTTTTTAATTCCAAATCTGGTTTAAATTCAGATTTAATCCATCTAATTTGTATATTACACTTCAACGAATTCTGATTGGTTATTCATAACCATCTCAATTATAATCTTATTTGATTATAATAATAACCAATACATCCAATATAATATAATAATTCTAAAGATAAATATTTACATTATATCAAAATATAATTTTGGGTAAAATTATTTCATTTAACCTCTTTTCAAAACATACCATGTCGGTTCATCATATCCAAGTGTTTAGAAAGTCCTATTGATATAGTGGATCAAACTGATCGGCCAAAAGTCATAAATAACTTAACAAATAAATTTTCACAATATAAAACATTTTTTATAAAATCTTCAAATACGTTCTCTCGTTTATATACACTCAACTCAATCTAGGGCATTACTAACCCTATCTCTATTGAGTTACGCCACAGAGCCAAGGTAATCACTTAACCTTCAGCTCTCACACCACTGTAATGAACCGGGGATTTTCGGCTCCGAAAATCGACACAAACACCAATGTCGACTATTCGAGTATCGAACATACTAGATCACTAATAGAAAGAAGTTTGAGGGTGAGAAATAGAAAGAAAGTTTGAATAGAAGAAGAAGATCAAAACAGAACGGAATCAGAATAAACACGAATCTCACAACAGAACGAATATAATATATTATATAACATAACTTTTGAAATACAAAACTTATAACTGCATATATATACACACACCATTTCAGAGTACAACACGTAACATCACAGCGGAAATAAACAGTAGCTATAAAATTCTGAAGTCTACTGGTCCAAGAGCTTCCAAGTATATCTGTAAAATCCTGACTACTTGACTGCCCATACAAATTTGGACACTCAAGGGTTTAGTATAACTACCCGAAATCCCTCGATCTCCGAAGAAACGAGAAATAGCGGATTGCTTTGAGAACACGGCTCATCAGAACACAAACAGTAGAACATTTCATTGCTATTACAAAAATTTACATCGGAGTACAAGAATATCAAAGTACGAATAAATATTACACAGTGGAAAAATAACAGAGATTAAAATACATAGCAGCGGAAATACTTCAACTAACACAACTGAATGAAATACACGGATACAAAGCTTTCCGAATATAGCTCTAGCTGTAAACCAGGATCCTGTTAAATAGAAATCTGCAAAATGAAAACTACTAGCTGCCCGTGTGGGAACCCAGAGTTTAGGTAGAAATAATAAACTCCGAGTCAGTCATGGGACTGGTGCGAGAACTCAAAAACAATTATTAAAACTTTACTTTAAAATATGGTAAATCACCGGACCACGCCGCATGTCATAGAACGGGTTTACCCCTATGAATTACAGTGCCTAAACAATAACCAATAATAGATATATGGATCTAAAATGCATCATACAACATGCAATTTTCCAATCTACTCATTTAGGCTTAAACCCAAATTTAGATTTTTTGAAATCCAATTCACTTTACAGAAATTATTCCTTTGGACTTTATTCCCAAATTCTTACTTCAAATCATTTGAAATACATATCTAGCTTTTATATCAAAGTAGATTTCACTTCGGTATCTCAAACCAAAATCTTTGGAATTATGAATTCTAAAACATCACAATGCATACAAATAAGTATGCAACCAAATATCGGGCTCCCCTCAGATAAGGGAAACAGTACGCACCTCACCAACTCGATATATATGTGTGTGTTTGTGTGTGCGCACCTCCCACGATGGAGCAGGCTACACTGACGATGCACAATCCCACGCCCTCGAAGACAACACCGTCATCTCACCTATACTTTTAGTCGTCCGGGGTATCATTATCTTTAGCCACATACTAAATCATTTTTGTATCCCGAAGTAGGGAAAATCATTTCACGACATAATAATCATAAGTACTTTCCAAAATATAGTACTTTACATTAGCTATTCACACATATGATCAATCACTATTAATCACATAACCTTTGAGCTTGTACGTCTCAAAGAAGGGTGTTAAGCAAGAGAATAAATTCTCCGCCACCAAACAAATATATCATCAATAGCTACTAATCGGTTATGTGTTGAACTACAATGTAAAACCATAATACTTTTCTAGATCATTTCGACAACATAGGGTTTAGGCCTCGAAATCCTTTTTGTTTTATAAAACATTCCCTGTCCAAAATCGGGAATACATTTCTTTTCACTTAAGAAAAATATCATTTCAAAATCATTCGTTAAATTTGAAATGAACTTAATCACATCACTAAACATCTCATAGTCAAATCGTGAAGTGTTTCACAAGATGTTAGCTTACAAATATTTCTACCTAACCCAATGCTAAATGTAAAAGCATATCTTTCTCATGAACTGGTCGAGTAGAATCCAACCAATCAATCAATCATAATCATGAATATCCACAACCAAGTATATTTGGTTTATATCACACCTTATGTTTTGGTAAATTTAATCACCATTTATTCATTCAAATCTAATTAAAGATTTATTAAAACTCTAGTTCAGTTTTAGTTTCATAAATCCTTACTTAATGATTATTCAACTTTCTGGAAATTAATCCTGCTTTTAATTGGATTAAATAATCAATGTCATTTAAAACAAAGTTCATGACAAACCCAAAGTCATCTTCCATCAAAATGGAATCTTCACGGAAATCATAACAGTATATAATCGATATACATTTTCGTATCAAACTAATACCATAAGTGAAATAGCGGCAAGGCCTTTTAAATTCCATATATAGTAACGGTCTTCCTTTACAGAAGCTCATCTCGATTAATACTAAATCGAATTCCATTCAATTCCAATTTAATATATTAAATTGGAAACTTTACTTTGGAAAAATCCATTAATCTTCTTTAAACGATTATAAATTCCAAATCATATCTTCACTGTTAATTGGGTTAAATAACAAATGTTATTTAAAATATTGTCCACTATAAACCCCAAAATCCAATTTGATATTAAGTACAAAGCTCTGAATAGAAATAATATCGACTTATATTCAACATCAAATTCTGAAACCAATGGATATCGTATTGGGAATAACGATATATCTGTATCTTGCAAATTCATCAACAATATCCATATAATCACAGAATCCAATATCGAAATATTCCAAAGATTATATTCGCTCAAATCCATTCCAATTTATTCATTGGAAAATTCTGGTTATCTTAAAACCCTTTTTCAATCCATTTTATTTTTTCTAAAAATAATTGGATTATTATTCTATTTATTAACTAGTTCATTTTGATAAAAATATAATTTTCTCTTTTCAAACAGGGAATTTTTTATCCAAAATCTTTCCAAACCAGTTATTATGATTTTACATAATTTTTCCTTATTTTAAATAATTTTATTATCGCCATTACAGTCGGTTTCCAAAAACGGCCACCGAACTGCATCCATAGCAACCTTTTTTGAAATTGATTTGGACATAATTTAAAATCCAACCGTCCAAATTTAAATCTCTTATATTCATTAAAAAGATCTTTTCGATTCGAACCCAACGGTTCCGGTTTTAGGAGAATCCGACAGTCGGTTCTCCCGTTACATCTATTTAAAGTCAATGGTCGAAATTCGCAAACGGTTGCTATGCGGCATGTTCTGTTCAAGCCATTATATATATATATATATATATACATATACATATACATATATCGTCGATTTCCATTTAAAACGTATTTTATAAAACGTTTTAAATTCTTTTTAAAAACAATTCCAACTTCCATTTCAATTTTAAATGAAAATTGAATATTCCATTACATGACAATTTTATACAGTGCATATATATGTTAAAGATTATATTTTTAACAATCCAATAATTATTCCATTACATGACAATTTTATACATCACCTATATAAGCTAAAAATAATATTTTTAGCGAACAAATATTTATTTCATTATATGACCATTTTATATATTCCATATACACTTAAAAATTATATTTGTAACGAACAAATAATTATTTCATTACATGACCATTTTATATATCGCATAAATAAGCTAAAAATAATATTTTTAGCAAACAAATATTTTTTTCATTATAAGACCATTTTATATATTGCATATATAAGCTAAAAATAATATTTTTAGCCAACCAATATTTTTTTCACATCGCTTATATATATTTCATACAACGCATATATATTTTTCACATCGCATATATATATTTTATACATCGCACATACATTTTTCACATCGCATATATATATTTTATACATCGCACATATATTTTTCACATCGCATATATATATATATATATATATATCATACAACGCATGTATATTTTTCACATCACATATATATATATTTTTTCTTACAACGCATATATAATTTTCACATCGCATATAAATATCTCATACAACGCATATATATTTTTCACATCGCATATATATTTTATTTTCCATTTCAATTAAATTTAGAAATCTCACATTGGGTTCCACTCCTCCTAAATTTTTAGCTAGCTCCAAATCTACTCCAGTCAGTCCTAGACTGTACTACACGCTGTCATGATTCCAATGGCTTCTGTTTCACTGGATTCCGACATCGTATGAGAGAGATGCGTAAGTTTATACGTTAATTACATTTATAATTACATTAAAATAATTATACCTTTAATTAATTAGCTAATCCCCCTTAATTATCCTTAACGTGTTAATCCTCCTTCCAGGTGATTTTCTCCAGATGCCAAAACGAACACATTCGTCGCCTTTAACTTCCACTTGTGCACGCCAATCAAAGGGGCCGGACGAGGATAAGAAGGAACCACCAAATAACCGCCGACCTATGCCTCCATCCACCGCACCTAGTCGAACTCGGTTGCCCATACATGCCAAAAATCCTCCCTAAACCGTACGACTTCGAACAGGAAATTCCCCCAAATCATCGAATGATTTCAGATCCTAGCCGTATAGATCCAAAGATCAGAGATTTTCCTTCGATTTTTGTTTTAGAAGTCTTCGAAATTATGT